>CM035159.1:86949980-88149980 GCA_020205615.1 Panax quinquefolius | reverse complement strand
ACAAATATTGTCTTCTAGACAGTATTCAAACTCAAATGGAGTCCTCATTACATTTATTATCACACTATTTAACAGAATAGTGAGGACTGCTAATGCTATCATCTGGACCGTCACTCCATTTCCCGACTAGTCCCGGCTACGTTCTCATTTCCTGAAGAGAATAATGAAAGCAAAAGGGTGAGCTCAACTAGCCTAATAATAAATATTATGACTAAGATAATGCATAATAAATTATCCTTAGCCTTCAAAAGTATAACAATTGATAGAATATAATAGACAACAAGTTTTAGATCAACAACTGCAACGAAATAAGTAATCCATTAGAAGAGTCAAGTAGAGCATGAAATCTACTATCTTCTATGATTTTAATAAAAAATTCATCAACTTTATCGCTGAGACTCAGCTTAATAAATAAAATTGAATCATCCCTGCACCATTGCCAAGGATATTCATGTAATCATTAATGGTCATGATTATAGAGAATAATCCCTGGTCATAATCATACCAACAACTGTCCATCAATGAACTACAGGCCAATGAGGACTTTTACCACATCATTCGTTACATTACGGTCATGATTATACCGAATAATCCTTGGTCATAATCATACCAAGTCCATCTATGCACGTAAGCCAAAGATGACTTTCATCACAATATAAGCATGAGGATGTTGACCATGACATAACAATTCAATAAAACAAGTTCAAGGATAAATTTTAAAGATTTATAATTTAATTTATCCAGAATTCAATAACGCTCAAATTGTCAACATGATACTGCTTTGTGGAGTAAAATTCAAGAATGCTCAGAAGAATATTTTCATGAAAAGATACTGGATGAAGCGCAGATATCAAGGATATTCTACTAATTTCATGGAGTATAGAAGCTAAAACTTTAACCAAATGAGTATAATAGAATATATGAAATCTATGAATGGATTTTCACCCGCCACGCAAAGAATCCATGTGATGCATCATTTCCACAATTTAATAAGAAATGAATATGAAGAGTCATTCACCATGCATGCGGTAGTCCGCGTAGACAGGTTATTCCAACATAATAATAAAGAATGGAATAACAGAAGAATTCACCATGCATGCGGTAGTTCAAGTGTGACAAAGTTATTCCAATGTAATAATAAAGAATGGAATAACAGAAGAACTCACCATGCATGTGGTAGTCCGCGTAGACAGGGTATTCCAACAGAATAATAAAGAATGGAATAACAGAAGAATTCACCATGCATGCGGAAGTCCACGTAGATAGGTTATTGCAACAGAATAATAAAGAATGGAATAACATAAGAATTCACCATGCATGCTGTAGTCCTCGTAGACAGGTTATTCCAACAGAATAATAAAGAATGGAATAACAAAAGAATTCACCAGGCATGCGGTAGTCCGCGTAGACAGGTTATTCAAACAGAATCATAAAGAATGGAATAACAACCCTTACGATTATTGAAAGAAAACAACCCTCTTCATGAATACGAAATAAATAATACCCCTTACGACTGTTAAATGAAAATAATATTCCTACGAATATTGAATGAAGATAATATTCCTTACGAATATTGAACAAAAATAATATTCATACGAATATGAAAAATAATATCTCTTTAGAATATGAAATAAATAATACCCCTTACCTTAGAAGAAAACTGGATACTGGAATAGTGAGGTAGCAGACTTCTCTTCTTCTTTCTCTCTATAATTTCTCTCTATAATAATTGCTCTTGTGAGACTTAATGAATTGGTGAGAATGAAAGAAGAATGAGCTTCTATTTATAGGAAAATATAGTTTCTATAATTGCACGTTTTGGGGCTCGAAATATTACAGTACAATACCTTCATCTTTTCCTTTATTTTTAATTTAGTCCTGCAAGTATTATCAAACTTGCACCACCTCCCCTAATAGTAAATCATGTGAATCAATAGTTCATTCACGTGACTCAATAGTATAATCATGTGAAAAAAAACTAATTACAGTATAGTACCTTCATCTATACTTCCATTTTTAATTTAGTCATGCAAATATTATCAATCTTGCACCAACTCCCCTAACAGTAAATCATGTGAATCAATAGTACACACATGTGAACATATAGTTATAAGCATGTGAATTAATAGCAATTAATTGCTCATTTATCCGGTTAATTACCCGATTGGTCAATATAACCTCCAGACATCAATTATTATCGAAATAAATGTCGATTTTCACTAACACTAATAATTCCCACACAATGGAACTATCAATTTCATCTTTAATCAACACGAACTTATTCATCATTAATATTATAACTCACAATATTTAACAACTAGGTCGCCCTCAGAAAGATGGGGCTTTCCGATAAGGATTTCTCCTATCGACGCCGATTAGGTGACCAAACCTCTCCTTGACAGAACTTCTAAACATTGTAAATATTGCAAATAATAATATGAATAACTTTATCGTCTCAATTATTGATTTAATAATATAAAATATTAAGCAGATGATACTGTGACAACAATTGAATCAATAATATAAGAGATATGATGCGTGATTCTCGTAATAATAATTGAGTATAACTGAGTAACTTCTCATGTAAGCATCAATAATCAATACCGTGTGCTACTATTCAACCACTCGTATTACTGTACTTTTACTACCGGGTAGTTCAACAGTTTTAACGGTAACACTTTCGTCGTTATTTTTATAAAACGATAATTTCGTCGTTTTCTAACTACGACAATACCTCTGTTGTGGGGTCCACTAATGATTATGCCGTCATACGAATATTCCCTGTTAAAACGAATATTCCCCGACCAATCGAATATTTTATAACAACTTGCTTACTTTGCAAAAAAATTCACATATCACCCTTAACTTTAACCTTTTATCAATTTAACCATTTACGAAATAAAATAATAATTATAAGGAAATTGAATACTTTCATTTCATAAAATTCAGGGTCTTACAATCTCCCCTCCTTATAAAATTTCGCCCTTGAAATTTACATATGTACCTGGTATGCCGAAAAGGTGAGGATACCTTGACTTCGTTTCAGATTCTAACTCTTGAGGTATAACCTTTGAGTGTCGAATATGATCATTCTTATCCAAGATTTTAACACGTATCTCCTTATACGTTAAATCTTCTGTTATCTCGTCTAGTTCTAATTCAATAATGTGGTTTGGGTCGTCCACATATTTTCGTAACATCGATACGTGAAAAACGTTATGAACACGCAACATACTTGGCGGTAAAACGAGTCTATAGGCCACAGTTCCTACTCGATCGAGGATTTCAAATAGACCAATAAAATCAAGGGTTGAGATAACGCCTTCTTGAACCTTCTTCTTCACATTCATCAGATTCGGGTGTGTAGCTTGAGCGGCTTTAACTTTATTGATTAAAGTCGATTCTAATCGTATATTTGTTATCTTCACGTGGGTCCCTAGTGTCTTTAACTCTATCTTCATCATTTGTAAGTTATACGAAATGGGTTTTTTTTGTGTTAACAACATCGCATTCGTAAATGCATACGATCTTCTACTCAATGCGTCAGCTACCACGTTCGCTCTTCCACGATGATATTGAATGGTATAGTCATAATCTTCAACAGCTCGAGCAAATGTCTTTGGTTTATGTTACATTCGTTTTAGGCAAAGAAATATTTGAGGGTTTTAGAAATGGATTTTGTACTGGGGTCAATACAAAATTCGATTTCACGCTCTAGGGTAGGCCAGGAAGTTCTTCGAGAATACGTCAGGAAATTTATTAACGATAGAAATATCATTTACAAACTGTCACTCTCATCCAAGACTTGGATATCACATGAAATGAAAGTTTCTCCTAACGAAGTTTCAACCGATAAGTCAAAGTCTAATTTCTACGGAGTCAAATTTAAACGTTGAGCGCAAGCAAGAGAGATAAAAGAATAGGTAGAACCGGTATCTAATAAGGTATAGACTTTGCAAGAATTTATAATTAACTAACCCGTGCTAACTTCGTTCGGGTTACTCGCTTTTTGAGAAGTCACAAAAAATGCTCTTCCTAAAACCACCGACTTTGTTTTGTCCGTATCCGCCTTTGGTGCCACCGTCCCAGCTGGACTTGACTTTGGTGCACGACAAAATCGGGCTAGGTGACCTTCTTTTCCATAATTATAACATGCTTTGGACTGCATCGTGCAGCTTGGACTGATGTGCCCCTCCCCTTTGCATTTGTAACATACGACCGACAATCGTTCTCCTTCCTTAACAAGTGTTGGTGCTGCTGTCTTTCCATCATTATTGAACCTTCTCTTCTTGAAATTTCCACTCCTATTATCTTGGCCATGATTACCACCGAAGTGGTTACCATTCTTGGCATGATAATTTCCCCCACGATGGTTATCATTGTTCCGAAGATCGTTGCCATCGGTATGATTATTATCGTGTTGTTGGTCATTATCCTTTGGTTGGGCTGGCTCATTATCGCGCTCCAATAACTGAGCCCTATTCACTACATCTAAATACAAACACAATTTATGAGAAATGAGGTATTGACGTATTTCGGGTTTCAAACCTCTTAGAAACATTCGCGTCATTCGCTCCTCATTATCGACCAAATGGGATGCAAACCGAGATAACTCCAAAAATTTAGCCTCGTATTGAGACACGGTCATATTGTTTTCCTCCAACATGATGAACTCCACCTCCTTCATGTGACGAATACTTTCGGAAAAGTACTTGTCGTTGAACAACTCTTGGAACTTCTCCCAAGAAGTCTTGAGTGCGTCAGGATGGGTACGTTTTATACATTCCCACCATTAATCTGCCTCTTCACGCAACATAAAGGTGGCAAAGGGAACCTTTTGCTCCTTGGAGCATCCCAAGACATCAAATATCTTGGTGATCTGCTTTAACCATGTCTCCGCCTTAAGTGGTTCTGGCTTTCCCAAAACTCCTGGTCCCGGCTCCAGCTTTGAATCGCTTAGCGTGACCACCATGGGTTGTCATTGTTTCCACCTGTATTTTGAACAGGAGTCGTTCTCGCCTGATGTTGCATGAATTGCATAAAGCCTCTGAACATCCCATCCTTCATCATTTCATCGATGTTATTATTTACCTGAGGATTATTGTCTTCCTGTTGCACATTATCCTGGATATTGATCGTTGGTGACTCAATGGTCTCGTGTGCTTCATTGCTTATCTCAACATTTTTTGATGCCATTTTCAAATACTGCCATAAAATAAGGGTTAATTGACATAAACTTAGGTAGGTCATAATAGCAAAAGAATTCCTCGTCTCTCCCCTCCTAGTTCTTGTCTCACATCTTAGCCAGGGATCATATCCCTAAGCTTTGATACCAACTGTAACGCCCCCAAAAAAGGTACACATCACCCATCTTGAGTCGCCAAATACATGGTACAAAATTTAAATACAACTTAATAATACAACTGTCGTGTAAAATACAACAAAACATAAACTAAGAGTTTTAATACGAATATTGTCTTCTAGACAGTATTCAAACTCAAATAGAGTCCTCATTACATTTATTATCACACTATTTAACAGAATAGTGAGGACTACTAATGCTATCATCTGGACCATCACTCCATTCCCTAACTAGTCCCGGCTACGTTCTCATTTCCTGAAGAGAATAATGAAAGCAAAAGGGTGAGCTTAACTAGCCCAATAAGAAATATTATGACTAAGATAATGCATAATAAATTATCCTTAGCCTTCAACAGTATAACAATTGATAGAATATAATAGACAACTAGTTTTAGATCGACAACTGCAGCGAAATAAGCAATCCATTAGAAGAGTCAAGTAGAGCATGAAATCTACTATCTTCTATAATTTTAAAAGGTTTTTCATCAACTTTATCATTGAGACTCGACTTTTATAAATAAAATCGAATCATCCCCGCACTACCACGGCCAGGATATTCCTGTAATCATCAATGGTCGTGATTATACCGAATAATCCTCGTCATAATCATAACAACAACTCGTCCATCAATGAACTACAAAAGCCAATGATGACTTTTACCACATCATTCGTTACATTACGGTAATATGATTATACTGGAATAATCCTCGGTCATAATCATACCAAGTCCATCTATGCACGTAAGCCAAAGATGACTTTCATCACAATATAAGCATGAGGATGTTGACCATGACATAACAATTCAATAAAACAAGTTCAAGGATAAATTTTAAAGATTTATAATTTAATTTATCCAGAATTAAATAACGTTCAAATTGTCAACATCATACTACTTTGTGGAGTAAAATTCAAGAATGCTCAGAAGAATATTTCCATGAAAAGATACTGGATGAAGCACAAATATCAAGGATATTCTACTAATTTCATGGAGTATAGAAGCCAAAACTTTAACCAAATGAGTATAATAGAATATATAGAATTGCAAATGGATTTTCACCCGCCATGCATTAATCCACGTAAACAGATCATTTCCATAATTTAATAAAAAATAAATACGAAGGGTCATTCACCATGCATACGGTAGTTCGCGTAGACATGTTATTTCAACAGAATAATAAAGAATGGAATAACAGAAGAATTCACCATGCATGCGGTAGTCTGCATAGACAAGTTATTCCAATAGAATAATAAAGAATGGAATAACATAAGAATTCACCATGCATGCGGTAGTCCACGTAGACAGGTTATTCCAACAGAATAATAAAGAATGGAATAATAGAAGGCCTTTATCTTTTCCTTTATTTTTAATGTAGTTCTGCAAGTATTATCAAACTCGCACCACCTCCTCTAATAGTAAATCATGTGACTCAATAGTTCATTCATGTGACTCAATAGTATAATCATGTGAAAAAAACAAATTACAGTATAGTACATTCATCTATACTTCCATTTTTAATTTAGTCATGCAAGTATTATCAATATTGCACCAACTCCCCTAATAGTAAATCATGTGAATCAATAGTACACACATGTGAACACATAGTTATAAGCATGTGAATTAATAGCAATTAATTGCTCATTTATCCGGTTAATTACCCGATTGGTCAATATAACCTCCAGACATCAATTATTATCGAAATAAATGTCGATTTCCACTAACACTAATAATTCCCACACAATGGAACTATTAATTTCATCTTTAATCAACACGAACTTATTCATCATTAATATTATAACTCATAATATTTAACAACCAGGTCGTTCCTAGGAAAGATGGGGCTTTCCGATAAGGATTTCTCCCTATTGGCGCGCAATTAGGTGACCAAACCTCTCCTTGACAAAACTTCTAGACATTG
Source organism: Panax quinquefolius (assembly GCA_020205615.1). Lineage (NCBI taxonomy): Eukaryota > Viridiplantae > Streptophyta > Magnoliopsida > Apiales > Araliaceae > Panax > Panax quinquefolius. The sequence continues at coordinate 88,142,703 of CM035159.1, read as the reverse complement.
TCAATTACAAATAATAATATGAATAACTTTATTGTCTCAATTATTGATTTAATAATATAAAATATTATGCAGATGATACTGTGACAATAATTAAATCAATAATATGAGAGATATGATGCGTGATTCATCAGTAGAATAATTGAGTATAACCGAGTGACTTCTCACGTAAGCATCAATAATCAATATCGCATATTACTATGCAACCAATGCCAGATTCGCATTTTTTACTACCGAGTAGTTCAACAGTTTTAACGGTAACACTTTCGCCGTTATTTTTATAAAAAGATAATTCCGTCATTTTTTAACTACGACAATACCTCCGTTATGGGGTCCACCAACGATTATGCCGTCGTACGAATATTCCCTTGTTAAAATGAATATTTCCCGACCAATCGAATATTTTATAACAACTTGCTTACTTTGCAAATATTTTCACATATCACCCTTAACTTTAACCTTTTATCAATTTAACCATTTACGAAATAAAATAATAATTATAAGAAAATTGAATACTTTCATTTCATAAAATTCGAGGTCTTACAAAATTTCTACCTTTTCGTGTTGGGGTTACTATTCACGTATACGACACTATTCATAGAAAAATTAAATTTTCTTTTCTTTGTCCAAGTTGTCTATTATGGTTACTATCTTTGATTGTATCCATGTTTTGATCTTCATTCTTGAATTTTGCTCCACAAGTGATTATTACGGAGTATTTTTGAATTTGGATAAACCAAAGTACGAATCCCTAATCTTTGTTCTTTTATCTCACTGGATTCATTTTCTTTAAGATATTTTTCATCATCCTCAGTCTTAAATGGTGATACTTGATGAATATCTTTGGCATGTAGTGCAAAGATGAATGATTACCTAATGAATATCTTTGGTCCGTAGTGCAAAGATCGACATGTGTTGAGATGAAAATGACCAACTGGTGATACAAATGAATATCTTTGGCCCATAGTGCAAATATGAATATTTGGTTCAAGATGTATATTGGTTGATGTTACAGGAATAAAATATTGATGATGGACTTTTAAATCATAGGAGATAGTAGATTTCATTCTTTACTTAAGTCTTCTAATGAATTGTAATTTTCGCTACGAATATTGATCTAAAACTTATTATCCATTATATTTTATCTGATTTATTGAAGGCTAACGATAATTTGTTCTACATTTTCTTAGTCATAATATTCTTTACTGGGCTAGTTGAGCTCACCCTTTTCATTTTTGTTCTATTTTTCTTCTCAGGAGGCGAGAATATAGCGGGAACTAGTCGGGGTGTGGAGTGATATTTCAAGTCAGTTGTTTTAGTAGTCCTCACTATTTTGTAAAATTGTGTATCAATAATTGTAAAGAAGACTTATTTGAGTGTGGATATTGTCTAGAAGACAATATTTGTATTTAAATGCACACTATATGTGTTGTCGTATTTTGTACGATAATTGTATTAATGAAGTTGTAGTTATTTTTTGTACCATGTATTTGGCGACTCAGAATGAGTTGTGTATACCTATTTTAGGGCGTCACAACATCGGTTTATAAAGAGATAATTAGACTGAATTTTTTTACAATCAACTCATTAAACTATAATTTTTTTACAAAGCGTTACAAAATCCGTCCAAACTAGTTGACTTCGACGGCAAAAAATAAAATATTATAAAATAATAATAATAATAATTTAAAAATTAATAATAATTTAAAAATAATAATAATAATGATTTTAAATAATAATAATAATTTCAAAATAATAATAATACTTTTTAAATAATAATAATAATAATTTTAACGTATTAGATAATTTTATATTTTTAAAGTGAACTTAAAATATTTAAAATTAAAAAATAATATGAATTCATTAGTTTTATATAAATACATTTGTAAAAATTATACATTAATATATTTTATTATTACATAATATAATAATTTGTTAATTAATATAGATTTTTGATAACAAATAATTAAATTAATTAATAATAAAATATATTAATGTATAATTTTTACAAATGTATTTATATAAAATAAATTTATTCATATGTTTCTTTAATTTCTAAATATTTTAAGTTTACTTTAAAATATTAAATTATATAATATTTTGAAATTATTATTATTATTATTATTTTGAAATTATTATTATTATTACTTTGGAATTATTATTTTGAAAGTATTATTATCATTTAAAAATTATTATTAGAATTTTGAAATTATTATTGTTATTATTTTGAAATTATTATTATTTTGTAATATTTTATTTTTTGTCGTTAAAGTCAACTAGTTTGGACGAATTTTGTAACGATTTGTAAAAAATTTATAATTCAATGAGTTGACCGTAAAAAATTTCAGTCGAGTAATGCATATAATAGAAATAGAGAAAAGTATATTTAACCCAATTAGGATTCAACATGTTTTGGAGGCTCAAATAGATAAAAAGAGAAAATGGGTGATATTTAAAAATCATAAAATTTTGGGACAATAAAATTGTCTATTTGATCTTCGAAATTGATTGAAGATCCTAAGGATTTTGTACTACTGATGTGTTCAAATGATTTTATTTAATTTTTCACAATTGATTGGAGATTCTTAGAATTTTCATTACCGATTTTTATTACTTTTAGGAATTTCATATTTTTACCAAAATATCAGCCTTTTTTACTCTTAAATTTAATTCTATACATATAATCATTATTCTAAGTATTCATTAAAGCATCTCCAGCAGATGGACTATCCCATGGACTATATTTAATCCATATGACATCAGCAGATGTCCTTTAGTCTTCAATCCTTCTAGCAGATAGACTATACCGTGGACTATCCCCTGGACTATAATATAAAAAGATTAAAATAATCAATAAATTCAAAAAAACTCCAATGACTATATTCCAACGACCATATTCCAATGGCTATATTTTAAAGAACAAATAACCCCTATAAATATAAGGCACATCCGGTCTCTCATATTCACTCATCTTAACTTCAACCTTCCAGTCAAACACGTTATTTTAAATATGTCTCGTCAATTTGAATCAATTATACTACACATGGATGAAGAAGAAAATGAAGCATATGGATACATGGCGGTTGTTGAAGAAGAACAACAAAATATTAATAGGCATACATCACGTCATCGTGGTTCTGTGCAAAGTCGTATTACCATTGATCGTTGTAAGACCCCAAATTTTTTTTATAAAATTGAATTTCCTCTATTTATTATTTTGAAATAGTAAGGGGTTGATTTGATTAATGTGATTAGTTATGGGTAAAATGCGCGAATATTTCAAATAAGCAAGTGGTTATAAAATACTCATTGTTGTTGAGGAATATTCGTTTGGTCGTGGGATATTCTTGCTGTTGGAAATATTCGAACGACGACACAGCCATTTTTGGGCCCCATAACGGAAAACTGTCGAATGAAGAAAATGACAAGTATGAGTTTTTTATAAATAAAGGCGTAGTGGTTACCGTTAACACTGTTGAAATACCCGATGGTTAAAATACAATAATACGCGGTGTTGCACAGTAGCACACGGTATTGCACAAATTATTGATTTTTACGTAAGAAGTCATTACTCAATAATTATTACAGTAATTACAGTTTAATATTTTATTAATTCAATAATTGCATGGTTGCATAGTAGCACACGGTATTGATTATTGATGCTTACGTGAGAAGTCACTCAGTTATACTTAATTATTGCTACAGTAATTGCTGCATCATATCTCTTATATTATTGATTCAGTTATTGTCACAGTATCATCTGCATAATATGATATATTATTAAATCAATAATTGAGACGATAAAGTTATTCATATTATTAAATTGCAATATTTACAATGTCCGGAAGTTACGCCGATGAGAGGTTTGTCATCTAATTGCGGCACCAATAAGGAAATCCTTATCGAAAAGCCCCCTCTTTCCTGGGAACGACCTGGTTATTAAATATTGTGAGTTATGATATTAATGATGAATAAGTTCGTGTTGATTAAAGATGAATTTGATAGTTCCATTGTGTTAGAATTATTAGTGTTAGTGGAAATCGACATTTATTTCGATAATAATTGATGTTTGGAAGTTATCGCGTAATTAATCGGATAAATGAGTAATTAATTGCTATTAATTCACATGATTATAGCTATTTGTTCACATGTATGTACTATTGATTCACATTCTTGTACTATTAGGGGAGTTGGTGCAAGATTGATAATACTTGCATGACTAAGTTAAAAATGGAGGTATAGATGGAGGTACTATACTATAATTCATATTTTCACATGATTATAACTATTGATTCACATGATTGAACTATTGATTCACATTATTTACTATTAGGGGAGGTGGTGCAAGTTTGATAATACTTGCAGGACTAAATTAAAAATGAAAGAAAAGTTGATGGTATTGTACTGTAATATTTCGAGCCCTAAAACGTGCAATTATCGAAACTATATTTTCCTATAAATAGAAGCTCATTCTTCCTTCATTTCTCACCAACTCACTAAAGCTTTAGAGCAATTATTATAGAGAGAAATTATAGAGAGAAAGAAGAAGAGAAGTCTACTACCTCACTATTTCAGTATCCAGTTTTTTTCTAAGGTAAGGGGTATTATTCTTTCGTATTCACGAAGAGAGTTATTTTCTTTCAATACTCGTAAGGGTTGTTATTCCATTATTTATTATTATGTTGGAATAACCTTTCTATGCGAAGTACCGCATACATAGTGAAATTCTTCAGTTATTCCATTCTTTATTATTCTGTTAGAATAACCTATTTGTGCGGTCTATCGCATGCTTGGTGAATTCTTTTGTTATTCCATTCTTTATTATTCTGTTGGAATAACATGTCTGTGCGGTCTATCGCATGCCTGGTAAATTTTGTTGTTATTCCATTCTTTATTATTCTGTTGGAATATCCTATCTGTACAGATTACGCATGACCTGGTTTCATTCTTTATTATTCTATTGGAATATCCTCGTCATGCATTTCGGATTTAACGTGACTGGTTCCATTCTTTATTATTCTATTGGGAATAACTTTTAAGACCCTCGAAAATTTTTTAAAATAAAAGGAATTTCCTTTATTTATTATTTTGAAATAGTAAGGGTTGATTTGATTAATGTGGATAGTTAAGGGTTAAATACGCAAATATTTCAAAATAAGCAAGTGGTTATAAAATATTCATTTTGTCGGGAATATTCGTTTGGTCGTGGAATATTCGTCTTCGTCGGGGAATATTAAATTTACACGCCATGCATGACCATGTGTGGGCCCATAACTAAAAGCGATTGGATGAAGAAAACGACAAATATAAGTTGGTTAAAAATAACTACGTAGTTATTACCAAGAATTAAGGCATTGGAATACACGGTGGTTAAAATACGATGTCTGGCGTGGTTGCCAAAGATGTATTACGGTATTACATGCAAGATTGTTGAATTATTGATCCTTACGTAAGAAGGCTCTACTCAATAATTTTCACACGATGAATTCTTGCTTCAATATTTTATTTTATTGATTCAATAATTCTTTGCGTTGATATTTTATATTATTGTTGTTCAATAATTATCACTTTGCACATTATCTCCATTATCGATCAATAATTCATATTATTTGAGTAATATTATTAGATAGCATTATTGGCAATGTCTAGAAAGTTCACATCGAGGAGAGGTTTGGTCACCTAATTGCGCGCCAGTAAGGAGAAATCCTTATCGGAAAGCCCCCTCTTTCCTGGGAACGGCTGGTTGTCATAAATGTGATTCTGTAATATTATTTGTGAATAATTAATTATTGATTCATATGATAAGAAAATATTTATTTGATGTGGATATAAATGATGGATTTATTTATGTGGTTATAAATGAAGGAATTAATGTTGAGGTGTTTTATCAGTATTTTATCAGATTGGAGGTATTAAAAATTAAATCAGGGGTTTTGAGATATATTGCGGGGTTATAATTTTTAATCAAACCGTTGGATTGTGGTAAATTTTTGGGTATGTTATACATACATAAGTTGAGTATATGTCCACAAATTTTGAACCGCTATAAATGCACGAATGATTTGTTATGAATTTTAAGAGGTGTCCGATTCTAAAATTAGGGTTATAATTGATTTTGGTGGAAAATTCTAGAATTGAGTGGGCCCCACTTGTGGTTGGTGAAGAAATGTGCTGAATTTTATTTCAAATGTGGTGGGTGGCAATAGTAGCGAGTAAAGCCATCGGTAAAGCAGTCGTCAAGTCTGCTTTGTACGGCTAACATTTTCTATAAATAGAGGGCTAAGTTAGAATTGAAAATCACACCGAAACAAAGTTTTCTCTCTTCTCTCTATATTATTATTGCGTATTTTGTGAGTATTTAGATACTTTGAGAGTTCTTTGCTCAAGATAAGTTTCATTCAAAGATCACTTGACCTTTCCTTCCGGCAATTGATTCTTCGAGAGGTAGTGGATATTATTTTTTTCGTAAATGATATTATTTCTTCAATATCATTATCTTTGAAATGTTGATCTGAAGTTTTATCAAATTTGGAACTTTTCATGTCGGGGTTACTATTCATGAGTTACTATTCACGATTACTATTCACGAGTACTATTCATGAAGCGTGAAGATGTTTTTTTGTGGAATTTCTATCTTTTGGTGTCGGAGTTACTATTCACGTATATTTACCTTATTCACGATATCTGACACTATTCACGATATCGGCACTATTCACCAAAAATAAAATTTCTTCTTTTAGTCTAAAATATCTATTACGGATACTAGCTTTGATTGTATCCATGTTTTGATCATTCTTGAATTTTACACCACGTGATTATTTTTGGGGTATTGTTGGACATGGATAAAACAAAGTACGAATCCTTAATCCTTAATCCTTGTCATTTTGTTTCCTTTGGATTATTTCTTTAAAATATTTTCATCATCCTCGGTCCTTAAATGATGATATTATTGAATATCTTTGGCACATGGTGCGAAGATGAATGATTTCTGAAGAATATCTTTGGCTGTAGTGCAAAGATGAGCAGTGTTGAGATGAACATGATCGATCGATTAATATCTTTGGCTGTAGTGCAAAAGATGAACAGTGTTTAAATGAACATGACCAATCGATAAATATCTTTGGCTCAGAAAGTAAAGATGAATATTTGATTCGGATGTATATTGATTGTTATTACTGGGATAAAAGATGAGACGATGAACTTTTAAATTCATACATAGAAGATAGTAGTTTGCATTCTCTACTTAACTCTTCTAATGAATTATTATTTCCGTTGCGAATATTGATTTAAAATTTGTTGTCTATTGTATTCTATTAAATTTTTCCCTGTTGAAGACTAACGATAATTTGTTGTATATTATCTTAGTCATAATATTCTTTCTTGAGCTAGTTGAGCTCACCCTTTTCCTTTTGTTCCATTCTTCTCGGGAGGCGAGAATATAGCGAGTCTGCAGCCTGGGTATGGAATGAAGGTTTTAGAAAGGATTGTTTAGTAGTCCTCACCATTTTGTAAAATAATGTATCAATAAATGTGATGAGGATTTATTTGAGTATAAATATTGTCTGCAGAAGATAATATTTGTATTTAAACTCATAGTTTTACCGTTGTAATAATAAAGTTGTAGTTGTTTACATACCATGTATTGACAACTCGTAATGGGTGATGTATACCTATTTTGGGGGCGTCACAGGTTGGTATCGAGCTTAGGGATATGATCTCTGGCGGAGATCGGAAATAGAACTAGGAGGAGAGGCGAGTAAATCCTTTGCTCTCGTGTCCTACCTAAGCTTATTTGTTAGTTGGTCGGTATATAGGGATATTATGTGATATATTGATTTCCTTAATTAACCCTTGTTTTATGGCGGTATTTGAGAATGTCGATTGAGAATATTAACAATTGGAGTAAATGAGACCGTGGAGATGCTGTACTTACCATCGAGGAGAGCGCGCAACAGTGCAGGCAATGTTCCTCCTGTGAAACACCACCGAAGCGAGATGATGAACGAGGATGTTTAGAAGCTTTTTGCAGTTCATGCAAAAATCGACATTTGAGGAGACTCGTGTTCAAAATACGGGAGGAAATGATAGCAATTCACGGGTTATCACAAAATGCCAAGCGCTTCAAAGAGTTGGGACCACGAAATTTAAGGGAAAGCGGATCCGATCATGGGCGGAAACATGGGTCAAACAAATTACCAAGATATTCGATGTCTTGGGATGCACGGAGAACAGAAGGTTCCATTCGCCACCTTTTATGTTCCAGGCGAGGCGGACTCTCGGTGGGAGTCTGCATGAAGCGTACCCATCCAAACTTTTCGGCATGTCTTGGGAGACGTTTGAGACTATTTAATGACAAATACTTTCACGAAAGTGTTCGTCATATGAAGGAAGTGGAGTTCATCAGATTAGAGCAAAACAACATGATTTGTCTCGATGACGAGGCAAAGTTTGCGAGTTATCGAGTTTGCACCTCATTTGGTGGAGAATGAGGAACGTATGACGCGGATGTTTCTTAGAGGTTTGAAACCCGCATACGCCGATCTCTCATTTCTCATAAACTTTCTCTTTATTCGGATGTTGTAAATAGGCTCAATTATTAGAAGCGAGATAACGAGTACGGTCAATCGAGGACCATAACTTGAGGATCGTACCGGAGATAGCGATCAATGAATAATGATAACTGCGGAGAAAGAAATGAGACGATGTAAATGGTAACCACTCGGTGGTAATCATGGTCATGAAAATGAAGAAGCGAGTCGGAGGAGATTTTAAAAAGAGGAGATTTAATAACGACTATGTGAAGGCGACAGGTCTTGCGTGACTGGGTTCTAAGGGAGGAGAACGACCACCGGTTATATGCTACAAATGCGGAAAAGAGGGACATATCGGTCAAACGCCCACAATGAGTTCAAGGTATGCTATAGTTGTGGAAAGGAAGGACATATCGCTTCGAGATTATGCTGATGAATAAACCTAGTTCAATGAGGGGCGGTGACTCAAAAGACATCCCGAAAAAGTCAAAGTCAACGATTCCGGAAGAGAGTTTGTTGTATTTGGTCATAATGCGAGGAACCCAAACGAGGTGATCACGGGTAAGCTATTTATAAATTCTTGCGAAGTTTATACCTTACTTGATCCTAGGGTGCTACCCATTCATTTATCTCTCTGCATGTGCTCAATGTTTAAACTTGACTCGGGAGAAATTAGACTTTGACCTATCTGTGGAAACTCAGTTAGGAGAAACTTTCATCACATCCAATCGCTTATAAATCTTGTTTGATTCAAGTTGGCACCATCACCTTACACATTGACCTTATCTCTTTAAAGATACTTGCTTTTGATGTGATTTTAAGGATTGATTGGTTAACTACTCATCATGCCAAAATTGATTGTTTTAAATAAGGTTGTTGGTTTTCATATTCCTAACCAACCCGCATAGTACAAATTCAAGCAACTAAACCATTAAAATCAATCACTATCATATCTAATCATAAAGCTATTCGTTTATTGAAAAACGGATGTCAAGCTTTCTTAGCCCATGTTATGGATTTGAATAAAGACACGTCAAATTTGAATAATATTCCATGTTGTTATTGACTTTCTGGACGTATTTCAAAGAACTTCCTATCTACCCCCGAACGTGAAGTTGAATTCTTTATTGATCTTGAACTTTGCACAAAGCCCATTTCTAAAACCCCATATCGAATGGCTCTATTGAACTTGTGGAGTTAAAGGTCCAACTACAGAATTGTTGGACATTGGTTTCATTAAATCTAGTACATCTCCTTGGGGTGCTCTGTTTTATTTGTAAAGAAGAAAGACGGGAGTATCGACTTTGTATTGACTATCGGAATTGAACCATGTCACCATCAAGAATAGGTATCCTCTACCTCGTATTGATGACTTGTTTGACCAGATTACAAGGGACACAATTCTTTTCAAAAATCGATCTTCGCTCGGATATCATCAATTTGAAGATTAAAATCGAGGATATTCCAAAGATCGCCTTGAGAACTCGGTATGGGCATTATGAATTCTTAGTCATGTCTTTCTGGACTAACTAATGCTCCTGCGGCTTTCATGGATATGATGAACCGAGTATTCAAGGAATATTTGGATCGATTCGTTGTTGTCTTTATTGATGACATCCTTATATATTCCAAAGTCGTGAAGATCATGAGCACCATTTGAAGTCGGTACTCCAAAGGCTTCGCGAAAACCAACTATATGCCAAATTGAAGAAATGCGAGTTACGGCTTGAGGAAGTAGCCTTTCTTGGGCATGTGGTGTCAAAACATGGAGTATCTGTTGATCCGTGAAGATTGAAGCAATACAAAGTTAGAACAACAAAAGTCGGTGGTCAAGTCACGTAGCTTTTTGGGCTTATTTGGTTATTATCGGAGATTCGTGGAAGGGTTTTCTCGAATCGCTACTCCATTAACTCAAATTAACTTTCGAAAGGATACTGAAATTCGCTTTGGGGTGAAAAATGCGAGAAAAGTTTCCAAGAGCTTAAGAGGAGAATTATTTCTAAGACTGTTTCTAACAATACCATCCGGTTCGGATGGATTTGTTATCTCTGACAAATGATGCTTCAAGCAAAGGGTTAGGATGTGTTCTCATGCAACGTGGGAAAGTCATAGCCTATGCCTCATGCGACAACTTAAAGAGAGTATGAGAGGAATTATCCTACTCATGATCTAGAGTTAGCGTGATCGTTTTCAGCTTAAAGATATGGAGGCACTATCTATATGGGGAGAAAGTGGAGATATATTCGGATCATAAAAGCCTTAAATATTTCTTCACTCAAAAGAACTCAACATGCTGGCGTGACGTTGGCTCGAGCTATTGAAAGACTACGACCACACTATTCAATACCATCCTGGTAAAGCGAACGTGGTAGCTGATGCATTGAGTAGAAGATCATATGCGGAACGAGTGCGATGATGTCAAGTATACGCATGTAGAGCCAACTTTAATAGAAAAAGTTAAGGTTGCTCAAGCCACCACCAATCTTGAAATGATGCGTATGAAGAAGAAAAATACAAGAAGGAGCTATTCCTAAGCGAGAATTGATGAAGAAGGAATACTTGAGTCCACTCTAGACTTTGTGTTCCTAACGACTCGATTTGAAGTACAAGATTATGATGGAGGCACACAATACACCATTTGCAATCCATCCTCGAAGTACTAAAATGTATCGTGATCTTCGACATACATTTTGGTGGAATAATATGAAGAGAGAGATTGCAAAGTTTATCTCGATGTGTTTAACTTGCTTAACGTGTAAAGGCGGAGCATCTAGTACCTAAGGGTCCGTTGCAACCACTTGAGATTCGGAATGGAAGTGGAACACATTACCATGGATTTCGTTACGGGTCTTCCTACGGTTTCTCAAGGCATCAATGCTATTTGGGTTATTGTTGATAGATTAACCAAGTTCCGCTCATTTCTTGCCGACACGGAGACTTATTCCCTGAACGTCTTGCTAGTATGTACGTAAATGAGATCGTGAGGTTGCATGGCATGCCTGTATCCATAGTCTCGGATCGTGACCCAAGATTCACTTCAAGATTTTGGGTTAGCTTGCAAAAAGCTATGGGCACGGATTTGCGATTTAGTTCTAAGATACCATCCCCAAACAGACGGACAATCGAGAGAGGACTATTCAAACTCTTGAAGATTTATTAAGACTCGTGTCCTGAACTTCAAGGCGCTTGGGATAAGTATTTACCATTGGTGGAATTCTCCCTACAACAACGAGTTATCGAGCAAGTATAGGTGTGGCTCCATTCAAGCATTATATGGATGACCAGGACGAGATAGCCAAGACTTAACGTGATGAGGAGGTACCTATCAAGATCTTGGATAGGAAGGAGCATGTCCTACGCCAAAAAGGTCATACCACAAGTTAAAGTTTTGTGGAGGAATCATGCTATATAGAGAAATGACACGGGAATTGGAAGCGGAAATGAAAGCGAGGTATCCTCACCTTTTCAAAACACGAAGGTATCGACGTCAATTTCGAGGACGAAATTTCATAAGGAGGGGAGGTTGTAAGACCTAAATTTTTTTAAATAAAAAGGAATTTCCTTTATTTATTATTTTGAAATAGTAAGGGTTGATTTGATTAATGTGGATAGTTAAGGGTTAAATACGCAAATATTTCAAAATAAGCAAGTGGTTATAAAATATTCATTTTGCTCGGAATATTCGTTTGGTCGTGGAATATTAAATCGTTTCGAATATTCGCATTTATGCGGCAAGTAGCGACCATGTGTGGGCCCATAACCGGAAAGCGATTGGATGAAGAAAACGACAAATATAAGTTGGTTAAAAATAAGCTGCGTAGTTATTACAGAATTAAGATCGTTGGAATACTTTGGTTAAAAAATACGATGTACGCGTGGTTGCATTAAAGAGCACACCTTGGCGGTATTACAAGATTGTTGAATTATTGATCCTTACGTGAAGAAGGCTCTACTCAATAATTTTCACGGTAGTTCTTGCTCAATATTTTATTTTATTGATTCAATAATTCTTTGCGTTGATATTTTATATTATTGTTGTTCAATAATTATCACTTGCACATTATCTCCATTATCGGATCAATAATTCATATTATTTGAATAATATTATTAGATAGCATTATTGGCAATGTCTAGAAAGTTCATCAAGGAGAAGTTTGGTCACCTAATTAATTGCGCCGATGAGGAGAAATCCTTATCGGAAGCCCCTCTTTCACTGGGAACGGCTGGTTGTCATAAATGTGATTACATAATATTATTTGTGAATAATTAATTATTGATTCATATGATAAGAAAATATTTATTTGATGTGGATATAAATGATGGATTTATTTATGTGGTTATAAATGAAGGAATTAATGTTGAGGTGTTTTATCGGTATTTTATCGATTGGAGGTATTAAAAATTAAATCGGGGGTTTTGAGATATATTATGGGGTTATAATTTTTAATCCGACCGTTGGATTGTGGTAATTTTTGGGTATGTTATACATACATAAGTTGAGTATATGTCCACAAATTTTGAACCGTTATAAATGCACGAATGATTTGTTATGAATTTTAAGAGGTGTCTCGATTAGGAAATTAGGGTTATAATTGATTTTGGTGGAAAATTCTAGAATTGAGTGGGCCCCACTTGTGGTTGGTGAAGAAATGTGCTGAATTTTATTTCAAATGTGGTGGGTGGCAATAGTAGCGAGTAAAGCCATCGTGGCGGTCAAGTCTGCCTTGTTGGGGCTAACATTTTCCTATAAATAGAGGGCTAAGTTAGAATTGAAAATCACACCGTAAACAAAGTTTTCTCTCTTCTCTCTCTATATTATTGAGCGTATTTTGTGAGTATTTAGATACTTTGAGAGTTCTTTGCTCAATTATAAGTTTCATTCAAATCACTTCCCACCTTTCCTTCCGGCAATCTTGATTCTTTGAGGTAAGGGATATTATTTTTTCAGTAATGATATTATTTCTTCAATATCATTATCTTTGAAATGTTGATCCAAAGTTTTATCAAATTTGGAACTTTTCATGCCTGGGTTACTATTCATGAGTTACTATTCACGAGTTACTATTCACGAGTACTATTCATGAAGCGTGAAGATGTTTTTTTGTGGAATTTCTATCTTTTGGTGTCTGAGTTACTATTCACGTATCGACCTTATTCACGATATCTGACTATTCACGTATCTGGCACTATTCATAGAAAAAATAAAATTTCTTCTTTTAGTCCAAAATATCTATTCGGATACTAGCTTTGATTGTATCCATGTTTTGATCATTCTTGAATTTTACACCACCGTGATTATTTTTGGGGTATTGTTGGACATGGATAAAACAAAGTACTGAATCCTTAATCCTTAATCCTTGTCATTTTGTTTCACCGGATTCGTTCTTTAAAAATATTTTCATCATCCTCGGTCTTAAATGATGATATTATTGAATATCTTTGGCTTTGTAGTACAAAGATGAATGATTTCTGAAGAATATCTTTGGCTTTAGTGCAAAGATGAGCAGGTGTTGAGATGAACACGATAATGATCGATTAATATCTTTGGCACTTGTAGTGCAAAGATGAACAGTGTTTAAATGAACATGACCAATCGATAAATATCTTTGGCCTCAGAGTGCAAAGATGAATATTTGATTCAGATGTATATTGATTGTTGTTACAGGATAAAAGATGAGCGATGAACTTTTAAATTCATACATAGAAGATAGTAGTTTGCATTCTCTACTTAACTCTTCTAATGAATTATTATTTCCATTGCGAATATTGATTTAAAATTTGTTGTCTATTGTATTCTATTAAATTTTTCCTGTTGAAGACTAACGATAATTTGTTGTATATTATCTTAGTCATAATATTCTTTCTTGAGCTAGTTGAGCTCACCCTTTTCCTTTTTGTTCCATTCTTCTCGGGAGGCGAGAATATAGCGAGACGCAGCCGGGGTATGGAATGAAGGTTTTAGAAAGGATTGTTTAGTAGTCCTCACCATTTTGTAAAATAATGTATCAATAAATGTGATGAGGATTTATTTGAGTATAAATATTGTCAGAAGATAATATTTGTATTTAAACTCACAGTTTTATTGTTGTAATAATAAAGTTGTAGTTGTTTCACGTACCATGTATTGACAACTCGAATGGGTGATGTATACCTATTTTGGGGGCGCCACATAACCTTTTGTCTGTGCTGTTTCTATTGCATGCTGGTGAATTCTTCATTATTCCATTCTTTATTATTACATTGGAATAACATGTACATGTGGATTACCACATGCATGGTGAATGATCCTTCGATTCATTCCTTATTAAATTGTGGAAATGATCATCTATGTGGATTATCGCATGGTAGGCAAAAATCCATTTGCGCTTTCATATATTCTATTATACTTGAGTTAGTTAAAGTTTTGACTTCTATACTCCATGAAATTAGTAGAATATCCTGGATATTTGCGCTTCATCCAGTATCTTTTCATGGAAATATTCTTCTGAGCATTCTTGAATTTTACTCCACGAAGCAGTATCATGTTGACAATTTAGACGTTATTGATTTCAGGATAAATTAACTTATAAATCTTTAAAATTTATTCTTGAACTTGTTTTATTGAATTATTATGTCATTGTCATCATCCTCATGCTTATATTATGATGAAAGTCATCTTTGGCTTACGTACATAGATGGACTCGGTATGATTATGACCAGGGATCATTCGGTATAATCATGACCTGTAATGTTATAAATGATGTGGTAAAAGTCCTCAGTGGCCTGTAGTGCATTGATGGACAGTTTTTGGTATATAGTCATAACCATTGATGATTTAATGAATATCCTTGGCACATAGTGCAGGGATGATTCGATGATGTGGTTATTTATTAAGCTGAGTCTCAGCGATAAAAATTGATGAAAACATTTTAAATCATAGAAGATAGTAGATATCATACTCTACTTGACTTTTCTAATGGATTACTTAATTCGCTGCAGTTAAACTTGATGTCTATTATATTTTATCAGTTTAACATTGTTGAAGACTAATGATAATTTATTCTGCATTATCTTAGTCATAATATTTCTTACTGGGCTAGTTGAGCTCACCCTTTTGCTTTCATTGTTCTCTTCAGGAAATGAGAATGTAGCCGGGACTAGTCGGGGAACGGAGTGATGGTCCAAGATGGTGTATTAGTAGTCCTCACTATTCAATAAAATAGTGTGACAATAAATGTAATGAGGACTCTATTTGAGAGTGGATATTGTCTAGAAGGCAATATTTCTGTTTAAACTCTCAGCTATGTTTTGTCGTATATTACACGACGGTTGTATAATTAAGTTTGTATTTGTATTATGTACCATGTATTTGGCGACTCAAGATGGGTGATGTATACCTGATTTGGGGGCGTCACAGTTGGAATCAAAGCTTAGGGATATGATCCCTGGCTGAGATGTGAGACAAGAACTAGGACGGGAGAGACGGGGAATTCCTTCGCTAGTATGACCTACCTAAGTTTATTTGGTATTTAATTGTTCGGTCAGAGTATAGGGATAATATGTGATATGTTAATTAACCCTTGTTTTGTAGCAGTATTTGAAAATGGCATCCGAAAATGTTGAGATAAGCAATGAAGCACGTGAGACCATTGAGTCACCACAGATTAATGCCCAGGATAATGTGCAACAGGAAGACAATAATCCTCATGTAAACAATAACACCGGTGAAATGGTGAATGATGGGATGTTCAGAGGCTTTATGCAATTCATGCAACATCAGGAGAAAGCGGCTCTTGTCCAAAATGCAGGTGGAAACACTGACTACTCTCGGACGATCAACGCTAAGCAGTTCAAGGAGCTGGGACCACCGAAGTTTTTTAGAGAGCCAAAACCATTTAAGGCAGAGACATGGATAGAGCAGATCAACAAGATATTTGATGTCTTGGGATGCTCCGAGAAGCAAAGGTTCCTTTGCCACCTTCATGTTGCTAAGCGAGAAGGCGATATTCTTGGTGGGAATCAGAAAGCATACTCAACTGCTTTTCAAAATGTCTTGGGAGAAGTTCCAAGAGTCATTCAACGATAAGTACTTTCCGAAAGTATTTATCACATGAAGGAGGTAGAGTTCATCAAGCTTGAGCAAAACAATATGGCGTGGCGTGATGCGAAGCTAAGTTTGCCGAGTTTCTCTGGTTTGTATCCCACTTGGTTGATAATGAGGAGAGAATAACGCAGATGTTTTTCTAAGAGGTTTGAAACACGAGATCTTTGAAAGTAGTATGCACACAAAGCCAATCATGTTTGATGATAAAGCATATACTTTGTAACAATCTTATTCATTTATTAATAAAAAGTATTAATTTATTAAAGGCTTTTAATTATCTACATGATCTTTGTTTTTATAATATGTGATAAACCCATAGTTTTAAGCAATGCTTTTAGAATAATGATGATGATCATTCTAATGAGATCTAAATTCTTAGAAAGCTTAAAACTAAAATAGTTCCCAATAATTGGATTACTAAATTGGGGATTAGTGAATCCGGATAGATTGGTACATCGTTGCTTGCTTCATTGGATGAGGATGATTGATCTCATGATCATTTGTGTGGAGACACTAAAGCAAGTATGTAGGTGCTTATTAGAGAATAAGTTCAATTTGAGCGTTGGCTCGCTAAGGAATACCTAATGGAGTTTTACTTGCTGTCAATAGGAATTCTCAGTAGTGATAGTAGTACAAGTGATCCTTGGACTTGAGATCATCATAGTATCTTGTGTATGATGAGTTATACTTTGACTTATTCCTTAAGACCCTTAGGGTATATCAAAGGGTATGCTTGGGTATAATAAGTTGTACATGGAGATAATGTATGATCAATAAAGAATCTACCACTTCTATTAAAAGAAGAGAAATGTCCTATGTGATTCGATAAATGACAACCCAATAGTCCTTGGTCAAGGCAGAATGAAATTAGAAAGGAGTTTCTAATTTGCATTATTTGAGTTGTGTATTTAAGAGTCGAAATACATATAATTAAATAAAATAAGACTTGACATAATTCCATGTCTTATATTTAATTGGGACATTGTATGGTGGAATGATTGAATTGTCGGTAACTATTTACTCAAAGGTTCTTTAATGATTAATGTTGAAATCTATATTATCTGGAAAGTCGTTGATCGCTAGGGAGGCTTATCCTATTGTAGAATAAATATTATTTATTTAAATAAATTAATTGTTTAATTTATTTATTTAAATAAGATTAAATTGTTCTAATTGATTTATTCACAACCGGTTTAATATGGAGAACCTAAAGGTCACACCATGCCAAAAGGAAGAATAATTATTTAAGAAGTTAATGGCATAATCGTAATAATATGTTATGTATATTTAATTTAATCTATGGTGATAGAATAAATTAAATAGCTTAATATTTATTATTTAATATTTTAGAAATATTAAATATAAATTAATAAGAGGAGTCTTATTAATATTATTACAATTATTATTATTTTAATTTCTAAAAGAGTTTAGGAATTAATTTAATATAAGTACTCTCATTTATTCCTAATTGGATTAGGAAGGAAAATTAGTTAAAGGAGTTTAATTAATTATCCCTAATAAGATTAGGGAGCTTAATTAATTAAAAGAATTTAATTAATTAAATAAATCCCAATTCCTTAATTGTTAAGGTGGGTTGCCCACATCTATAAATAAGAGGAGTCTTATTATGGGTGGTGTGGTTGTTGACTTTTACAACATACGTAATAATTCCAATAGTTGGGAGAGTACGTCTTTTTCTATAGAGATAGAAAAACTAGGGTTTAGCCAACCACCATCTTCTTGAATCTTTATTTTTCCTTGGTGGATCACCTCTAGGCCATACACTTGGGTGGCTAACGTTGATCGAAAGGAAGGAACAAAACCCGGTGGATTCAAGTTGAGCGAAAAAGGATTGGAGGTGAACTTGTACCTGAGGAAGCTCGATCTTCAAGGGTATGATTCTTATTCGTTATCTTTTTCGTTTAATTAATAATTGTGCATAAAGGGTGATCCGGGTATATGGTTTGTAAAAATTTTAAACTTTGATTTTTACACGTTTCCGCATTATTTTTACAATTTGATTGCGTTCTTGAATATTACAAACCTAACAGTGGCATCAGAGCCAAACCTTTATGCGAATTATTAATTGTTCAAATTTGATATGTATATTGATATATGTTTAGAACAATTAAATTGGGCATAATTTGTTATATAAAATTTATTTTAAAAAAAACGGCGAAATCAGTTTGCGATTTTTTTTTTTTTATAAAAGAATTCCGTGAATCAATACTTACAAGGGTTGCATGCTCAAGTGGTTAGTAATCATTTGTTTCATGGTGAATGTTACATGAATACCATATATGATAATTGTTCCAACGTGGTGTCAGGTTTTTCAAGGAACGGTTATTATGTATTTTTTTTTTCCTTTCAAAGGCTATTCACGTGTATAGCTATGTATTCGTGATTGCTTTTGTTATTTTATGGTGGCACAAATCACAAATTCCGATTATATATATATAATAGTTTCGGTACTAATATATATATATATTATTATATATATTAATAATTTTATAATTAAAATAAAAGTTTATTTTAATTTTAAAATAAAAGGTTTATTTTAATCTTAAAATAAAAATGTTTATTTTAATTTTAAAATTAAATTTCATGCTAACTAATTAGAGTTGGAATTAGATTCCATGATAACTAATTGGAGTTGAAATTGGATTACGTGTTTCCTTAAATAAAGGAGTTTATTTAGATATGAAATAAGATTTCATATTATTCAAAATAAAAGAGTTTATTTGTGAATAGGAAAAGAATCAGTCTTTCCTTAAGTAAAGGAGTTTATTTAGATATGAAATTAGATTTCATATTATTCAAAATAAAGAGTTTATTTGTGAATAAGAATGAAAATTTGTGTCTCCTTTAATAAAAGTTTTTTTTAACATGGAATTGGATTCCATAATTAATTAAAATAAAGGAGTTTATTTTGATTAAAGATTTTGATTAAAATAAAATAGTTTATTTTATTCAAAATTAGATAAATTAAAATAAAATAGTTTTATTTTGATTTAAATTTGGATTAAAATAAAGGTGTTTATTTTGATTCAAAATTAGATTTTATACTAACTAAATTTTGCCCATTAAATGATATCAATATATATATATTGAATGTTTATTATTCATGAGATGAATGTTATTTATTGATGCATATCTTGATGTGTATGATAATAAATGGGATTGATTATGGACTCTTGACCAATGCGATTGGATTTTATTTTAGTTGGATGCATGAATGTATGGGTTTTATTAAATGGGATTCTGCGTGCCTCGTCTTCTCTAATTTTTCTTAATGTAAATTCTATCTCCTCCTATGTACTTCCCTTATTTGGCGATCAAGGTTTCTATTTATTTTAAATAGTTTTGTAATAGGAATAGTTAGAATTATTTTGAAGAATTGAAGATCGAGGAGCAAGGAACTTGAAGACCCGTTTGTAATGGAGCAGGTTTTAATGTAATAGTTATATTTAAATATTAATTCTTGCACCTCTAGGGTTTGACCTTTTGGTTCACTTGGTGGCTCTAGTGAACCAAACTAGAATAAAAGTCCATAATCAATCCGGGTAGAATATAGTATTCTATATGTGCATGCTTATACTATGTATATTATATATTATCTGAAACATCATGCTTAGCATGTTTATTAATATAATGACGCGTATTTTATATATATATATATATATGCATGCGCGCTAAACAAGATGAGACAAATTAATAACAAACCCCTCAATTTTTATATTAAGTCCTAAGCGTTCAAAGATATTTGGAATATCGAGCGTCGCCTTCTACAACATGATAAAATTAATAGAGTATTAAATATTTAATATGAGTTTGTTGTGTCACCACAAGGCAAGTATTAAGTATTTAAGATGTTAATTTATCACATTTGATGCTTATAAAGAAAATTTAACAATATTATTTTGTTGTGTCACCACAAGGATGATATTTTCTTTTTGAATATATGGAGTGCTAGGTCGGACTTAACTTGGATAATTTTGATTCGGATGTGCCACCACTTGATCAAAATAATCTAAGAGGCAAAAGAAAAGGAGTTGCATAGTTGATGTAATTGACAAAAGTTGTCTACCTATTTATTTATATATAGTTTGTTGTGTCACCACAAGGCTATATACATTTGAAATGGGATCCTTATTCTCACTAGCGAGATCTTTAATTAGATTTTGCCGAACTATATAAGTGAGGGTAATATAGTTTGAAGAAAATAGTGGGAGATACCAATTTAAAACAAGACCTAAATTATTTTGGTAATTAATAAAAGAATGTATGTTAAAATGTTGTTAATTACAAATTCATTTACAAAATTTTACAATGTCTTAATTACTATCAACTGCGAAGCATATTAGATGCTAAATTAACCAAACCAAATTAGACAGATTGGTTAAGGAACTTGAGAATAGTTCTCATAGCTGAAAAGCTATCTTATGTCATTAATACGCCTATCCTGCAATGGTTGCGAATAATGCCTCTGAGGAAGAGATTGCTACTTTTAGAAAGTGGCAAGATGATGCATAGTTGGCTCGATGCATCATGCTCGCATCCATGAAAGTAACGAGCTTGGCGTCGGCATGAAACTATGGATGCTCTACTATATTCTCGCACATCAAGTAGTTGATGGTGAGGAAATGTAGGGCCGATAGATATCGAGATATCTAAGGAGCTCTTCCGATCTAGAATGGCCAATGGCACTATAAAGTGCAGAATAAAAGTTCTTAACATAATCAATTTGATTGATCAATTAGGACAATTGGTTTTGTCATGGATGGAGAGTTGAGCGAAAGATTTGATCTTGCACTCACTCCCGAACTCCTTTCACAATTGTTGTGAATTTTCATATGAACAAGCTAGATATCGACTTGTTTTGATTTGCTTAACATGTTGAAAATGTTGAGAGTCACCTTCAAACCCAAGAAAGATCAAGTCTTCTTGGTAGGGGCCAAAAGATCTTCTCGAAAAAGAAGAACGATTCAAAGAAGGTAAATAGAAAGGCATAAACAAAGGATAATAAGAACAAAAGCGATCACGGATAGCAAAGGAGTTTGCTTCCACTTTGCAATAAGCTTTGGACACTTTGGAAAGAAAGCTGCGAGAAGTATCTTGCGAGAGGCTAACCAAAGATGCTTAGTGAAGTTTCTGTTATAATACGATTTTGTTCATGATTGAAATAAATTTTTCTTTAAGTCGAGGTTCTATTTGGGTATTGGATACCGACTTTGGTTATCATAAATATAGATTTATGAAGGGACAAAGCGAAGTAGAAAGCTAAACAAATATAAGTAATCCTATGTAATGCGGGAAATGTAACAAAGGTTGCCATATTAGCCATAGAAACTTATAGTTTAGAAATGCCTACGGCAAATCTATTAAGTCGATAAGTTGTTATTGTATTCCGATTCTTGTTAAAAATATTATTTCCATTTTATTGTTGGACAATGAAATCTTTGGTATTATAATTAAGAACAATTGTTGTTCTATTTATAATAATAATGTTTTGTATAAATGGAATATTACTAATAAATTTTGTATACTTGACTTACATGAAAATAATTTTGCATATTGAACAAATTAGTATGAGAAAAGGAGATGATCATTCAAAGAGTTGAATGTGTGTATTTACTGAAATACAAGTGTGAATTATTTGAAAGGTTCAAAGAATTCAAAAGTGAAATAAATTGGCAAAGTATTAAGATTCTTTGATTAGATCAAGGAATAAATACTTGTGCAATAAGTTTCTAGATCATCTCAAATGGTTTTCTCATAATGGACACATCGATCTGTAATAATTGATTGATGTATCTGAATGAAAAATCGTACCTTGTTGGACATGGTGCGGTCCATAATGATTTTACCGACATTCCAGTATCCTTCTGGGATAATGTCCTAGAAATGGCTGCATATCTACGAAAAATGGTAACCTCAAAATCCATTTGAAGACTCCATAAAAGTTATGGACGGGGAGGATTCTAATCTTAAGTATGTTAAGATAAGGGGTTGTCCAACTTATGTGAAAAGGTTTCAAAGGATAAGCTTGGGACAAGATTTGACAAAGTACAATTTGTGGGACATCCTAAAAGTAAGTTTAGGGTATATGTTCTATAATCCTACTTAGCAAAAGGTGTTTGTTGCGAATCACGCTTCCTTCTAAGATAAAAATGTGTTTATTATTGAAGGGGCTAGTGGGAGGATAATAGATCTTGAAGAGTTCAAGAACCACAAAACACTATAAGTCGAAATAAGAGGAACTATAGATAGACCTATTGTACCTGGCAAGATAATCAAATGCGGAATAGTACCAGAAGATACCTAGGAGGTATGGATTCATCATAGATGATGATGATGAGGTACACATCATGAAGATGATGATCCGATTACATACGATGAGGTAAGAGTTCTAGTGTGTACAAAAGGGACGGTGGGATGAATGTGTGACATTCCTAATATTATATGTTGATATACTACGGATAAGGAATGACATACTAATGCTACAATCGATAATGATAAAGTTGTCTAAACATTCCTCCATGAATGGTTTGGGAAGAGTATCTTAATTAGGGATAAAATCTATATAGATAGATCTGAGAGGATGCTCGACTTAACCCAAGAAACGTATATTCATTTGATGCTAAAGTCGTTTAGCATGGCAAACTCGAGAGATGTCTCATGTCGATGAGCTATGGAGTGTATCTCTCTTAATAGTCCCCACGGACTCACGAAAGAGAGGTCGCATGAGTGACAATCATGCATGCAATGAAATGTCGAGACACGATGTTGATCGGTCATATTATGGAGAAGTTCACTATGAGTCAGTGAAAAACATCTTAAAGTGCTTAACCGGCACTAAGGATGTGATCATATTCATGGTGGGTCTTAATTAAAACTAGAGGGCTTAACAGACTCAAGTTTTTTCAAACAGACCATGATGACAGAAAAATCCACTTTAAGGTAAAGGGTTACCTTGAACAGTGGTGCAGTGAATTTGAAAGGTTCCAAATAGCAAAAGGTTCTTTGGTTTAATGATAAAGACAAAGTATATAGCTATAAATGAAGGCTGCAAGTTGATTGTTTGGATGATAAGTTCATTCTGAAACTAGGAATAGTTCCTAAGTCTCATCTTGGATCTAAACATGTGTTGTGGCACTTTCATTTGATTATTAGAATCATTGAAGATGAGAAATCACTATAGAGATAGTGGACTCTCATGAACAACATTACATATCCATTAACTAAAAGCTTATCCAACAATGCGGGATAATCGTCACTTAGAGAAAGAAGAGTATGAGATACCATGACGATTGGCTTTAGTGCAAGTGGGAGATTGAAAGTAGTATGCACACAAGCCAATCATGTTTGATGATAAAGCATATACTTTGTAACAATCTTATTCATTTATTAATAAAAAGTATTAATTTATTAAAGGCTTTTAATTATCTACATGATGTTGTTTTATAATATGTGATAAACCCATAGTTTTAAGCAATGCTTTTAGAATAATGATGATGATCATTCTAATGAGATCTAAATTCTTAGAAAGCTTAAAACTATAATAGTTCCCAATCATTGGATTACTAAATTGGGGATTAGTGAATCCGGGATAGATTGGTACATACGTTAACTTGCTCATTGGATGAGGATGATTGATCTCATGATCATTTGTGTGGAGACACTAAAGCAAGTATGTAGGTGCTTATTAGAGAATAAGTTCACTTGAACGTGGCTCGCTAAGGAATACCTAATGGAGTTTTACTTGCTGTCGATAGGAATTCTGTAGTGATAGTAAGTCTGAGTGATCCTTGGACTTGAGATCATCATAGTATCTTGTGTATGATGAGTTATACTTTGACTTATTCCTTAAGACCCTTAGGGTATATCAAAGGGTATGCTTGGGTATAATAAGTTGTACATGGAGATAATGTATGATCGATAAAGAATCTACCACTTATTAAAAGATGAGAAATGTCCTATGTGATTCGATAAATGACAACCCAGTAGTCCTTGGCGGCGAGAATGAAATTAGAAAGGAGTTTCTAATTTGCATTATTTGAGTTGTGCATTTAAGAGTCGAAATACATATAATTAAATAAAATAAGACTTGTGATAATTCCATGTCTTATATTTAATTGGGACATTGTATGGTGGAAGGATTGAATTGTCGATAACTATTTACTCAAAGGTTCTTTAATGATTAATGTTAAAATCTATATTATCCGGAAAGTCGTTGATCGCTAGGGAGGCTTATCCTATTGTAGAATAAATATTATTTATTTAAATAAATTAATTGTTTAATTTATTTATTTAAATAAGATTAGAATTGTTCTAATTGATTTATTCACAACCGGTTTAATATGGAGAACCTAAAGAGTCACACCATAAAAGGAAGAATAATTATTTAAGAAGTTAATGGCATAATCGTAATAATATGTTATGTATATTTAATTTAATCTATGGTGATAGAATAAATTAAATAGCTTAATATTATTATTTAATATTTTAGAAATATTAAATATAAATTAATAAGAGGAGTCTTATTAATATTATTACAATTATTATTATTTTAATTTCTAAAAGAGTTTAGGAATTAATTTAATATAAGTACTCTCATTTATTCCTAATTGGATTAGGAAGGAAAATTAGTTAAAGGAGTTTAATTAATTATCCCTAATAAGATTAGGGAGCTTAATTAATTAAAAGAATTTAATTAATTAAATAAATCCCAATTCCTTAATTGTTAAGGTGGGTTGCCCACATCTATAAATAAGAGGAGTCTTATTATGGGTGGTGTGGTTGTTGACTTTTACAACATACGTAATAATTCCAATAGTTGGGAGAGTACGTCCTTTTCTATAGAGATAGAAAAACTAGGGTTTAGCCAACCACCATCTTCTTGAATCTTTATTTTTCCTTGGTGGATCACCTCTAGAGGCCATACACTTGGGTGGCTAACGTTGATCAAAGGAAGGAACAAAACCCGGTGGATTCAAGTTGAACGCGAAAAGGATTGGAGGTGAACTTGTACCTGAGGAAGCTCGATCTTCAAGGGTATGATTCTTATTCGTTATCTTTTTCGTTTAATTAATAATTGTGCATAAAGGGTGATCCGGGTATATGGTTTGTAAAAATTTTAAACTCTGATTTTTACACGTTTCCGCATTATTTTTGCAATTTGATTGCGTTCTTGAATATTACAAACCTAACAGATACGTCAGTACCTAATTTCTCACAAACTGTGTTTGTATTCAGATGTTGTGAATATGGCTTAGTTATTGGAGTGCGATAATGAGTCAACTCAACCAAGAGAAAGCAGCTGACAAGTCGATAATATCAGTGTTAGCAGTCATCGAAGCGGTGACAACAAGCGTGGAGGGAATCAACATGCCAGAAATGGTAATCATGTAAGACCCCGAATTTTATGAAATAAAAGTATTCAATTTTTCTATTCAGTAAATGGTTAAATTGATAAAAGTTAAAGTTAAGGGTGATATATGAAATTTTTTTTCAAAATACGCAAGGGAGTATAAAGTATTCATTATTGTTTGGGAATATTCGTTTGGTCGTGGAATATTCTTTACGTTTGGGAATATTCGCAATGCGGCCAGCTAGCTATTTTATTGGGCCCATAATGTAATAACTCATCTTGATGAAGAAAATGACAAAATTAAGTTTTTATAAATAACGACGTAATCGTTACCGTTAACACTGTTGGAATACCCGGTTGGTAAAATAAAGTAATACGCGTTGTTGCGCAGTAGCACACGGTATTACACAGTATTTTTGAATTATTGATTCTTACGTAAGAAGGCACTACTCAATAATTGTTACACATAATTACTGCTTCAATATTTTATTTTATTGATTCAATAATTGATGCGTTGATATTTTATATTATTGTTGTTCAATAATTGTCAACGCATTGATATCTCCATTATCGGATCAATAATTCATATTATTTGAATAATATTATTAGATAACATTATTAGCAATGTCTAGAAAGTTACATCAGGAGAGGTTTGGTCACCTAATTGCTTGGCGCCAAGGAGAGAAATTCTTATTGAAAGCCCCTCTTTCACAGGAACCCTGCTGGTTGTCATTATTGTGATTCTATAATATTATTTATGAATAATTAATTATTAATTTATATGATGATGAAATATTTATTTGATGTGGATATAAATGATGGATTTATTTATGTGGTTATAAATGAAGGAATTAATGTTGAGGTATTTTATCGAGATTTTGTTGTGATTGGAGGTATTAAAAGATCAAATCAGTGTTCTTACAGCTTTATTATGTGAGTTATAATTTTTAATCTGACCGTTGGATCATTGGGATTTTTGGATATGTTATACATATATAAGTTGAGTATATGTTCACAAATTTTGAACCGTTAAAATGAACGATAATTTGTTATGAATTTTAAGAGGTGACCCATTCGGAAATTAGGTTATAAATGATTTTGGTGGAAAATTCTAGATTTGGTGGGCCCCACTTTTGGTTGGTGAGAAATGTGCTCAATTGAATTTTCAAATGTGGTGGGTGGGAATAGTAGCAGGTAAAGCCATCAGGTTGCAGGTTAAGTCTGCTTCGGCGTGCTAACATTTTCCTATAAATAGAGGGCTAAGTTAGAATTGAAAATCACACCAGAAACAAGTTTTCTCTTTTCTCTCTATATTATCGAGCGTATTCTTGTGAGTATTTTGAGTATACTTTGAGTATTGTTAGGCGGTGAAAGTTCCTTCAAAGACTATATCCTGGTGTTTCAACTAGAAGTCTTGTCTTTTCGAGGTAAGGGATGTTATTTTCTTCTCGATGATGATATTATTTCTTCAATATCATTATCTTTGAAATATTGGTTGGAATTTTTTATCAAATTTGGAACTTTTTCATGTCGGGGTTACTATTCATGAGTTACTATTCACGAGTTACTATTCATGAGTTACTATTCACGAGTTACTATTCACGAGTACTATTCATGAAGCGTGAAGATGTTTTTTTGTGGAATTTCTATCTTTTGGTGTCGGAGTTACTATTCACGTATACGGCACTATTCACGAATACGGCACTATTCACCGAAAAATGAAAATTTTTCTTTTCGTCTAAAATATCTATTCTGGATACTAGCTTTGATTGTATCCATGTTTTGATCATTCTTGAATTTTACACCACTATGATTATTTTTGAGGTATTTTTGGACGTGGATAAAACCAATGCAAAGATGAATGATTTCAAGAATATCTTTGGCACCAGAGTGCAAAGATGAACAGTGTTTAAATGAACATGACCAATGATGAATATCTTTAGCCAATGAGTGCAAAGATGAATTATTGATGAATATCTTTTGCTCGTAATGCAAAGATGACCTGTTGTTGAATATCTTTAGCCGGTAGTGCAAAGATGAATTATTGATGAATATCTTTTGCTCGTAATGCAAAGATGAACTGTTGTTGAATATCTTTAGCCTGTAGTGCAAAGATGAATTATTGATGAATATCTTTGGCTTGTAATGTAAAGATGACCCGTTGTTGAATATCTTTAGCTTTTGTAGTGTAAAGATGAATCTGTTGATGAATATCTTTGGCGCGTGGTGCAAAGATGAATTTATTAATAGTATGATTATGAGCGAGGCTGTGATTTGGTATAACCATGATCTTTGATGTTTCGTAAAGACAAGTGATGAAAATTATCTTTGTCTTGGATGAGGAAAGGAATTTAGAACTACAATTACGATTATGAGTTATACACGTGATTGTGGACAGGAATTGTTGATTGATGTTACAGGGATAAAACATTGTTGGTGGATTTTTAACATGGAGAAGACAATAGATTTTATAGTCTATTTGACTCTTCTAATGGATTGCTCATTCATTTGCAACTATGGTTGAAAAGTTTTATCATCTACCATATGTTCTAAATCTCTGATTTATTACTGATGAAGACTATTGATAATTTATTTATCTTTAGTCATAATATTCTTTACTGAGCTAGTTGTGCTCACCCTTTTGTTTCACAATTCCTTTCAGGTAATAAAAGTGTAGCTGGGTCGAGCGGGGGATAGCGAGGGAATAGAGTGGTGGTCTATAGATGTTGAGGGTGAGGTGAATTTAACTTGGAAGGGTGTTTTATCACTATCATACAAGATGTCTAATGACATACAACCTCGTGTTATCATAAGACATGGTTGTGCTCATCCACTTGCTGAGTATATTTACAAGCACTACCTATATAATCTTGGTGTTTGTTTGGAGTATAATACCCAATTAGAGACAGTGGAGATAATGATATGTCAAGAGAAGACTCGCCATTGGGAAGAATATGATAGTAATCTTCTCGTTTTTCTTTGGGGTTTATTGGGTCAACCAAGGATAATTCTGTGGCCATATGATATCTACCATAACCTAAAAGCATGGCCTCCCATGTATGAAGGTTTCCTTGAGCACTTCCCAAAGATTCTAATTTCTAAAACAGTTTTTGACTATACCTTTATGTAAGGTGACATTGTGACGTGCTACAGTTGGTATATATTTGTATCCAAACTCACAGCATATGTGTTGTTGTATTTTGCACGACAATTGTTGTAATAAAGTTGTAGTTGTTTTTCGTACCATATATTTGGCGACTCAGAATGGGTTGGATGGAATGAACCTATTTTGGGGTTGTTACAAATCACTTCGGTGGTAATCATGGCCATGACAATAAGAGTGGATATTTCAGGAAGAGGAGATTCAACAATGACGGAATGACGTCAGCACCAGCACCTGTTGTTAAGGAAGGAGAACGACCGCCGATCGTATGTTACAAATGCAGAGGGGAGGGACATATCAGTCCAAACTGCGTGATGCAGTCCAAAGCGTGTTACAATTGTGGAAAAGAAGGTCACCTAGACCGATTTTATCGTGCACCAAAGTCAAGTCCAGCTGGGATGGAGCCATCAAAGGGTGTCCCAGACAAGACAAAATCGGTAGTTCAAGGGAGAGCGTTTGTCGTAACCTCCAAAAAAGCGAGGAATCCGAATGAGATGTTTGTATTCAAATGTTGTGAATAGGGCTTAGTTATTGGAGTGCGACAATGAGTCAACCCGACCAAGAGACAGCAGCCGACAAGTCGATAATACCAGTGGTAGCAGTCATCAAAGCGGTGACAACAAATGTGGCGGGAATCAACATGCCAAAAATGGTAATCACTTCGGTGGTAATCATGGCTATGACAATAAGAGTGGAATTTCAAGAAGAGGAGATTCAACAATGACGGAACGACATCAATACCAGCACCTGTTGTTAAGGAAGGAAGGAGAACACCCCCCGGTAGTATGTTACAAATGTGGAGGGGAATGACACATCAGTCCAAACTGCGCGATGCAGTCCAAAGCGTGTTACAATTGTGGAAAAGAAGGTCACCTAACCCAATTTTGTCGTGAACCAAAGTCAAGTCCAGCTGGGATGAAGGCATCAAAGGGTGTCCCAGACAAGACAAAACCAGTAGTTCAAGGGAGAGCGTTTGTTGTAACCTCCCAAAAAGCGAGGAATCCGAACGAGGTGATCATGGGTAAGCTAATCATAAACTCTAACGAAGTTTATACTTTATTTGATACCGGTTCTACCCATTCTTTTATTTCTCCTACTTGCGCTCAACGTTTAAATTTGACTCCGGAGAAATTAGACTTTGACTTATTTGTTGAAACTCTATTAGGAGAAACCTTCATTACATCCACTGTTTATAAGTCTTGTTTGATTCAAATCGGTAACCACACGTTACCTGCCGATCTTATTCCCTTGAAAATACTTGCATTTGATGTGATTTTAGGGATTGATTGGTTAACTACTCATCATGCTAAAATCGATTATTTTCGTAAGGTTGTTAGCTTTTATATTCCTAACTAACCTATTATGCGAATTCAAGCAACCAAATCACTAAAATCAATTACTGTCATATCAAGTCATAAAGCTATTCATTTATTGAAAAACGGATGTCAAGCTTTCTTAGCCCATGTCATGGATTTAAATAAAAATACGTCAGATTTGAATGATATTTCTATTGTTAATAAATTTCCTGACGTATTCCCTGAAGAACTTCCTGGCCTACCCCCAGAGCGTGAAATGGAATTTTGTATCGACCTTGAATCCGGTACAAAACCCATTTCCAAAGCCCATATCGAATGGCTGCTATTGAACTTCAGGAGTTAAAATCCCAACTACATGAATTGTTAGACATCGGTTTCATTCGTCCTATTACGTCTCCTTGGGGTGTTCATGTTCTATTCGTGAAGAAGAAAGATGGAAGTATGCGACTTTGTATTGATTATCGGGAGTTGAATCATGTCACCATCAAAATAAAACCTGCCGTTGCCTTGCATTGATGACTGTTTGACCGATTGCAAGGAGCCAAATTCTTTTCAAAGATTGATCTTCATTCCGGATATCATCAATTGAAGATTAAAACTGATGACATTCCAAAGACTGCTTTCAGAACTCGGTACGGGCATTATGAATTCCTAGTCATGTCTTTTGGATTGACTAATTCTCCTGCTGCCTTCATGGACATGATGAACCGAGTATTCAAGGAATATTTGGATCACTTTGTGGTCATCTTTATTGATGACATCCTCATATACTCCAAAACCCGTGAAGACCATGAACAACACTTGAGGCTAATACTCCAAAAGCTTCGTGAAAATAAGCTATATGCCAAGTTAAAGAAATGCGAGTTCTGGCTTGAGGAAGTTGCATTCCTTAGGCACGTAATATCAAATCATGGAATATCTGTTGACCCGACAAAGATTGAAGAAATTCAAAGCTAGGAGCAACCTAAGTCAGTGACTGAAGTACGTAGCTTTCTCGGCTTAGCTAGTTATTATCGGAGATTCGTAGAAGGGTTTTCTTGAATCGCTACTCCATTAACTCAGCTGAATCGAAAAGATATAAAGTTTGGTTGGAGCGAGGAATGTGAGAAGAGTTTTCAAGAACTCAAGAGAAGACTCATTTCAAAGACTGCTCGACAATACCATCCGCCTTGAGGGATTTGTCATCTCTGATGATGATTCTTGAAAAAGGGTTAGGATGTGTTCTCATGCAACATGGGAAAGTCATAGCTTATGCCTCATGACAACTCAAAAAAATATGAGAGGAATTATCCTACTCATGATCTAGAGTTAGCGTGATCGTTTTTTTTACGCTTAAGATTTGGAGGCATTACCAGATGGAGAGAAGGTGGAGATCTATACGAGATCATAAAAGCCTCAAATATTTCTTCACTCAAAAGGAACTCAACATGCGGCAACGACGATGGCTTTAGTTATTGAAAGATTATGATCATACCATCCAATACCATCCTGAAAAAGCGAACGTAGTAGCTGACGCATTGAGTAGAAGATTATATACGGGCACGAGTGCATTATTGTCAACGCAAAGGCCCATTGTGTATGACTTGGAAAGGATGGAAATAGAGTTAAAGACTCTAGGGACCCATGTGATGATGACAAATATACGAGTGGAACTGAATTTAATCGATAAAGTTAAAGCTGCTCAAGCTACAGACCTGGAGCTAATACGTATAAAGAAGAAAGTACAAGAAGGTGCTATTCCAGAAGCAAGAATCGATGAAGAAGGAATACTTCGAGTCAACTCCAGACTTTGTGTTACTAACGATTCTGACCTAAAGTATAAAATCATGATGGAGGCGCACAACACACCGTTTGCAATACATCCTGGGAGTACCAAAATGTATCGTGATCTTCGACATACATTTTGGTGGAGCAATATGAAGAGAGAGATAGCGGGGTTTATCACAAGGTGTCTAACTTGTCAACGAGTCAAGGCGGAGCATCAAGTGCCAAAAGATCCATTGCAACCACTTAAAATTCTAGAATGGAAGTGGGAGCACATTACCATGGATTTCGTTACTGGTCTTCCCAAGGTTTCTCAAGGCATAGATGCGATTTGGGTCATTGTTGATAGATTGACCAAGTCTGCTCATTTCTTACCGATACAAGAAACTTATACACTTGAACGTCTTGCTAGTATATACATAAACGAGATTGTAAGATTACATGGTATGCCAGTATTCATTGTTTTTGATCGAGACCCAAGATTCACTTCAAGATTTTGGGTTAGTTTGCAAAAAGTTATGGGCACAGATTTATAATTTAGTTCGGGATATCATCCTCAAACGGACGGGCAGTCGGAAAGGACTATTCAAACTCTTGAAGATTTATTAAGACTCTGTATCCTTGACTTCAAGGGAATTGGGACAAGTTCTTACCCTTGGTGGAGTTTTCCTACAACAATAGTTATCAAGCAAGTATTGGTATGGCTCCAAATGAGGCGTTGTGGGAAGAAAGTGTCGCTCTCCAAAGATCTTTGGGATGAGGTGGGTGAAGCAACGTTGTTGGGACCGAATTTGATACGTATGACTACAGAAAAGATTCAAACGATTCGACAACGTATAAAAACCTAACAAGATCGACAAAAGAGTTATGCTGATCTTCATCTAAAGGACATGGAATTCAATATTGGAGATCATGTGTTGTTACGTGTTGCTCCATGGAAAGGAGTTACAAGATTTGGAAAGAGAGAAAAGCTCAATCCTCGATTCATTGGCCCATTTTTAATCTTCGATCGAGTAGGAATCGTGGCTATAGACTCGCTTTTTACGCTAAGTATGTCTCGTGTTCATAACATTTTTCACATATCTATGTTACGTAAATATGTGAAAGACCCGAACCATATTATTGAATTAGAACTAGACGAGATAGAGGAAGATTTAACGTATGAAGAGTTACCTATTAAAATCTTGGATAAGAAGGATCATATTCTACGCTCCAGGGTTATACCTCAAGTCAAAGTTTTGTGGAGAAACCACGAAGTGGAAGAAATGACATGGGAGTTAGAATTTGAGATGAAGTCAAGATATCCTCACCTCTTCGATATACCAGGTACGTACCCTAATTTCGAGGACGAAATTTCATAAGAAAGGGAGGTAGTAAGACCCCAACTTTTATGCATAAAGAATAATTTTCTAAAAATATATTTTTGAATATTATGGTGTGGATTTGATATAATGTTATAGTTGTGGGTAATATTTACAAATTTTTCAAAGTAAGCAAGTGGTTATATAATATTCGATTGTTCGGGGAATATTCGTTTTAACAGGGAATATTCGTACGACGGCACAATCATTGGTGGATCCCACAAAGGAAGTATTGTCATAGTTAGAAAACGACAGAATTATCTTTTTATAAAAATAACGGCGAAAGTGCTACCTTTAAAACTGTTGACCTACCCAGTAGTAAAAGTACAGTAATACGCATGGTTTCATAGTAGCACACGGTATTGATTATTGATACTTGCGTGAGAAGTCACTCAGTTATACTCAATTATTGCTACAGTAATTACTGCATCATATCTCTCATATTATTGATTCAGTTATTGTCACAGTATCATCTGCATAATGTGATATATTATTAAATCAATAATTGAGACGACAAAGTTATTCATATTATTAAATTGCAATATTTATAATGTCTAGAAGTTCTGTCAAGGAGAGGTTTGGTCATCTAATTGTGCGCCAATAAGGAGAAATCCTTATCGGAAAGCCCCCTCTTTTCTGGGAACGACCTAGTTGTTAAATATTATGAGTTATGATATTAATGATGAATAAGTTTGTGTTGATTAAAGATGAATTTGATAGTTCCATTGTATTGAAATTATTAGTGTTAGTGGAAATCGACATTTATTTCGATAATAATTGATGTCTGGAAGTTATCGGGTAATTAATCGGATAAATGAGCAATTAGTTGGTATTAATTCACATGATTATAACTATTTGTTCACATGTGTGTACTATTGATTCACATTCTTGTACTATTAGGGGAGTTGGTGCAAGATTGATAATACTTGCATGACTAAGTTAAAAATGGAGGTATAGATGGAGGTACTATACTGTAATTTGTATTTTCACATGATTATAACTATTGATTCACATGATTGAACTATTGATTCACATTATTTACTATTAGGGGAGGTGGTGCAAGTTTGATAATACTTGCAGGACTAAATTAAAAATGAAAGAAAAGTCAAGGTATTGTCTTTGTAATATTTTGAGCCCCAAAACGTGCAATTATTAAAACTATATTTTCCTATAAATAGAAGCTCATTCTTCCTTTATTTCTCACCAATTCACTAAAGCTTTAGAGCAATTATTATAGAGAGAAAGAAGAAGAGAAGTCTGCTACCTCACTATTTCAGTATCCAGTTTTTTTCTAATGTAATGGGTATTATTCTTTCGTATTCATGAAGAGAGTTATTTTCTTTCAATACTCGTACGGGTTGTTATTCCATTCTTTATTATTATGTTGGAATAACTCTGTTCTGCATAAATCTACCGCATACATGGTGAAATTCTTCAGAATTCCATTCCTTATTATTCATTGGAATAACATGTCTGTATGTAGTCTATCGCGTGCACTGGTGATTTCATTTGTTATTCCATTCTTTATTATTACGCTGGAATAACATGTCTATGTGGTCTATCGCATGCAGTGAATTACATTGTTATTTCATTCTTTATTATTACATTGGAATATCATATCTGTCATGGATTACGCAGACTGGTTCCATTCTTTATTATTCTATCGAATATCATATGCCCGTGAGGATTACGCATGTCCTGGTTCCATTCTTTATTATTCAGTTGGGAATAACCCGTGCATGCGGTCTATCGCATGCCTGGTGAATTCTTATGTTATTCTATTCTTTATTATTCTATTGGAATAACCTGTCTGTGTGGATTACCACATGCAGGTGAATGATCCTTCGTATTCATTCCTCACTAAATGGTGGAAATGATCTGTCTACGTGGATTACCGCATGGCGGGTAAAAATCCATTTGCAGTTTCATATATTATATTATACCCAGTTGGTTAAATTTTTGACTTCTATACTCCATGAAATTAGTAGAATATACTGCATATTTGTGCTTCATCCAGTATCTTTTCATGAAAATATTCTTCTGAGCATTCTTGAATTTTACTCCATAAAGCAGTATCATGTTGATAATTTGGACGTTATTGATTTCAGGATAAATTAACTTATAAATCTTTAAAATTTATTCTTGAACTTGTTTTATTGAATTATTATGTCATTGTCATCATCCTTATGCTTATATTGTGATGAAAGTCATCTTTGGCTTATGTGCTTAGATGGACTCGGTATGATTATGACCAGGAATCATTCGGTATAATCATGACCTGTAATGTTATAAATGATGTGGTAAAAGTTCTCAGTGGCCTGTAGTGCATTGATGGACAGTTTTTGGTATGATTATGACCAGGGATTATTCGGTATAGTCATGACCATTGATGATTTAATGAATATCCTTGGCCCATAGTGCAAGGATGATTCGATGATGTGGTTATTTATTAAGCTGAGTCTCAGCGATAAAAATTGATGAAAATATTTTAAATCATAGAAGATAGTAGATATCATGCTCTACTTGACTCTTCTAATGGATTGCTTATTCCGCTGCAGTTAAACTTGATGTCTATTGTATTTTATCAATTTAACATTGTTGAAGACTAATGATAATTTATTCTGCATTATCTTAGTCATAATATTTCTTACTGGGAGTTGAGCTCACCCTTTTGCTTTCATTGTTCTCTTCAAGAAATGAGAACGTAGCCGAGACTAGTCGGGGAACGGAGTGATGGTCCGAGATGGTGTATTAGAAGTCCTCACTATTCTATAAAATAGTGTGACAATAAATGTAATGAGGACTTTATTTGAGAGTGGATATTGTTTAGAAGGCAATATTTCTGTTTAAACTCTTAGCTATGTTTTATCGTATATTACACGACGGTTGTATAATTAAGTTTGTATTTGTATTCTGTACCATGTATTTGGTGACTCAAGATGGGTGATGTATACCTGATTTGGGGGCATCACAGGTTTGGCCACCTAATTACGTGCTAATAAGGAGAAATCCTTATCGGAAAGCCCCCTCTTTCCTGGGAACGACCTGATTGTCATTATTGTGATTCTGTAATATTATTTGTGAATAATAATTATTGATTTATATGATAAGGAAATATTTATTTTATGTGGATATAAATGAAGGAATTAATGCTGAGGTGTTTTATCATTATTTTGTCAGAATAGAGGTGTTGAAAATCATCCGTATGTAGATTTCGGTCATTTTCTGTTTAGAATTTGGAAAATTTTTCTTTTACAAAGTTGTAGAAAATTAAATTTCCTATAGAATAGACATAAAATTCGTATTTTTTTGATAAAAGGGCTATTTGTTATAAATTATTGAAGTTTTGGAATAATTGATTTTTGGAGTTATAAATATTTTTTAAAAGAACAACGTTTTTTTTTGTGAGGTGGGCCTCACTTGTGTGGGCTGATGAATTGGTCAAGGAGGTGTGCAGAATTTTTTTTAAATATAATATTTTATTAAATTTTCTTCTTTGGCGTTCTAAGCAGTTTCCTATAAATAGGATGCTTAAGTTAGAATTAAAAATCATACCAGAATTAGAAGTTTTCTCTCTCTATAATATCGAGCGTATTTTTGTGAGTATTTAGATACTTTGAGAGTTGATAAGCGATCTGAGTTTTCTTGAAAGATTATATCGATATTCCAGTTAAATCTTGTTCTTTTGAGGTAAGGGATGTTATTTTTTTCGTAAATGATATTATTTCTTTCAATATCATTTTACCAAAATATTGGTATGACTTTTATTATGAAATTTTTACCTTTTCATGTCGAGGTTACTATTCACGTATATGGTACAATTCATAAAAAAATTAAAAAAAAAATCTTTGTCCAAGTTGTCTATTATGGTTACTATCTTTGATTGTATCTATATTTTGATCTTCATTCTTAAATTTTGCTCCATAATTTATTATTATGGATTATTTTTGAACTTGGATAAACTAAAGTACGAATCCCTAATCTTTGTCCTGTTATCTCTCTGGATTCATTTTCTTTAAAATATTTTTATCATCCTCAGTCCTAAATGGTGATATAACTGAATATCTTTAGCCTGTAGTGCAAAGACGAATGATTACCTGATGAATATCTTTGGCCCGTAGAGCAAAGATGGACAGGTGTTGAGATGAACATGACCAACTGGTGATACAAATAAATATCTTTGGCCCGTAGTGCAAAGAGGAATATTTAATTTAAGATGTATATTGATTGATTTTACAGGGATAAAATATTGATGATAGACTTTTAAATCATAGAAGATAATAGACTTCATTCTCTACCTAACTCTTCTAATGAATTGTTATTTCCGCTGCGAATATTGACCTAAAACTTGTTGTCCATTATATTTTATCTGATTTATTGAAGGCTAACGATAATTTGTTTTTCATTATCTCAGTCATAATATTCTTTACTGGGCAAGTTGAGCTCCTCTTTTTCCTTTTTGTTCCATTTTTCTTCTTAGGAGGCGAGAATATAGCAGGAACTAGTCGGGGTGTGGAGTGATGGTTCGAGATAGTTGTTTTAGCAGTCCTCACTATTTTGTAAAATAGTGTATCAATAATTATAATGAGAACTTATTTGAGTTTGGATATTGTCTAGAAGACAATATTTGTGTTTAAACTCACAACATATATGTTGTCGTATTTTGCACGACAATTGTAATAATGAAGTTGTAGTTATTTTCTGTACTATGTATTTGGCGACTCAGAATGGGTTGTGTGGACCTATTTTGGGGGCGTCAAAATCGTGGTAGACATGAAGGTCATAATCGACTTTTTCGTGATTATTCTGTTGAACATCCTACATACCCCCATATCTATTTCAGAGAAAGTTTCGAATGCGACACCCACTTTTCCTCTAAATTCAACAAGCAATTGAAGCGTATGATTCATACTTTGTCCAAAAAATGAATGCTACATGAAAACTCAGTTTATCTTCTATTCAAAAGATAACTGCCTCAATGCGGATGCTTGCCTAAGGTATTTTAGCAGATTTCATTGATGATTATATGTGGATCGATGAAAGCACGACTATATTGAGTCTTAAAAGGTTTGTAAAAGCAGTCATTGCAGTTTTTGGTGATGAATATTTGAGATCCCGTAATAGTGATGACATCGTTAGATTACTATCAAAAGCTGAAAAGCGTTGTTTTCCTGGGATGTTAGGGAGCATCGACTGCATGCATTAGACATGGAAGAATTGTCCAGTTGCGTGGCATGGAATGTATTCTGGACATGTGTGTGATAACCCGAATTTTCAAAAATTATTAAAATAGGAGTTTAGTAAATAAAATTCTTATTATAAGATGTGTCGATTTTGAATAAATATATATTTTGAATTATATGATTTGATGCTAAGAAATTACATTAATGAGATTTTATAGTTGGCTAAACTATTAAGGAAAAAAGAGTTTTAAAACTTGAAGTTTAATCTTTAAATTATTAAAGAAAGTAGTAATCAGTGATGTGAAATCAAAGAGGAGATTGATTTTAGACGAGTTAACATTTAAGAAGTATGTGCAAATTATTTAGGAATTTAGGTTTTGTTTCTGCTAAAGCAGAACTTGTCTGCTTCTGAACTTGAGGTGGCGCAGCTACGCCACTTTCAAGCCTAAGGCCAGTAGCAGAAATGCAAAGTCTATGAGAAAATTTTGAGTGAGTTTGTGGAGTCTGAACTTTAAGATATATATATATATATATATATATATATATATATATATATATATATATGGTTTAATATGTGTAAGAGTCATAATTAGTGATCAAGCTGTCCAAGAATGGATTAGGATAGCAAAGAATGAATTGAATGAGTATTAATTATGAAAATTAATTAACTCAAAATAAATATTGGTTAATTAAGTTATATTATGGAATATTATAAAGCCTTGTGTGGTAGTGGCGTGATAGTAAATGGAATGAAAAAGAGTTAATTCACTTGCCTAAGATGGTGAATTAATATATGTGTTTTGCATAAAGAAAATGAAATGAATATATTATTTAAAATATTATATATTACATAGTATTGTAATATATGAAAGGATTTGATAGTTAGGAAGATGTTAATGGATAATAGGTGTTTGATAAAGGAGAGTACCAATATATTTAAATATTGGTAAGGGAAGGATATATTAAGTTAATGCATTAAGTTGTGGCTAACGAAAATTATTTTGGGACAATTTATGGAAGAAAAAGGATTAAGGAATTATATTATATTATATTGGTGTTGTACATACTAACTATTTTAAGGAAAATGATTACTTTAAATAAAGGTGTCATGATTATAATTTCATAGGGTATAATTATTTAAGGTAGTTAAATAATCTAGTATTAAGGTTAAGTGTGTCACCCAAACTTTATATTAAATAAAGTGGAATTAGGGAAAAGTCAAACGTAGCCTAGACCCCTAATATTTTATTGTTGAGATAATGAGCTTGAGTTATATAACTCTAGTAAGTTGGATAAGTGAGCTTTGTGTGACATGAATATTAAAATTAAAAAACCAAACTGAAGGTTTAACTAGAATTATTAAAAGAGAATTATTGGTAAGGAAATAAATGATTGGTATTAATCATTGTGATATTAAAGCATGATAGAAAATAATAGGTTGAGAGTACCCAACTGGATTATAGTTAGCCTAATTAAAATATTATTTGGACTAACTCAATGTACCTGAGATACATAATTCAATGAGTTGCGGTACATTTAAATATAAGAATACTTGTTTATATGTTGGGGTACATACATGAAAGTGTGTGTGTATGTGCCCGTAGCTTAATTCAATATAGTAATATTTAGTCATTATAAATGACTTAATAAGCCCAAAAGGAATTAACTTTAGTAAAATGAGAACCATTTTACTAATAAGTAAGTAAGTAATAGAACTTGTCCCAAATTCATGCTAAATTATGGTGATGGAATTCGCTAAACATGCTAAATTATGGAAAAATAGCATAAATCTTGAATTTGGGTATTCAAATTGGTTGTTTATATGATTTAAGAATTTCTATCATATTAGTTGAGTATTATATACATGTATGAAAATAATTTGGTTGATTCTAAGCATGATAATTGAGGAATTTTGTGTCTGGGTTTTGGATTCTGCAGAAGTAGAGAACTTCTTGAAACTAGTCGGAAAGATTGGGATAGAAGGTTGGATGATGCTTTATGGGCATATCGTATAGCTTACAAAACTCCGATATGGATTTCTCCGTACAGGTTAGTATATGGGAAGGCATGCCATCTCCTAGTTGAACTGGAACACGGTGCTTATTGGGGAATCTGGAAGTTAAACTTTGATATGTCTGCTACGGGAGAAAAGCGCCTCTTACAATTGAACCAAATGGATGAATTCAGACTTCAATCGTATGAAAACGCGAAGTTATACAAAGAAAAGGTTAAGTGGTGGCATGACGATAAAATCCTAGAAAGAAAGTTTAAAGCAGGGGAAACAGTACCATTATACAATTCCAGGCTTAAACTGTTTCCAGGAAAGTTGAAATCCCGTTGGTCAGGACCATTTATCATTACCAAAGTTTATCCTCACGGAGCTGTGGAGGTCGAAGACTCGGATGCTAAACGTAATTTCAAAGTCAACGGTCAGAGATTGAAGCACTACTATGGGGGTTGTGTTGATCGTGAAAAGACATCGGTCAACCTTGCTGATTAGAACAGAGAAGAAAGTCAGGCTGAAGACTATAAACTAAGCGCTAATTGGGAGGCAACCCAAGAATTTTTTTTATTCTATTTTTTTATTTGCTTTACTGTTAATTTATTTAGTGGTTAAACTTTTATTGTTTAGGATTTGTTACACCCCTTATGTTCTCTAACACAGTCTTCATTTTATTTCTGGATAGGAAACAAGATTTTATATTTAGCGGATTCGACTGATGGCCACTACGACTACCCAGTCGGGGGTCTCGCTCAATAGAAGAATGTCCATTTGTCAAATTCTCATATTTGTAATCATTTCCTTCATTTTTAGTATTAGGGAATTGCTTATTAGTGTAAGGTCAGAAGCATAGAAGAAGCAAAAAAGTCACCAAGACAGGCCCAAGCGCCTAGGCACCCAAGCCATGCACAAACCAAGCGCCTAGGTGCCTAACTGCATAATCCAAGATGCGACCCAAGCGCCTAAGCGTTCCCTCCTAGGCTAATTCAAGCACCTAGGCGCCCAACACATTCTGTTTTCAACCGCATAAGTGGTCCAACCCATATAATGTCAAGCGTCTAGGCGCTCCTGTTGTGACTTGGAAAAAAAAATAAAAGCCCTAATCGAGCATAACTCTTGTATAGTCAAATCAAACACTCTCTTGCTCTCCTACTCCAACCCAAACTCAATTAAACTACATTCCTCCTCTTATCTAGCCCACGATAATCAAACTTCTTCTTATATAAGCATAACCGAACACTTAATCTTCTTCCCAAACTCAAAGGGCATCAATCTCCATCTTGTCACCCTTTCTCACCAATTCGGGCACCAACTTACATTCAAAACACAACTATCTGAAGTAAGTGTTCAAACCTCAAAAATTGCTTATGCAACTTCGATTAGAACATCATATCTGGCTATAACCAAGTAAGTGAACAAGATTTTATTGCAAATTGTTTGGATTTGCTTGGATGATGGCTAAATCAGTAATTTGAAGTTTAGTGTCTTTAATTGTGTTGGCTCAAGTGGGTTTGGGTACTCTTAAATGTTGCTTGTATTGCATTGGAAGGCCAGTGTTCTTAGTTAATTGATAAATTTGGTAAATATTAAGTTTGGGGGAGTGCTTAACAACAGTGTTCAAAATTTTTGCACACCAAGTGTTCGATAATTTGTCACAAAGAGGATTTGCCCATACTAAGCCACGAAACATCATTTGTTGGGCAAGAAATTAACACGCAAGACTTATGGCTACTAAAAGGCATAGAGGAGAGACTTTGGGCACTTCGACAAAGTTTGACAAAAAGAGATTTACAAGTTCTAGTGCGTCTGAAAGATATTACAATTTGCTTTTTAGTAAAATGCTAATTCCTGAACGTGGATTATTGCTAGAGGTAGAAGATGAGAAGTTACTACAAATGATTGGAAGTAGAAGATGGTTAAATTTTACAGCTCAACTGGATCCATCGGTCATTAAAATTGTTAAGGATTTCTACGCCAATGCAAAAGATGTTGTTGGTAACATGGTTTGGGTTCGCGTAAAATCAGTAGAGGTCAGTTTTAGGACAATAAATGCTTACTACGGCTTGGACATAATACCTAATAATGGCTACATGCAAAATTTAGAGCAAGAGCTGGACTATAGTGAAGTCATTCAAGCATTGTGTGTACCTAAAACAAAATGGAAATTAACAAATCAGCAAGAAGCTGTTCTGTTCCCTGCATCTGCACTAAGTAGTTATGGGAAAGCATGACATGCCTTTATTTGTGCCAAGTTGATGCCGTGTAGGCATATGAGTGATGTCATAAATCAATGGGCAGCGTTGCTTTTCTTTACTGCACAAGGAAAAACTATAGATGTGGGTCAAGTTATACATGATTCAATCTACAAAGCAATTCAAGGAGGGACTTCAGGTGGACTACTTCATCCATCTTTGATTACTGGACTATGTCAATGAGCTGGAGTAAAGTGGGATGCTGAGGAAGCTAGACAACCTCATTTAGCCCCAATTGACCACTCTATTATAAAAAAGTACAAGGTATGGGTTGGGGGTACACCACACCCAAGAGGGTTAGGTTTCATTATTGTGCCTCCAGAGGCTGCTGACGAGCCTAATCAACAGTCAAATGAAAATCCTACTGCAACTGGAAGTTACGGGCCACCACCGAATTTTTTTAAGGATATTCGTCGAGAATTAAGAAATCAAACTAGAAGGATTGACATGGTGGCCACTCAAGTTAATCATGGTTTTGACCAGGTGGATAGAAATCAGGATAAATTGGCTCAGCGACAAGCGGAGATATATCAGATTTACAGTGCAACATTCATAGAGATGTTTAACCGTATGAATCCAGCAGGCGCTCCCTAATAATTTCCACCCTTGTCTGCGTACTCCCCGGCTGATTTACCCCCTGAGGATGAGGTTGATGAAAAAGAAGCAAATGATACTGATGAGGAGTAAGGCTTAGATCTTTCAGGGAAGTCCTCAGTGCCTAATTTCTTATGTTTTTTTATATACAATGAGGATATTGCATATGTTAAGTTTGGGGGTGCATTCTTCCAGTTGCATTGCAGTCATTTAGTATTTGCATTCGTTTAATATAACTTATTAATCTTGTAGTTTTTCATGTAGTTGTCATTCTAATTTCTAAAAAAAATAAAAAAAATCTTGCATTTAGTTAGTTCATATTGCATGAATCCGAGCATGTTAGTTAGTGTGAGTTTGACTTAGCCAATGATGAGATTGGGATCATATGTATATTTGAATAGTATTACAACTGAGACTTGGATGTAGTAATACATAAGCTCTTAGGGGTGTCTCTACACCTAGCCCCCTAAAGCCATCTGGTTTGGGAGTTGTTGGTCGAAAGCTCATTAATGGGTATCACTAAAAAGCCTAAGAGAACTAGACATTGCACGATCAAGTGTAAACACGAGAAAGAGCATAAATGCCCTCGTGAGCAAATAAAAGAAGGAATAAATCCCGTATTGACTCTAAATTTGGTGATTATGTAGTTTTAGCTGGAACTTAACTTGTTAATGGAGTTTCTTAAATTAAAACTGTGTCTTTTCCTCTAAGAAGTATATTATGCAATGTATTTGAACTGTAGTTGATGTTAATGGTTGTTAACCACACACACCCTGCATCAGTAATAACATGCTTTAATTTATGGATTGGTATGAGTTATTGAATTGTCTTGTTTGGATGTATTATTTGAATCTATAGTTGATACCTTTGAGGCGTATTTGTTTGATTTTATAC
Source organism: Panax quinquefolius (assembly GCA_020205615.1). Taxonomy (NCBI): domain Eukaryota; kingdom Viridiplantae; phylum Streptophyta; class Magnoliopsida; order Apiales; family Araliaceae; genus Panax; species Panax quinquefolius. The sequence continues at coordinate 88,098,193 of CM035159.1, read as the reverse complement.
TGAATGATGGCTGGATTTATAGGCATATAGTTAGCATGCATTTTTATTTGCATTTCTTGGGGACAAGCAATTGGTTAAGTTTGGGGGTACTTTATGAGTAAGTTTTATACCTATAAATCTGATATTATTAAACTTAATTATTGCTATCTTTAAGTGTGTTTAGTATCTTTTTATTTGTTTTTGTGTTTATTTCTTGTAGGTTGGAGCTGGAGGGACAAATTGGTTATTTGGGAGAAGAAAAAGATCAAAAATCATTAAAATTAGAGTTTAGTGGCATTTTTGTAAATATATGGTCTTGGTCAAGCGCTTAGGCGCTTCGAAATGACCTGGGTCGAGCGCCTAGGCACTCATGTGCGGCTAAAGAGGGATTTTGCTACTGTTGAGGTTGTTTTTGAATCCAAAAAGGAATCTGAATGGGGGTTTGGATGAATACAAATAGGAGAAGACTTTAGAAAAGACGTATCAAGGAAATTATCAAGAGAATTGCAGAGAGAACAACGAAGGAAAACACGAAGGAGAATTGCAAGGGCTGAAGATCAAATAGAGAGTAGTGGAGCAAATTTAGAGTTTCTTCTTCTCTTCTCTAGTTTTATCTTTTGTAATTACCTGGGATGTTTGGATTATTAATCTCGATGATGTTTTTCTTTATTATTATCATGAACTAAATTTTCATTAAGATTGCAACGGAACTTGGTATGTAGTTTAAATTAATCTTTCCATTGAATGAAAATTGGTTTTTATTGAATTGTTTATTATATCTTTTGTTTATTGATTAAATGTTTGGCCAACAAGTACTGTGATAATCTATATAAAATTAGAAGATGGAGAATAGATTGAGATCTGGATATGATAACATCTATTCATATAATCTGATTAGGGTTAATATGATTAACATGTAGGATAGAATATACCTATTTGTCTTTTGTATCCATTGAAAGAATTTGTGCGAAAAACCCAAATTAACTTAATTCATATAGGAATATAGTGAGTTAATTAACTGGGGTGTTCCTTGTAATTCTGCGTCTTAAAGATCAGATTTAGGAGGATTTGGAAGAAGTGCGTGAGGATTATAAAACATTTTTAGATAATGATTCATATTTATTAATTGATTTAAATAGGAAGTAAATTGATTTAAATGAAATACCAAGGGAAGTTGTAATCTTAACTTGTTAAATCTGCAGTTACTTTTGTGAAATTCTGATTTTAATTATTAGTTTTGTTGAGTTTAATTTTCAAATCGCAAATAATATTTCGTAGTTTAAAATAGGATTAATTGCATTAGAATTAGTAATTGATAAATATTAGTATATTTCCTCGTGGGAACGATATCCTTGCTTGCTGAATATTACAAACGAACGCGTATACTTGCGTGTTAAATGCTATTAAGAAATTAGGCAACAAGTTTTTAGTGTCGTTGCTGGGGAAATTAGTTTAATATTTTGTCATTATTGATTTGACAAATTTAATCTTAATTTAAACTTTTCCTTTTCAGTTTTATTTAGGTGTTCTTGACTAGTGTATACAAACGCGATCGAAGAAGCCAGATTTATTGCCTTACGAGGACGACATCGAAAAAAGGTTTCAGCGGTTGCGTAAGTGGGTTAAAGAAACCAAAGTGGCATTTGAAAAGAAAGATAATATGGCTGAAGAAGAGCAAAAAATACTGCGGGATTATGCTATACTACGGGTTACTGAAATTCAGTCAAGTATTACGAGGCATGCCATTACTGCTACGAGTTTTGAGATAAAATCGGGGACAATACAGATGATTCAAAATTCATGTCAGTTTGGAGGGTTACCGAATGATCACATAGTCAACTTTATAGAAATCTGCGATACTTTCAAGTACAATAATGTGTTAGAGGATGCAATAAGGTTAAGTCTGTTTCCATTTACTCTTAGAGATAAGGCTAAGAGTTGGCTCCATTCACTACCACCAAGCTTGATTACTACATGGAACGACCTAGCCCAGAAATTTCTTGCAAAGTTTTTCCCGCTTGTAAAAATAGCAAAGTTGTGGAACGATATCTTCTCTCACTACAAGAAAAAGGTCTATCAGCGACCAGCGATATCGTCGATCGCACCATCCATTCAATCGATATTAGTCACAATGACCAATCATCTGCATGATCAAAGCGTAAACTAGTCGCTAATGCTTTAACAATGACGGCGTCGCGATCATTGATCGATCGCTAAGTATAAATTTGCCACCAAAATTTTGGTTTAAATGTTGTCGCCAATTTTTGTGCGACCATTGAAATCAAATGACGCGATGCGGTCAACGATAAGTCCATGTCATTAAAAGTTAGCGACCGCATGCGGTCGCAGATAGCGGTCGCTGATCAAACTAAATGAATTCAGTAACCGGTTAAACTCGACCACGAGCGGAAGAGAAAAAAAAAGAAGGAGGTCACCGAAATAGAGAGAAGAGGGAGAAAGGGGAGAGAGAAGAAGGAGAAGCAGTTTTCGTTCATTCTTCTTCAAATTAGAGACTAATTGTAGAGGTAAGAGCTACTTTTTAAGTTCTTCTTCATTAATTTTTTTGTTGTTTGTTATTTTTGTTCGTTCTTCTCCAAATCGGTATGTTTACTCTGAATTTGTGTTTTAAGAGTTAATTTATTGCAAAGAGTTGAATGAATGAATATGGCTATCATGCTTAAATTATATTTTGGGTAATATGATTATGATTGGTTTATAAGTTTTGATTAGAGTAAAATTTATTTGGGTAATCTGTGCAGACTTTGGGTAATTTGATTTTGTTAATTTATGTCGGTTTGGGTAACTTGATTAGTGATAGGATGGAGTTAGTATAAAATTTATATTTTGGGTAACTTGATTTGGGTAATAGGATGAATGTATTAGATTGTAGTTAGTATAAAATTTATATTTTGGGATTCTTTTTTCTGCAATAGAGGTAGTAACAGTTTGGTTATTATAGGAAGTCATTACACGATATATAGACTAAATGAATCCCATGTTTATGTTTGTAGTTTAACCAATTATATTGGTCATTGTGAAAAAATCATTTGTGGATCGAGAACTTGACATTGACATCATAATGTGAATCAAAACGTGAATAATTGCTCCCACGAAAAATGATTGGGTTTCAAAGTTTACAAGTTTGATCCTCACATCTTTGTGGATACCGCAAAAACTCTTTTGTAGTAAATCTCAGATTAAAACTGCTTGCGGATAGTAATTCTTTTTATGAGCATAGGGATTCGATAAGTTCATAATTTCCATCCAATTCCTATGGTATCTCATATGGAATTTGTTGGTTTATGTCTTGTGTTCCTAGAAATGACCTTATATACATGCCGTAAATGCGTGTGGTTGAATCCATATTACGGGGAGACTCTGGCGAAATTTTTTTATTGGTCGGGTTATTTGCGAACATTTATACTATTAACGAGCCTATTGGTGATCCACTAGAGCCTATTAAGGGGATGTTAGAGCGGATGGGCTGGGCTTGGGGCCGCGAGGCCACACGAGAGGCTACGCCAAGCTTAGCCAAGCCTCGCGAGGCCAAGCCAAGCTTGGTTGTTATGGAATTAGTTACATTGATTGTGTTATTTGTTCCTATATATAGAAATTAGCTTATTGGTAATGTTTTGATTGATATGTATGCTAGATTAGAATAGTTTGATTTCGAAATATTGTTCAAATAGATATTGGAAGGAAGCATTGGGAATATTTTAGCGATTAGGAATCTTAGGGTATTGTTCAATGAAACTTTTCAATTGTTATCATTTACGATATTATCATTATGTGTTCATTGCGATTTAGTTGAGTCAACTTGCATTATAACGTCAATCTGATTTATGTGATATAATTTGCGGATATAAAGAGGCTACGCCAAGCTTAGCTAAGCCTCACGACAAGCCAAGCTTGGTTGTTAGCATCTTAAGCTATTAGAGGGGTCATAAGCCAAAATAGAAAAGATCTTCAGGAACCGTTAGTGCAACAAGTAGAAGGTAACTAGACACACTTAGTCAATAAAGAGACTGTTTTGGCTATAACGGAAAAAACAAGGGTATTTAACACTTATGTATACAAGAATAAAGCTATAAAATGTTATAAAAGCTATAAATTGCTCAATCATGTTGTGACTATCCCAAAACATAAAAGATTATAGAAAGAGACCGTGAGGGTATAATCTTAAAACATGTTAGGCGCCTTAGCACACTAGTTGATATGAATGAATCTCCAAGATACTCAAACATGTTAATCATATGCTTACAAGTATGCTCAAGTCATATGGTTACAAGTATGCTTAAGTCGTATATGCTTAGAAGTATGCTTAAATGTTAATCATATGCATGCTTACAAGTATGCTCAAGTCATATGGTTATAAGTATGCTCAAGTCATATGTTAACATTTATAATGTTATACAGTAGTATAGATGCAGTGGAATCATGGACCTCTATTCGGACCATAGTTGGATGGCACGACGAAAGTCAAGTACCCGGATAGGTGCTACTGATTGAATTTAGAATTTGGTTGCCAAGTGTTTTTGAGTATCGTATAGTCACCCGTAATGTATGAATGGTAAGTCGCAGATCGATGTCCATGTTTAAAGTGTAAGAATGTAAATTATATGGACGAGACATGGTAAACTATCATTTACTTGTTTACGGGTTCATGAGAAATTACGAAGAATCTTTGGTGGGCACATGGGCGGAGAAGAGATGGTGGCATCACACAAGTACACAATTCAGGCGTTAGTACTCATCGTATTATGAATGAAATGGTCCATGATATTACGAGGCGATTTTGATTGGGAGCAAGCAAGAGAGCAACCTATGAATTACGATGCCAAAGACTTCTTTAAGTTGTTAGACGAGGGTAGCAAGCCATTGTGGCATGGTTGCACCAAACACACTACATTATCTGCGCGATGGCGACATTACTTAACATCAAGGCCGATCACAACATGAGCCATGAGTGTTTTGAGTCGCTCTTGAAGGCAATTAAGAGTATGTTGCTGACGGTGAGAAATTACACAGTAACTATTACTTTTGTAAGAAAATGGTGAAGAAGTTGGGTCTTGGATACCAAAAGATCGATGCATGTCCCAACGACGCATGTTGTTTTATAAGGAAAATGACAGATGATAAGGTGCACGTTTTGCGGTCATGATCGGTTTAGGCCTAATAAAGAGGGTGTGACTACAAAAAATCAAGTATACTGCTTTAAGATTCTAAGGTATTTTCCAATAACACATCGACTAAAAAGATTGTACATGTCTTCAAGATCACCGAACATATGAGTTGGCATCACGAAATCTCCAACTAAAGATGGAGAACTAAATCATCCATGCAGATGGGCGGGCTTGGAAAGATTTCAACTTAGCACATCCACGAATTTGCATTGGAACCTAGAAATGTGAGGCTTGGATTGTCCACCGATGGTTTCAATCCGTTTGGCCACTCAAATTTATTAAAATACTCATGTTGGCTCATGATTGTTACTCCGTACAACTTGCCTCCTTGGATGTGTATGAAATAGCCATACTTATTTCTTTCACTCGTGATTCCTGGTCCTAAGAGTCCTGGAAAGAACTTAGATGTTTACTTGAGACCTCTTATAGACGAGTTAAAGGTATTGTGGGAGGATGGAGTACAGACTTTTGGATGTTGCAACAAAACAAATTTCAACCTTAGGCGCGCCTTATGTGGACTATAAGTGACTTCCCAGCTTATGGTATGTTAGCTGGATGGAGTACACACGGGAAGTTGGCTTGTCCGTATTGTATGGAGCATACAAAGTCGTTTAATCTATCAAAAGGTCGAAAGCCTTGTTGGTTTGACTGTCATCGTCGGTTCTTACCGGTAGATCACCCGTTTCGAAGAAATAGAGAACACTTGAGAAAGGGAAAGTAGATAATGATATGCCCGCACCATGATTGCCGGGGAACGGAGATGCGAGATCGTGTGATGAGATTGCCGGTTATCCCATTTGGTAAGGTTGATGCGACAAACATAATCAATGGGTTTGGTGAATCTCATAACTGGGTTCGGAGAAGCATCTTTTGGGAATTGCCTTATTGGTCTACAAATTTGATTCGTCATAATCTAGATGTGATGCATATTAAGAAGAATGTGTTTGACAATGTGTTTAACACTGTGATGAATGTTACGGGGAAGACAAAAGATAACAATAAAGGCACGCGTTGGACATGAAAGATATTTGTAAGCGTCACGGATTAGAACTTTATGAATCTCCTAATGGTAAGATTGTCAAACCGCATCTGAGGTACACATTGTCCAAAAAGCAAGTTGAAGATGTGTGCACATGGGTTAAGTCTCTGAAACTACCGGATGGATATCGTCCAAACATTGCAAGGTGTGTTACTGGGTGGGAAATTGCAAGGGATGAAGAGTCATGATCATGTCATGTGTTCATGGAGAGACTCATACCTATAGCATTTCGGGATCCGCTTGATAAACCAATATGGGATGCTTTGACGGATCTTAGTCGTTTCTTCAAAGACTTGTGTTCAAAATCATTGAATGAGAAGGACATGTTTGTACTTGAGAAGAACATCATAGAGATCACGTGTAAACCGGAAAAATATTCCCACACGGGTTTTTTTGACTCCATGGAGCATTTGCAAAATCCATCTTCCCTATGAAGCTCGTGTTGGGGTCCAGTTCAATATAGATGGATGTACCCTTTTCGAGAGGGTGATGGGAAACCTTAAGAGGAAGGTGAAGAATAGAGCTTATGTCGAGGGGTCGATATGCGAGGCATACAGTTTTGATGAGATATCTACGTTTGTCTCGGACTATTTTCCGGATGAAGTCTTGACAAAGGCTAATCGAGTATCGAGACATGATGATGGGGGAAATGTTGAACTAAATGGTCGGCTCTCTGTATTTGGTCTATCGGGCCGCGCTTATGGAAAAGGGAAGCGCATATTCCTCTCTGAGCAAGAATTACATGCCGCACATACTTACATTCTTCTCAATTGTGAGGAGATTGACGAATTTGTGAGGTACACATGTAAACTTGATATTTTATCTTTTAAGTTAAAAATTTATTCTAATATGTTAATGTTTATAACATGGTATAGATTGTATGATGACGAGTTAAAAGTGAAGCATGCCGACATAACTGATAAAGATATTCAAATCAATCGGGATGAAGTAAGTTCAATTTTTAAGCACGTAGTGTATATATATATAATATATATACTCCATATGTTAACTATGACTTCATTTAATAAGATGGAGTTTTTGTAGGCTTTGATTTGAGGATCAACGATTCCAAATTAATGTACAAGTCCTAGCTATGGGACCGAATAAGGAGGATCAAGTCGTATGAATGGTTACAAAATAAATGGTTGTGAATTTCACACAAAGGCATATATGGCGCGGTAAAAGAACAACGAACTCGGAGTGTGTGTCCAAGGAGATTGTTACAATGAGCTTGGTCGTGCCTTTTATGGGGAGTTGGAGGAAATCGTAGAGTTGTTGTCGTGCAAGCGGCACGTCGGGGTCATATTCACTTGTTCAAGTCTTGTTGGTTTGATTCGGAAAAAGGGATACGTGTTGATGCACATGGAATCGTCGATATTGACCTCCATAGGTCTGCGTACTCCAACGAACCGTTTGTTTTACCAACTCAAACAAAGATACAAGTATACTACACTCCTAGTCCTCATAGGAAAAGGGATAGACCGCCTCTGATTGGCAAGTTGTAATTTATACTCCCGCCGTAGTGTAGTGTAGAATTAGTTGATGGGGAGATTTACCAAGAGCGATGCTTCATAGTTAGAGTATAATAAATGTGGAGGACGACAATGAAGTAATCCGGTTAGATGGTGGAGATGAACCACATGAATTAGATCTGAGTCAATACTTGTGTCGGATGACATTGATCTTCGAGGAGGAAGAGTTATTGATCGAATCGACCTGAATCAAAGCGATGATGATGGTTATGAATCTGCAACACGTATACAAGATGATTCTGAATCAGACATTGACACTTGAACTCATGAAATGTATGTTTAGCAATACATGTTTTTTATATCATTGTCATGTTTATGTACTAAACTATTTAAATGCAACTTTTGTTTATTGTCATTTTATATTCATATATATACATGTTTATATCACTGTCATGTTTATTGTCATATATACATGTAATCAAATATGATCCTAATAACATCTTGAAATTTGTAATATACAGATGGCTTCTGAAGCAGCGCAGAAAAAGCGCGGCTTGGGTAGGGGGCCTAATAATGTGCCCAAGGCCCCTACTAATCCCGATGATCGGATTCTTATTCAGATTCGCCCTCCTCCGAATAGCACGTACGTCCCGCATATATCATTTATATAAAAGCATTTAAGATTCCATTTATTGTATATTGGTAATGTTTTGATTGATATTATATTGGTAATGTTTTGTTTTGGTCTTATTGTATTGAAAATTTGTATATTTCTCTTGGTTTCATATGTCAATTTTTTGGTTTGTGTCTTGGGTGCCTAGAAATGTCCGTATATGCATGTCGTCGTGCATGTGGCTAGTCTATATTATAGGGGAGACTATGGCAAAAAATTTTTAAGTATTATAAGTATAAGTTTGAAAAATGTTCACAAATATTATAACTTAGATATAAATTGCTTTAATATATGCTAATTGATGTTGTATATTATAGTGATTTTTCAGATAATAAGATCGTCAAGTGCATATCACAGCTGTGTTTACAGAATTGGCCTACACACGTGATTACGTTAGGCGACACACCTATCGCCCACAAGGATCTTTGTTTGGTGAAATTTGGTATGTTTTTTTTAATTATGACAAATAATATTAATATAATATTCAAAGGATAATTATTTAGTAATGTTATTATTGTTTTTTATTTGCGAAAAATAGTATAGATGGGAGGACGCGTGCTTCAAAGTGATTGAGACATTATTACGGCAAAAGTCAAGCCATCACGCACTAAGGACAACTTGAATAAAGAACGACAAAAAGCCATTCACAATGCCGAGATCGACCATCCGTGCGGGAGAGAGATTATATGCACGAGCATAGCCCACAGTGGTGCACCCAAATCCATATAAATTTGAGATGTGTGCCCAATGGAGAGCTGAGAGCTGGGTGAAAAGACGAAAGACTGCCGCCACCAACAGAGCCTCGGGTGTATCCGATGGCAAAAAGGCTAAAGGAACATACAAGGGCGGCAGTATTTCACAGTTGCAGCATATCACTGCCAGGGTACGTATTTACAAGTTTTAATATGTTTACAATCATGAATTGTAGAAAATATCCCATTTTTACTTAGTAATATTGTCTTTGTTTTTTGTATAGGAGTCTCGGTCTCAAGGTCGACTTATCCATTTGGGTTTGGATGTGTATGCGTGTTACCCGTGATGGTTCCGCACTGAGGCTATCCGGATAAGCGGTAATAAGTTTTAACAACTTGATCTTGTTTATTAATACTTACAAAATATTATTTTAACTATTTAAGTGTTAACATGATGACGGGATATACTTATAAACGTTTATTGAATGGCGCTATCTCGAAGGCACTCCACGTCCGCTTTATTGATCAAGAGTTGTGGGAGAGGCGTCATTTGTGAAGAAGAACTACATTAAAGGTCAAGGACAACGACGACGCCCATCCTTCAAATGGCTCAGCGACTCTGCTACCCAGTCTTCCATACCATCGAGTCATCCAATTTGTTCATACTCCTACCGACCGTGTGAGAGCTATATGTCAAGATCGAAATCTTCCGAAGATCTTTGGCGGGCACACAGGGCTCTTGATCTGAGGAGTTAGTTGAAGCAAGAGAAGGCAGCAGCAGCAGGAGAACGATGGGGATGGCGACGAGGTATAAAATCAATTTGTTGTATGTATTGTCATAATATATACCAAGATCAACATATTTATTATATTTGTAACTTGTTTTATTATTTTGTTAATTACGAGGTGATCAAGGAGGGATGGCGCTTGACATAACCTTGTACTTGTATATTCATTATTTGGATGTTTGTATATATATTACTTAAACAAGTTTTGAAATGTTATTATATTTATTCAAATCATATTGGTTTTAAAGGTTTATATACTAGTTTGGTGTATGTGTTGGTGGACGATGGATGTTTATATTGTTTTGTATGTTGTTTATCTTGGTGTGTATGTGTGTTGGGATAAAGCGTGTAGAAAGCAGTATGTGTTTTTGAGAATTCGCATAAAACAAAGAAAAAATCGCTTTAATTTTTTTTTTTCATATCAATCATAGCGATGCGGTCCGCTTAAAAGTTAATAGCGACGAAGACAAGATCAACGACCGCGTCACGGTCACTGCTAATGGTCGCTGACACGTGGACCACGTCAGCTTTGGCCCTGGACCATGCTGACTCATTTCAATGACCGTGTTGTCATTTCTTTTCGCTTCATAGCCATAGCGATGCAGAATATCTCGGTCGCTAATAGTGGTCGCTGATGTGCATCCCAAATGACCAGATTTTATCGACGATTATCGCCGACCGCATGCGCGATCGTAGATAGCTATCTGCATGACGAAAAGTCTTGCCACCAAGTTTTTAGTGTCGTTGCTGGGGAAATTAGTTTAATATTTTGTCATTATTGATTTTGACAAATTTAATCTTAATTTAAACTTTTCCTTTTCAGTTCTATTTAGGTGTTCTTGACTAGTGTATACAAACGCGATCGAAGAAGCCAAATTTATTGCCTTACGAGGACGACATCGAAAAAAGGTTTCAGCGGTTGCGTAAGTGGGTTAAAGAAACCAAAGTGGCATTTGAAAAGAAAGATAATATGGCTGAAGAAGAGCAAAAAATACTGCGGGATTATGTTATACTACGGGTTACTGAAATTCAGTCAAGTATTACGAGGCATGCCATTACTGCTACGAGTTTTGAGATAAAATCGGGGACAATACAGATGATTCAAAATTCATGTCAGTTTGGAGGGTTACCGAATGATCACATAGTCAACTTTATAGAAATCTGCGATACTTTCAAGTACAATAATGTGTTAGAGGATGCAATAAGGTTAAGTCTGTTTCCATTTACTCTTAGAGATAAGGCTAAGAGTTGGCTCCATTCACTACCACCAGGCTTGATTACTACATGGAACGACCTAGCCCAGAAATTTCTTGCAAAGTTTTTCCCGCTTGTAAAAATAGCAAAGTTGTGGAACGATATCTTCTCTTTCGTTTAGCACGATTCAGAATCACTATATGAAGCGTGGGAAAGATTCAAAGACTCGTTGCAAAAATGTCCACACCATGGGATTTATAAATGGCTTCAGGTGAAAACTTTTTATAACGGTTTATTCAGCACATTGAGATTGAATATAGATGTTGTAACGGGTGGAGCTATTATGGCCAAGAATTGTGATGAGGGTATCAGTTGCTTGAAACCATGGAAGCTAATAATTATCAGTGGCCAATAGCAAGAATGGCTCAGCCAAGGACAGTCGGGGTTTATGAAGTGGATGCGATGACAGCATTGTCAGCTCAAGTGATAGCTCAGATTTCTACTCTTACAAAGAAGATAGATGCACTTGGGGTACAACCAGTTCAGAAAATGGAAACAATTTGTGAAATATGTGTGGGTAGCCACTCAACTGATCAATGTGCAATAAATCCTAAGTCAGTCCAGTTTGTTTCTAGTTATAACAGGCAGCAGGGCAGTTATCCAAATAGTTACAATCCAGGAGTGAGAAACCACCCGAATTTTTCTTGGAGTAATAATCAGTCACCTGCTCAAGCACAAGCTCCAAGGCAATCATATCCACCTGAATTTCAGCCACATCAACAATTCCAACAACACCCACAACCTCAACAACACCCATAACCTCAACAACCTGATAAGCTATCACAAATGGAAGAATTGTTGGCAAGATTGGCAACACAGTTTGAAGCCACAACGAAAAACCAATCAGCTGCAATAAAGAACCTTGAGAACCAAATTGGGCAGATAGCTAGTGCTTTGAATACAAGAACTCCAAGTTCTTTACCTAGTGATACGGAGAAAAATTCGAGGAATGATCGTTTAAGAAATTAGGCAACAAGTTTTTTGCGCCACTTCCAAGCCTAAGGCTAGCGCAGATGTGCCAGTCTGCAGAAAATTTTGAGTGAGTTTGTGGAATTTGAACTTTAAGATATATATACTAGTGGCTAATATGTGTAAGAGTCATAATTAGTGATCAAGCTATCGGAGAATGGATTATGATAGCAAAGATTGAATTGAATGAGTATTAATTATGAAAATTAATTAACTCAGAATAAATATTGGTTAATTAAGTTATATTATGGAATATTATAAAGCCTTGTGTGGTAGTGGCGTGATAGTAAATAGAATGAAAAAGAGTTAATTCACTTGCCTAAGATGGTGAATTAATATGTGTTTTGCATAAAAAAATGAAATGAATATGTTATTTAAAATATTATATATTACATAGTACGGTTATATATGAAAGGATTTGATTGTCAAAAGATGTTAATGGATAATAAGTGTTTGGTAAAAGGAGAGAACCAATATATTTAAATATTAGTTCGAGATGGATATTTTAAGTTAATGCATTAAGTTGTGGCTAATGAAAATTATTTTGGGACAATTTACGGAAGAAAAGGAATTGAGGAATTATATTATATTATGTTATATTATTATTGTACATACTAACTATTTTAAGGAAAATTATTACTCTAAATAAAGGTGTCATGATTATAATTTCATAGTGTATAATTATTTAAGGTAGTTAAATAATCTAGTATTAAGGTAAAGTGTGTCACCCAAACTTTATATTAAATGAATATTAAATAAAGTAAAATTGGGGATAAGCCAAACGTGGCCTAGACCCCTGATATTTTATTGTTGAGATAATGAGCTTGAAAGAGAATTATTGGTAAGGAAATAAATGATTGATATTAACCATTGTGATATTAAAGTATGATAGAAAATAATGTGTTGAGAGTACCCAACTGGATTATAGTTAGTCCAATTAAAATATTATTTGGACTAACTCAATGTACCTAAGATACATAATTAAATGAGTTGCGGTACATTTAAATATAAGAATACTTGTTTATATTTGGGAGTACATACATGAAAGTGTGTTTGTATGTGCCCTTAGCTTAATTCAATATAGTAATATTAAGTCATTATAAATTACTTAATAAGCCCAAAAGGAATTAACTTTAGTAGAATGAGGATCATTTAATAATAAGTAAGGAAGTAATAAAGCTTGTCTCAAATTCTTGTCCCTAATAATAATTAGTCGTTTAATAGGCCAATGGCCTACACCTCTATTCTTCAAACTCAGTAATGGCTGGTTAGAGGTGATGATGAAGAGAGTAATGGAGGAAGAGGGAATTGGTGACCAACTCTTCAATACCCAATGACTTCTTCTTCTTCCTCTTAGTTTAAATCTTTGGACAAAATCATTGTATGGACAATGATTTCTCTATAAATGGGGACTCCTCCTTCTCATTTCCATTTGCTGAAATTGTCTGGTAATTTAATATAGAGGATAAGTGTTTGAGAAATTTGCTATAAAGAATTAGTAGAGTTGGAGAGCAAATGGAGGATTGAAGAGCTATAGTTAGCAAATTCAAGCATTCAAAGAGGTAATAATACTGATTTATATGCTCTTGATTTACAAGTTTTACAATTGCTTTGAAATGTCAAGAAAATATTTGTTTTTGAGTTAAAAATTGATGGCTAAGGATTGTTGTAATCCGTAAATTGTTATGAAATATTATTAATATGGTTAGATACACAAACAACAGAAGTTAAACAGACAAATTTGGCTTAGAAACGAATTCGTGGTGATGGAATTCGCTAAACATGTTAAATTATGGGAAAATATTATAAATCTTGAATTTTGGTAGTCATATTGGTTGCTTATATGATTTGAGAATTGCTATCATGTTAGTTGAGTATTATATACATGTATGAAAGTAATTTGGTTGATTTTAAGCATGATAATTGAGGAATTTTGTGTTTGGGTTTTGGATTCTGCAGAAGCAGAGAACTTCTTAAAACTGTTTAGGAAGGGTGCAATTTTCGCCCATTCTTCTGCTCATTTCCACAGCAATTGCATCTGTATGTTGTTTCGTGTGTTCGTTTTGGGACAAAAGTATGATTTCAACTATACTAGGAAGAGAAACTAATTTTTGTTTGTAATCAAACACTTTTAGCATGATAGTTTTAACTGGTTTATGCATGGAAATAGGTCTAGAATATGGTCTAGAGTACCTTTGCATACCATGAGTTGCTTAAATGTATATTTTCCATGAAATATAAAGATTTTGAAACACAAAATTTGACAAACGTAAGTCATTTAAAGTTCTAACTTTAGAGCATATGAATATGGCTATGTCATATGAATATGAAATGTGAATATGTCATTTAAAGTTCTAACTTTAGTTGCTTTACTTATAATCAACTTACATTAGCTTAGTTTAAAATGATTTCTAAAGAAAACTTAAACCTTTGAAAATGAACTTGAAGAAACTTGGGTACTTAAAGTTCTAAACTTTATAACATGCGTACATGGCTTAGTTAAAATATGACATGAGATTTAAAGTTGTCTTGCATGCACTAAGTTACTTTAACTTGGCCTAGAATGACTTCTAAAGGCAAACTTAGACGTTTTGAAACCAATATTCATGAGTATTGTGTTGCCTACCCTCTGAACTTTTAGGATCGCATACTAGTACTATTTATGTCATTTAACATGGCCTATAAGTGCAATTATCTAGTTTGACACAATAAAGTCATTAGAGCATGATTTTGAATGAGTTTTCAAAAGATGAACTATACTAATTATGATTAAATAAATATGACATATGGTTCGAAGTTGCCTTACATGTTTAGTTTGGTATGACATGGATTTTGAGAATAAAACTTAGAAATTTTGAAACTATGATGGATGAACATTGAGTTACTTGTATTTTGTCCTTATGTGCAAGCATGATAGGACTTTTATGTCTCTAGGCATGATTGGTATGTGCACCCAACTAAGTAAATAGGATATGGACTATACAAACATGTTTTAAAAGTATGTTTTCAAAGGATGGATAATATTAACTGTGAGTAAATGATGTGAATACATACGAGCATGCATATTATAGGGTGCATAACCTTCTTACATGAATAGGTGGTCAATATAGTTAGTCTCGTAATTTCATGAACTTGATTGACCTTAACTCATTAGAAATTCCAAACTAGAACCATAACGTGTAAAGGTGAATTTGAAATGATTTTAGAAGTACGCAAGACCCCTTAATATTTGTATACATGATGTGTTAATACCTCTGCATGCTAGGGAGTAAGATAGAACCAAAAATCAAAACTCAAGTCTGGTTTGGCCAGGCACTAGTACAAAGTACTAAGTAGATATATATGTAAAAATATTATCTATTTAAAAGGATATTTTTTTATTTTAACTAGATAAAGTTTTAAAAAAAATAAACGTTGTCTATCTAAAAAAACATGGATAAAAAAAAAACACGGAAGCTAAAATTTGAAATTAAAACAAGGATCATATCTCTGTACTTTCTCAGCTCTGCGATGTTGGTTTTATGCAGATGAGTTCCTCTCTCCTTTTCCCTTCCATTTCTCCTCAAAATCTCGCCATTTTTGAAGCTTCAGAATCGTTGAGGAGCTTTAATTCGGTTTGTTTCACGGGTTTCAAGCATGGAATTCAAGGTTTTGGTTTGAGAAATTTGGATAAATCTAGGGCTTTTATGAGCGTCTCTGATAAATCTAGGGTTCACACCACAAAACCCGCCTGACCCATATATCTGAATCTTCTGTATCTCAACTCAAAGCTAATCTTCTTGATCTCTATCTTCTGTCCAACGGCAGGTTTGTTATGGGTCATGCTTTGAGGATAACATCTGATTCCTGTCTCTCATCTCTGGAATCTGTTTCTTTTTGGAGGTTTTGTGTCCCAATTTTGAGTTGTTGGTCTGGTTTGTCGGTTACTAGGGTCTTTTGGTTTTACAAAAGGGTGTAAAAAGAATGTATATTTTGATTTCTGATGTGGGTGATGCAAGTTTCATGTTCAAGTATGTTTTTTCATCTCTATCTCTAGTTTTCTTGTTTTTGGCGTGGTGTTGGGGGTGGGTTATTTGTTTAACTTTGTTAGTGTGATTCCATTTTTGATGATTTTCTCCCCTGATTTATGAGTGCAACCCTTTGAGATTGTTTGTGGTAGTATCATTTGCCTTTAAGTTCTGCTAATATGCTTCAAGGCTTGAGGGTATTTTCTTCTTGTTTTGTTGGACAATAGGTTGGATGCTTATATACATGATTATCTTGTGAAGAGGAAATACGGTTCTACCTCAAAGACATTTCAAGCTGAAGCAGAGGTATCCACAGACCTAAACGGTGAGATAATTTGGAATATCTTAGCAAAACAGAGTTGATATATCCCCTGAAAGGTTTTCTACTCTGCATAATTTGATTGATTTATTTCTCTCCTTTGGTTTTCAGTAGTTGATGCCCCGGCTGGTTTTCTCTATGAATGGTGGTCAGTCTTTTGGGATATATTTATTGCTAGGTACATGGTGCAAGTCCCAGGTGCTGTTGTATCTTGTAAAGAGGTACGATTATGGGCATATTTGCAAATTTTACTTAATTAAATGTGTACGAAAGTTTGATGTCTTGGTTTGTTTGTGTGTTCATTTAATCTCTCACATGGCATAATATAGATTCTACTTTGGCCTTTTTTGATGTGTTATTCTTTCTTGCTGCCTAGCTGCAATTTGTATATAGTTTTTTTTACGCATCAATTATAAAGTCATTTCAGATTTTAGCTTATGGTTTTATTTTTCTGAGATGGCAGACTCAAATTGTTCAAGAACAGGAGCAGCAGAAGCAACAACAATGGCACTAAAACTGAGTTCTATGTTTTTGCATAATATACCTTTCTTATACTGTTAAGTTAATATATCTAACTGAGCTTGTTCTTGTATACAAAGAATGAAGAAGAGGAGTTTAACACAGGGCCTCTTTCTGTGTTGATGGTGAGTGTAAAAAACAACACACAGGTAATAGAATCTTCTTTATACTCTTGGTTTCCTGATGAAATTGTTCATCTGTCTTAGAATCTGTTTTAGTTCCATAAGATTGGCAAAAGGCCTGCCAAGTAACTGAGATTATCTATAAGGGCCAGCACAACCATCAGTTGCCTCAATCTAGTAAGCGTGCAAAAGACAAAGGTTCACTAACATCTGGAAAGGAAAGTTCTCCACTAGGGGACACTAGAGTCTGCATACAAATGACTCTAGAAACCAGGTTATGCCTATCTAGTTTTAGTTTTGGGTTATATGTTTGTAAATAATTGTTGTTTCTGTTAATCACTAAGTGAAGCTTCATCACAGTAGACTAGCTACAAATTGTTGTTTCTTAAGTTAGCTTAAATATGAGTTGGTGTTTTGTTTATCTTTTAGGTATTTTATTAAAGAGATGGAAGAAAGCTCATCGTCTACTATTGCGGATGGTATTATCACCGAAATCAGGTTTGGATTGGCAAATCGGCAAGAGATTGTGAGTACAGAATAGACTATAGTAGCTAAATATTGTTACATCACCATCCTTTTCTTTTCTATTTGTTTATGTGGATATAGGACATCAATATTACTAGTTCGGGGGATTTTTCAAGTTGCATTTAGTGGATGGTTTATGCATCTCTTTAGTCTCTTTATATGTGAATATGAGTTTCTTTATCACACATTCACACTATGTTTCTCCATGTTAAAATAACTTCAATTTACGTGGTGCTATTTATAATGGTAATCGGTGTTGTGCTCATGCAGGTTTACATGGTGGAGTTGTATCAAAGGTAACCAATGTTGATTGAAGGTTGCATATGTTTTCGTTAATTGGATGCTACATATAGGTGAATGGATATATCACATTGGAGATTTATTTCAACTTTTTATCTGTTATACTTTCAGTTATCATTGAGAGTACAAATCTTCAAACCCAATCCGTAGCCAGGGGAAAGGTATATTTTAATGTAAAGTGAATTAAGTTATGTTATCTTGTTTGAGTGCAGGTGCATGCATCTGCATTTTCTGTTCCTATCCTTTGTCATGAATTTAAAAAATGTTGCAATGTCTATTGTAAATAAAAGAATATCAAATGTAGCGTGAATGAAGATGGGAAAGAAGATACAGTGCTTTGACCCGGAGAACATATTGTGCTTGTTTTTGCAGATGAAAAATCACTTGTTAATTCATCTTTACATGACCATTTTATGTCTCCTTTGCAGCTAAGTTTAGTAGACCTTGCTGGTTCTGAAAGAGTAAAGAAGTCGGGGTCTACTGGTAGTCAGCTAAAGGAAACTCAGAGCATCAATAAATCACTTTCAGCACTCGGTGATGTCATCAGTGTCTAAACTAGGAACCTTCTCAATAATTGTTATACTTCTGGTGCATCAATGTCAAAATAATTGACTGAATAGTATAGACTATAGTGTAGACTATAGTAGCTAAATATGTATCCTTGCAAATGCTAAATTAATTGTGTGTGGTTGGATTATTTGGAATCTTTGATAAATGATTGAAGTTACAACTCTTTTAATCTTTCAGGCATTAGCATATTGTAGGTGCATTGGTAATGTAGGTGAAACACAATTTTTTTTTCTTATTTTTTAATCTACAACATTTTTAAAATGTTGTGTAAATATGCCTAAACGTTGTCTGATATATTAAACTACAACATTTTTATTCAGAAAACGTTGTGGAATTATATGTTCTACAATGTTTTTAAGCATCTGCTAATTTATGGAAAACAAATCTACAATATTTTTTTCTTAAAAAACGTTGTAAAATGTGCTTAACTACAACGTTTTAAAAACGTTGTGTAAGGGTGTCAAATAGATGGCACCTTTAACCACGACGTTTTTCTGACTGAAATCACAACGTTTTTTCGCGTTGTCTATTTACTGTTTTGTAGTAGTGAGGGACGGCAGCAAATTGCCTTCATCCTGTGCCAAATCGAAGCGTGAAGCTACCGCAGGCGTAGAGACCTGACTGTTTCATTATGATCTGAACTTGGTAACTTGCTTACATTGTTCTAAGCTATAAGACAGAGTCTCAATGATGTTTTGAGTATACGAGCATGTAATGGTTATATAGAACTCAAATTTGTCAAATTTTATTAAGGTCTGTGAAACACAAGAACAATGTGGATTATGCATTTATGAGTTTTAAATATGTATCAAAAACATAGCTAGTAAAGTGTGAGATAAATATAGCTTGATGTTATAAAGAGAAGGTACTATGAAATGGTACGAGATAAACTTATGAGGAGTTATAAATGATGAGATACGAAAAAATTTGTATCGAGCAAAGAGCAAGTTAAGAGAAGATAGAGTTAAGTGTGGGATTTCAATTGAGGACTCATGTGAGGGCTAAGTTGTACAAACCTTTGTATGGGCGGAGGCTTTGTGCTCACGCTCGGTTCCTAACAGTGATAATCATTAGAATGTTGGTGTCGCGCTATCGATATACTTGTAGTGAGAACGTAATTCTTTTCTCATATTTATATTTGATAGTTAGAGGCTATTAAGATTAAGTTAAAGAATATTAAGATTAGGAGCGAGTTCTTAAAACTCATGCTCATGGCACGTTTGTGACTCATAGTCGTATGTATGTTTTTGATCCCCTAAGCGTATGTACAGTCCTTGATTGGTTCTTAGACAACGTATTGCTAGGAAAAGCTACTAAACTCATATTACTGTTGTAAGTTCATGAACTTCCAATGCATGGTAAGTTCAATGAACTATATTGGGAATAGATATGTTATATATCTTGAATTAAGAATTTTGGTATAGTGATTATTGATGGTGTGGAAGATTCATAAAATGATGAAACAATGAAGCGAAGATTGAAGTTGATAGAGAAACATGGATTTTCTAAATCTTCTAGCTATGCTAGATTTTCAAAATTTATTGACTTCGTGTTAATATTTATACTTCGATTTTCTTGAAAAACATTTGATCAGATGACTGAACCAATAAGTTTTAAAAACAATACCGTTATTCACATGTCTATACTATTTGTTTCGGCTAAGATAAAAATGATTTGAAAATTTTCAAAATGTATTTTTAACCATGTACATCATTTGATATGGTGTAGAAAAATGGTAAACGATGGATTCATTAATGCAATTGAACCTAGTGTTGGATGTGATCGTAAGATCGTCAACCCACGATGGTATGATGTAGTTTGACAAAGTCATAAAATGACAGAATCTTCAACGTACTACTAAGTTGGTACTGCAGTGTTTCGTGGCGTCACGAAAGGATTTTTGATTTTCTTCTAAACTATGAAAAGGTCAATTAAGTTAAGTAATTTCGATTGATGTGACGCCCCCAAAATTAGGTATACGTCACCCATCTTGGGTCGCCACTTACATGGTACATAAATTCAAATACAACTTACTAACATAACTGTCGTGTACAATACGACATAAACTGTGAGTTTGAATACAAATATTGTCTACTAGATATTATACAAACTCAAAAAGAGTCCTCATTACAACTATTATCACACTATTTCACGAATAGTGAGGACTACTAATGCTATCCTCTGGACCATTACTCCGCTTCCCCGACTTCGTCCCAAATATGTTCTCATTTCAAAGAGAAAAATGAAAGAAAGGGTGAGCTCAACTAGCCCGAAGAAGAAATATTATGGCTAAGATAATGCGAATAAATTATCATTAGCCTTGAACGATCATTAAACCGATAAAATACAATGATAAACAACCAGGTTTAATCACAGCTGAATATGCGATCCATTAAAAAAGTCAAGTAGAAAATAAAGTCTACTATCTTTTAGGTTTTAAAGGTTTTCATCAATTCTTATCACTAAGACTCAGTTTAATGAATAAACCACAATATCTAATCATCCTTGTACCACGGTCAAGGATTTTCATCAAATTATCAATGGTCATGACTATACCGAATCACCCCTGGTCATAATCATACCAAAAACTATCCATCACTGCATTACAGGCCACTGAGGACTTTTATCACATCATTTATAACAAGCCATGATTATGCCGAATGATCCCTGGTCATAATCATACTAAGTTCATCTATGCACGTAAGCCAAAGATGGTGTGGAAGATTCATAAAATGATGAAACAATGAAGCGAAGATTGAAGTTGATAGAGAAACATGGATTTTCTAAATCTTCTAGCTATGCTAGATTTTCAAAATTTATTGACTTCGTGTTAATATTTACACTTCTATTTTCTTGAAAAACATTGGATCAGATGACTGAACCAATAAGTTTTAAAAACAATACCGTTATTCACATGTCTATACTATTTGTTTCGGCTAAGATAAAAATGATTTGAAAATTTTCAAAATGTATTTTTAACCATGTACATCATTTGATATGGTGTAGAAAAATGGTAAACGATGGATTCATTAATGCAATTGAACCTAGTGTTGGATGTGATCGTAAGATCGTCAACCCACGATGGTATGATGTAGTTTAACAAAGTCATAAAATGACAGAATCTTCAACGTACTACTAAGTTGGTACGGTATCATGACGTCACAAAAGGATTTTTGATTTTCTTCTAAACTATGAAAAGGTCAATTAAGTTAAGTAATTTCGATTGATGTGACGCCCCCAAAATTAGGTATACGTCACCCATCTTGGGTCGCCACTTACATGGTACATAAATTCAAATACAACTTACTAACATAAGCGTAGTATACAATCGACATAAAGCGTGAGTTTGAATACAAATATTATCTACTAGATATTATACAAACTCAAAAGGAGTCCTCATTACAACTATTATCACACTATTTCACGCGAAATAGTGAGGACTACTAATGCTATCCTCTGGACCATTACTCTGTTCCCCGACTTCGTCCCGGCCATGTTCTCATTTCACGAAGAAACGGTGGAAAGAAAGGGTGAGCTCAACTAGCCCATGAAGAAATATTATGGCTAAGATAATGCGAGAATAAATTATCATTAGCCTTCAACGATCATTAAACCGATAAAATACAATAGACAACCGGTTTAAGCTGCGGTGAATATACAATCCATTAAAAAAGTCAAGTAGAAAATAAAGTCTACTATCTTTTAGGTTTTAAAAGGTTTTCATCAATTCTTATCACTAAGACTCAGTTTAATGAATAAACCACAATATCTAATCATCCCTATACCACGGTCAAGGATTTTCATCAAATTATCAATGGTCATGACTATACCGAATCACCCCTGGTCATAATCATACTAAAAACTATCCATCACTGCATTACAGAATACCGAGGACTTTTAGCACATCATTTATAACAAGCCGTGATTATCTTACGAATGATCCCTGGTCATAATCATACTAAGTTCATCTATGCACGTAAGCCAAAGATAACTTTCAACGTAATATAAACATGAGGATGATGACAATGATATAAGAATTCAATAAAACAAGTTCAAGAATTAATTTATCTAGGAATTATTAATGTCCAAATTGTCAACAAGATCTTTGTTTTGTAGAGTAAAATTCAAGAATGATCGGAAGAATATTTCCATGAAAAGATCTTTGGATGAAGCGCAAATATCGAGGATATTCCACTAATTTCATGGAGTATAGAAGTCAAAGATTTAACCAACTTGGGTATAATAAAGAATGGAATAACAAAAGAAATCACCATGCATGCGATGCGTCGCATGCAGATGAGTTATTCCAACGAATAATAATAACGGAACGAATCGGTGAAAAATTCACAAGCGAAGATGATCCAACGAGAATAATAAAGATGGAACCGGATCCGGTGTAAAACACACGCGATGAGGATATTCCAGGATATTCCAAATGTAATGATAAAGATTTTAACCAGTCCGAAAAAACACATAATAACGGATGTTCCAAATGAAATAATAAAGATGTAATAATAGAAGAATGTCACCAAGTATAGGTAATCCAGTATACGAGTTATTCCAATGAGAATAATACGGAATGGAATAATCAAGTTCTCTTCATGAATACAAAAGAATAATATCCCTTACGAGTACAACAAATAATATTCCCTACCTTAGAAGAACCGAATATTGGCAAAGTGAAGTAGCGAGAATACTTTCCTTCTTTCTCTCTATAGTTTCTCTCTAGAGTTTCAAAGTGAATTAAGTAAGAAAATAATGAAGGAATGAGCTTATTTATAGGAAAATAGAATGCATAGTAATTAATCCATGAGCGGTCCAGTTGATTTACTTTAATCGGACGGTCCATATTTAAAGCAAAATCTTTTAAATAAAATATAATATATTCTATTTATATAAAAACATTTTACTATGCAAACAATTATGCAACCTTATGCAAAAACACTATATAAAAATACTATGCAACACTATGCATAATAAAATATAATATATTTTATTTATAGAATAACTTTAATAAAGTATTACATTTTATATAAAAAGATGTTTACATTTTATTACGTTAATAATACTGAATAAAACAAAAGCGTCATTATCGCTTATAATAATTCATATTATTAATCGTGATAATGGAATCAAACCGAGTGACTTCTCATATAAGCATCGATAATCAATCTGGTGTCTACTTGTGCAACCACACATTCGATATTGCTACTTTACTACTGAGTAGTTCAACGATGTCAACGGTAAAACTTCCGCCGTTATTTCAATAAAATATTTTTTATGCGTTTTCTCGATCAAACAATAATTACATTATGGGGTCCACCATGATTGAGTAGTTATGCGAATATTCCTGCTAAACCGAATATTCCCAGACCCAATCGAATAATATAACCACTTGCATACTTTTGCAAAATTTATAAATATTACCCACAACTATAACATTATATCAAATTTATTCCATAATATTCAAAATAATATTTATAGAAAATTCATCTTTATTTATAAAAGTTGGGGTCTTACTGACCTCCCTTATGAAATTTAAGCCCTCGAAATTAGAATGCGTTACTGGTATGTTGAAGAGGTAAGGATACCTTGATTTCATTTGATTCTAATTCCCAAGTTATTTCCTCAACATCGTGGTTCCTCCACAAAACTTTGACTTGAGGTATAACCTTGGAGCGTAGAATATGTTCCTTCTTATCAAAATTTGAGCAGGAACCTCTTCATACGTCAAATCTTCCGCTATTTAAATCGGTTCTAACTCAATAATATGGTTCGGGTCTTTCACATATTTACGTAACATGGATATGTGAAAAACGTTATGAACACGAGACATATTTGGCGGTAAAAGCGAGTCTATAGGCCACGATTCCTACTCGATCGAGGATTAAAATGGACCGATGAATCGAGGATTAAGTTTTCCTCTCTTTTCAAATCTTGTAACTCCTTTCCATGGAGCGACTCTTAACAACACATGATCTCTATATCGAATTCCACGTCCTTTCGATGAAGATCGGCATAACTCTTTATCGATTTTGTGAGGTTTTTATCGTTGTCGGATCGTTTGAATCTTTTAAAGTAGTCATGCGTACCAACTCGGTCCCAACAACGTTGCTTCACCCACCTCATCCCAAATCTTTGAGAACGACACTTTCTTCCATACAACGCTTGAATGGAGCCATGCCATACTTGCTTGATAAGCTGTTGTTGTAGGAAAACTCCACCATGGTAAGAACTTGTCCCAACTCCCTTGAAATCAAGGACCACGAGTCTTAATAGATCTTTAAGAGTTTGAATAGTCCTCTCCATTGTCCGTCCGTCTGAGGATGATATCTTAGAAGCTAAATCGTGAAATCTGTGCCCATAGCTTTTTGTAAACTAACCCAAAATCGTGAAGTGAATCTTGGGTCTCGATCGAAAACTATGGATCTGCGCATACCATGCGATCTTACAATCTCGTTTATGTACATCTGAGCAAGACGTTCAAGTGTATAAGTTTCTCGTATCGGTAAAAATGAGCGGACTTGGTCAATCTATTAACAATGACCCAAATCGCATCAATGCCTTGAGAAACCTTAGGAAGGCCGATGCTTGAAATCCATGGTAATGTGCTCCCACTTCCATTACGGAATTTCAAGTGGTTGCAATGGACCTTTTGGTACTTGATGCTCGCTTTAACTTTCGTTGACAAGTTAGACACCTTGAGATAAGCAGTTACTATCTCTCTCTTCATATATTGCTCCACCAAAATGTATGGCGAATATCATGATACATTTGGTACTCCCGAGATGGATTGCAAATGGTGTGTTATGCGCCTCCATCATGATATTATACTTTAAATCGAAGTCGTTAGGAACACAAAAGTGCGGAGTTGACTCAAAGTATTCCTTCTTCATCAATTCTTGCTTCCGGCGTAGCACCTTCTTGCACTTTCTTCCTCATACGCGCCGACTCCAGTGCATAGCTTGGCGACTTTAACTTTATCGATTAAAGTCGGTTCTACTCGTATATTAAGCTATCATCACATGCGTCCTGAGTCTTTAACTCTATCTCCATCCTTTGCAAGTCACACAAAATGGGCCTTTGCGTTGACAATAACGCTTTTCGTGCTTGCATATGATCTTACTACTCGGTCGTCGGCTACCACGTTAAACTTTTCGGGATGGTATTGGATGGTATGATCATAATATTTCAACAGTTCAAGCCAACGTCGTTGTCGCGTGTTAAGTTCCTTTTGAGTGAAGAAATATTTGAGGCTTTTATGATCCGTAAAGATTTCCACTTTCTCCCATCTACAAGTAATGCCTCCAAATTTTAAGTGCAAAGACAACGGTTTGCCACTCCGGATCATGGTAGGATAATTCCTCTCATATTCTTTGAGTTGTCGCGAGGCATAAACTATAACTTTTCCATGTTGCATGAGAACACATCCCACCCTTTTGCGAAGCATCACTTTGTAGATGACAAATCCCTCAAGAGCCGGATGGTATTGTCGAGCAGTCTTTGAAATAAGTCTCCTCTTGAGTTCTTGAAAACTCTTCTCACATTCTTCGCTCCAATAGAACTTTATATCTTTTCGAGTCAAATTTGAGTCGATGGAGTAGCGATTAGAAAATCCTTCCACGAATCTCCGATAATAACCAAATTAAGCCAGAAAGCTCGTGCCGGTCATCCTTTGATTTAGGTTGTTCCCGACTTTGAATAGCTTCATCTTTCTTTGGGTCAACGGATATTCCATGACTTGATACCACGTGCCCGAGGAATGCTACTTCTTGACGAACTCGCATTTCTTGACTTGGCATAAAGCTTATATTCACGAAGCTTTTGGAGTGTCGACCTCAAGTGTTGCTCATGATCTTCACGGCTTTTGGAATAAATAAGGATGTCATCAATAAAGGCGACCACAAAGTGATCTAAATATTCCTTGAATACTCGGTTCATCATATCCATGAAAGCGGCGGGGCATTAGTCAATCGAAAGGACATGACTAGGAATTCATAATGCCCGTCTGGGGATTACGAAAGCCGTCTTTGGAATGTCGGTGATTCTAATCTTCAATTGGTGATATCCTAACGAAGATCGATCTTTAAAAGAATTTGGCTCCTTGCAATTTGTCAAACAGGTCATCAATACGTGGCAATGGATACCTATTTTTGATGGTGACATGATTGACTCCAGATAATCAATACAAAGTCGCGTACTCCCATCTTTCTTCTTCACGAATAGAAACAGAGCACCCCAAGGAGAAGTACTAGGACGAATAAAGCCAATGTCTAACAATTCACATGTAGTTGGGTCTTTA
Organism: Panax quinquefolius; assembly: GCA_020205615.1. Taxonomy (NCBI): domain Eukaryota; kingdom Viridiplantae; phylum Streptophyta; class Magnoliopsida; order Apiales; family Araliaceae; genus Panax; species Panax quinquefolius. Next base: position 88,071,480 of record CM035159.1, on the reverse strand, counting down.
ACTCTGAAGTTCAATAGGAGCCATTCGATATGGGGCTTTGGAAATAGGTTTTGTCTGGGTTCAAGGTCGATACAAAATTCAATTTCACGCTCTGGGGTAGGCCGGGAAGTTCTTGAGAATACGTCGGAAATTTATTAACAATAGAAATATCGTTCAAAAGCGGCGTATTTTTGTTTAAATCGTGACATGAGCTAAGAAAGCTTGACATCCGTTTTTCAATAAGCGAATAGCTTTATGGCTTGAGATGGCCGTGATTGATTTTAATGGTTTGGTCGTTTGAATTAGCATAATAGGTTGATTAGGAATATGAAAGCTAACAACCTTACGAAAACAATCAATTTTTGCATGATAAGTAGTTAACGATCAATCCACAGAATCACGTCAAATCTGAAGTATTTTTAATGAAATAAGATTGACGGAGTAATGTGAAGTGCACCGATTTGAACCAAACAAGACTTATAAGCGATTGGATGTAATGAAGGTTTCTCTCAACGGAGTTTCCACGAGATAAGTCAAAGTCTAATTTCTCCGGAAGTCAAATTTAATCGATGAGCGCAAGTAGGAGAAATAAAAGAATGGGTAGAACAGGTATAAAATAAAGTATAGACTTCATTAGAGTTTATGATAAGCTTACCCGTGATGACCTCATTCGGGTTCCTTGCTCTCTAGGAGGTCACAACAAACGCTCTCCCTTGCACTCTTCTAGGTTTTGACTTTTACGGGGATGACCTTTGGTGCCTCCATCCTAGTTGAATTTGTCTTGATGGCAATGACAAAATCGAGCTAAGTGACCTTCTCTTCCACAATTATAACATGCTTTGGACGGCATGGCGCAATTTGGACTGATGTGTCCCTCTCCTTCGCATTTGAAGCATGTGATAGGTGGTCTTTCTCCTTCCTTAACAACGGGTGCTAGTGCTGACGTCTTCCCATCATTGTTGAATCTCCATTTCTTGAAATGTCCATTCTTATTGTTTTGTACACGATTACCACCAAAGTGGTTACCATATTTAGCTTTTTGATTCCCTCCACGCTTGTTGTCACCGCTTGATGACTACTCTCATTTGTATTATAATTTTCTTGCTGCTCTCTTTTAGTTCGTTGACTTTCGTTATCGCGCTCCACTAATCGGAGCCCTATTTTACAACATCTGAATACAAACACGGTTTATGAGAAATAAGATGTTGGCGTATCTCGACTTCAAACCTCTTAAAAACATTAGCGCCATTCTTTCTTCATTATCCACCAGTGGGGCGCAAAAATCGTGATAACTCATAAATTTCACCTCGTGTTGCGACATACGGTCATATTGTTTTGTTCGAACTTGATAAACTCCACCTCCTTCATGTGGCGAATACTTTCGGGAAAGTATTTGTCGTTGAAACGACTCTGGAACTTCTCCCAAGATATCTTGATCTGAATGAGGTTGAGTCGTTTCTGGAATTCCCACCAGTGTCTGCCTCTCTCGCGCAACATAAAAGGCGTGAAGGAACCTTTTGCTCCTCGGAGCATCCCAAGACATCAAATATCTTGGTAATCTGCTTTTTATCCATGCTTCCGCGAAGTGGTTTTGGCTCTCCCTTAAACTCCGGTGGTCCCGGCTCCTTGAATTGTTTAGCGGTGACCGCCAGAGAGTTTTCCGTGTTTCCACCTATGTTTTGGGCGAATTCGCTCTACTTTCTTTGTTGCATAAATTGCGTAAAGCCTCTGAACATTTGATCATTCATCATTTGGTCGGTGTTGTTGTTTGCGCATGAGGATTATCGCCTTCACGATGCACATTATCCACGATTATTGATATGTGGCGAATCAACGATCGCTTTGTGCTCCATTCTTTATTCTCAAAATTCTCGGATGTCATTTTGAGATCTTGCCACAAAACAAAAGGTTAATTGACATGTAACAAATTATCCCTATATTACGTGACCAATAAAAAATAGAACATAAACTTAGGTAGGTCATACTAGCGAAGGTATTCCCGTCTCTCCCCCTCCTAGTACTATTCTCACATCTTAGCGAGGATCATATCCTAAGCTCACGATACCAACCGTGGCGCCCCCAAAATTAGGTATACATCACCCATCTTGGGTAGTCGGATCGTGGTACGAAATTTCAAATACTGACTTACTAACATAAGCGTGTGTATGCAATCGACATAAAGCGTGAGTTTGAATACAAATATTATCTACTAGATATTATACAAACTCAAAAGGAGTCCTCATTACAACTATTATCACACTATTTTTCCGGAATAGTGAGAACTACTAATGCTATCCTCACGGACCATTACTCAGTTTCCCAGACTAAGTCCCGGCTATGTTCTCATTTCACGAAGAAAGCGGTGAAAGAAAGGGTGAGCTCAACTAGCCCGATGAAATATTATGGCTAAGATAATGCGAATAAATTATCATTAGCCTTGAACGATGTTAAGCCCGATAAAATACAATAAACATCAAGGTTTAAGCTGCGTGGAATATCAAGCAATCCATTAAAAAAAGTCAAGTAGAAAATAAAATCTACTATCTTTTAGGTTTTAAAGGTTTTCATCAATTCTTATCACTAAGACTCGGTTTAATGAATAAACCACAATATCTAATCATCCTCGTACCACGATCAAGGATTTTCATCAAATTATCAATGGTCGAGAATATACCTGAATCACCCCTGGTCATAATCATACCAAAAACTATCCATCAACGCATTACAGACCATTTGAGGACTTTTATCACATCATTTATAACAAGCCATGATTATTACCAAATGATCCTGGTCATAATCATACTAAGTTCATCTATGCACGTAAGTCGAAGATAACTTTCAACGTAATATAAACATGAGGATGATGACAATGATATAAGAATTCAATAAAACAAGTTCAAGAATTAATTTATCTAGGAATTATTAATGTCCAAATTGTCGACAAGAATCTTTTTTTTGTAGAGTAAAATTCAAGAATGATCGGAAGAATATTTCCATGAAAGAATCTTTGGATGAAGCGCAAATATCGAGGATATTCCACTAATTTCATGGAGTATAGAAGTCAAAGATTTAACCATTTGGGTATAATAAAGAATGGAATAACAAAAGAAATCACCATACATGCGGTGCTTGCGCATAAGCGAGTTATTCAACGAATAATAATAACGGAACGAGGTCGGTGAAATTCACAAAACAAGATGATCAACGAATAATAAAGATGGAACCGGATCCGGTGTAAAACACACGATAGGATATTCTAACGAGAATGATAAAGAGCCGGTCGGGTCCAGTCCTGTAAAATACAGCGAATGTAAATGTTCCAAAATAATAATAAAGAATGTTCCAATAATAGAAGAATGTCACCAAGTATAGGGTAGTCCGCGCGTATATCTGAGTTATTCAAATGAGAATAATAAGGAATGGAATAACGAAAGTTCTCTTCATGAATACAAAAGAATAATATCCCTTACGAGTACAACAAATAATATTCCTACCTTAGAAGAAGCTGAATATTATTGGCAAAGTGAAGTAGCGAATACTTTCCTTCTTTCTCTCTATAGTTTCTCTCTCTAGAGTTTGAATTGAATTAAATAAGAAAATAATGAAGGAATGAGCTTATTTATAGGAAAATAGAATGCATAGTAATTAATCCATGAGCGGTCCAGTTGATTTACTTTAATCGGCGGTCCATATTTAAAGCAAAATCTTTTAAATAAAATATAATATATTCTATTTATATAAAAACATTTTACTATGCAAACACTATATGCAACACTATGCAAAACACTATATGCAACACTTTATGCATAATAAAAATATATATTTTATTTATAGAAATAACTTTAATAAAGTATTACATTTTATATAAAAGATGTTTCTATTTTATTACGTTAATAATACGAATAAAACAAAACGTCATTATCGCTATAATAATTCATATTATTAATCGACATAATGGAATCAAACTGAGTGACTTCTCACATAAGCATCGATAATCAATACTGGTGTCTTTCTTAGCAACCCACGTATTCTTGTACTTTTACTCTGAAGTAGTTCAACGATGATCAACGGTAAAACTTCCGCCGTTATTTCAATAAAATATTTTTGTCGTTTTCTCGATCCAAATGATAATTACATTGTGGGGTCCACCAATGATTGAAGTAGTTGTCTGAATATTCCTGCTAAACAGAATATTCCCAAACCAATCGAATAATATAACCACTTGCATACTTTGCAAAATTTATAAATATTACCCACAACTATAACATTATATCAAATTTATTCCATAATATTCAAAATAATATTTATAGAAAATTCATCTTTATTTATAAAAAAGTTGGGGTCTTACAATTGATGCGAATTATTGATAAAAGTCTGCAAGCTATTTGATTCTATTGAAACAATTCTATATGAATATTTGTGGAATTCAAGCGTTCTTGAGTATTTATGCCAAAATAGATTGCTCTGGTGCGGATTCAGATGTTGAAAGGTTGAGGTGAACAACACTATAAATGGGACATGTTTTCGGAGACAATGGTTATGAGTGTAGCACATATAGTCGTTACAATATATTATGTTTATGGCACAACGTAGTGGTACAATAGGTTGATCATCTAGTGTATGCATGGAGGGTGTTTTTAGTCTTTGTGATTGATAAGAACTCTGGTTTATAGTGTGAAGGATTGTGTTAAAGCACTACTAAACTTAGAAAAGAGTTCACGGTCTTGTGACCCCTCAGCATAATTTGGAATCTGAGTTATACATACTATTTCACAATTATTGAATGATTGTGGAAGATTCTTATTCTTTTGAAGGGTGAATGTGGTAAAGAGGATATTTGTTGACTTGTTAATATTTTAACCTTATTGTTTTGATGATGACTTGATATTTTGGACTAATTTGTTTATTATGAAATTTTAGGAAGTTGATGAAAAGGATTATTGTCTAAAGACTTTGAATATTTGAGTCCTAAGAAAAATATGTAAGGTGTAAGACCCCAACTTATTATTAATGAAATTTAATTTTCTTTATTTATTATTTTGAAATAGTAAGGGTTGATTTGATTAATGTGGATAGTTATGGGTAAAATACGCAAATATTTCAAAATAAGCAAGTGGTTATAAAATATTCATTGTTGTCGGGGAATATTTGTTTGGTCGTGGAATATTCATCTTTGTCGGGGAATATTAAATGCGGCACGCGATCTTTTATGGGCCCCATAATGTGAAGCGATTGGATGAAGAAAACGATAAATATAAGTTGTTTAAAAATAACAGCGTAGTTGTTACCATTAATACTGTTAAAATACTCGGTTGGTTAAAACACGATGCTGCACTGCGGTATTGCACCAATTATTGATTCTTACGTAAGAAGGCCTTTTACTCAATAATGGTTCACGATAATTCTTTATTCGATATTTTATTGATTTAATAATTCTTGCATTGATATTTTATATTCTTTGTTGTTTGATAATTGTCATTACAAGATATTTTCATTATCGAAGCAATAATTCATATTATCTGAATAATATTATTAGATAACATTATTGGCAATGTCTAGAAAGTTCTATCTAAGGCGGTTTGGTCACCTAATTGCGGCGCCGATGAGGGAGAAATTCTTATTGGAAAGCCCCTCTTTCACTCGAACCTGCACGGTTGTCAATATTGTGATTACATAATATTATTTGTGAATAATTAATTATTGATTCATATGATGAGAAAAATATTTATTTTATGTGGATATAGATGGAGAAAATTTTTAATGTGACAATTGTTGAAAATTGAAATTTTATCTTTTTCTAATAAAATAATTCATTTAAATATATTATTATATTTTAATAATATAATAATGGTGATATTTTTACAATGAATGTGGGATATATGAGTATCTGAGGAGGAAGAGTATTTTGTTGCAATAAATGTTTAAAACATGTTAAATATGTCGGTGGACCCCATTTATTGGTTGAAATTTGATTATAGCTTGTAAAATCGCTTGGTTTGTGGATTTCGGTCAATTTCTGTTTGGAATTTGGAAAAACTTTCTTCTGCAAAGTTGTAGAAATTGAATTTCCTATAAAAAGTCATGAGATTCGAATTTTTTGATAAAGGGCTATTTATTGTGAATTATTGAAGTTAGAAGCTCAAAAATAATTGATTTTTGGAAGTTTTAATTATTATTTTAAAGAAAAACGTTTTTTTGCATTTAAGTGGGCTAACATGTGATATTAATTGCTGAAATCAGATATTCAAAGGTGGGCTAAGAAATTTATAATATATATTAATATTTTATTAAATTTTTCTAACTTTGAATTGTTCTAAACATTTTCCTATAAATAGGGTGCTTAGGTTAGAATTGAAAATCACACGAAAACTGAAGTTTTCTCTCTATATATATCGAGTATTCTTGTAAGTATTTTGAGTATACTTTGAGTATTGTTAGGCGGTCTGAGTTCCTTGACATTATATACGGTATTCCAAATAGAAGTACTAATCTTTCGAGGTAAGGGATATTATTTTTTTCGTAATGATATTATTTCTTCAATATCATTATGTTGAAATATTGATCTGAAGTTTTTATCAAATTTGGAACTTTTGGTGTCGAGATTCTTTATTCACGTATCGACCTTTATTCACGAATCTGACGTATTCATCGAAAAATGAAAAATTTTCTTTTCGTCCAAAATATCTATTCTGGATACTAGCTTTGATTGTATCCATGTTTTGATCATTCTTGAATTTTAAACCACTGTGATTATTTTTGAGGTATTTTTGGATGTGGATAAAACAAAAGAATCGAGTCCTTAATCCTTAATCCTTGTCATTTTGTTTCACTGGATTCGTTTCTTTAAAAATATTTTCATCATCTTGATCTTAAATGATGATATTATGGAATATCTTTGGCTTTTGTAGTGCAAAGATGAATGATTTTTCTGAAGAATATCTTTGGCCGTAGTGCAAAGATGAGCGAGATGTTTAGATGAACATGACCAATCGATGAATATCTTTGGCACGTAGTGCAAAGATGAATATTTGATTCGAGATATATATTGATTGATGTTACGAGGATAAAAGATGAGCGATGAACTTTTAAATTCATACATAGAAGATAGTAGTTTGCATTCTCTACTTAACTCTTCTAATGAATTATTATTTCATTGCGAATATTGATTTAAAATTTGTTGTCTATTGTATTCTATTAGATTTTTCCTGTTGAAGACTAACGATAATTTGTTGTATATTATCTTAGTCATAATAATATTCTTTTCTTGGGGCTAGTTGAGCTCACCCTTTTCCTTTTGTTCCATTTTTTTCTCTCGGAGGCGAGAATATAAGCGAGTGCAGTTAGGGGTATGGAATGAAAGTTCTAGAGAGAGTTGTTTAGTAGTCCTCACCATTTTTGTAAAATAATGTATCAATAAATGTGATGAGGATTTATTTGAGTATATATATTATTTAGAAGATAATATTTGTATTCAAACTCACAATTTTACTGTTGTAATAATAAAGTTGTAATTGTTTCTGTACTATGTATTGACAACTCAGAATGGGTTATGTATACCTATTTTGAGGGCGTCACAGTTGGTATCAGAGCTTAGGGATATGATCTTTGGCGGAGATCGGGGAATAGAACTAGGAGAGGAGAGGCAGTAAATCCTTCACTAGTGTGTCCTACTAGCTTATTTGTTAGTTGGTCAAGTATATAGGGATATTATGTGATATATTGATTTCCTTAATTAACCCTTGTTTTATGACGATATTTGAGAACGTCGGCCGAGAATATTAACAATGGAAATGAGATCGTGGAGACGCTTGTACTCACCAACGAGGAGAACGTTACAGCAGTGGCAATGTTCCTCCCGTGAACAACACCAATTGAGCGAGATGATGAGCGAGGGATGTTTAGAAGCTTTTTACGATTCATGCAAAATCGGGACGAGGAGACTCGTGTTCAAAATCTGAAGAGAAAATGATAGCAATTCACGGGTTGTCATGACGGCCAAGCAGTTCAAAGAGTTGGAACCACGAATTTAAGGGAAAACCAGATCCGATCATGGGCGGAAACATGGGTCAAGCAAATTACCAAGATATTCGATGTCTTGGGATGCGGAGAACATAAGGTTCCATTCGCCACCTTTATGTTCCGTGGCGAAGCGGAACTCTTGGTGGGAGTCTCATGAAGCGTACCCATCCAACCGCTTTTCGGCATGTCTTGGGAGACATTTGAAACTATTTAATGACAAATACTTTCACGAAAGTGTTCGTCATATAAAAGGAAGTGGAGTTTATTAGATTTGAGCGAAAACAACATGATTGTCTCGATGCGAGGCAAAGTTTGCGAGTTATCGGTTTGCACCTCATTTGGTGGAGAATGAGGAATGTATGACGCGGATGTTTCTTAGAGGTTTGAAACCCGGCGTCGTCGATATCTCATTTCTCATAAATTTTCTCTCTATTAGGATGTTGTAAATGAGGCTCAATTATTAGAAGCGAGATAACGAGTACAGTCAACCGAGGACCACAACCGGATCATACTGGGAGATGGTACTCAACAAAACAACGATAACCACGGAGAAAGAAAAAGATGGACAAAATGGTAACCACTCTGGTGGTAATCATAGCCGTGAAAATAGAAGAAGCGAGTCGGGAGGAGATTTTAAAAGAGGAGATTTAACAACGACCATGTGAAGACGCACAGGTCTTGGCGACAATCGGTTCTAAGGAGGAGAACGACCACCGGTCATATGCTACAAATCACGGAAAAGAGGACATATCGATCAAAGCGCCCACAGCGATTCAAGGTATGCTATAATTGTGGAAAGGAAGGACATATCGCTCGAGATTGTACAACAACGAAACCAAGTCCAGCGGGGATGGTGACTCAAAAGCCTGTCCCAGAAAAGTCAAAGTCAACGAGTCCTGGAAGAGCATTTGTCGTGACTGGTCAAAATGCGAGGAACCCAAACGAGGTGATCACGAGTAAGCTAATCATAAATTATTGCGAAGTTTATACCTTACTAGATACCGGTGCTACCCATTCATTTATCTTTCCTGCTTGTGCTCAACGTTTAAACTTGACTTCGGAGAAATTAGACTTTGATTTATTTGTGGAGACTCCATTAGGAGAAACATTCATCACATCCACTGTTTATAAATCTTGTTTGATCCAAGTTGGCACCATCACATTACCTGTTGACCTTATCTCTTTAAAGATATTTGCTTTTGATGTGATTTTAGGGATTGATTGGTTAACTACTCATCATGCCAAAATTGATTATTTTCTTAAGGTTGTTAGTTTTCATATTCCTAACCAACTTTGTTATGCAATTCAAGCAACTAAACCATTAAAATCAATCACTTGTCATATCTAATCATAAAGCTATTCGTTTATTGAAAAGCGGATGTCAAGCTTTCTTAGCCCATGTTATGGATTTGAATAAAGACACGTCAAATTTGAATAATATTCTGTTTGTTATTGACTTTCTGACGTATTTCTGAAGAACTTCTCTGGTCTACCCCGAACGTGAATTTGAATTCTTTATTGATCTTGAACTCGTACAAAGCCCATTTCTAAAACCCCATATCGAATGGCTCTATTGAACTTGAGTTAAAGGTCCAACTACGAGAATTGTTGGACATCGGTTTCATTAGTCCTAGTACATCTCCTTGGGGTGCTCTGTTTTATTCGTAAAAGAGAAAAGCGCGGAGTATGCGACTTTGTATTGACTATCGGGAATTGAACCATGTCACCATCAAGAATAGGTATCCTCTACCTTGTATTGATGACTTGTTTGACCAGATTCAGAGAGGCACGATTCTTTTCAAAAATCGATCTGGATATCATCAATTTGAAGATTAGAACGAGGATATTCAAAGATTGCCTTGAAACTCGGTATGGGCATTATGAATTCTTAGTCATGTCTTTCGGACTAACTAATGCTCCTGCTGGCTTTCATGGATATGATGAACCGAGTATTCAAGGAATATTTGGATCGGTTTGTTGTTGTCTTTATTGATGACATCCTCATATATTCCAAAAGTCGTGAAGATCATGAGCACCATTTGAAGTTTGGTACTCGAAAGGCTTCGTGAAAACAAACTATATGCCAAATTGAAGAAATGCGAGTTACGGCGAGGAAGTAGCATTTCTTGGGTACGTGGTGTCAAAACATGGAGTATCCGTGGACCCGCGAAGATTGAAGCAATCTGAATTTGGGAGCAACCGAAGTCGGTGGCCAAATCAAGTACGTAACTTTAGGGTCTAGCTGGTTATTATCGGAGATTAGTGGAAGGGTTTTCTCGAATCGCTACTCCATTAACCCAAATAACTCGGAAGGATACAAAATTCGTTTGGAGCGAAGAATCGAAAAAGTTTCCAAGAGCTTAAAGGAGACTTATTTCGGCACTGACTGTTCTAACAATACCATCTGGTTCGGATGGATTTGTTATCTATAAGCGATGCCTCGAGGCAAAGGGTTAGGATGTGTTCTCATGCAACGTGGGAAAGTCATAGCCTATGCCTCATGACAACTTAAAGAGTATGAGAGGAATTATCCTACTCATGATCTAGAGTTAGCGGCCGATCGTTTCATGCTAAAAGATATGGAGGCACTATCTATACGGGGAGAAAGTGGAGATATATTCAGACCATAAAAGCCTTAAATATTTCTTCACTCAAAAAGAACTCAACATGCGGCAACGATGTTGGCTCGAGCTATTGAAAGACTACGACCACACTATTCAATACCATCCTGGAAAAGCGAACGTGGTAGCTGACGCGTTGAGTAGAAGATCATATGGGGGAATGAGTGCGATGATGGTAAGTATACGTATAGTGTTAGGTTTGTAATATTCAAGAACGCAATCAAATTGCAAAATTAAGCGAAAGCGAGATAAAATCAGAGTTTAAAAATTTACAAACCATATACCCGGATCACCCTTTATGCACAATTATTAATTAAACGAAGAATAAGAAATTATGAAATCATACCCTTGTAGAAACGAGCTTCCTTAGGTATGAGTTCACCTCCTACTTCTCCGCGTTCAACTTGAATCCACCGGTTTGGTTCCTTCCTTTGATCAACGTTAGCCACCCATGTGTTTGGCCTCTAGAGGTGATCCACCAAGGAAGAATAAGGATTTTCAAGAAGAAGGGGTATTGGCTCAAACCCTAGTTTTTCTATCTGTATAGAAAAAGGGGGCGTACTCTCCAACAAATTGGAATTATGTCGTATGTTGTAAAAGTCAACAACCACATCACCCATAATAAGACTCCTCTTATTTATAGATGCGGGCAACCCACCTTAACAATTAAGGAATTGGGTTTTATTTAATTAATTAAATTCTTTTAATTAATTAAGCTCCCTAATCTTATTAGGGATAATTAATTAAACTCCTTTAACTAATTTTCCTTCCTAATCCAATTAGGAATAAATGAGAGTACTTATATTAAATTAATTCCTAAACTCTTTTAGAAATTAAAATAATAATAATTGTAATAATATTAATAAGACTCCTCTTATTAATTTATATTTAATATTTCTAAAATATTAAATAATAAATATTAAGCTATTTAATTTATTCTATCACCATAGATTAAATTAAATATACATAACTATATTATTACGATTATGCCATTAACTTCTTAAAGAATTATTCTTCCTTTTATGGTGTGACCCTTTAGGTTCTCCATATTAAACCTAGGTTGAATAAATCAATTAGAACAATTCTAATCTTATTTAAATAAATAAATTAAACAATTAATTTATTTAAATAAATAATATTTATTCTACAATAGGGATAAGCCTCCTAGCGATCAACGACTTTCCGGATAATATAGATTTCAACATTAATCATTAAAGAACCTTTGAGTAAATAGTTATCGTACAATTCAATCCTTCCACCATCTGATGTCCCAATTAAATATAAGACATGGAATTCTTTGTCAAGTCTTATTTTATTTAATTATATGTATTTCGACTCTTAAATGCACAACTCCAAATAATGCAAATTAGAAACTCCTTTCTAATTTCATTACGCCTTAACCAAGACTCTTTGGGTTGTCATTTATCGAATCACATAGGACATTTCTCTTCTTTTAATAGAAGTGGTAGATTCTTTATTGATCATACATTATCTCCATGTACAACTTATTATACCCAAGCATACCCTTTGATATACCCTAAGGGTCTTAAGGAATAAGTCAAAGTATAACTCATCATACACAAGATACTATGATGATCTCAAGTCCAAGGATCACTTGTCTTACTATCACTACTGAGAATTCCTATTGACGAAAGCAAATAAAACTCCATTAGGTATTCCTTAGCGAGCCACGTTCGATGAACTTATTCTCTAATAAGCACCTACATACTTGCTTTAGTGTCTCCACACAAATGATCATGAGATCAATCATCCTCATCCAATGAGCAAACAACGCGTATGTACCAATCTATCCGGATTCACTAATCCCCAATTTAGTAATCCAATGATTGGGAACTATTTTAGTTTTAAACTTTCTAAGAATTTAGATCTCATTAGAATGATCATCATCATTATTCTAAAAGCATTGCTTAAAACTATGGGTTTATCACATATTATAAAACAACATCATGTAGATAATTAAAAGCCTTTAATAAATTAATACTTTTTATTAATAAATGAATAAGATTGTTACACAGTATATGCTTTATCATCAAACATGATTGGCTTGTGTGCATACTACTTTCAATCTCCCACTTGCACTAAAGTCAATCGTCATGGTATCTCATACTCTTCTTCTCTAAGTGACGATTATCCTGCTATTGGATAAGCTTTAGTTAATGGACATGTAATGTTGTTCTTGAGAGTCCACCATCTCTATAGTGATTTTTCATCTTTCAATGATTCTTATAATCAAATGAAAGTGCCACAACACATGTTTAGATTCAAGATGAGACTTAGGAACTATTCCTAGTTCTGTAATGAACTTTTAATCCAAATAATCAACTTGCAGCTTCATTTATAGCTATATACTTTGTCTTTATCACTAAACCATCAACTCTTTGCTGTTTGGAACCTTTCCAATTCACTGCACCACCGTTCAAGATAACGCTTTACCTTAAAGTGGATTTTCTGTCATCTTGATGCATGCAAAAACTTGAGTCTGTTAAGCCCTCTAGTTTTAATTTAGACCCACCATGAATATAATCATCATCCTTTAGTGTCTTGGGTTAAGCATTTTATGATGTTTTTCAACGACTCATAGTGAACTTCTCCATAATATGGTGATCAACATCGGGTCTCGTACATTTCATTGCATACATGATTGTCACTCATGCGACCTCTCTTTTTTGAGTCTGTGGGGACTATTAAGAGATACACTCCATAGCTCATCGACATGAGACATCTTTTGGAGTTTGCCATGCTAAGCGACTTTAGCATCAAATGAATATCGTTCCTTGGGTTAAGTCGAGCATCCTCTTAAATCTATCTATATAGATTTATATCCCCAATTAAGATACTCTTCCAAATCATTCATGGAGGAATGTTTAGACAACTTTATCTTTCTTGATTGTAGCATTGGTATGTCATTCATTATCCGTAGTATATCAATATATAATACTAGAAATTTCACGGCGCTCCCATTGACCCTTTTGTACCACTATTTAGAACTCTTACCTCATCGTATGTATCGGATCATCATCTTCTATGATGTGTACCTCATCATCATCATCCATGATGAATCCATACCTCCTAGGTATCTTTGGTACTATTCGATTTACAATTGATTTGTGGTACAATAGAATTACATCTACTGAGTTCCTCTTAATTGACTTATAGTGTTTTGTGGTTCTTGAACTTTTCAAGATCTATTATCCTCCCACTAGCCCCTTTTAATGATAAACACCTTTATCTTAGAAGCGTGTGTTTAATAACAAACACCTTTTGCTAAGTAGAATTATAGAACATATACCTAAACTTACTTTAGGATGTCCCACAAATCTGTACATGTCAAATCTTGTCCCAAGCTTATCCTTGAAACCTTTTCACATAAGTTGGACAACCCTTATCTTAACATACTTAAGATTAGGAATCCTCCCATCCCATAACTTTTATGGAGTTTTGAAATTTGGATTTTGATGTTACCTTTTTACGTGAGATATCACGACCATTTCTAGGACATGATCCTAGAAGGATACTGGAATGTCGGTAAAATCATTTTGGACCGCACCATGTCCAACAAGGTTCGATTTTTCATTCAGATACATTAATCAATTATTGGGTATCATGATGTGTCCATTATGAGAAAACCATTTGAGATGATCTAGAAACTTATTGCACAAGTATTTTTTCCTTGATCTAATCAAAGAATCTTAATACTTTGCCAATTTATTTCACTTTTGAATTCTTTGAACCTTTCAAATAATTCACACTTGTATTTCAGCAAATACACACATTCAACTCTTTGAATGATCATCTCCTTTTCTTATACTAGTTTGTTCAATTTGCAAAATTATTTTCGCGCGTAAGTCAGTATACAAAATCCATTAAGTAATATTCGGTTCTATACAAAACATTATTATTATAAATAGAACAACAATTGTTCTTAATTATAATACCAAAATTTTATTGTCCAACAACAAAATAGAAATAATATTTATTACAAGAATGAAATCTGATAACAACTTATTGACTTAATAGATTTTCCAATAGGCATTGCTAAAATATAAGTTTCTATGGCTAATGTAGCAACCTTTGCTTCATTTCCCACACATAGGATTACTTATCTATGTTTCGACTTTCTACTTACCTTGGTCCCTTCATAAATCTATATTTATGATAACCAAAGTCGGTATCCAATACCCAAGTAGAACCTTGACTTAAAGAAAATTTATTTCAATCATGAACAAAAAGCGTATTATGGCAAAAACTTCACTAAGCTTCTTTGGTTAGCCTCTGCAAGATGCTTCTCGCAGTTTCTTTCCAGTGTCCAGGCTTATTGCAGTGGAAGCAAACTCCTTTGCTATCCGTATCAGTTTTGTTCTTATTATCATTTGTTTTTGCCCTTTCTATTTATACCTTCTTCGAATCGTTCTTCTTTTCAAAAGATCCTCTGGTCCCTACCAGTAAGACTCGGTCTTTCTTGGTTGGAAAGTGACTCTCAACATTTTTCAACATGATAAGCAAATCGGTGAGGTCGATATCTAGCTTGTTCATATGAAAATTCACAACAATTAATGAAAGGAGTCCGGGAGTGAGTGCAAGATCAAATCTTGGCTCAACTCTCCATCCATGACAAAACCAGTTGTCCTAATTGATCAATCAAATTGATTATGTTTAGAACTTTTATGCATACTATAGTGCCATTGGCCATTCTAGATCGGAAGAGCTCCTTAGATATCGATATCTATCGGTCCTACTTTCTCACCATCAACTACTTGATGTGCGGGAATATATAATAGGAGCATCCATAGTTTCATCTTGTGTTGAAGCTCGTTACTCGTGGTTGCGAGCATGATGCATTGAAACCAATCAGTGCATCATCTTGCCACTTTCTAAAAGTAGCAATCTCTTCCTCGAGGCATTATGCGCAACCATTGCGAGGATAGGTGTATTAAGGACATAAGATAGCTTTTCAGTTATGAGAACTATTCTCAAATTCCTTAACCAATCCGTTTAATACGGTCCAGTTAAATAACATCTAATATGTTTCGCAGTGATAGTAATTAAGACATTGTAAAATTTTGTAAATGAATTTGTAATTAACAACATTTTAACATACATTCTTTTTATTAATTACCAAAATAATTTAGGTCTTGTTTTAAATTGGTATCTCCCACTAATTTCTTCAAACTATATTACCTCACTTATATAGTTAAGCAAAATCTAATTAAAGATTTCTTAGTGAGAATAAGGATCCCATTTCAAATGTATATAGCCTTGTGGTAACACAACACAAACTATATATAAATAAATAGGTAGACAACTTTTTGTCAATTACATCAACTATCGCAACTCCTTTTCTTTTTGCCTCTTAGATTATTTTGATCAGTGGTGGCACATCCAGAATCAAAATTATCCAAGTTAAGTCCGACCTAGCACTCCATATATTCAAAAAAGAAAAATATCATCCTTGTGGTGACACAACAAAACAATATTGTTCAATTTTCTTTATAAGCATCAAATGTGATAAATTAACATCTTAAATACTTAATACTTGCCTTGTGGTGACACAACAAACTCATATTAAATATTTAATACTCTATTAATTTTATCATGCTAGAAAGCGACGTTCGATATTCCAAATATCTTTGAGCGCTTAGGACTTAATATAAAAATTGAGGGGTTTGTTATTAATTTGTCTCATCTTGTTTATGCTGCATTTACACATATATATAAAATCGCATCATATTAATGAACATGCGAAGCATGTTTGCATAATATATAATATATATAGTATAAGCATGCACATATAGAATACTATATTCTACACGGATTGATTATGGACTTTTATTCTAGTTTGGTTCACTAGAGCCACCAAGTGAACCAAAAGGTCAAACTCTAAGGGTGCAAATTAATATTTAAATATAACTATTACATTTAAACCCGGGCTCCATTACAAACGGTCTTCAAGCGCTCCTTGCTCCTTGATCTTCAATTTTCAAAATTAATTCTAACTATTCCTATTACAAAACTATTTAAAATAAATAGAAACCTTGATCGTGATCGAGGGAAATACATAGGAGGAGATAGAATTTATATTAGGAAAAATTAGAGAAGGCGAGATACGCAGATCCCATTTAATAAAACCCATACATTCATGCATCCAACTAAAATAAAATCCAATCGCATTGGTCAATAGTCCATAATCAATCCCATTTATTATCATACACATCACCATATGCATCAATAAATAACATTCATCTTATGAATAATAAATATTTAATATATATATTGATATCATTTAATGGGCAAATTTAGTTAGTATAAAATCTAATTTTGAATCAAAATAAACTCCTTTATTTTAATCCAAATTTAAATCAAAATAAAACTATTTTATTTTAATTTATCCAATTTTGAATAAAATAAACTATTTTATTTTAATTAAAATCTTTAATCAAAATAAACTCCTTTATTTTAATTAATTATGGAATCCAATTCCAAGTCAAAATAAACTCCTTTATTTTGGGTAATATGAAATCTTATTTCATATCTTAAATAAACTCTTTTATTTTAATCAAAAATTTTAATCAAAATAAACTCCTTTATTTTAATTAATTATGGAATCCAATTCCAAGTAAAAAAAAATTATTAAAGGAAACACGGATTATCTTTCCTATTCACAAATAAACTCCTTTATTTTGAATAATATGAAATCTTATTTCATATCTAAATAAACTCCTTTATTTAAGGAAAGACTGATTCTTTTTCCTATTCCAAATAAACCTTTTTATTTTTGAATAATATGAAATCTAATTTCATATCAAAATAAACTCCTTTATTTAAGGAAAAATAGAATCCAATTTCAACTCCAATTAGTTATCATGGAATCCAATTCCAACTCTAATTAGTTAGCATGAAATTCTAATTTTAAAATTAAAATAAATCTTTTTATTTTAAGATTAAAATAAACCTTTTTTATTTTAAGATTAAAATAAATTTTTATTTTAATTATAAAATAATTAAAAATATATATATTATTAATATATAATAACGTTATATATTTTAATTTTAATAATATATAATCCGTATCTAATATATATATATATATATATATATATATATATATATTACGTTAATATATTTATATATATAACTATTATATATATATATATATATATTAACTATACCAAAGATTTGATTTGGTCCAAAGACCTTTAATTCCGAATGTAGTATATATAATAATATATATATATATATATGATACAAATAGCGACTAAGCACGTGAATGAATCAGATTCACAAAAAAAAAAAAAAACTATTCATGATTTTTTTTTTTAAATTTATATAATAAAATTATGCCCAATTAAATTGTTCTAAACACATATCAACATACATATTAAATTAAAACAATTAATAATTAGCATAAAGGTTTGGCTCGATGCCATTTATTAGGTTTGTAATATTCAAGAACGCTGATCAAATTGCAAAATTAAGCGGAGCGAGATAAAATCGAGTTTAAAATTTACAAACCATATACGGATCACCCTTTATGCACAATTATTAATTAAACGAAGAATAAGAAATTATGAAATCATACCCTTGTAGAAACGAGCTTCCTCAGGTACGAGTTCACCTCCTACTTCTCCGCGTTCAACTTGAATCCACCGGGTTTGGTTCCTTCCTTTGATCAACGTTAGCCACCCATGTGTTTGGCCTCTGGGGTGATCCACCAAAGAAGAATAAGGATTTTCAAGAAGAAGGGTATTGGCTCAAACCCTAGTTTTTCTATCTCAGATAGAAAAAGGCGTCTTCTCCAACAAATTGGAATTATATATGTCAGTATGTTGTAAAAAGTCAACAACCACATCACCCATAATAAGACTCTCTTATTTATAGATGTAACGCAACCCACCTTAACAATTAAGGAATTGGGTTTTATTTAATTAATTAAATTCTTTTAATTAATTAAGCTCCCTAATCTTATTAGGGATAATTAATTAAACTCCTTTAACTAATTTTCCTTCCTAATCCAATTAGGAATAAATGAGAGTACTTATATTAAATTAATTCCTAAACTCTTTTAGAAATTAAAATAATAATAATTGTAATAATATTAATAAGACTCCTCTTATTAATTTATATTTAATATTTCTAAAATATTAAATAATAAATATTAAGCTATTTAATTTATTCTATCACCATAGATTAAATTAAATATACATAACTATATTATTACGATTATGCCATTAACTTCTTAAATAATTATTCTTCCTTTTATGGTGTGACCCTTTAGGTTATCCATATTAAGCCTATTTGTGAATAAATCAATTAGAACAATTCTAATCTTATTTAAATAAATAAATTAAACAATTAATTTATTTAAATAATATTTATTCTACTGATAGGGATAAGCCTCCCCTAGCGATCAACGACTTTCCGGATAATATAGATTTCAACATTAATCATTAAAGAACCTTTGAGTAAATAATTCTGCAATACAATTCAATCCTTCCACCATACAATGTCCCAATTAAATATAAGACATGGAATTACTATCAAGTCTTATTTTATTTAATTATATATATTTACGACTCTTAAATGCACAACACCAAATAATGCAAATTAGAAACTCCTTTCTAATTTCATTACGCCTTATAACCAAGGACTCTTTGGGTTGTCATTTATCGAATCACATAGGACATTTCTCTTCTTTTATTAGAAGTGGTAGATTCTTTATTGATCATACATTATCTCCATGTACTGACTTATTATACCCAAGCATACCCTTTGATATACCCTAAGGGTCTTAAGGAATAAGTCAAAGTATAACTCATCATACACAAGATCTATATGATGATCTCAAGTCCAAGGATCACTTGTCTACTATCACTCTGAGAATTCTGATTGACGAGCAAATAAAACTCCATTAGGTATTCCTTAGCGAGCCCACGTTCGATGAACTTAATCTCTAATAAGCACCTACATACTTGCTTTAGTGTGTCTCCACACAAATGATCATGAGATCAATCATCCTCATCCAATGAGCAAGCAACGTATGTACCCGATCTATCCGGATTCACTAATCCCCAATTTAGTAATCCAAATGATTGGGAACTATTTTAGTTTTAAACTTTTAAGAATTTAGATCTCATTAGAATGATTATCATCATTATTTTAAAAGCATTGCTTAAAATTGAAATAAATGTGGATATAGATGGAGAAAATTTTAATGTGACAATTGTTGAAAATTGAAATTTTATCTTTTTACGATAAAATAATTCATTTAAATATTTTATTATATTTTAATAATATAATAATGGTGATATTTTTACAACGAATGTGGGATATATGAGTATCTGAGGAGGAAGAGTATTTTTGTTGCAATAAATATTTAAAACATGTTAAACATGTCATGGACCCCATTTATTGAATTGAAATTTGATTATAGCACAATAAAATCGCCTTGGGATTTGTGGATTTGGTCAATTTACATTTGGAATTTGGAAAACTTTCTTACGCAAAGTTGTATAGAATTGAATTTTCTATAAAAACACACGAGATTGAATTTTTACGATAAAAGGGCTATTTATTGTGAATTATTGAGTTCAAGTTCAAAATAATTGATTTTGGAAGTTTTAATTATTATTTTAAAGAAAAACGTTTTTTGCATTTAAGTGGGCTAACATGTGATATTAATTGCTGAAATCAGATCTTCAAAGGTGGGCTAAGAAATTTATAATATATATTAATATTTTATTAAATTTTACGCTTTGATGTTCTAAACATTTTCCTATAAATAGGGTGCTTAGGTTAGAATTGAAAATCACACGAAAATCAAGTTTTCTCTCTCTATATTATCGGCGTATTCTTGTGAGTATTTTGAGTATACTTTGAGTATTGTTAGATCGGTGCAAGTTCCTTCAACATTATACCCAGATTCCAAATAGAAGTACTAATCTTTCGAGGTAAGGGATATTATTTTTTTTTAAATAATGATATTATTTCTTCAATATCATTATGTTGAAATATTGATCTGAAGTTTTATCAAATTTGGAACTTTTGGTGTGTCGAGTTTCTTATTCACGTATCGACACTTTATTCACGAATCTGACACTATTCATCGAAAAATGAAAAATTTTCTTTTAAGTCAAAATATCTATTCGGATACTAGCTTTGATTGTATCCATGTTTTGATCATTCTTGAATTTTAAACCACTGTGATTATTTTTGAGGTATTTTTGGATGTGGATAAAACAAAGAACGAATCATTAATCCTTAATCCTTGTCATTTTGTTTCACTTTGGATTCGTTTCTTTAAAATATTTTCATCATCTTGATCTTAAATGATGATATTATGGAATATCTTTGGCCTGTAGTGCAAAGATGAATGATTTCTGAAGAATATCTTTGGCCCGTAGTGCAAAGATGAATAGCTCCTGATTACCACCGAAGTGGTTACCATATCTGGCCTGTTGATTCCCTCCACGCTTGTTGTCACCGCTTGATGACTACTCTCCGGTATTATAATTTTTCCTACGCTCTCTTTTAGTTAAGTTGACTTCGTTATCGCGCTCCACTAACGAGCCCTATTTACAACATCCCGAATACAAACACGGTTTATGAAAATAAGATGTTGGCGTATCTCCGACTTCAAACCTCTTAAAAACATTCGTGCCATTCTTTCTTCATTATCCACCAAGTGGGGCGAAATCGTGATAACTCCGCAAATTTCACCTCGTATTGCGATACGGTCATATTGTTTTGTTCCAACTTGATAAACTCCACCTCCTTCATGTGGTGAATACTTTCGGGAAAGTATTTGTCGTTGAAACGACTCCTGGAACTTCTCCCAAGATATCTTGATCTGATGAGTTGAGTACGTTTCTGGATTCCCCACGATGTCTGCCTCTCCGCATGAACATAAAAGGCGGCAAAGGAACCTTTTGCTCCTCGGAGAATCCCAAGACATCAAATATCTTGGTAATCTGCTTTATCCATGCTTCCCTTGTAAGTGGTTTTGGCTCTCCCTTAAACTCCTTGGTCCCAGCTCCTTGAATTGTTTAGCGGTGACCTTGAGAGTTTTCAAATGTTTCCACCTACGTTTTGGGACAGAGTCGCCTCTACTTTCTTTGTTGCATAAATTGAATAAAGCCTCTGAATATTTGATCATTCATCATTTGGTCAGTGTTGTTGTTTGCATGAGGATTGTCGCCTTCCTGATGCACATTATCTTGATTATTGATATGTGGCGAATCAACGATCGCCTGTGCTCCATTGATATTATCAACATTCTCGGATGTCATTTTGAGAATCATCGCCACAAAACAAAAGGTTAATTGACATGTAACAAATTATCCTTATATTCTGACCGACCAATAAAATAGAACATAAACTTAGGTAGGTCATACTAGCGAAGGTATTCCCCGTCTCTCCCCTCATAGTACTATTCTCACATCTTAGCCAGGGATCATATCCCTAAGCTCTGATACCAACTATGACGCCCCCAAAATTAGGTATACATCACCCATATTGGGTAGTCAGATATATGGTACAGAATTTCAAATACAACTTACTAACATAACTGTCGTGTACAATACGACATAAACTGTGAGTTTGAATACAAATATTGTCTACTAGATATTATACAAACTCAAAAGGAGTCCTCATTACAACTATTATCACACTATTTCACAGAATAGTGAGAACTACTAATGCTATCCTCTGGACCATTACTCCATTCCCAGACTCGTCCCATTTATGTTCTCATTTCTGAGAAAACGGTGAAAGAAAGGTGAGCTCAACTAGCCCAATGAAAAATATTATGGCTAAGATAATGCGAATAAATTATCATTAGCCTTCAATGATGTTAAACCGATAAAATACAATAGACAACCAGGTTTAAGCTGCGGCTGAATATGCAATCCATTAAAAAAAATCAAGTAGAAAATAAAGTCTACTATCTTTTAGGTTTTAAAAGGTTTTCATCAATTCTTATCACTAAGACTCGGTTTAATGAATAAACCACAATATCTAATCATCCACATTACCTGGTCAAGGATTTTCATCAAATTATCAATGGTCATGACTATACCTAATCACCCACTGGTCATAATCATACCAAAACTATCCATCATTTGCATTACGAATGCCACCGAGGACTTTTATCACATCATTTATAACAAGCCATGATTATACTTAATGATCCTTGGTCATAATCATACTAAGTTCATCTATGCACGTAAGCCAAAGATAACTTTCAACGTAATATAAACATGAGGATGATGACAATGATATAAGAATTCAATAAAACAAGTTCAAGAATTAATTTATCTAGGAATTATTAATGTCCAAATTATCAACAAGATACTGTTTTGTAGAGTAAAATTCAAGAATGATCAGAAGAATATTTCCATGAAAAGATCTTTGGATGAAGCGCAAATATCAAGGATATTCCACTAATTTCATGGAGTATAAAGTCAAAGATTTAACCAATGGGTATAATAAAGAATGGAATAACAAAAGAAATCACCATACATGCGGTACTTCGCATAAGCAGTTATTTCAATGAATAATAATAACGGAACCGGTCGGTGAAATTCACAATCAAACAAGATGATCCAATGAGAATAATAAAGATGGAACCGGATCCGTTATAAAACACACGAGTAGGATATTCCAATGAGAATGATAAAGACGGAACCAGTCCGTGTAAAATACATGCATGGATGTTCCAATGTAATAATAAAAGACAGAATAATAGAAGAATGTCACCAAGTATAGGGTAGTCCGCGTATCACGAGTTATTCCAATGAGAATAATAAGGAATGGAATAAATGAAGTTCTCTTCATGAATACAAAAGAATAATATCCTTACGAGTACAACAAATAATATTCCCCTACCTTAGAAGAACCGAATATTGGCAAAGTGAAGTAGCGAATACTTTCCTTCTTTCTCTATATAGTTTCTCTACAGAGTTTCAAAGAATTCGTAAGAAAATAATGAAGGAATGAGCTTCATTTATAGGAAAATAGAATGCATAGTAATTAATCCATGAACGGTCCAGATTGATTTACTTTAATCGTGACGGTCCATATTTAAAGCAAAATCTTTTAAATAAAATATAATATATTCTATTTATATAAAAACATTTTACTATGCAAACACTATGCAACACTATGCAAAACACTATGCAACACTATGCATAATAAAATATAAAATATTTTATTTATAGAATAACTTTAATAAAGTATTACATTTTATATAAAAGATGTTTACATTTTATTACGTTAATAATACTAATAAAACAAAAGCGTCATTATCGCTTATAATAATTCATATTATTAATCGTACAATAATGGAATCAAACCGGGTGACTTCTCACATAAGCATCAATAATCAATACCGGTAATACTTACTATGCAACCACACGTATTCTTCGTACTTTTACTACTGAAAGTAGTTCAACAATATCAATGCGGTAAAACTTCCGCCGTTATTTCAATAAAATATTTTTTGTCGTTTTCTCGATCAAATGATAATTACATTATGGGGTCCACCAATGATTGAGTAGTTTGTATCGAATATTCCCTGCTAAACCGAATATTCTCACCAATCGAATAATATAACCACTTGCATACTTTTGCAAAATTTATAAATATTACTCACAACTATAACATTATATCAAATTTATTCCATAATATTCAAAAATAATATTTATAGAAAATTCATCTTTATTTATAAAAGCTGGGGTCTTACAATTGATGCCCGAATTATTGATAAAAGTCTAAGCTATTTGATTCGGCTAGACAACTGTTAAAGAATATTTGTGGAATTCAAGCGTTCTTGAGTATTTATGCCAAAATAGATTGCTCTGGTGCGGATTCAGATGTTGAAAGGTTGAGGTGAACAACACTATAAATGGGACATGTTTTCGGAGACAATGGTTATGAGTGTAGCACATATAGTCGTTACAATATACTATGTTTATGGCACAACGTAGTGGTACAATAGGTTGATCATCTAGTGTATGCATGGAGGGTGTTTTTAGTCTTTGTGATTGATAAGAACTACGGTTTATAGTGTGAAGGATTGTGTTAAAGCACTACTAAACTTAGAAAAGAGTTCACGGTCTTGTGACCCCTCAAAGATAATTTGGAATCTGAGTTATACATACTACTTCACAATTATTGAATGATTGTGGAAGATTCTTATTCTTTGAAGGGTGAATGTGGTAAAGAGGATATTTGTTGACTTGTTAATATTTTAACCTTATTGTTTTGATGATGACTTGATATTTTGGACTAATTTGTTTATTATGAAATTTTAGGAAGTTGATGAAAAGGATTATTGTCTAAAGACTTTGAATATTTGAGTCCTAAGAAAAATATGTAAGAGTGTAAGACCCCAACTTATTATTAATGAAATTTAATTTTCTTTATTTATTATTTTGAAATAGTAAGGGTTGATTTGATTAATGTGGATAGTTATGGGTAAAATACATAAATATTTCAAAATAAGCAAGTGGTTATAAAATATTCATTGTTGTGGGGAATATTTGTTTGGTCGTGGAATATTCTTCTTTGTCGGGGAATATTAAATGCGGCAGCAAGCGATCTTTATGGGCCCCATAATGTGAAAGCGATTGGATGAAGAAAGCGACAAATATAAGTTATTTAAAAATAACAAGAGTAGTTATTCACAGATTATCTTTGTTAAAATACTAAATTGGTTAAAACACGAGTATATACATGGTATTGCACCAATTATTGATTCTTACGTAAGAAGGAACTACTCAATAATGGTTACACAGATAATTCTTTATTCGATATTTTATTGATTTAATAATTCTGCGTTTGATATTTTATATTCTTTGTTGTTTCAATAATTGTCATTACACACAAGATTTTCATTATCGAAGCAATAATTCATATTATCTGAATAATATTATTAGATAACATTATTGGCAATGTCTAGAAAGTTACATCTAAGGAGAGGTTTGGTCACCTAATCATGCTTGCATGATGAGAGAAATTCTTATTGAAAGCCCCTCTTCCTGAACCTGCTGGTTGTCGATATTGTGATTACTGTAATATTATTTGTGAATAATTAATTATTGATTCATATGATGAGAAAATATTGATTTTATGTGGATATAGATGGAGAAAATTTTTAATGTGACAATTGTTGAAAATTGAAATTTTATCTTTTCTAATAAAATAATTCATTTAAATATATTATTATATTTTAATAATATAATAATGGTGATATTTTTACAATGAATGTGGGATATATGAGTATCGAGGAGGAAGAGTATTTTTGTTGCAATAAATGTTTAAAACATATTAAACATGTCAATGGACCCCATTTATTGACTAAAATTTGATTATAACTTTGTAAAATCGCTTGGTTTGTGGATTTCAATCGATTTCATTTTGGAATTTGGAAAAACTTTCTTCTACGCAAAGTTGTAGAAATTGAATTTCCTATAAAAAATTGCGAGATTCAATTTTCTGATAAAAGGGCTATTTATTGTGAATTATTGAAGTTCAAGCTCAAAATAATTGATTTTGGAAGTTTTAATTATTATTTTAAAGAAAAACGTTTTTTTGCATTTAAGTGGGCTAACATGTGATATTAATTGCTGAAATCAGATCTTCAAAGGTGGGCTAAGGAAATTTATAATATATATTAATATTTTATTAAATTTTACTAACTTTGGTGTTCTAAACATTTTCCTATAAATAGGGTGCTTAGGTTAGAATTGAAAATCACACGAAACTGAATTTTTCTCTCTCTATATTATCGGTTTATTCTTGTGAGTATTTTGAGTATACTTTGAGTATTGTTAGGCGGTGCAAGTTCCTTGACATTATACACAGTATTCCAAATTAGAAGTACTAATCTTTCGAGGTAAGGGATATTATTTTTTTAAGTAATGATATTATTTCTTCAATATCATTATGTTGAAATATTGATCTGAAGTTTTATCAAATTTGGAACTTTTGGTGTAGAGTTCTTATTCACGATATCGACACTTATTCACGAATCTGGCACTATTCATCGAAAAATAAAAAATTTTCTTTTCGTCCAAAATATCTATTCTGGATACTAGCTTTGATTGTATCCATGTTTTGATCATTCTTGAATTTTAAACCACTGTGATTATTTTTGAGGTATTTTTGGATGTGGATAAAACAAAGAACGAATCCTTAATCCTTAATCCTTGTCATTTTGTTTCACTGGATTCGTTTCTTTAAAAATATTTTCATCATCTTCGATCTTAAATGATTATATTATGGAATATCTTTGGCTTTGTAGTGCAAAGATGAATGATTCTGAAGAATATCTTTGGCCCGTAGTGCTGAAGATGAGCAGTGTTTAGATGAACATGACCAATGATGAATATTTTTGGCTGTAGTGCAAAGATGAATATTTGATTCGGATATATATTGATTGATGTTACTGGGATAAAAGATGAGCGATGAACTTTTAAATTCATACATAGAAGATAGTAGTTTGCATTCTCTACTTAACTCTTCTAATGAATAATTATTTCCTCTGCGAATATTGATTTAAAATTTGTTGTCTATTGTATTCTATTATTTTTCCCTGTTGAAGACTAACGATAATTTGTTGTATATTATCTTAGTCATAATATTTCTTTATTGGGCTAGTTGAGCTCACCCTTTTCCTTTTGTTCCATTTTTCTTCTCGGAGGCGAGAATATAGCGAGTACGAGTCGGGGTATGGAATGAAAGTTCTAGAGAGAGTTGTTTAGTAGTCCTCACCATTTTTGTAAAATAATGTATCAATAAATGTGATGAGAATTTATTTGAGTATATATATTGTCTAGAAGATAATATTTGTATTCAAACTCACAGTTTTACTGTTGTAATAATAAAGTTGTAATTGTTTCTGTACCATGTATTGACAACTCAGAATGGGTGATGTATACCTATTTTGGGGGCGTCACATAAGGTCATTGTAAATACTTAATTTTTCAATACAAGGCTCTAGGACATTTTATGTGTGCATTTAACATGTTTATTTATGCATGATTTGAATTAAGATAAACTAATAATTATCATAATTGTCCGGTTTAATTTACTGCCATTTGTTAATAGATTGTTTAAAAGAGTTCTGATTATATAAAAATATTGATGCATGTGGAATATTTTGTTGGAAATTTAAAAGTTGTTTAGTTTGTGGCGGTAGAGATGTGATCATTATCTGTTAATAGCTTAATTGCATATTTCTTGGAAATACAAGATAATGATTGTACTGAAAAGAATTTGATATTTATTAGTTGGCACTTTGCAAGAATTACGGAACTAACACTTTGTTAAGTGTTTTATTTTAAAAAAGAGTTTTTTGATATGTTAGTGGGTTATCTCCTCAAGTGGATTATGCTTTAAAAAGTCAGTAACATTAATGAGGCGGCAGTTATGATTATAGACTATATGTAATTTACACGGAACATTTTATCTTTGTCGGATATCTTTGACATAGTCTATATCTGTTAAAAAATACTTTCCAACGGAAATAAACTTGGAACATTACTTATCTATTTGTATTTTGTTGGCAACGTAAATATTTTTTACAACGGAACTGTGTTAGAGCAACGGTAATATTTGGGCTATAAAAGAAGAACTGATATCAGTGAACTACACAACACTTGAATCAATTATTGCAATCATATACTGGAAAAGTTAATCTATTATTCTTGGTGTAAATTCTTAGCTGCTGTGCAAATCAATATTCAGATTACTTTCAGCTATTTTTTGTGAGCCTCATAATTGGTGATATCTCGTTTACTATTTGATCATTGCATTCATTAGTTGGGCCTTGCATTGTTAAATTGCTTATTTTCTTTGATCATTAGGCATCTATATTTGTAATTTTATATTTTTACACTAAGTGTTGTCTAAAAAAATTTAATCCAAGTAGATTAAGGTTTGTTTACAAACAGGTTCAAGGAAGCATAAGTGCTTAAGGAGTGCATTGATGCACAAGCAGCAAGTGTGCTCAAGTGAATTATTGTAATTCAAATTTGATAGAATCTGTTTTGTAATAATGGTCTATTTAAAGAAATAAAAGTGAGTCTCCAATACTAGTTGGTATTGGACGTGAACTAGGCTATTATTATAGAGGGTAATAGCTGAACCATGTAAAAAAACTTAGTGGTGATTTAATTACTTGCTTTACTTTAATTACTCACAAAAGCGTGTTAATTATATTAATAATTAAAATTCAAATATTTTCATAATTATTTAACACCATATAATTTTCTCTAAGTTATAATTTCAGTAAGATATTTTCATAATATCAAATAATCAATTCGGTAGGCCATATTCATTCTGCAAGTTGCATTCATCAATATAGTAGGCTATATTCGGTAGTTTGGTTTAAAGTTTAAAAATTGGTCATAGTTTGTTCCCACACTTATTTAACCCCCCTCTTCTAAGTGTGCCTTATCTGAATTTCATTTGGTATCAGAGCTTGGCTCTACTTACTTGGTCTTAAAGGTGACTTGTAGGGAAAGATTCGGCGACATGCACGCTTAGAAGAACAACAATCAAGAAGGTCAATCAACTAATAAACCTCCTTTGCTGTATGGAACAGATAACTACAACTTCTGGAAATTCTAAATGAGGATCTACCTTAAAAGAGATCTTTGGGAATGGTGGGTTGTGGAGAACGGACCAGTTATTCCAAGGAAAGATGACGGTACTCCAAAGACCTTATTAGAGATGGACTCAACCGAGACCTTCATGGTTTCCTATGATTCAAGGGCTATGAACACACTACTTAGTGGCATGGTACAATCCGAGATTGACAAAGTTTCCTCATGCAACACAGCTAAGGAAATTTGGGACACTTTAGTAGTAAGTTATGAAGGAACATCCAAGGTTCGAGAAGTCAAACTAAGCATGCTCATGCATGATTATGAAATGTTCAAACTCGAGAAAGATGAAACTATAAAGATGGCTCAAACAAGTTTCCTTGCTCTTCTGAACTCTTTAAAGCTACTTGACAAATCCATTCCACAAAGTGAGATTAACCGTAAGTTACTTCGGGCCATGCCCAAGAAGTTTTCTTCTAAAAACACTACTCTTCACGATTCCACTACTATATCTACTATGGATACACTAACTCTTTTTGGTGAACTTGAGGAATATGAATATCAGTTAAAGAGATATGATGATGAGGAAGAAACTCCTCGAAGAAAGGTTTTTACTCTTAATGCAGGTAATGAAGAAGAGCTTGATGAGGATTCAGATGAAGAGATAGCTATAGTGTCAAGAAGACTCAAAGGACTTCTACAAAGAAAGAACAAATGAAAGAATACCTTTAACTCGAATAAAGGCAAAGGAAAGAAAACCGAGGAGACATGTTTTGAATGTGGACGTCCAGGGCACTTCAAGAAGAACTGTTTTCAACTAAAGAATAAAGAAAAAACAGGCTTCAAGGATAATAAGAGAAACAAGGCACTTGTCACTTGGAATGTTGAAGAAGAATCTGAAATTGAGGTCGATGCTAAGGATGAAATAGCTCAAGTATGCTTCATGGGAATATAAGGTGAATCAAACGAGGTATCTAGTTTTGAGTTTAGTTCTTTGAAACAAGAAAATGATAAACTAAAAGAAAAGAATACATATTTGAAAGACTTGGTAAATAGCTTCATGGGAATATAAAGGTGAATCAAACGAGGTATCTAGTTTTGAGTTTAGTTCTTTGAAACAAGAAAATGATAAACTAAAAGAAAAGAATACATATTTGAAAGACTTGGTAAATACATTAATGAGTGAGGTAGACTCTTTAATAGATGAAAAGAAAGATATTGAAAAGGAATCTACATGTAAAGAAGAAAAGGTTTTAATTGCTAAAATTGATTATTTAGATAATTATAACAAAATACTTTTCAATAAGGTAAATTTTTTTAATAGTGAAGTCCAAAAATTAACTAATGAACTAAAAATGAGAGATGTGTGTATTGATGCATTTAGTGATAAATCACTTGATAAAACCCTTCCTAATAATGAACTTCAAAAAGAAATAGATTCACTAAAATTATCTCTTGCTAAATTTGTTCAAGGTGAAGAAAATTTAAATGTCATATTGGGTAAACAAAGACCTAGCTTTGAAAGACAAGGAATTGGTTATAATCCTATGCATAAAAAGGATGATATAAAAATGTTAACATCAAAATCACGTTTTAGATTAAATTATTACTTTCCTTTTACAACGTGTAGAAATTTTGGTATTAAAGGTCACTTGGACATAAACTGTTTTAAGAAAAATAAGATTAAAAAGGTATGGGTTAAAAAGGATGATTTACGTGCAACTAACATTAAAGGACCCAAAAAGATGTGGGTACCAAAAGGATGAATTATTTTTTCTTTGTGGGTATGTCTCAAGGCAAGGTTCCATCTAAAAATGGATTCTTGATAGTGGATGCTCTCGTCACATGACTGGTGATAAATCAAAGTTCGTGGAGCTAAAAATCAAGAAGAAAAATGGGACAGTTACATTTAGAGATAATCGAACCTGCGAAATAATCGAAAAAAGGTAAAATAGGAAATGGTAAGGTTAATATTGATAATGTACATCTTGTTAGTGGACTTAAATTTAATCTTATTAGAATAAGTCAATTGATGGATAATGGTCATCAAGTTAGTTTTGAAAAAGAAAAATGCACTATTTCTCATGGTACTAACAATGTTACTCTAGTTGCACAAAGAGAAGGAAATATATATATACTATTGATTTTGAGCAACAGGATGAAGAACTATGTCTTGCATCTATAAAAGATGAGGCTAATTTGTGGCATAAAAGAATGGGACATGTTCACATGGATTTAATCAAGAAATTATCCTCAAAGAATCTTGTCAAAGGATTGCCAAACATAAAGTATGAAAAGAAGGGAATCTGTGTTCCTTGTCAACTTGGGAAATAAGTAAGAACATCGTTTACATCAAAGAACATGGTATCAACTTCTTCTCCTTTACAATTACTTTATCTTGATTTATTTGGACCAGAAAGACATGCTAGTATAAATGGTAAGTTTTATGCATTTGTAATAGTAGATGATTTTCTAGATATACTTGGGTATTATTTTTAAGAACTAAAGATGAAGCATTTAAAGAATTTGAGAAATTAATAAAAAAGTTAAAAAAAAAATATAGTCTCAAACTTGTAAAGATAAGAAGTGATCATGGTACTGAATTTCAAAAAGACTTTATAATATTTTGTGATCAAAAAGGAATTAGTCATGAATTTTCAGCCCCTAGAACCCCTCAACAAAATGGAGTTGTGGAGAGAAAGAATATGACATTACAAGAAACAGTTAGAACTTTGTTACAAGAAAGTAAACTTCCTAAAAAGTTTTGGGCCGAAGCTGTAGACACTTCTTGCTATGTTTTGAATAGAGTACTTATTCGTCCAATCATTTTGAAGACTCATTATGAGCTTTTAAATAATAAGATTCCTAATATAGGTTATTTCAAAGTTTTTGGATCTAAATGTTTTATACTAAATACTAGTAAAAACTTGGGAAAATTTGATGTTAAATCTTATAAAGGAATTTTCATTGGTTATTCATAAAATAGTAAAGTTTATCGTGTATTTTATATTAACAAGCTATGTGTTGAAAAGTCTGTTCATATTACATTTAATGAAACTCACAATGATCTTCCAAAAGAAAGAGATGAGGATGCAGGTAATTTGGAGATTTCTATGAATCCAGCAAACTAGAAAAATCTATTCAGCAAGTTAAATGGACAAATCCAGTAAGCTGCTTTGGAAAACTCGTAAGAAGTGGAACAAAGAACAACATAAGAGCTTGAAGCTGATACTCCTCAGCAAGAAGAAGTAATACATGATGTGCAATTGCCAAAGACTGCAAGATATCTCAAAAATCATCCACCAAAAAACATCATTGGAGATATAAACAAAGGAATCACTATAAGGAGAAGATTGCAAAATCAATGTGCATTTTTTGCATTTCTATCACAAGTTGAGCCAAAGAATGCTAAGGAAGCTATCCTAGATGAAAGCTGGCTAATGGCAATGCAAGAAGAACTTCAGCTTTTTGAAAGATGCCAAGTCTTGGAACTTATGTCCCCTTCTAAAGATGTTTCTATCATTAGAACAAAGTGGGTATTCAAGAATAAGCTTGATGAGCATGGCACAATCACATGTAACAAAGAAAGGCTAGTAGCTCAAGGATACAATCAACAAGAAGGGATCAACTACGAAGAAACTTATGCCCCAGTCGCTAGACTAGAGTCCATCCGCATCATGTTAGCATTTGCATGTTACAAGAAGTTCACACTCTATCAAATGGATGTAAAGAGCGCCTTTCTCAACGGATACATCAATGAAGAGGTATATGTAAAACAACCTCCTGGATTTGAACATGAGAGGTATCCAAACCATGTCTACAAGCTAAAGAAAGCTCTCTATGAGCTAAAGCAAGCTCCAAGGGCTTGGTACGAAAGGTTGAGTAAGTATTTACTTTCAAATGATTTTATTAGAGGAAAATTTGACTCTACATTATTTATTAAGCATGAAAATGAAGATATTATTATTGTTCAAATATATGTAGATGATATAATTTTTGGTGTTACTAATGATTTTCTTTGTGAGTGGTTTTCTAAGTGTATGAACAAGGATTTCGATATGAGTCTAATGGGAGAACTTAACTACTTTTTGGGACTTCAAACCAAGCAAACAAAGGAAGATATATACATCCATCAAATAAAATATACAAAAGAGCTACTCAAAAGGTTTGGTTTCGAATGATCAAACTCAAAGGGTACACCAATGAGTACTTCAATAAAGCTTACGTCTGACGAAAAAGGTATAGATGTGGAGGTAACTAATTATCTAGGTATGATTGGATGTTTATTATATTTAACTGCATCCAGACTAGATATTATGTATAGTGTTTGTTTATGTGCACGTTTTCAAGCAAAACCTAAATAATCCCACTTATAAGCTATTAAAAGAATTTTTAAATATTTAAGTGGTACAATCAATTTGGGATTATTTTATCCAATTTGTAATTATTTTGATCTAATGTGTTATTCAGATGCTGACTATGCAGGATGTCAAATTGATAGAAAAAGTATCAGTGGTGCTTGTACATTTTTAGGTCACAGCCATATTATGTGGCATAGTAAAAAGCAGACTTCGATTGCTTTATCAACCACTAAGGGTGAATATCTTGCTGCAGGGAGTTGTTCTCAAATTTTATGGTTAAAACAAACTCTATGTGATTTTGATGTTTCATGTGATAGTGTGCCTATTTACTATGATAATTCTAGTACTATTGACATATCAAAAAAAATCCTATTTTGCATTCACGCACAAAACACATAGAGGTTAGGCATCATTTTCTGAGGGGATAATGTTTCAAAAGGTTTAATTCAATTAATTTTTATTCTAACAGAAAAATAATTAGCTAACATTTTTACCAAACCCTTAAGTGAAGAAAGGTTTTGAATGTTAAGGAGAGAACTTGGAATGTGCATGGTATAAAATGATCACGTACTAAAATAGTTCATGCATAAAATATCTCACATTTACGGTACATCTGTATGTTATTATTTTAAATTCGTCCTGGTGATAAACATTATCTGTTCATAACTGAAGACTAAGGGAGACGTATCTGTTTGGCACAATTCACAGTAGATATCATTATGGTTTTTGAAATTTGAAAAGACAAGAGTTGAGGGTTGTTTATCTTTTCAAGGGAGTCCTTTCGGCGTCCAAAACTTCCCTATTAAACGCAGAGCGCTTTCTCTTTTCACACTCACTCAGAAATTTCTCTACTATTCTTCATCGCTCTAATTTCCACAACGATAATGAAGACTCGGGCCAACAAACGTTCATCCGGCATGACCATCAAAGAAGGAAATCGTCCACGATCTCCTTATACTATGCAATCTCCAAAGAAATCCAAAAGACAAATTCACCAGACATCTGTTCATGTCTCTTCCGACGATTCCGATGGGTTTGATTCAAGCTTTTCTTTCCTAAAGAAATCCCCACAATCTCCTGGTTTGGAGCCTCCTTCTCCTCAACCAGAGTCGCCATCTAATTTGCTAAACCCTTTCTCTGTTACTTGATTTGCTAGACAATTTCTTTAGGGATCAGAGTTTTGAAGCCCGCTTCAAAACCTCTATTGCTACTAAATAGTTTGTTTATGAAAAAAAATTGGATCTATATTATTTCAAAAATTCTTCTTTGGAAAAACTTTTCACTTCTTGTGGTATTTCTGCTATGCTCGTTCCCCCCACTAGGGCGTATCCCTTATTGGTACAACAGTTTTACACAAATTTAGAGTATAATGGGGATTGTTACACGTCCTTTGTGAAGGGTAAGTCTTTGTTTTTCACGGTTGTTGATTTAGAAGTATTTTTAATATTCCTTCTTCTGGTCCTTGTCCTTTTACTCTCAAGTGTGCTACTAATATACCCTTTCCTCATCTTCAACAACTTCACGCAGTGATGAATGATTCATCTTTGACTACTCTATTTACCCCAAAAACTGTTAGTGTGTGTCCACTTGCATGTGTCTTGCATAAACTGCTTTGTTACAATCTGTTTCCACGAGTAGGTGGTGGCACAGATTTTACCTATCAAGATCTTGTGGTTGTTGCAATGATTTTAAAAGGTGTCAAATTTAATTACTCTCTTATAATGTTATCCCACATGCTGAGTTGTATTCGGCAAGTTAAAAAGTGTCTGCCCTATGGATTATTTTTGACAAAAATGTTTCAGCATTTTAAAATCTTTCTTGATGATGAAATTGTGGTGTCACACAATGAATTCATTGATTCTGCTAATTTAAAACAATCCTATATTTCATTTGTTGATGGCTTGTTTGTTCGAATTGTTCCTGATCCTATTCCTACTCCACCAAGTTCTATCTCGTCTGATTTACCATCTGATAATCCTACTTCTTCTACACTCCCTACTTCATCAGTTTCATCTCCAGAAGTAGTCGATTTGTTAACTCAAATTCTCAAAAATCAAGAGCTTATGCGTTCTGATATTCTTGATGTTAAACAAAGGCTTTTGGTTTTAGAAAAAGGAAAACTGCCTATTCGGGCCAATGATTTGAACAAATGTTTTTCTCAAATAGAAGATGAGTTTATCAATTTACAAGCAGGATTTGAGTTGCACACAATGGCTATGGTTGAATCTCTTCACAGGAAGATCAACAGAAATTCTTGTCAATTAAGTCAAGAACTGAAGTTTGTGAGTTACCAAATTGGAGAGTTTGCTTATTTTATGGCTCATCGTATGAATGATGTTGGTAAGAACCTGCACTATTACAGGATGCACTCTCCAATCCCAGAATGGCCGAGTATGTTGGAGATTTTCTTGACCTACCTCCACCCAATGAGACCTTTATTCCTCGTCCTCCTATGTTTGCTCACGAATTTTCTATGGAAGAAAGGATTCATCGTCTCCATCGTCCCTATTTCATTTCTCGTCCTATGCCTGTGATACATGTTGACGATATTGATATCTGATGACCTTTTTGGTGATGACAAAGGGGGAGACACTGATGAGTTGCTGATTGCAAGTTAGTTGCTGTGAAGAAGTATTAGCTGTTATTGGACTAATTTTGGATTTTATTGATTTTGTTTAAAAATGATTTTGGTTGGCACCAATATTTGTTTAAAGTTTTTTACGGGTTGTTTAAAAACGATTTGGCTGGAGCCAGTATTAGATATTATGTTGCTAATTTTCTTTTTATCTAATATTTGTTATAGCTAATAATTTTACAGGATAAATAATGCCTAAACAAAAGGCATGATGGTAAATAATTCGGATTATGTTTGTTTCTTTCTGAAATTTTAAAATATGCAGGAATTCAGGGGGAGTTATAATTTTTGGTGTTGTCGTCATCAAAAAGGGGGAGAATGCTGACTTGTTAATATTCTAACCTTATTGTTTTGATGATGACTTGATATTTTGGACTAATTTGTTTATTATGAAATTTCAGGAAGTTGATGAAAAGGATTGTTGTCTAAAGACTTTGAAGATTTGAGTCCTAAGAAAAATATGTAAGGTCATTGCAAATACTTAATTTTTCAATACAAGGCTCTAGGACATTTTATGTGTGCATTTAACATGTTTATTTATGCATGCTTTGAATTAAGATAAAATAATACTTATCTTAATTGTCCAGTTTAATTTACTACCATGTGTTAATAGATTGTTTAAAAGAGTTCTGATTATATAAAAATTTTGATGCATGTGCAAATTTTTGTAGGAAATTTAAAAGTTGTTTAGTTTGTGGCGGCAAAGATGTGATCATTATCTGTTAATAGCTTAATTGCATATTTCTTGGAAATACAAGATAATGATTGTACTGAAAAGAATTTGATATTTATTAGTTGGCACTTTGCAAGAATTACGGAACTAACACTTTGTTAAATGTTTTATTTTAAAAAAGAGTTCTGTGATATGTTAGTGGGTTATCTCCTCAAGTGGATTATGCTTTAAAAAGTCAGTAACATTAATGAGGCGGCAATTATGATTGTAACCTATATGTAATTTACACGGAACCTTTTATCTTTGTGGGATATCTTTGACATAGTCTATATCTGTTAAAAAAATACTTTCCAACGGAAATAAACTTGGAACATTACTTATCTATTTGTATTTTGTTGGCAACGTAAATATTTTTTACAACAGAACTGTGTTGTAGAGCAACGGTAATATTTGGGCTATAAAAGAAGAACTGATATCAATGAACTACACAACACTTGAATCAATTATTGCACTCATATACTGGAAAAATTAATCTATTATTCTTGGTGTAAATTCTTAGCTGCTGTGCAAATCAATATTCAGATTACTTTCAACTATTTTTCGTGAGCCTCATAATTGGTGATATCGCTTTTACTATTTGATCATTGCATTCATTAGTTGGGCCTTGCATTGTTAAATTGCTTATTTTCTTTGATCATTAGACCTCTATATTTATAATTTTATATTTTTAGACTAAGTGTTTTCTAAAGGAATTTAATCCAGGTGGATTAAGGTTTGTTTACAAACAGGTTGAAGGAAGCATAGGTGCTTAAGGGGTGCATTGGTGCACAAGGAGCAAGTGTGCTCAAGTGAATTATTGTAATTCAAATTTGATAGAATCTATTTTTTAACAAGGGTCTATTTAAAGAAATAAAAGTGTCTCCAATACTAGTTGGTATTGAACGTGGACTAGGCTATTATTATAGAGGGTAATAGCTGAACCACATAAAAAATCTTGGTGTTGATTTAATTACTTACTTTACTTTAATTACTCACAAAAGCTTGTTAATTATAATAATAATTCAAATTCAAATATTTGCATAATTCTTTAACACCAAGTATTTTTCTCTAAGTTGTAATTTCAGCAAGATATTTTCATAATATCAAATAATCAATTCGGTAGGCCATATTCATTCAGCAAGCTGCATTCATCAATGTAGTAGGTTATATTCGGTAGTTTGGTTTAAAGTTTAAAAATTGGTCATAGTTTGTTCCCACACTTATTCAACCCCCCCTTCTAAGTGTGCCTTATCTGAATTTCAACATTTCTTAGAAAGAAGAAAGTGGTAGCACACGACATGTAATAATGTGATCTTTAGAATGGGACCGAGTAGAGAGGTTTCGGTGATTCCGAGGACGGAATCCTTATAAGGGGGAGAGGATGTGATAACTTGAATTTTCAAAAATTATTAAAATAAGAGTTTAGTAAATAAAATTCTTATCATAAGATGTGTCGGGTTTAATCAAGTATATATTTTGAATTATATGATTTGATGGTAAGAAATTACGTAAATGAGATTTTATAGTTGGTTAAACTATTAAGGAAAATAAAGTTTTAAAACTAGAAGTTTAATCTTTAAATTATTGAAGAAAGTAGTAATCGGTGATGTAAAATCAAAGAGGAGATTGATTTTAGACGAGTTAAAATTTAACAAGTATGTGCAAAGTATTTAGGAATTTAAATTATGTTTCTGCTAAAGCAGAACTTGTTTGCGTCTAAACTTGAGGTGGCGCAGCTGCACCACTTCCAAGCCGAAGGCCAACTAAAGTGATATTAAAGCATGATAGAAAATAATGGGTTGAGAGTACCCAACTAGATTATATTTAGTCCAATTAAAATATTATTTGGACTAACTCAATGTACCTAAGATACATAATTAAATGAGTTGTTGTACATTTAAATATAAGAATACTTCTTTATATGTGGGGGTACATACATGAAAGTGTGTGTATATGTGTCCATAGCTTAATTTAATATAATAATATTAAGTAATTATAAATGACTTAAAAAGCCCAGAAGGAATTAACTTTAGTAGAATGAGCACCATTTTAATAATAAGTAAGGAAGTAATAAAGTTTGTCCCAAATTCATTGTCCCTAATAATAATTAGTTGTGTAATAGGCCAATGGCCTACCCCTCTATTCTTCAAACTCAGTAATGGTTAGTTAGAGGTGATAATGAAGAGAGGAATGGAGGAAGCGGGAGTTGGTGACCAACTCTTCAATACCCAATGGCTTCTTCTTTTTCTGCTTATTTTAAATCTTTGAGTAAAATCATTGTATGGAAAATGATTTCTCTATAAATGGGGACTCCTCCTTCTCATTTCCATTTGCTAAAATTGTCTGCTAATTTCATATAGAGGGTAAGTGTCTGAGAAATTTGCTATAAAGATTTAGTAGAGTTGGAGAGCAAATGGAGGATTGAAGAGCTATGGTTAACAAATTCAAACATTCAAAGAAGTAATAATATTGATTTATAGGCTCTTGATTTCCAAGATTTATAATTTCTTAGAAATATCAAGAAAATACTTGCTTTTGAGTCAAAAATTAATGGCTAAGGATTGTTGTAATTCGTAAATTGTTATAAAATATTGTTAATATGGTTAGATATGAAAATAATGGAAGTTAAACGGACCAATTTGGCTTAGAAATGAATTTGTGGTGATCGAACTCTCTAAACATGTTAAATTATGGAAAAATATCATAAATCTTGAATTTGGGTAGTTAAATTGGTTGTTTATATGATTTAAGAATTGCTATCATATTAGTTGAGTATTATATACGTGTATGAAAACAATTTGGTTGATTTTAAGCATGATAATTGAGGAATTTTGTGTTTGGGTTTTGGATTCTGCAGAAGTAGAGAACTTATTGAAACTGTCCAGGAAGGGTGCAACTACGCCCATTATACGATTCATTCCTACAGCATTGCGTCAGATATGTTGTTTCTATATACATCTTCTTTCATGACAAAGATAATCATTGATTCCATGAATACTGAGCAATGTTGTTTTATACATGCACGAGGAAGAGAAAATGAATTCTGTTTGTAATCAAACACTTTTAGCATGATAGTTTTGACTGGGTTATGCATGGAAATAGGTCTAGCATATGGTCTAGAGTACCTTTGCATACCATGAGTTGCTTAAATGTATATTTTCCATGAAATATAAAGATTTTGAAACAAAAAATTTGACATACTTAAGTCATTTAAAGTTCTGAATGTAGAGCATATGAATATGGCTAAGTCATGCGAATATGAATGTGAGGATAAGTTTTTTTTTTTTTTACTTATAATCAACTTGCATTAGCTTCGTTTAAACGATTTCTAAAGAAAACTTGAAACTTTGAAAATGAACTTGAAGAAACTTGGGTACTTAAAGTTCTAAACTTTATGGCTTAGTTAAATATGACATGAGATTTAATGTTGTCTTGCATGCCCTAAGTTACTTTAGCTTGGCCTAGAATGACTTCTAAAGGCAAACTTAGACTTTTTGAAACCAATATTCATGAGCATTGTGTTGCCTACCCTCTGAACTTGTAGGATCACATGCTAGTACTATTTATGTCATTTAACATGGCCTATAAGTGCAATTATCTAGTTTGACACAATAAAGTCATTAGAGCATGATTTTGAATGAGTTTTCAAAAGATGAACTATACTAATTATGATTAAATGAGTATGACATATGGTTCAAAGTTG
The DNA here is from genome assembly GCA_020205615.1 of Panax quinquefolius. NCBI lineage: Eukaryota > Viridiplantae > Streptophyta > Magnoliopsida > Apiales > Araliaceae > Panax > Panax quinquefolius. The sequence goes on along the minus strand of CM035159.1, from coordinate 88,030,827 downwards.
CTCTACATGTTTAGTTTGGTATGACATGGATTTTGAGAATAAAACTTAGAAATTTTGAAACTAAGATGGATGAACATTGAGTTACTTGTATTCTGACCTTATTGAAAGTAGTATGCACACAAGTCAATCATGTTTGATGATAAAACATATACTTTGTAACAATCTTATTCATTTATTAATAAAAAATATTAATTTATTAAAGGCTTTCAATTATCTACATGATGCTGTTTTATAATATGTGATAAACCCATAGTTTTAAGCAATGCTTTTAGAATAATTATGATGATCATTCTAATGAGATCTAAATTCTTAGAAAGCTTAAAACTAAAATAGTTCTCAATCGTTGGATTACTAAATTGGGGATTAGTGAATCCGGATAGATTGGTACATACGTTGCTTGTTCATTGGATGAGGATGATTGATCTCATGATCATTTGTGTGGAGACACTAAAGCAAGTATGTAGGTGCTTATTAGAGAATAAGTTCACTAAATGTGGCTCGCTAAGGAATACCTAATGGAGTTTTACTTGCCTGTCAATAGGAATTCCTATTGTGATAGTAGTACAAGTGATCATTGGACTTGAGATCATCATAATATCTTGTGTATGATGAATTATACTTTGACTTATTCCTTAAGATCCTTAGGGTATATCAAAGGGTATGCTTGGGTATAATAAGTTGTAAATGGAGATAATGTATGATTAATAAAGAATCTACCGCTTCTAGTAAAAGAAGAGAAATGTCCTATGTGATTCGATAAATGACAACCCAAAGAGTCCTTGGCGTTAAGGCGAATGAAATTAGAAAGGAGTTTCTAATTTGCATTATTTGGAGTTGTGCATTTAAGAGTCGAAATACATATAATTAAATAAAATAAGACTTGACAGTAATTCCATGTCTTATATTTAATTGGGACATTGTATGGTGGAAGGATTGAATTGTACGGTAACTATTTACTCAAAGGTTCTTTTATGATTAATGTTGAAATCTATATTATCTAGAAAGTCGTTGATCGCTAGGGAGACTTATCCTTATTGTAGAATAAATATTATTTATTTAAATAAATTAATAATTTTATTTATTTATTTAAATAAGATTAGAATTGTTCTAATTGATTTATTCACAACCGGTTTAATATGGAGAACCTAAATGGTCACACCATAAAAGGAAGAATAATTATTTAAGAAGTTAATGGCATAATCATAATATTATGTTAAGTGTATTTAATTTAATCTATGGTGATAGAATAAATTAAATAGCTTAATATTATTATTTAATATTTTGGAAATATTAAATATATAAATTAATAAGAGGAATCTTATTAATATTATTACAATTATTATTATTTTAATTTCTAAAAAGTTGGAAATTAATTTAATATTAGTATTCTCATTAATTCCTAATAAGATTAGGAGGCAAATTAATTAAAAGAGTTTAATTAATTTTCTCTAATAAGATTAGGGAGCTTAATTAATTAAAAGAATTTAATTAATTAAATAAAACCCAATTCCTTAATTGTTAAGGAGGGTTGCCTACATCTATAAATAAGAGGAGTCTTATTATGGGTGAGGTGGTTGACACTTTCACAACACGTGAATATAGTTGGGAGAGTACGCCTTTTTCTATAGAGATAGAAAAAACTAGGGTTTTGCCAAACATCCATCTTCTTGAATTTTTCTTCTTCCTTGGTGGATCACCTCTAGAAGCCAAACACTTGGGTGGCTAACGTTGATCAAAGGAAGGAACCAAACTCGGTGGATTCAAGTTGAATGCGAAAGGACTTGGAGGTGAACTTGTACATGAGGAAGCTCGATCTTCGAGGGTATGATTTTTATTCTTTATTTTTTTGTTTAATTAATAATTGTGCATAAAAGATGATCTGGGTATATGGTTTATAAAATTTTAAAACTCTGATTTTTACACGTTTCCGCTTAATTTGTGCAATTTGATTGTGTCCAAGAATATTACAAATCTAACAGTGGCATCAGAGCCAAATCTTTATGCAAATTATTAATTGTTTTAATTTGATATGTATATTGATATGTGTTAAGGAATATTTTTTTGGGAATAATATGTTGTATAAAATTTAATTAAAAAAAAGGGAAGCCGAAATCACTTTTGCTAACCTGATATTAATATTACACGGAAATACTGTGATTCACGAAAATCATTTATATATATATATATACTACGGATTCATGTGCTGGAATTCATGTACACGTTTCAGTAGTATGTAACATGCTTGCTTTGCTAGAAACTAGTTTTATGTATATATATGATTACTTGAATTAGTTGTACATATATATAATAGTTCAAAATAAAAAAAGTTTTTTTTAATCATGCTTTCCTGGAGATTTCGTATAAACCTGGAAGCTAGTGACCTTGGCTAATATATATATATATATATTACTTAACAGGCGGCGCATCTACAAGAGATTTTGTGATTCACGTGACTATTATATATATAATATATTTTTCTCAATTATTTTATAATTAAAATAAAAAAAAATTTATTTAATTTTAAAATAAAAGGTTTATTTTAATATTAAAATAAAAAGTTTATTTTAATTTTAAAATTAAAATTTTATGCTAACTAATTAGAGTTGGAATTGGATTCCATGATAACTAATTAGAGTTGAAATTGGATTCCATGTTTCCTTAAATAAAGGAGTTTATTTAGATATGAAATAAGATTTCATATTATTCAAAATAAAAGAGTTTATTTGTGAATAGGAAAGAGAATCCTAATTTTCTTAAATAAAGAGTTTATTTATATATGAAATATGATTTCATATTATTCAAAATAAATGAGTTTATTTGTGAATAGGAAAGAGAATCCGTGTTTCTTTTAATAAATATTTTTTTACTTGAAATTGGATTCCATAATTAATTAAAATAAAGGAGTTTAGTTTGATCAATGATTTTGATTAAAATAAAATAGTTTATTTTATTTAAAATTGGATAAATTAAAATAAAAGAGTTTATTTTGATTTAAATTTGGATTAAAATAAAAGAGTTTATTTTGATTCAAAATTAGATTTTATGCTAACTAAATTTGCCCATTAAATGATATCAATATATATATTGAATGTTTATTATTCATGAGATGAATGTTATTTATTGATGCATATGGTGATGTGTATGATAATAAATGGGATTGATTATGGACTATTGACCAATGTGATTGGATTTTATTTTAGTTGGATGCATGAATTATTGAGTTTTACTAAATGGGGTCTGTGTACCTCGTCTTCTTTAATTTTTTCTTAATGTAAATTCTATCTCCCTCCTATGTACTTCTCCTTGACTGCTGATCAAGGTTTTTATTTATTTTAAATAGTTTTGTAATAGGAATAGTTAGAATTAATTTTGAAGAATTGGAGATCAGGGAGCAAGGAGCGCTTGAAGATTTGTTTGTAATGGAGCCGGGTTTAAATGTAATAGTTATATTTAAATATTAATTCTTGCACCCCTAGGGTTTGACCTTTTGGTTCACTTAGTGGCTCTAGTGAACTAAACTAGAATAAAAATCCATAATCAATCCAGGTAGAATATAGTATTCTATATGTGCATGCTTATACTATATATATTATATATTATACAAACATGCTTCGCATGTTAATTAATATGACGCGTATTTTATATATATATGTGCATGCGCGCTAAACAAGATGAGACAAATTAATAACAAACCCCTCAAATATTTTATATTAAGTTGTAATATTCAAAGATATTTGGAATATCGAACGTCGCCTTCTAGCATGATAGAAACAATAGAGTATTAAATATTTAATATGAGTTTGTTGTGCACACACAAGGCAAGTATTAAATATTTAAGATGTTGTTTTTATTACATATGATGTTTATAAGGAATTGAACATTCTTTGCTTTGTTGTGCACACACAAGAGTTTGTAGTTTTCTTCACTTATATGGAAATCTTTGTGTGGCGCCCCAAAATAGGTATACATCACCCATCTTGGGTGCGCCAGATACATGGTACGAATACAAATATAATCTTAAATATACAACAAAAAGTCGTGAGTTTTAATACAAATATTGTCTTCTAGACAATATCCACTCTCGAGAATAAGTCCTCATTACAATTATTATCACACTATTTCATAGATATAGTGAGGACTACTAATCTTATCATCCGGACCATCACTCCGTTCCTGACTAGTCCCTCGCTACGTTCTCATTTCACAGAGAACAAAGTGAATGAAAGGTGAGCTCAACTAGCCCAAAGAAGAAATATTATGACTAAGATAATGCGGGATAAATTATCATTAGCCTTCAACAATGTTAAACGATATAAAATACAATAGACAACAAGTTTAATCTGCGGTAATAATAAGCAATCCATTAAAAGAGTCAAGTAGAGAATAAAATCTGCTATCTTTTATGATTTAAAAAAGTTTTTCATCACTTTTATCGCTGAGACTCAGCTTAATAAATAATCCACATAATCCCTGCACTACGGGCCACAACCACAAATTAGGGTCACGACCACAAATTATTCATGCACTACGGGCCAAAGATATTCGTGTATTCATCAATAGTCATGAGCATGCCAACAACTGTCCATCAATGCACTACGGGCCAATGAGGACTTTTATCACATCATTTGTAACATTACGGTCATGATTATACCGAATAATCCCTGGTCATAATCATACCAAGTCCATCTATGCACTACAGGCCACAAATGACTTTCAAAAAATATAAACATGAGGATGATGACATGATATAAGAATTCAATAAAATAAGTTCACGAATTAATTTATCCAAGAACTAATAACGTCCAAATTGTCAACATGACACTTCTTTGTAGAGTAAAATTTAAGAATGCTCAGAAGAATATTTTCATGAAAAGATATTGGATGAATCGCAAATATCAAGAATATTCCACTAATTTCATGGAGTATAGAAGTCAAAACTTTACCCAACTGAGTATAATAAAGAATGGAATAACAAAAGAAATCACCAGGCATGTGATAGATAGCACAGGCAGGTTATTCCAACAGAATAATAAATATGGAACCGTGTCCGGTAAACGCATTGCAGCGGGATATTCTACGTAATAATAAATGTGAAATAATAAATAATGGAACCAAATTAAACGTAAAAGCGCATAGATGTGATATTCAAGGTAATAATAAATGCGGAATAATAAATAATGGAACCAGTCGAAGTAAATTACATGCAAGCGGGATATTATTCGAATAATAATATGTAATGTAATAATAAAAGAATTTCACCACGTATGTGGTACTTCGCATAAACAGGTTATTCCAATATAATAATATAGAATGGAATAATAGAAGAATTTCACCATGTATGCAGTACTTCGCATAAACAGGTTATTCCAACATAATAATATAGAATGGAATAACAGAGGGATTTCACCAAGTATAGGGTATCTGCGTGATACAAAGTTATGTATAGGGTATGCCGCGTATACACGTTATTCCAACAGAATAATAAAGAATGGAATAATAGAAGGATTCCACCAAGTATAGGGTATGCCAGGCGTACAAAGTTATGTATAGGGTATCTGGCGATATCAAAGTTATTCCAATGAATAATATATAATGGAATAACGTAGAGATTTCACCAAGTATAGGGTATCTGGCGTATACAAAGTTATTCCAATGTAATAATAAAGAATGGAATAATGTAAGTTCTCTTCATGAATAAGAAAGAATAACACCCCTTCTAGTAAAAAAAAACTGGATATAGAAGTAGTGAAGTAGCGAAAAAACTCTTCTTCTTTCTTTTCTATAATTTCTCTCTCTAGAGTTTCAAAGAATTAAGTAAGAAATAATGAAGGAATGATCTTCTATTTATAGAAGAATGGATTGAATAGTAACTAATTCCTGAACGGTCCAGATTAATTTACTTTTAAACGGACGGTTCAGATTAAAACTTAAAGCAACAGTCCATACTGATTCACTATTAAAACTTTAAACCAGCGATCCATACTGATTCACTATTAAAACTTTAAACCGGCGATCCATACTGATTCACTATTAAAACTTTAAACCAACGATCCATATTGATTTACTAATATAAATTCAACCAATGGTTTGAAAAATTAGCACAACTCCTTATGGAATAATATTGTACCCAAAAATAATTTAGACCGAAAAGAAATATATTGTTCGGGTGAATAGTAACTTGTGAATAGTAACTTATGAATAGTAACTCGTGAATAGTAACTCATGCATAGTAACTCATGTATAGTAACTCATGAATAGTAACTTGTGAATAGTATTCCGACACGAAAAATGTCCCGAATACCTGATTGAACAATATAACCTCTAGACATCAATTATCATCGGAATAAATGTCGATTTCTACTAACACAAATAATCTCAACACAATGAAATTATCAAATTCATCTTTAATCAACACGAACTTATTCATCATTAATATTATAACTCACAATATTTAACAACCAAAGGTTCCCGGGAAAGAGGGGCTTTCCAATAAGGATTTCTCCTATCATGCCGCAATTAGGTGACCAAACCTCTCCTTGATGTAACTTCTAGACATTGTAAATATTGCAATTTAATAATATGAACAACTTTGTCGTCTCAATTATTGATTTAATAATATAACATATAATGCGTATGATAATCTTGATAATAATCGAATCAATAATATGAGATATGATGCAAAGAATTACTATAGCAATAATTGAGTATAACTAAGTGATTTCTCACGTAAGCATCAATAATCAATACCGTAGTGCTACTATGCAACCAAGCGTATTCTTGTACTTTTACTACCGAAAGTAGTTCAACAATGATCAACGGTAAAACTTCCGCCGTTATTTTCAATAAAATACTTTTGTCATTTTCTCAATCCAAAATAATTCCGTTGTATTGGGTCCACTTAATGATTGTGCTGGTCGTCTGAATATTCCCGACATAAAGAATATTCCCACCAATCGAATATAATATAACAACTTGCATACTTCGCAAAATTTATAAATACTACCCACAACTATAACTTTATCTCAAATTCACACCATAATATTCAAAAAAAATATTTCGAGAAAATTAAATCTTTATTCGTAAAATTTGGGGTCTCACATGCTGGGTCTGACGTAACTTAAATCATTTTAGTTCAGATGTGCACACACTTGACCATTATGATTTAAGAGGCAAAATACAAAGAGTTACATAGTTGATGTAATTGACAAGAGTTGTCTACCTATTTATTTATATATAGTTTGTTGTGCACACACAAGGCTATATACATTTGAAATGGGATCTTTATTCTCACTAGCAAATCTTTAATTAGATTTTGCCGAACTATATAAGTGAGGGTAATATAGTTTGATGAAAATAGTGGGAGATACCAATTTAAAATAAGACCTAATTTATTTTGGTAATTAATAAAAGAATGTATGCTAAAATGTTGTTAATTACAAATTCATTTATAGAATTTTACAATGTCTAAATTACTATCACTGCGTAGCATATTAGATGCTAAATTAACCGGACCATATTAAACAGATTGGTTAAGGAATTTGAGATCAGTTATCATGGCTGAAAAGTTATCTTATGTCCTTAATACGCCTATCCCTGCAATGGTTGCAGACAATGCCTCTGAGGAAGAGATTGCTACTTTTAGAAAGTGACAAGATGATGCACAGTTGGCTCAATGCATCATGCTCGCATCCATGAGTAACGAGCTTCAACGTTAGCATGAAACTATGGATGCTCTTACTATATTTCTGCACATCAAGTAGTTGATTGTGAGGAAAGTAAGACTGATAGATATCAAATATCTAAGGAGCTCTTCCGATCTAGAATAACCGATGACACTACAATACAGACAAAAGTCCTTAACATAATTAATTTGATTGATCAATTAGGACAACAAGTTTGTCATGGATGGAGAGTTGAGCCAAGATTTGATCTTGCACTCACTCCCGGACTCCTTTCACAATTGTTGCGAATTTTTCATATGAACAAGCTAGATATCAGCCTAGCTGATTTGCTTAACATGTTGAAAAATGTTGAGAGTCACTTTCCAACCAAGAAAGACCATGTCTTACTGGTAGGGGCCAAAGGATCTTCTGAAAAGAAGAACGATTCATAGAAGGTAAATAGAAAGGCAAAAATAAAGGATAATAAGAACAAAACTGATACAGATAGCAATGGAGTTTGCTTCCACTGCAATAAGCCTGGACACTGGAAAGAAACTGCAAGAAGATTCTTGTAGAGGCTAACCAGAAGAAACTTAGTGAAGTTTCGATTACAAATATAATTTTGTTCATGATTTAAAATAAATTTTTATTTAAGTCAAGATTCTACTTGGGTATTGGATACCGGCTTTGGTTATCATAAATATAGATTTATGAAGGGACCAAGAAGAAGTAGAAAGCTAAACAAAGATAGGTAATCCTATGTGTGGGAAATGAAGCAAAGGTTACTACATTAGTCATAGAAACTTATAGTTTAGCAATGCCTACAGGCAGGTCTATTAATTCAATAAGTTGTTATTGTATTCCAATTCTTGTTAGAAACATTATTTTTATTTTGTTGTTGGACAATGAAATTTGGTATTATATTTAAGAACAATAGTTGTTCTATTTATAATAATAATGTTTTGTATAGAACTGGAATATTACTTAATGGATTTTGTATACTTGACTTACGTAAAAATAATTATACAAATTGAGCAAACTAGTATAAGAAAAAGGAGATGATCATTCAAAGAGTTGAATGTGTGTATTTGCTGAAATACAAGTGTGAATTATTTGAAAGGTTCAAAGAATTCAGAAGTGAAACAAATTGGCAAAGTATTAAGATTCTTTGATTAGATCAAGGAATAAATACTTGTGCAATGAGTTTCTAAATCATCTCAAATGGTTTTCTCATAATGGACAACTCCTGATATGAAATAATTGACTGATGTATCTAAACGAAAAAAATCTTACCTTATTGGACATGGTACGGTCCATAATGATTTTACCGACATTCCAGTATCCCTTTAGGGTCATGCCCTAGAAATGGCTGCATATCTACGAAAAAGGTAACCTCAAAATCCGGCCCCAAGACTCCATAAAAGTTATGGACAGGGAGGATTCCTAATCTTAAGTATGTTAAGATAAGGGTTGTCCAACTTATGTGAAAAGGTTTCAAAGGATAAGCTTGGGAAAAGATTTGACAAGTACAGATTTGTGGGACATCCTAAAGCAAGTTTAGGGTATATGTTCTATAATCCTACTTAGCAAAAAGGTGTTTGTTGCGAAACACGCTTCCTTCTAAGATAAAGGTGTTTATCATTAAAGGACTAGTGGGAGGATAATAGATCTTGAAGAGTTCAAGAACCATAAAACACTATAAGTCAAATAAGAGGAACCTGTAGATGGACCTATTGTACCACAACCGAATCGTAAATCTGGAATAGTACCGAGGATAACTGGGAGGTATGGATTCAACATAGATGATGATGATGAGGTACGCATCATAGAAGATGATGATCCAGTTACATACGATGAGGTAAGAGTTGTAGACACTCAGAGAAATGGATTGAAGCAAGCTTCTCAAAAATGGAACATTCTTTTTGATGAAATAATCAAAAGAGTTTGATTTCTTCAAAAATAAGAATGAACCTAATGTGTACAAAGGGTCAGTAGGAGCGTCGTGACATTCCTTGTATTATATATTGATATACTACGGATAAGGAATGACATACCAATGCTACAATCAGTAAAGATAAAGTTGTCTAAACATTCCTCCATGAATGATTTGGGAAGAGTATCGTAATTGGGGATACAAATCTATATAGATAGATTTAAAAGGATGCTCAGCTTAACCCAAGGAATGTATATTCATTTGATGCTAAAGTCGTTTAGCATGACAAACTCCAAGAGAGGTCTCATGTTGATGAGTCATGGAGTGTATCTCTCTTAATAGTCCCCATAGACTCATAAAAGAGAGATCGCATGAGTTACTATCATGTATGCAATGAAATGTATGAGACCTGATGTTGATCAGTCATATTCTGGAGAAGTTCACTATGAGTCAGTGAAAAACATCTTAAAGTACTTAAACAGCACTAAGGATGTGATCATATTCATGGTGGGTCTGAATTAAAACTAAAGGGCTTAACAAACTCAAGTTTTTTCAGACAGATCAAGACGACAGAAAATCCACTTTAAGGTAAAGGGTTACCTTGAACGGTGGTGCAATGAATTGGAAAGGTTTCAAACAGCAAAGAGTTGCTGGTTTAGTGATAAAGACAAAGTATATAGCTATAAATGAAGCTGCAAGTTGATTGTTTGGATGAAAAGTTCATTACAGAACTAGGAATAGTTCTTAAGTCTCATCTTGGATCTAAACACGTGTTGTGGCACTTTTATTTGATTATAAGAATCATTGAAAGATGGGAAATCATTATAGAGATAGTAGACTCTCAAGAATAACATTACATATTCATTAACTAAAGCTTATCAAACAGCAGGATAATCGTCACTTAGAGAAGAAGGGTATGAGATACCATGGCGATTAGCTTTAGTGCAAGTGGGAGATTGAAAGTAGTATGGACACAAGTCAATCAAGTTTAATGATAAAACATATACTTTGTAACAATCTTATTCATTTATTAATAAAAAGTATTAATTTATTAAGGGCTTTTAATTATCTACATGATGCTATTTTATAATATGTGATAAACCCATAGTTTTAAGCAATGCTTTTAGAATAATGATGATGATCATTCTAATGAGATCTAAATTCTTAGAAAGCTTAAAACTAAAATAGTTCCCAATCATTGGATTACTAAATTGGGGATTAGTGAATCCGGATAGATTGGTATATACGTTGCTTGCTCATTGGATGAGGATGATTGATCTCATGATCATTTGTGTGGAGACACTAAAACAAGTATGTAGGTGCTTATTAGAGAATAAGTTCACTGAACGTGGCTCGCTAAGGAATACCTAATGGAGTTTTATTTGCCTGTTAATAGGAATTCCTATAGTGATAGTAATACAAGTGATCCTTGGAACTTGAGATCATCATAGTATCTTGTGTATGATGAATTATACTTTGACTTATTCCTTAAGATCCTTAGGGTATATCAAAGGGTATGCTTGGGTATAATTAGTTGTACATGGAGATAATGTATGATCAATAAAGAATCTACCGCTTCTAGTAAAAGAAGAGAAATGTCCTATGTGATTCGATAAATGACAAACCAGTAGTCCTTGGCCAAGGCAGAATGAAATTAGAAAGGAGTTTCTAATTTGGATTATTTGGAGTTGTGCATTTAATCTATGGTGATAGAATAAATTAAATAGCTTAATATTTATTATTTAATATTTTGGAAATATTAAATATATAAATTAATAAGAGGAGTCTTATTAATATTATTACAATTATTATTATTTTAATTTCTAAAGAGTTGGAAATTAATTTAATATTAGTACTCTCATTTATTCCTAATAAGATTAGAAGGGAAATTAATTAAAAGAGTTTAATTAATTATCTCTAATAAGATTAGGGAGCTTAATTAATTAAAAGAATTTAATTAATTAAATAAAACCCAATTCTTTAATTGTTAAGGAGGGTTGCCTACATCTATAAATAAGAGGAGTCTTATTATGGGTGAGGTGGTTGACACTTTCACAACACGTGAATACGTAATTCCAATAGTTGGGAGAGTACGCCTTTTTCTATAGAGATAAAAAAAACTTGAGTTTTGCCAAACACCCATCTTCTTAAATTTTTCTTCTTTCTTGGTGGATCACCTCTAGAGGCCAAACACTTGGGTGGCTAACGTTGATCAAAGGAAGGAACCAAACCCGGTGGATTCAAGTTGAACGCGAAAGGATTTGGAGGTGAACTTGTACTTGAGGAAGCTCGATCTTCAAGGGTATGATTTTTATTCTTTATTTTTTTGTTTAATTAATAATTGTACATAAAGGATGATCCGGGTATACAGTTTATAAAATTTTAAAACTCTGATTTTTAGACGTTTCTGCTTAATTTGTGCAATTTGATTGCGTCCAAGAATATTACAAACCTAACACTTATGTGCAAGCATGATAAGACATTTATGCTTCTAGGCATGATTGGTATGTGCACCCAACTAATTAAATAGGATATGGACTATACAAGCATGTTTTAAAAGTAAGTTTTCAAAGGATGGACAATATTAACCGTGTGTAAATGATGTGAATACATACAAGCATGCATATTACAGGGTGTATAACCTTCTTACATGAATAGGTGGTCAATATTGTTGGCCTCGTGATTTCATGAACTTGATTGACCTGAACTTATTAGAAATTCTAAACTAGAACCATAACGTGTGAAAGTGAACTTGAAATGATTTTAGAAGTACACAAGACCCCTTAACATGTGTATATTTGATGTGTTAATACCTTTGCATGCTAGGGAGTAAGATAGAACCAGAAATAAAAACTCAAGTCTGGTCTGGCCAGGGGACGGCGCAGCTGCGCTGTGACAACTCGAATTTTCAGTAATTATTAAAATGGGAAATTATTAAATAAAATTCTTATTATGAGATGTTTGAGTTTGAGTGAATATAAATATTTGTTGAATATTTTGAAATATGTGATTTGGTGTGAAAAGATTAAGTATGGTTTAATAGTTAATTTAACTATTGAGGAACTTAAATGGAATTGTTACGAAAAAGAAATTAACAATATTAGTTAATTTAATTAATTTGAAATCATGCCTTGATTGGCAATTAAATTGTTATGAATTAAATTTCAGTAAATAATTTGAGTAATTCACTTAATTTAAATAGTGAATTAGTATAATTGTTTTTAATAAAATGAGAAGGTATTATATACATATAAATGTAATGTGTTAATGTAATACGATTGAGCATTTCAGTAAATAACTAAAAATATTTATCGAATAAAATAAATATTTTAGTTGGAATATTTATGGAATACATATTCGATGGAAATTATTAAAGAAAGAATTGTTTAAGTATGATAATACTTGGTAAGATTTATGTTAAATGATTTTATGGTTGGTGCGTATTTTATTACGCTAATAGAATGTAATGTGCTAATTTAATTTAATAATTAAATTAGAAAAGTAAAGATTTGTTAAATAAGATGGTAGTTATATTTGCTAAATAATTTAGTTAAATATAATTTAATTAAGTTTGGTGTGACAAGGGTATTATATAATAAGTGGATTATTAAAATAAATTAAAATGAGATTTGAAGGGGCTAGTCAAACATAGCCTTGTGACTTTTGGTTATTATAACTAATGAAACATTTGGATGTGTAACTGATGAGGCCATAATGTGTACGCATTATTTTTATATCAGTTATATGGGTTTTACATGTTTTGTTCCTAAAGCCTAAGAATAAATAAAATAGAGTGTTGGAGAAGAAAGTCAAAGAGCTTTGAGAGAAATTGATAGTTCTGTGAAATTGAAGAAGAGAAGTTGAGAATCAAAGAAGTAAGAAAAAGATGATTTATATCATCTATTCTAGGTTTAAAGAAGAAATCAAAGGTAAATTCTAAAGTTTCTAGTTCTTATTTCCTAAAACTATCTCTTTGGGATTGGATTTTTTTGTTGGTTGGTTTCTTGAGAAATCTGATATATGTGTTAATGGGGGGGGGGGATGCAATCTGCTTTATGTTACCCATATTCGAATTTGAGTCAAGAAAATTCATGTTGTTGATGTTAAATAAGAGAAACTTGGTTTTTGACAAAAGATATATATTTTGGTCTACTTTGAGTGTAAAATTGATTAAGAAATCCTGTATAAAATCTTAAATTGATGATGAATATTGTGAGTATGTTGAAATACAAAAACAACAAAAGTTAAATGGATCATTTTGGTCGAATAATGAGTTCGTGGTGTTCGATCTCGCTAAATATGTCAAAATATGAAGTATAGAATATGATCTTGGAATTTGAGGGTTTAAGTTGGGTTGTTTAAGTTATTTATGTTTTTAGAATCAATATACATGTTGAGTTATGATTCTATACAATTTGTAGTGTCTGGGTATGTTTAATTTGATGTTAAAGTGAAGAAATTGGGTGTTTTTGGCTTGGTTTTGTGCAATTCACGAAATTGCAAAATGTCTCAATAGTCTTGTGCTAGCTAGTCTTGCAAGGCCATCTGCGCCAAAAATGACTTGGGTCCTGTGTGGCAGTCTTTTCCTACGTGGTCAATCAAGGGCTGTGTCACAAAGACCTAAGCTTAGTCTGATTCAGTCTTTATGCAAAGGTTCGGGCAAACCCAGTAAAGAGCAGCTGCGAACATGGCTTAAAAGATTACTTTATAATCAATTCTAATTAACATAATACACTTAATAAGGTATTATGGAAAGTTTTAAATACCTAATTCAAAGATGAAATTTAAATATTTATTTGGAAGTTAATTAGATTAACTTAATTAATTTATTAATCTAATTTACATTTAAAATAATGTAAAGGCAAGACATAGTAACTTAATTAATATTAAGTGACTATTTAAGTGAGTTGTTTTAAAGGCATAAAATGAAAGTCATTTAATTAACTTTATTGAAAGTAATACATTTAGTATAATGTACTGACAAGTTATAAGGACTTAACTAAACATTAAGTAGTGATTAAAAGAAAAACACGAGATAGAGGTTGACTTAATTAATGTTAACGAGTATTGTACATCTAAGGTGATGTAAAGAAAAGGTTTAAGAGTTAACTGAATATTAAGTGTTAATTAAAGTAGAATGTTACGAGAAGGAAAAGGAATTTTAACGTAATTAAACCGATTGAACAAAGAGATGTCGTAACAAGACTTAAACACTTGATTTGAAGATCGAGTGACGATTAGAAGGAAGTGTTTTCAAATAAAAGGATAAGACAAAGAGTTAATGCAATCTAATTGATTTTATTGTGTATATGTAACTGATGCTTGTATATATGAACTTCTAAACTATTATAGGATAAACGCAAGGCAGTAAGTTGTAGTTGGTAAGTAACGAATCAGGTTAATCTTTCAGTTCCTATCTGCTATGTGTACCTGATGATGAATTGCTTTAATATATATTGCAAAAATATTACATATGGTGTGAGCCTGAAATGTTAAAGTCAATTTATGGCTACATTGGTTGAGTAAATAATGTTAATTGAGTAAGGAACTCAATTTTCATACTTGTTATGTGAACTGAAGCATGTAAGATATGATAGTCTAATGATTATGTTGTATAATTTGAGCATGTTACTTATGTGCTACGTGATGCATGAAATGTAATATCCCAAGTGTTTATGAGTTGAGTATATAATAATGATTCTTAGAAAAGGGCAATGAATAGGTTAAAGAATGTATAATTGTGACGCCCCCAAATTCAAACCACACTTGTCTCAAATTTGGTTGTCACGTACTAACTCTAATAACAAATCAACATCTCACACAGTGGAATAATAGAATAAATTACATTATTATAACATAATTATTCTTGTCCTAAAGTCTCGCAACCGTTACTAATACAATACCACTTAAATTAAACATAGATTAATATAAATAAGTTTTCTACAACAGAATAATAGTACATTCCTAGTACTATGGAACTAACTATTCCAAAGCCTTCTCTTTACCCTTGTCCTTGCTAGAGGGTTCACCACGTTCTGCCTTAACTGAAAGTTTTAAGGAAAGCAAGGATGAGCAATAAATTTGCCCAGCAAGTAATATAGAAAAAAGGGAAATCAAAGTAGTTTTAAATTTCTCAAGGGTACAACAATAATGATAGTTCAAGATAGCAAGAAGTATCGATGATTATCAACAATAGTCGCTATGGACCGAAAATATCAATAATATCCAATGATTAATCAATTCAAGATTTCAAAGTAATGAATACTGAGTAGTCACTAAAGACTATGAACTTCTCCTAGAATTAACAGTAATAAATTGATAATTCTACAAAACGAGTACAACAGGTGATCAACCTAAAGTACCCTATGTCATATGTAACGACCCCAAAATCCATACAATTTAATTCTTGACTTCAGTCGTACATTCAACCTCTAATTTTACATCATTAAAAGATAATAAAACCATTGAAATTTACGGAATAATTAAAATTTTCTATTACAATTAAAATTTTCTATTACAAACTATTCTCGTTCCCAGAACTTTTAACCTTTACATCTAAATATCTCAGAATCATTGTAATACTATAAGAGTTTACATCGCAAAACGATATTACAATTCAACATTAATACATTATTCGGAACTTTAAACATGGTTCAAATAATAATAACTCAGCCAAAGTATATAAATCTTCAAGTATCACATCTGATTCATATCTTTCAAGTAGCACATAACCTTACCTTAAATCTTTAACCTGCAAAAGGAGTTATTTGCAATGTTGAGCTCAACAGCCCAGCAAAATCTAACAGTTTTCATGCATCACATAGCACATAATAACATGCTCAACATATATCTCATAAGCATTGGAGTAACATAACATACATGCTGCATTTCATATAACAAGTACAAAGATTAAGTTTCTTACTCAATCAACATTCATTATTCAATCAACGTAGTCATAAATTGACTTTAACGTTTCATACTTTCAATATATATAGAACACATCATGCTCTTTGCAACAAATAATTAAAACAGTTCATCATCAAGTTCACATAACAAATAGGAACTGAAAGACTTGTCTTGATCGTTGTTTACCAATAACAGTTTAACAGCTTACAGTTATCTGCACTTCACGTGCCCTACACAATTATATAATCATACACATAAACTATTAATCACATAACAACACATAGTAATTTTAATGTAATCTCTACTCCACATCTCTTAATCCTTCCTATTAATTAGCACAAAATGTTCAATTAGATTGTGTTAACTTTTCGACTTATGTAATATTAAAAATTCATTCAAGTGTTTAAGTCTTGCTAGGAATACTTATGTGTTTTATATTAAACCCATTCCATATCTTATAGTGTTCATTTCATTTGACTTAAAACACTTTCTACGTTTATTAACACTTATCACGGCGTATCGGCTTTCATTCGTCATACGCCCGGTTTGTCTCTCTTGTGTGTGCCTAGTATGCTTATACAACTTATCTAATACATCATTATATTAATGTTAAGAATCATTATATTTACTAACATTCATGTTTTATAACTTAGAATAAAAAATTTTATCGTCAAGAGCACTACACTTGCATACGTGCATGCCCGACGCCCTCTGCTTGCCTCCGAAAACACAACAGTCCTAAAGATGACCATTTTGACCCATTTTCCTGACCTCAAATTCAAAACCTAAAATAATACAAGTTCTAGGTCTATTCGTCTTCGTTCCGGATCATCTTGAATCGCATCAATCAGAGTTCGTATGAAAAGGTTGTGCTCATTTTAGTAAAACATGTTCGGTTAGATTTTTTTTCAAAATTTGACTAGACAGACTACTTCCCCCCTCTGCGGTGGGGTTTTTTTTCTAGGATAACTCACGTAAGGCGGGGGTCCTTCTGCTAATTCACGAATTTTCAAACCAAACACTACAGAAAGCCAAATTAGGCCTACAAACTCCTTTCTAACAACCATACCAACCTACCCAAGGTGTAATATGTTTACAGAAACATAAACTAATGTTTCTAACACGTTTCTAACCACATAAACAATATAAACATCAAAGATTACAACCTTTAATTTCACTATTTCTCTTATTTCCTCTTCTTTTGACATTCATAACGAAATTCTTCACTATGAATTCGTTTTTAAACCAATTCAAGTAAATCCAATTGTGATAACTCATATTCTTAACGTAATAACATAATACATGATCAATTTTAACAATAAATCATAACCAAAGATCAATTTGATAGTTTCAAAAGCCATTTTTCAGAAATTAATTCACAGAAAATCATTATGAACAAAATTCCCCTTGTTTATCAAAATTACATGGATTGAATTGGTAGAACAACCATATAACTCATAATATATCATAATATAACCCATATTACACATAACTCATGTTAACATCAAAGATTTAAGCATAATTTTCAACATAACTTCATAATCAAACGCTATGAACATGATTTCATCATGTTCATCATATCTTTGTGAATTGTAACCTTTGAACAACTATAAAAATCTCATGTAAGAGTATACATGAAAACATATGAACACCATATATGCATATAAATTCACAATCATGAAAACCTAATTTTACAAAGACTAAATACAAAATATCTTAATTTAGTATAAGGGTTAGTTTGATACCTTTCTAGGTTGAATTAGGAGATAAGATGGAGATAATGAAAGCTTTTCTTTTGTTTTCTCAAGGTTTTCCTTCTTCTTCTTCTTCTTCTTCTTCTTCTTCTTCTTCTTCTTCTCCTTCTCCTCCTCCTTCTTCTTCTTCTTCTTCTTTTTCTTCTCTGTATTCTCTCTTCTTATCTTTGTTCTTCCTTTCTCTTTTACTAATACGTAATATAAACTAATATATGATAATATAATATACGTATACTTATAATACCTATTATTATATAACATGAATACATATATAACTAATGTCAGTTATATTATTTGAAAATCAAAAGCCATAAGGCTTGTTTGGCTAAACCACTTTAAAAATTAATAACTTACAACCCTTATGCCTTATTTGTTAAAACCACTTAAAATAATGACTTAATCATTCCTTAAGCCTTGTTTGACAAAACAAGATTAAAACAAGAATTTTAAAAGCTCTAAGGCTTTATTTGGTAAAACCAAATTTAAAACTCTTTTAATTTATGTTAATAACTCATTTATCATATAGTTTTATTGTCACAATTTATTTAACAAATTCTCACTCCTCGAATTTAATTATTTAATTAAATTAGAATATCACCATTATACTCGTAATAAAATACGTATAAATCTCATCTATTTTATCACACTTAAATAAATTATCCCATAAAATTTTCATCAAATATTTATTTAATACCATAAATATTCATTTTATTCCATAAAGTTTCCAACTAAAATATTTAGTGTACTTAATAAATATTTTACTCCCATTATACTAACATTTACATTTTCATGCAATAAATTAGCTTCTCACTTTATTAAATCAATTATACTTGTATTAATTCACTATTTTAATTAAGTGAAATAATTACACTATTTATGAAACTTAACTCATAATAATTTCCATTCCCCATAAGGCATAACAATTAAAATTATATTATCTCATAATATAATTTCACTTAATTAAATTAACTAATATTATTTAATTTTTTTAATAGTTTAATTAACTATTAAATCTCATTTTCTCCAACATATGAATATATAATTCTCTTCTCACCAAATCACATAATTCAAAATATATACACCTCATAATAAGAATTTTAATTGTTAAATTTTTTTTAATAACTTATAAAAATTCGGGTTGTCACATTCTTCCCTCCTTATAAGGATTCTGTCCTTGGAATCACCGAAACCCTACCTTACTAAGGTTTTCACAAAATCTCTTTCACAATTATCGGTGAATAACTTCAACACGTTAACTTAGCAAAAAGTTTTACATATAATATACTTCATTCATTTCTTCAACAATTTTTAGGTTTTATTACATAGCCTTCAATTAAACACAGTTATATATCAAATATTATATATTCTTTAACCCATTCATTTCCTTTTCTAAGGATCGTTATCATACACACTCGGGATATTACATTCACCCTTTCTTCTAAGAATTTCGCCCTCGAAATTTTATCTATTAATCTTTATTCATTCAATCTATCAAAATAGATTTTACATTAATACTTTATTCATTCATTGGGTTCTATAACCACTTCTTTCCACAAGGATCTTTCTACAATTATTAAACTTTTCTATTAAAAGTTTTATATTATTCTTTGATAACTCATCTCCTTCTCATTTCAAAATTTCTTTTCTCACTTATTCAATATATTCATCATTCAATGTCGCATTCTACAACTTACTTCTTTCTAAGGAATATCATCCTTACCACATTCGCCTTTTAGAATAACAAGAATCTTCCATAATTGCTCAATAATTGGGAAGCAGTATGAATAACTCAGGAATTTAAAAGATTCCAAATCGTGCTGAGGGGTCATAAGACCTTGAATTACGTCAACGGTTATAAATACTCTTTCAACTTAAACCTTAATAGTCATTAGACTATAGGGACTCCCGTACTTAGGGTGTTAAGCCCTTCATACCATGTATTGTGCACAAACATCTAAACACGTCGCATAAAAATAATTCCCCCACAATAGGGTTGTTCTTCTCAGTTTTTAGATATGTAACTGAGCGTCATAAGACCACGAACTATGTCAACAGTTACAAGTAATCTTTCAACTTTAACCTTAACAGTAATACTGTAGGGACTCCCCGTACTTAGGGTGATCAGCCCTTCGTACCATGTATTGTGCACAAACATCTAAACACCTCCGTGTAATCCCCTATAAAAGTGTTGTTCATCTCAGTTTTTCAACATCTGAATCCGCACTAAAACAATTTGGTTTGGCATAACTTCTCAAGAAACGCTTGAATTTCATGAACATCTTTCAATATTCGTCTAGCTGAATTAAATAGCATAGACTTCTACAACAATTCAGACATCAATATATATATATATATATATATATATTCTCATATCTTAAAGAAACCTCAAAAACTTTTTATGGCGTCATGATTATGACGTTGTCGTACTACATCTCACCATAGTGGGCTGACGATCATATGATCACATCCAACACCAGGTTCCATTGCATTGATGACTCCATCGTTTATCATATCACCTGTTGCATATAGTTAAAATATATTTTGAAAATTTAGAAATCATTTTTTTTATCTAGCCAAAACCAACAGCATACATATGCGAATAATAACACTATTTAAAAAATTCTTTGGTTCTCTAGTGTGATCCAACATTTTTTTCAAAAATCAAAAGTACAACCATCGGCACAAAGTCAATAATTATCGAAAGTCTAGCATAGCTAGTAGATTTAGAATATCTAATTTTCTCCATCAATTACTAATTTTTATACTAAATATTCTTGTATTTCAACTTACCATCCTCCTATACCCCTAGTATAGTTCATCAAACTTACCGTACATTGGAAGTTCAGGAACTTGCTATAATAATATGAGTTTAGAACTTATCCTAGTCAGACCATAGGCATCCATTCGCTGAGGGGTTCAAAACATACCATATTATTATGAGTCACGAACTTACCATATGCATTAGTTTTAAGAACCGTGCTTAATCCTAACAATATCTGACTAATCTTAATAGTTTCTAACTATCAAATATACACATGAGAAAAGAATCACCTTTTCGCCACATATACATTAATAGCGCGACACCAACATTCCAATGATTATCAATGTGATAAACTTAGTGCAAGCACAAAACCCTCGCCCATACAAAGGTTTGTACAACTCAGCCATCACATGAGTCCTTAATTGAAATCCCTCCTAACTTTATCTTGCTTATAACTTGCTCTTTGCTCGATACGAATTTTTTGTACCTCATCATCTATAACTCCTCGTGAGTCTATCTCATACTATACATAGTACATTATCTTCATAGCATCAAGTTATAATTATTCAAACATTACAGACCATCTTTCTTTTATAACTTAAACAGATCACGTCGTGATCTTATTCTATAATCATCTCCCTTAAAATTATTTTCTTCACTCGTGATCGTTTTGTTTTACGATCCTCTTTCTTTCCTTTTTCATCATTTATGATTTCATTTATGCTTTTAATCTTACAGATTTTGTCTATTCATCATTATTCGTTATCTTGGCTATTGGAGTTAGGTAACTCCAATTTCTTATCTTTATATCTCTTCAAGATTTTTCTTTGAATTTTCTTATTTATATAACAATTCTTCCTTTAAGAATTTTCAACTTCATTTACATTGCTCAACATTTCATTCGGGTTCCAAATTTTCATCATACGTATCCATTTTCTACATTTGGTACACATCGAGTCTCTAATAGTTTCAATATGGTACGCTGAGTGGTTTCCCACAAACAACCAATAAACTAGGTTCCGAGTTACTAGTTTGTATATACCTCCGCTCTATGAAGGAATCTTTTAGCCCAGATACCATACATCAACTATTAAAGAGTACGATTGTACCACACTTAGATATCACCTTACATTCTAATTATTGGAGTTGGGTAACCCCACTTTCATATTCCTTATAACTCTGCGAGATTCTTCTTTGAATCCTCTCACGCATGTTTTAATCCCTTATTTATACATTTTTTAAATTACTTCTTATTGATCAAACTCTATTTGAGCTTATTCTTTCATTATCTTCACATTCCTTCTTTAAGGTTATAGCCTACGGTACTCCTACCTAAGGTTTATAACATACGGCTTTGATACCAACTGTAACGACCCCAAAATTCATACAATTTAATTCTCGACTTCGGTCGTTAACAATATATTCAACCTCTAATTTTACATCATTAAACGATAATACAACCATTGAAATTTGCGGAATAATTAAAATTTTCTATTACAATTAAATTTTTTTATTACAAACTATTCTCGTTCCCAGAACTTTCAACCTTTACATCTAAATATCTCAGAATCATTGTAATACTATAAGAGTTTACATCGCAAAACGATATTACAATTCAAAATTAATACATTATTCGGAACCTTAAACATGGTTCAAATAATAATAATAACTCAGCCAAAGTATATAAATCTTCAAGTATCACATTTGATTCATATCTTTCAAGTAGCACATAACCTTACCTTAAATCTTTAACCTGCAAAAGTGGTTATTTGCAAGGTTGAGCTCGACAGCCCAGCAAAATCTAACAGTTTTCATGCATCACATAGCACATAATAACATGCTCAACATATATCTCATAAAAATGGGAGTAACATAACATACATGCTGCATTTCATATAACAAGTACAAAGATTGAGTTCCTTACTCAATCAACATTCATTATTCAATCAACGTAGTCATAAATTGACTTTAACGTTTTATACTTTCAATATATATAGAACACATCATGCTCTTTGCAACAAATATTTAAAACAGTTCATCATCAAGTTCACATAACAAATAGAAACTGAAAGACTTGCCTTAATCGTTGTTTACCAATAACAGTTTAACAGCTTATAATTATCTACACTTCACGTGCCCTACACAATTATATAATCATACACATCAACTATTAGTCACATAACAACACATAGTAATTGTAATGTAATCTCTACTCCACATCTCTTAATCCTTCCTATTAATTAGCACACAATGTTCAATTAGATTGTGTTAACTTTTTAACTTATTTAATATTCAAAATTCATTCAAGTGTTTAAGTCTTGCTAGGAATAATTATGGGTTTTATATTAAACCCGTTCCATATCTTATAATGTTAAGTTCATTTGACTTAAAACACTTTCTACGTTCATTAACAATTATCATGGCGTTTCGGCGTTCATTCGTCACACGCCCGGTTTGTCTCTCTTGTGTGTGCTTAGTATTCTTATACAACTTATCTAATACATCATTATATTAATGTTAAGCATCATTATATTTACTAACATTCATTTTTTATAACTTAGAACAAAAAATTTTATCGTCAAGAGCACTACACTTGCATACGTGCATGCCCGACGCCCTCCGATTGCCTCCGAAAACACAATAGTCCTAAAGATAACCATTTTGACCCATGTTCCCGAACTCAAATTCAAAACCTTAAAGAATAAAAGTTGTATGTCTATTCGTTCTCGTTTCGGATCATCTTGAATCACATCAATTAGAGTTCGTATAAAAAAGTTATGCTCATTTTAGTAAAACATGTTTGGTCAGATTTTTTTCAAAATTTGGCTAGACAGACTACCCCCCCACCCCCCACCCCCTCATCGGGGTGGGGGTTTTTGCTCTAGGATAGCCCACCGGGGCGGGGGTCCCTTGTGCTAATTCGCGAATTTTCAACCCAAACACTACAGAAAGCCAAATTAGGCCTACAAACTTCTTTCTAACAACCATACCAACCTACCCAAGGTGTAATATATTTAAAGAAACATAAACTAATTTTTCTAACACGTTTCTAACCACATCAACACCAAAGATTACAACCTTTAATTTCACCATTTCTCTTATTTCCTCTTCTTTTGACATTCATAGCGAAATTCTTCACTATGAATTCGTTTTTAAACCAATTCAAGTAATTCCAATTGTGATAACTCATATTTTTAACATACTAACATAATACATGATCAATTTCAACAATAAATCATAACCAAACATCAATTTGATAGTTTCAAACGCCATTTTTCTGAAATTAATTCACAAAAATTTATTATGAACAAAATTCCTCTTGTTTATCAAAATTACATGGATTGAATTGCTAGAACAACCATATAACTCATAATATATCATAATATAACCCATATTACACATAACTCATGCTCACATCAAAGATTTAAGCATAATTTTCAACATAACTTCATAATCAAACTCTATGAACATGATTTAATCATGTTCATCATATCTTTGTGAATTGTAACCTTTGAACAACTATAAAAATCTCATGTAAGCGTATATATGAAAACATATGAACACCATATATGCATATAAATTCACAATCATGAAAACCTAATTTTACAAAGACTAAATACAAAACATCTTAATTTAGTATAAGGGTTAGTTTGATACCTTTCTAAGTTGAATTAGGAGATAATGAAAGCTTTTCTTTTGTTTTCTCAAGGTTTTCCTTCTTCTTCTTCTTCTTCTTCTTTTTCTTCTCTGTATTCTCTCTTCTTGTCTTTGTTCTTCCTTTCTCTTTTCCTAATACGTAATATAAGCTGATATATGATAATATAATATACGTATACTTATAATACCTATTATTATACAACATAAATACATATATAACTGATGTCAGTTATATTATTTAAAAATCAAAAGCTATAAGGCTTGTTTGGCTAAACCACTTTAAAATTTAATAACTTACAACCCTTATGCCTTGTTTGGTAAAACCACTTAAAATAATGACTTAATCATTCCTTAAGCCTTGTTTGGCAAAACAAGATTAAAACAAGAATTTTAAAAGCTCTAAGGTTTTTTTTGGTAAACCAAATTTAAAACTCTTTTAATTTATGTTAATAACTCATTTATCATATAATTTTATTGTCACAATTTATTTAACAAATTCTCACTCCTCTAATTTAATTATTTAATTAAATTAGAATATCACTATTATACTTGCGTAATAAAATACATATAAATCTCATCTATTTTATCACACTTAAATAAATTATCCCATAACAATTTTCATCAAATATTTATTTAATACCATAAATATTCATTTTATTCCATAAAGTTTCCAACTAAAATATTTAGTGTACTTAATAAATATTTTACTCGCATTATACTAATATTTACATTTTTATGCAATATATTAGCTTCTCACTTTATTAAATCAATTATTCTTGTATTAATTCACTATTTTAATTAATTGAATTATTCACACTATTTATGAAACTTAACTCATAATAATTTCCATTGTCCACAAGGCATAACAATTAAAATTATATTATCTCATAATATAATTTCACTTAATTAAACTAACTAATATTATTTAATTTCTTTAATAGTTTAATTAACTATTAAATCTCATTTTCTCCAACATATGAATATATAATTCTCTTCACACCAAATCACATAATTCAAAATATATACACCTCATAATAAGAATTTTAATTGTTAATTTTTATTTAATAACTTATGAAAATTCGGGTTACACTACAACAAAAAGGCTTATCAAATGACCCGTGCATACGATAAAGAAATGGGTATCGTATTCAGATGCGGTCACGATATTAGTCGCAGTAATCCGGTCATTTGGATGCACAGTAGCGACCATTAATAGTGACCGAATTATTAGCGACCGCAATCAGCGACCGTTTTCGTCGCTATTTTGACTCGTGCTGAGTCATTTGTTAGGTGTGACGTGGCACACGTGGCGGCTGACCGATATAATTAATAGCGCAATCACTGCGGCCGCTAGTTTCAAGAAGGTGACGTGGTGGTCGATATAATTGTTAGCCACCGTCGCGATCATTGATGGATTTTTTTAAAAAAAAATGTTTTTGCATGTTTTATTGATTTCCCAAAAATAACCTGCTTTGTACCTGCTTTCAATCCCAACACAGCAGTAAATATAAGCATCCATATTAACATCCATCCATGATATAACTACTATATGATAAACATTGATCATCCATGAATAAACATTCATCCAACACAATACAATCGATATCGCAAACATCCATATAAACCAATACAATTGTCCAAACAATGAATCTAAAAGAGTACAAGGCTTTAAAAATCTAAAAAAACAAGTCTAGGCGCTCTTCATGGATCATCCAAATTAGGATCCTGTAATTAACAAAGTAATAAAACATATATGTTACATGTGTTGATACTTCTACGACTTAGGGAAAGGTAAACAATAGACAATGTAGTGAAATATATAAGTAAGACTCTGACTCAGAGACTATAAACAAATAAGAAAATGTAGCTAAATAATAAACGATATATATATACCTGGTCGTCATTCTCGCTTTGTCTTTGCCGCTTCCTCGTCGCTGCTTATTCTTGCTTACATCGCCCTCACCAACTCATCAGACTCGTAGACTGCAGATGATGCCGCCAAAGATAATGAAGAAGATCACTATCTCGACAAATCGCTCTCACACAACAAGTAGGGAGTATGATAAGTCGGATAACTTTGATATTATGTGTGTAGACTGGGTGGCGAGTCGCTTGCTCAATGCCGTTGATGGTTGGTCGGGCGCCGCTTTTTGTCCTTGGCCTTTGACATAATTTTTTTTTACGATGGACGCCCTCTCTCATAATTCATAATCAATCGATGGACGCGGGGTGCCTTTAGGATAGCGCTCGTTCATTAAGCCCTTATAAGTGTCCTATCAGAAGGTGAACAATTAAATAGTTAAAAATAAATATAAAAAAAACTAAAAAAGGTCGTCATAATTTATAAACAACATATTAGGATAAAGTGAACTTATTACCGCTTATCCGAATGACCTCGCATGCACCATCGCGGGTGGCCACATACACATCCAACCAATTGATAGGTTGACCTTGAGACTGAGACTCCTACAGTTCATTTTATCATATTATTATGTAAACATATGGTATTTTAGCTACAACAGATGACTGTAAACATAACATACGTACCACAGCAAGAATGTATCTGCAATTGTGATATACCGCTTCTAGCCGATACGTGCCTTTTGCCTTCTCACCGTCTGATACACCTGAGGATCTGTTCGAGGCGCAGTCTTGCGCCTCTTGACCTAGCTCTCAGCTCTGCACTAGTCACACATCTGCACCCATATGGGCTGTACGCACCACCAGGGGCTATGCTCATGCATATACTGCTCACCCTGTCCTGGATGGTCAATCTCAGCATTGTGTAGGGCTTTTTGTCGTTCCTTGTTTAGATTATCTTTAGTTCGGACGGACGGCTTCCTCGCCGAATAGTGTCTCGAATAATCGATGCCCGTAAGGTCGTCCCATCTATACCTCTTCTGCAAATAAAATAACAATAATAATATTAAAACTGTTATATTACTAAACAATATTATTTGATTAACTATGTATTATCTATCAAAGTGATAAAAAATATACCTGAAATTCAGCCCAAACTGCATCCTTATGGGCGAGAGGTGTGCTCATCCATGTAATCACTGGCGTAGGCCAGTTCTGTAAGCATAACTGTGAAATGCACTTCACAATTTTACTATCTTGAAAATCACTACAATATACACTAATTTACATTAAAACCCTTGCATTAAAATCACTACTATATTTATAACAATGGAAATATTAAACCCTTATATATACACAATGTTTAACTTACGTGCTTTCTGGAGGAGGACGGATCTGTATAAGAATGCGATCATCCGGATTAGCCGGGGCCTTCGGCACATGATTAGGGCCCCGACCCAACCTGCGCTTTCGTGTTGCAGGTTCAGAAGACATCTATAAATAAAAAATTTAGGATGTTAGTATGAGTTATAAATGAAAGGTACATAAACATGTCAAAGATATAGAGAACATCAGGATATGTAATTGTATGTAAACAAAAGGACAATAGGATAGGATATTCTAGGCCACTAGGATAGTCTAGGCATGTATATTTAAGTTACTTAAGGTTACTTTTAGCATCACCACACTTTATTTAATTATCTAACTCATTTTGACTTATCAAATCACACTTTAGGCTTGAAAAGAGAGCTTAAATTGGTTTTCTTGTTGGCTTTAGTAATGACTATGTTTGGGAATCATTACTAGCATGTATGAGCAACTTTATATCTGCTCATAATAGTCCTTTAAGGTAAGGTACTATGAATTGTCCAAAACAGTCCATTTTTGGCTTTAAAATGTGATTTTTAACAAGTCTTATGCTCAAAATGGCTTAGGCTTGGTTCCTTTAGTTTGTGTAGCTTTCTTATGTCCTATTATGACTATTGAAACTTGTGTACGGGGTCCAGGTATGGTGGTTCACTATTTTAGTGTTTATTGTTCTATAAAGCTTATTTTCATTGATTTTTAAGCAAGAATTTGCACAACACACCATGTAGACCTTAACAAACTTAGGGAACCATTTTTACATGTTATCTATAGGCAATGTATGTACTCCTCACTGTCTAACAACACCAGTCACACAAGTTGGCCATAATTGGGTCCCTTATATAGCACAATTTTGGCTACCAAATCCCCAACAGTCTACAATAGAACACATATGGTCTTTAAGCATTCCTATAAACCTTAAATCACCATGAAAACTCATAAGCACATACTCTAGCATGTTTGAAAACTGAGTTCAATCTTTCTATACCCAAAACAACCTTAAGTGCACATCATAGTTGTACTAATATGTTCCAAATATTAGATAAGTAAGAAAATGGAATGAGAAATCCAATAAGAGTATATGCAAAAATGAATGTGGCATAGGATTCGATTGTTATGATCGATTCACTACTCATTGTCACTCATTTGTCTTTTGAAGCAAGTTTTCTACTAGTATATATATAATCTAAAGTTTTCTACTAGTATATATTTTTTTACTCACTTCTCTCTCTGGCTTTTGTTTTGTTGGTGAAAAGTGAAGAAAATGAAGTAACTTGACTATTTATGGGAAATATTTTTGCTAGTTTATTAATTGGTCCCTCAACTCTTTTTTTTCTTAGTCAAGTTACTTAACAAGGATACATATATGATTCGATGGTCCATATCTGAACACAACAAAAAACATCACATATACTCATTTCCATCACATATACACGAATGCATATATGGCCATTTGACTTATATATGAAGATTTAGACAAGTATGGATATTTTAGAAACAACTCATTATTTTTATGAACATTAATAGTGTGATTGAAGTTATGGTGCTTGTGTTTGTATTTGTACTTTTCATTTTCTTTCTATTCTAAGCTAAGTCATACTTATAGCATACATATTAATAGTGTGTCATTTTCTTTATCTTCTCGACTGTGAATTATGGAAAAACTTCTTTGAACCTTCTTCTTGATTGAATTATGGATTAATTCCTAGTTATGTTTTATGTTATACTCATGTTCAAGTTATATGGCCATTTGACTTATATATGAAAAAAAATCGGCAGAGTCTCCCCTATAATAAGGACTATCCACATGCACGAGGGCATGCATACTTGACCAATTTCAGCAAAATATAATCCCAACACACAAAACAGAATGTGCACAAGTATAATTTAAGGCATAATTTAGGAGAATCCAATATTAGTAACAACAATAAGAAGCCCAAAAATTGTCCCAATTTAAGCAATATCAACAATAATTTATTTAAATTTCAGCAAAAATATATTCAGCAGTAATGTTATATTCAATTTTTTTCCAAATTTTAGCAACTGTTATTCAGTAATAACAAATTATCCAACTTTAGATAATCTCATATTAAAATATGAAACCTAATCATGCATGTTCCCAAATTATTCTTGTGGTGTAAAGTGTGTGTATATATTCTTATAAAATTATACATATATGATGTATGGGTGTATATATATATACATATAGGTATCAATCAACTCATAAAGGAATCTCTCTGTCTTAAATTCATTGATTATCCCAAAAGTTTCATACCCATTAGGGTTCTACCCATTTTGAATAAG
The DNA here is from genome assembly GCA_020205615.1 of Panax quinquefolius. Taxonomy (NCBI): domain Eukaryota; kingdom Viridiplantae; phylum Streptophyta; class Magnoliopsida; order Apiales; family Araliaceae; genus Panax; species Panax quinquefolius. The sequence goes on along the minus strand of CM035159.1, from coordinate 88,000,626 downwards.
ACACCGTAAATTAAACTGGATTTTCAGTCAAATTTTGGATTTTCAGTCAAACACAAATTAAACCAAAAAAATTCAAGAAAATGGCATCTAGAAGCAAAACATCAACACATTCACATCTTCAGAAAAACAAATCATGGCCATTCAACCATGCATAATAGAAAAGTAGTTTAATTTAGGGATTAATTAAAGGGGTTACCAGCGGTGGTGAAGGCGTCGGCCGGTGATGTCGGTGGTGAAGGCGTTGGCGGCAGTGGCAGTCTTCCTCCTTCTTCTCTTCTCCCCCTACTCTCTCTTCTCCCTTTCGTTAGTGTCTCCCTCATTTTTTTTTCTTCAGTACTGATCGAGCGAACTACTGAAGCTGATTAAGTTTATGAGAATCAACAACCGCACGCGGTCGCTAATTTTTAATGATGTGGACATATCAGTGACCGCTCCTGGTCGCTGACAGAGAGTGGTCACCGTGCCAAAATTTCGCACCAAATTTTAGGAGGGAATTTTATATCAGTGACCGATTAGCGACCGCATGCAGTCGCTGATATGAACTAGCGACTAGAATCCATCTTGGTGGCAGATAGCGATCGCTATTACTATTATCAGCGACCAGATAGGGCGGTCGCTGATAATTTTGGTCGCAGATAGACCTTTTTCTTGTAGTGTTATCACATCATGCATAACATTTAATCTTTTTGATGTGCGCACGTCGGTTCCCCGACAAATATATAATTCCCCTACCAAGAGGGTTGTTCATCTCAGTTATAAGAGTCTGTACCAAGTTAATTTGGTTTGGATAGCTTTCGATCAAATATCAATAGTCTAGCTGAAGCAATGTTTTAGACAGTTTTCTTTCACAGTATATATATGAACAATTATTGTTCGAAATCAAAGTTTATAAACAATTTCATTTCTAGATTTTGAAGTATTATACTTTCAAAGTTCTACTTGTACGATCAATAATAGCACAAGTTCAAGTAATTCTCAATAAAGAGTAGGGTTCGAGTAATTGTCTCAAGCGTAGTTTACCAAAGTATATCTTATCAACACTCTTTGAATCCAAACATAATATAGTTACGCGTATAGGATATTCATTAGCTCATACATGATATATAAGTTTAAACGCACACATAAACGTCTAACTTAGTCGTATACTCTACACATACTTTGCGTACTTATAACACAAATCAGTTTGCAAGAAACCATGAAGTCAAATAACATAGTATCTAATTATTGCCTTATAGTTCGCAACCATCTTTTGGACTTATCACTTTCAAAGTTTATAATCAACATTCAATTCTATCACTTAGCATGCTTCTGAACACATTGGATAGTATACTGGTCATTTAATACAAGTTAAAGTAACCATATAAGCATGCTTTGAACTTCAGATTACAAATAGAATGTAGAACTATTTGCAGGATGGCGCAGATTCATACCTATGCAAAGGCTTAGGGATCTGGCAGCATTGCTGGCCGTCCCCGCCGCACTGAGTTGAGCCTTGCATTTCTTGTTTTTATCCAAACTTTAACATACCTAGACACTTACACCTAACATGCATACATGCTAGAGGTCTTTTCATAAGCATATGACCATTCTACGTTCACTTTTACATATCATGGTCTTAGTTAAGGATTTTCACAAAATTAAGGTCAAATAGGGTCATGTAATTACCATGCATACTAAGTAGCCTTATATTCACATAAATATATTTTCTACTTATACACCTGCTCATAGTGTTCGTATCATTTATTCATAGCTAGCATTGATATTGCTTTAAAAACATACTTAAACACATGCTTGGTCTACTACCCTTATATCAAACACATAAGAGCCATGTTTAGAGATATAATGAACGTAAACATGTTATTTTAGATTCTTAGAACTTAACTACTCATACTTAATGCACTTGGTTTGAAAACATATCCAAGTTTGCTTTTGAAATCATTTTAAACTTGAACAGTGCCATTTAACACATAGAAGATAACTTTAAATCTTTTATCATGTGTGGCTAAGTCATGTTAACATCTTCACAAGATCAGAATGTATATTATGTAGTATTCATGCATATTTTCTTTGATATGTCAAGCTTTGCCTTGAAAAAGTTATCTAACACAAAGCCTAACAAGTTAATCATGAACAAAGGAACTATAAACACTATATCAAGCTCATTTAGGTTCGAAATGAGTCATGTGTGTATACTACTAAGCTCAGAACTAATAGAACATGTATTCCATCAAAGTTTGTTTTCAACACTTTAAGTTTTTGTTACAAATTTCTTACTAAATCATGATTTGTATTACCTATCTCATAAGAAAGCTTTAAATCTCATGATATACTTCTTTTTAGGTATATATATATATATATATATATATATATATATATATATATAAGTCATAATACCAAATTAGAAATACATAGCATAACCAAAAACCAGAATCTAGTCATGTGGTCCGGCTAAATTTACTACAAGACCCTAGTATAAATCATGCAATTGCGTTCCTTCACCAAACAACAAGAGTAACATACTCTATTTTGCAGAGCATCAACCAACATTGATTCTTCTTAGTTTAAACATGTTCAACTCCATCATTAAAGGTTCCATATATGTACACATGCCTTATAAACACATGATAGCATGCTAATTCACATTAATTTTCAGAGAATTCATGTAATTTCTAAGAATTTTGACAAAACCCAACTAAGAACAAAAGTTAGGATTTTTATACCTCTTGAAGCTTAGTATGCTTAGTTTCTCCCTTCAGAGATTGCTAGACTCTTCTTTAAACAACAAACACTCAAACTCAAATTTTCAGAATTTCAACAAACAAATCACAACAACGTAAAAACTGAGAAATGAAGATGCTATTTATTGAGTAATGGTGGACTGGCTAAAAGCTTTACACCAAAGGTTGCATCCATGGTGTAGAAGGAAAACACATGGGTTATTAAATATTTGCTCAACCACTCACCATCAGCCATTGGCATAGCAATGATCACCTATGTTTAAGGTTACTGTTCACTGCTTGGAAGTTACGCAATGGAGATTGAGCACGGTTTGTTCAACTGAGCTTGTAACAATGGTTCTAATACTTAGCAATTTGGTTAAACAATCTCTGGTTTGGTTCCTTTAATTCCCACAATGTTATTTTAATGTACAATTGTTACTATATTAGGAAAAATTAGGGATTATTTATGTACTCACATCATATAATCCATGTACATTGAGTACATATAATAAAATAACGCAGTTAGGTATTATTATCCGGGAATCTCCCATAGATATTTTTTTACTACTCACATAACCATATAATAACATTATTCAAAATTAAATGTTTATTTTAAACATTTAATTATTTTTCCACTTTCTAGAGTATACAGTTAATTAATTATTTCTGTATTAGGTCACATATGATTTCATTGTACTACTTGGTACCTTATATCATCAATATGTATTCTTATCATATGCTTTTATTCATGTCACACATTACAATAATGTTCCATTCCATTTCTACAATAATAACCAACTTATCCCAAATCAAGCCATGTGTGCAAAGCGCTTGATTTGTCTTCTTGGGAGGGCGCATGTGCCTTGGCCACTTCTTGAAGTACAAACTGGTTTAGTTCTAAGCCAGTTCCAACCTCTATCACCATACTAGTTTTACATGACATGAATTAACTCCCATATTAGTAATATTACTAGTTAAAGAGTTTATTCATTCCATATATGGAATCATATAATTACACATAATTAATCTTCCTCTTAATAAACTATTTCTCTTTTAATTCACTTAGTGAATTTCCTCGTTCCACATTATACCACACAAGGCATTTCACAATTCCCATCATCAATTCCACACTTCTCAATTCGTATAAATTCAATTTGAATTGATTGAATTACTCATCTCACACACATCAATATTTATATTCAAATAAACATTCATTTTCTTATTATATTATTTATTTATTCATGAAATTCATGGTTCTTACAATAATACTCAAAACATAATTGAGTTTAAGTGAAGTTTATGAGATAAAATTTGCAAGAATTTATTGAGGAATAGAATGGAATAGGAATTATAAAAACTATATTTTAAGTGATGTGTTGAAATTATTCAACGATAAAATTTTAAAACAGAATAGATGAAAACCGAGTAAGGGAGGTTGCATAGATTTCGAGGACGGAATCCTTATAAGGAGGGAAGGATGTGACAACCCGAATTTTCAGAAATTAATAAATAAAATTCTTATTGTGAAAGGTATATATTTTAGATTATGTAGTTTGGTGAGAAGAAATTAAATATATATGAGATTTAATAATTGATTAAAGTGAAAAAAATTAGTTATGTAAAAGAATATGGTGGAAAAAGAAATTAGCCAAATAAATATTGGTTAATCTAATAAAGTTGAAAATTATATTATGAAATGATATAATTTGATTATTAAACCTTGTTGGCGGTGGAGTTATTATGAATTAATTTTATAAATAATGTGAGTAATTTACTTAATTTAAATAGTGAATTGATGTAAATATATTTGTTTTAATAAAATGAGAGAGTAATTTATTATATATAATTGTAATATATTAATGTAATACGATTGTGAGTTTATGAAATAGTTAAAATATTTATCGAATAAAATAAATATTTCAATTGAGATATTTATAAAATAAGTAAATATTCCATGGAAATCATTATGGAATAATTTGTTTAGGTATGGTGATATTAAATAAATTGAAGATAAATAGCTTTATAATTTGCGCGTATTTTAGTACACTAATGTGATGATAATATTCTAATTTAATTGAATAATTAAATTAGAGGGTTAATGATTTGTTAAATAAAGCGGAGTTTATATTGATTAAATAATTAAATTAAATTTGGTGTGACAAGGGCACCATATAATAAGTGAATGATTAAAATAAATTAAAAGAAGTTAGGAGTAGTAAGGCAAACAAGGCCTTGTGGCTTCTGGGTTTTTATAACCGCTGAGACTATACGTGGGTAACTTCCTATGTCAGTTTATTCCCTCATACGTTCTTTTGTAAAGAGCTGGAAAAAAAAAGAAGAGAGTTCAGAGATAATTGAGAGAGAAGGAGAAGAATTTCTCTGAGAAATTGTGAAGGTTAAGAATCAAAGAAAGAAAGGATGACCAAGATTATCCAAGTTATCTAGTTAATCAGATGGTAATAATCTAGCACTAACTCTAGTTATGTTCTCTTGAATTTTCATCAAAAAGATGATTTTTGGTGATTAAATTGCTAAGGAATATGTAATATGTGTTTTTGAGCAAATATAATTTGTTTTATGTTGTTTAGAATAGAGTTTTAAGTAATTAAATTCATCGAAACATGTCTAAGATGAGGAAATTTGAGTTTTATGGTAATATATGTATGTTTTGGTCTATTTTGAGACTAAAATTGATGATGAATTTGTGATAGAAATATTAAATTGATAATAGATGTTGTTAATACGTTAAAAAATAAAAAAACGAAGGTTAAACAAGTTGATTTGGTTAGGAATCGAATCTGTGGTGAATGATTACGCTAAACATGTTAAAACATGAAAAATAGAGTATGAACATGAGTTTTGGGTCAAGATTTAGGTTAGTTAATGTTTCTGTAAATTGTTGATTCTTTGGTATGATGTAGTTCTATAAATTACGAATCCATAGAATCGAAAACAAACTAATTTGGATGTGTAAAACTCAAGTTATGAAGATTAGAAGGAGAAAGGATCGAAAAATCGCAAGAACAATAAACTACAAGTTCTGGTTCTGCTAACGGGCACACCTACGCTGTGCACTAAGTCTATTGGGGCGCAACTGCCCTCTTGGGTGCAGTTGCGCTGTTTCCAAGGCTTAATTGGGTGCAGCTACGCTCTAGGTGTGTCAGGTGTGACTGTTTTGACCTCTTGTAATAAAACGACCATAACGTTTTCATACGAACTCTGATTGAGGCGATTCAGGATGGTTCGAAAAGATAACGAGTAGACCTACAACTTTGATTCTTTAAGTTTTGAGATTTGATGTCGGTAACAGGGGTTAAAATGGACATTGTTGGGACTGATGTTTATTCAGAGGCAATTGGAGGGCGTCGGGCAAGCACGTATGCAAGTGTATTGCTTCTGATGATAAAAGATGTTGTTATAAGTTATAAAACATGAATATTATGAAGTATAATGATGCTTAACATTAATAAATGATGTATTATATAAGTTGTATAAGCATACTAAGCATACACAAGAGAGACGAATCGGGCGTGTGATGAATGAACGTTGAAACGCTATGACAAGTGTTAATAAACCTAAAAAGTGTTTCAACTTAATTGAAATGAACATTATAAGATATGGAATGGGCTTAATATAAAACAATAAGTAGTCCTAGAAATATTTAAACACATGAATGAACTTTGAGTATTACTAAGAAAAAGTATAGTGAGATATAAGTCGAAAGTTAACACAATCAAATTGAACATTGTGTATTGATTAATAGTAAGGGTTATTGGGATGTAGAGTAAAGTTTAAATTACAACTACCATGCGTTGCTATGTGAATAATAGTTGATGTGTATGATTATATAATTGTGTAGGGCACGTGAAGTGCAGATAGCTATAAGCTGTTAAACTGTTATTAGTAAATAATGACCAAGGCAAGTCTTTTCAGTTTCTATTTGTTATGTGAACTTGATGATGAACTGTTTTGAATCTTTATTAGAAACATCACGATGTATTATATATGTTGAAAGTATGAAACGCTAAAGTCAATTTATGACTATGCTGATGGAATAAAGAATGTTTATTGAGTAAAGAACTCAATCTTTATACTTGTTATGTGATATGCAACATGTATATTATGTTAGTCCAATGATTATGAGATATATGTTGAGCATGTTATTATGTACTACATGATGCATGAAAACTGGTAGATTTGATGGACTGTCGAGCTCAACCTTTCAAATAACCACTTTTGCAGGTTAAGGATTCAAGGTAACGCTAAGTGCTACTTGAAAGACATGAAACAGATGTAATGCATGAAGATTTATATACTTTGGCTGAGTTGTTATTATTTGTACCATGTTTAATGTTCCAGATGATGTACTTGATAATGTATGATGTTTAAGAGATGTTGAGTTTTAAAGTTTAAATTTTGTCCGATGTATAAAGGGTATTGAACCTGGTTGTAAGTTTTATTTATTAACTCTGATAAAGTGAATAATAAACTAAGTATGGTTCAAAGGTAGGTAAAGATAAAGGTTTTGAGAAATGTACTTGATAAATCACAATAATTATGTAATAATAAACTGTAAGTTTGAGTTATCTGATATGTAAAGGTTATCGGATTGAAATGTAAGATTTTATATAAGAACTTTGATGAAGCGAATCATAAAATAACTTGATTCAGAGATGTGTAAATGATTAAGGTTTTGATTCAAAGAATTAAAGTAAGAAGACAGAAAATTTTAAATTATTTCGCATTTATTTAATTTTAACATTGAATAACGATGTAAAAATCAGAAGTTAGACGTATTATTAACGACCGAAGTTGATAGTTGAATTGTATGAATTTTGGGGTCATTACAGTTGGTATTAAAGCTGTAGGTTATGAACCTTAGGTAAGAGTACCTTAGGTAATAACCTTAGAGAAGAAAGGAGAAGATGATAAAGAATAAACTCAGGTAAAGTTTGAACAATAAGAAATAAATTTAAGAAATATATATAGAAGAGATTAAAATATATATGAGAAGGTTTAAAGAGTAATCTTGAAGACTTATAAAAGATGAGAATCAGAAGTTACCTGACTCCGATAATAAGATGTTAAATGTTGTTAAATAGACGATGTTTACAAGATGAAAATGAATAAAATAATAAGAAGGAACTCAAATAGAGTTTAATTGATGATAAACTCAGAGAATGCTTATGAAACAAGGTAAGATAATATGTGTGGGTTCAAAGAAGAACCTGAAGAGTTAAAATTGAGTTGAATAATCATAAGACAACATAATTATAGAGGAAGTAATGAGAATCGTAAAACCAAAATGATCATAATATAAGAAATTAATCATAAAGAAGATGATTGTAGAATAAGATCACGACATGATCTAGTTAAGTTGTAAAATGCTAGAGGATCTATAATGACTGAATGGTTATAGATTGATGTTATAACGAGAAGGTACTATGAAATAGTACGAGGTAAACTCACAAGGAGTTATAGATGATGAAATACGGAAAATTCGTATCGAGTAAAGAGCAAGTTAAGAGCAGGATAGAGTTAGGTGGGATTTCAATTGAGGACTCATGTGATGGCTAAGTTGTAAAAACCTTTGTATGGGCGGGGGTTTTGTGCTTGCACTTAGTTTATCACATTGATAATCATTGAAATGTTGGTGTCGCACTATCAATGTTTATGTGGTGAAAAGGTGATTCTTTTCTCATGTGTATATTTGATAGTTAGAGACTACTAAGATTAGTAAGATATTATTAGGATTATGTGCGAGTTCTTAAAACTCATACTTATGGTAAGTTGATAACTCATAATCATATGTATGTATTTGAACCCCTAAGCATATAGACAGTCCCTGATGGGTTCTTAAACTACACATTGCTATAACAAGTTTCTAAACTCATATTATTGTGGCAAGTTCCTAAACTTCCAAAGTGTGGTAAGTTTGATGAACTATATTGGGTATAGAAAAGTTGTGAAGCAAGGACTAAGAATTTTTGGTATGGTAAGCATTGATGGTGCTAAAGATTAGTAGAATGATTAAGTGACGAAGCAATGGAGTAAGGATTTAAGATGATGGAGGAAATTGGATATTCTAAATCTTCTAGCTATGCTAGATTTTCAAAATTTATTGACTTCGTGCTGATGTTGCACTTCTTTGTTTTTGAAAATGTTGGAATAGATGATTGAATCAATGGGTTTTTAAAATAGTGCTTTTTTTCTTGTGTTTATGCTAGTTGTTTCAGCTAGACAAAAATAATTTGAAATTATCAAAACTTATTTTTGTGATCATATGTATCATTTGATATGGTGTGGAAATAATAATCAAAGGAGTCATAAATGCAATTGAACCTAGTGTTGGATGTGATCATAGGATCGTCATCCCACTATGGTATGATGTAGCATGACTGAATCCTCAACATGCCATTAAGACGGTATGATATCGTGATGTAAAAATGATTTTTGGTTTTCTCTAAACTTTGAAAAGATATGTTATTGGAGATGGTTTAAAAAAAAGATTTATTTTTGTTTCCTTTAAACTAAGAAAAGTATATTAATTGAGTTTGTTAATATATATATATATATATATATCTCTCGATTGATGTCCAAGTTGTTGCTAGAAGTCTATGCTACTTAATTCAGCTAGACGAATATTGAAAGATTTTTATGAAATTCGAGCGTTCTTTGTCAAACTATGCCAAACCAAATTGTTTTGGTGTGGATTCATATGTTAAGAAGCTGAGGTGAACAACCCTATAAAAATGGGTCATGTTATCGGAGACAATGGTTCCGAAAGTAACGCGTATAGTCGTTACGATGTTAAGATGTAATACGTTGCGCATGACATAGAGGTACGATTGGCTGATCACCTAGAGTACTTGCAGAGAGTGTTTTCAGTCTGTGTGATTGCTAAACTGTGACGCCCCCAAAATAGGTATACATCACCCATCTTGAGTCACCAAATACATGGTACAAAATTCAAATACAACTAAATTATACAACAGTCGTGTATAGTACGACAAAATACATCTTTGTGAGTTTTAATACAAATATTGTCTTCCGACATAATATCCACTCTCGAAAAAAAGTCCTCATTACATTTATTGTCATACTATTTAACAGAATAGTGAGGACTACTAGCTAATACTATCATCCGGACCATCACTCGGTTCCCCGACTCGTCCCAGCTACGTTCTCATTTCCTGAAGAGAATAGTGAAGAAAGGGTGAGCTCAACTAGCCCAGTAAGAAATATTAGGACTAAGATAATGCTGAATAAATTATCATTAGTCTTCAACAATGTTAAACTGATAATATACAATAGACATCAAGTTTAACTGCAGCGGAACAAGCAATCCATTAAAAGACTCAAGTAAAGAATAAAGTCTACTATCTTTTATGATTTAAAAGGTTTTTCATCACTTTTATCGCTAGGACTCAGCTTAATAAATAATCCACGTCATCCCTGCACTACGGCCAAGGATATTCATTAGGGTCACGACCACAAATTCCATGCACTACGGGCCAAGGATATTTATGTATTCATCAATGGTCGTGATCATGCCAACAACTGTCCATCAATGCACTACGGGCCAATGAGGACTTTTATCATATTATTTGTAACATTACGGTCATGATTACACCGAATAATCCCTGGTCATAATCATACCAAGTCCATCTATGCACTACTGAATACGAGATGACTTTCAAAAAAATATAAACATGAGGATGATGACAATGATATAAGAGTTCAATAAAACAAGTTCACGAATTAATTTATTCAGAAACTAATAACGTCCAAATTGTCAACATGATACTGCTTTGTAGAGTAAAATTCAAGAATGCTCAGAAGAATATTTCCATGAAAAATACTGGATGAAGCACAAATATCAAGGATATTCCACTAATTTTATGGAGTATAGAAGTCAAAATTTTAACCAACTGGGTATATTAACGAATGGAATAACAAAAGAAATCACCATGCATGCGGTACTTCGCATAGATAGGTTATTCCAACAGAATAATAATAACGGAACCATGTCAGGTGAAATTCACACCGACAGGATGTCCCAACATAATAATAAATGCAGAATAATAAATAATGGAATGGAATCCCACAGAAAAGCATGAGACGTGGATATTACGATAGAATAATAAATAAAGATTTTAACCGTGTCCTGTGTAAACACACGAGACGAATATTTCAACGAGAATAATAACAAAGATTTTAACCAGTCCGGTAAAACACACAGACGTGGATGTTCCAATGTAATAATAGAAGAATGTCACTAAGTATAGGGTAGACTGCGTATACAGGTTATTCCAACAAAATAATAAGAAATGGAATAACAACAGTTCTCTTCATGAATAAGAAAGAATAACACCTCTTACCGTAAAAGAAACTGAATATAAGAGTAGGGAAGTAGCAGAATACTTTTCTATAGTTTCTCTATAATTTCTCTCTCTGGAGTTTCAGTGAATTTATAAGAAATAATGAAGGAATGAGCTTCTATTTATAGGAGAATGGAAGTGTACTATTTATGAACGAATTATTTCTGCAGAATTATTTCTTCAAACAAATACAATAAAGTCAATCAACTAACCAATAAAATCACAACAAAAATTAAAATATAATACATATATATAAGCACATGTTTTCAACTTATATATATCAATATTATATATACACCATAATTTTCTCCCCATAACCAACATCTATCCCCACCCACCCAATAATCAAATTCACTACACTCTTACACATCACTAGCACACTACCACTTTTCCACCATTTTCCACTCACACACCCATCACTTTCACATCTCATTTTCTCCCACCATATTCTCAATACACACATATACTTCCATACGTATACTCTTCCATTTCCAAAATCATTTTCCCAACACATATGGGCCCCACATGTGGCCCCTACATGTGGGCCCCACCTTTAAAAATTTTCTACCGATTATTTTGAAAAATGGGTAAATAGGAATCCATAAAATAAGCAGACTTCATAAAAAAATCACCTTAATAATTTTAACAACATTTATCATCTTTATTACAATTCACAATATTAATCGACCAGGTCGTTCCCAGGAAAGAGGGGGCTTTCCAATAAGGATTTCTCCCTATTGGCGCGCAATTAGGTGACCAAACCTCTCCTTGGCAGAACTTCTAGACATCGTTAATATTGCAATTTATAATATTAATAACTCTGTCATTTCAATTATTGATTAAATAATATATAAAATATCGACAATAATTGAATCAAATAACGTGAGATACTATGTAACAATTACTATAGCAATAATTGAACAAAACTGAGTGACTTCTCACGTAAGCATTAATAATCAATACTGTAGTGCTACTACGCAACTTATGCCAGACATCTTCTTTTTACTACTACCGAGTAGTTCAATGATGAATAAAGAAAACTTCCGTGCCGTTATTTTCAATAAAATATTTTTGTCATTTTCTCAATCCGATGATAATTCCGTTGTGGGGTCCACCATGATTATGCTTGAGTATCATACGAATATTCCCCGACACAAAGAATACTCCCTGACCAATCGAATATAATACAACAACTTGCATACTTTGCAAAATTTATAAATACTACCCACAACTATAACATTATATCAAATCCACACCATAATATTCAAAAAAATATTTCGAGAAATTTAAATCTTTATTTATAAAATCTGGGGCCTCACATAAACATTCTGTTAAAGATGGTTTACAGTGGTGATGCACTATTAAACCTAGAAAAGAGTTCAAGGTCTTATGACCCCTCAACATAATTTGAAATATTTAAAATTCCTAAGTTATTCATATTGCTTCCCAATTATTGAGAAATTGTGGAAGATTCTTATTATTCTGAAAGGTGAAAATGGAAAGGAAGATATTCCTTAGAAGGAGGTAAGCTGTAGAATTAAGGCTATAAATGAGCCAACACAGTTCGAGTTCGATTCGGGCTCGACTCGAAAAAATACAAGCGAGACTCGGATTCGTTAATAATATAATCCAAATCTGAGCATTAAAAATAGTTCGAATAAAAATATGAGTAGAATCTAAGCAAGGTTATACTCGACTCGTTTAAGATTCAAACAACTCGAATTCTTGCTTGTGATTCGATACATACTCGGTTAATACATATTCGATTAGATGTTCGATATATTCTCTTATAATATATACAAATTTAAATCAAATTAGGATAATTAGTTATTTTTTTGTTTTGTTTTTAATTTTTATTGTGATTTTATATTTGTAAAGTGTAATAATAAATATATTTTCTCATTTTTAAGTAAAATAATAAATTCAATTTATAATTATATTTATTATAAAACTAGTTATTATGTGGAGACTCGAATTCGAGCTTGAATTTAAAGCTCGCGAGTAGTTTGAATGAATATTCGAGTCGAGTCGGATCGAATTCGAGTAATAAATATTCGAGTTGAGTCGAATCTGAGTAGGATTTTTCAAATATAATTCGAATTCGAGCCGAATTTGAGTACGAATTTATCATTTCGAGTCGAATTGGAGTAGCTCTCTATTTGCTCTGCTTCGACTCGTTTACACCCTTATGTAGAATGCGACATGTAATGATAAGAAAATTAAGTAAAACATAATAATTCCAAGAAAGGAAAGAAATTCTGACAAGAGAAGGGATGAAGTTATCAAAGGAAAATGTAAAACTTCTACAAGAGAAAGATGTGAAGATTTCGATGATTTTAGGAGATATATAGAGAAAAAAATTGGTTATAGAATCCAGTGAATAAAGATTAACGTAAATCTATTTCGATAAATTGAATTGATGAAGATTTGTAATTAAAATTTCGAGGATGAAATTCTTAGAAGAATGAGTTAATGTAATATCCTGAGTATTTATGAGTTGAGTATATAATAATGATTCTTAGAAAAGGGCAATGAATAGGTTAAAGAATGTATAATACTCAAAACATAATTGAGTTTAAGTGAAGTTTATAAGATAAAATTTGCAAGAATTTATTGAGGAATAGAATGAAATAGGAATTATAAAACCTATATTAAAGTGATGTGCTGAAATTATTCAACGATAAAATTTTGAAAGAGAATAGATGAAAACCGAGTAATGGAGGTTGCGTTGATTCCGAGGACAAAATCATTATGAGGGAAGGATGTGACAACCCAAATTTTTAGAAATTAATAAATAAGAATTTAATAAATAAAATTCTTATTGTGAAAGGTATATATTTTAGATTATGTAGTTTGGTGAGAAGAAATTAAATATATATGAGATTTAATAATTGATTAAAGTGAAAAGAATTAGTTATGTAAAAGAATATAGTGGAAAAGAAATTAACCGAATAAATATTGGTTAATCTAAAAAGTTGGAAATTATATTATAAAATGATATAATTTGATTATTAAACTTTGTTTGGCAATGGAGTTATTATGAATTAATTTTATAAATAATGTGAGTAATTTACTTAATTTAAATTGTGAATTGATATAAATATATTTGTTTTAATAAAATGAGAGAGTAATTTATTACATATAATTGTAATATGCTAATGTAATACTGATTGTGAGTTTCATGAAAGAGTTAAAATATTTATCGAATAAAATAAATATTTCAGTTGAGATATATATGGAATAAGTAAATATTCCATGGAAATCATTATGGAATAATTTGTTTAGGTATGGTGATATTAAATAAATTGAAGATAAATAGATTTATAATTTGTGCATATTTTAGTACGCTAATGTGATGATAATATTCTAATTTAATTAAATAATTAAATTAGAGGGTTAATGATTTGTTAAATAAAGTGGAGTTTATATTGATTAAATAATTAAATTAAATTTGGTGTGACAAGGGCACCATATAATAAGTGAATGATTAAAATAAATTAAAAGAGGTTAGGAGTAGTAAGCCAAACAAGGCCTTGTGGCTTTTGGTTTTTATAACCGCTGAGACTATACGTGGGTAACTTTCTATGTCAGTTTATTCCCTCATACGATCTTTTGTAAAGAGCTTAAAAAAAGAAGAGAGTTCAGAGAGAACTGAGAGAGAAGGAGAAGAATTTCTCTAAGAAATTGTGAAGGTTCATAATCAAAGAAAGAAAGGAGGAACAAGATTATCCAAGTTATCTAGCTAATCAGAAGGTAATAATCTAGCATTAACTCTAGTTATGTTCTCTTGAGTTTTCATCAAAAAGATGATTTTTGGTGATTAAATTTCTAAGAAATATGTAATATATATTTTTGAGCGTATATAATTCGTTGTATGTTATTTAGAATCGAGTTTTAAGTAATTAAATTCATTGAGACATGTTTAAGATGAGGAAATTTGAGTTTTATGGTAATATATGTATGTTTTTGGTCTATTTTGAGACTAAAATTGATGATAAATTCTTGATGGAAACTTTAAATTGATGATAGATGTTGTTAATACGTTAAAAAAAGAAAACAACGAAGGTTAAACGGGTTGATTTGGTTAGGAATCGAATCTGTGGTGAATGATTACGCTAAACATGTTAAAACATGAAAAATAGAGTGTGAACATGAATTTTGGGTCAAGATTTAGGTTAGTTAATGTTTCTTTAAATTGTTAATTCTTTGGTATGTTGTATTTCTATAAATTACGAATCAAAAACGGACTAATTTGGATGTGTAAAACTCAAGTTATGAAGATTAGAAGGAGAAAGGGTCGAAAAATCACAAGAATAGTAAACTGCAAGTTCTGGTTCTGCTAACGGGCGCAGCTACGTTGTGCCCTAAGTATATTGGGGCGCAGTTACGCTATTTCCAAAGCTTAATTGGGCGCCACTGCGCTCTAGTTGTGTCAGGTGTGACTGTTTTGACCTCCTGTAGTAAAACGGCCATAACATTTTCATACGAACTCAGATTAAGTCGATTCAGGATGATTCGGAAAGATAACGAGTAGACCTAAAACTTTCTTTTATTAATTTTTGCGATTTGAGGTCGGTAACAGGTGTCAAAGTGGCAATTTTTGAGACTAGTGTGTATTCGGAGGCAATTGAAGGGCGTCGGGCATGAACGTATGCAAGTGTATTTCTTCTGATGATAAAAGATGTTGTTCTAAGTTATAAAACATGAATATTATGAATTATAATGATGCTTAACATTAATAAATTATGTATTAGATAAGTTGTATAAGTATACTAAGCATACACAAGAGAGACGAATTGGCCGTGTGACGAATGAACGTCGAAACGCTATGACAAGTGTTAATAAACGTAAAAAGTGTTTCAATTCAATTGAAATGAACATTATAAGATATGGAATGTGATTAATATAAAATCAATAAGTAGTTCTAGAAAGATTTAAACACATGAATGAACTTCGAGTATGACTAAGAAGAAGTATAGTGAGATATAAGTCTAAAGTTAACACGATCAAATTGAACATTGTGTATTGATTAATAGGAAGGGTTATTGGGATGTAGAGTAAAGCTTACATTACTACTACCATGTGTTGCTATGTGACTAATAGTTGATGTGTATGATTATATAATTGTGTAGGACACGTGAAGTGCAGATAGCTGTAAGCTGTTAAACTGTTATTGGTAAACAACAATCAAGGCAAGTCTTTCAATTTCTATTTGCTATGTGAACTTGATGATGAACTATTTTAAATCATTATTACAAAGAGCATGATGTGTTATATATGTTGAAAGTATGAAATGTTAAATTCAATTTATGACTACATTGAATAAAGAATGTTGATTGAGTAAGGAACTCAATCTTTATACTTATTATGTGAACTGCAGGATGTATGTTATGTTAGTTCAATAATTATGAGATATATATTGAGCATGTTATTATGTGCTACAAATGCATGAAAACTGTTAGATTTGCTGGGCTATCAAGCTCAACCTTGCAAATAACCACTTTTGCAGGTTAAGGATTCAAGGTAATGCTAAGTGCTACTTAAAAGAAATGAAACAGAAATAATGCATAAAGATTTATATACTTTGGCTGAGTTGTTATTATTTGAACCATATTTAATGTTCCAAACACTACAAAAAAATGGGCCTTTAGCAACAATTTTTTGGGCAACGAGTTTATAAGTCGTTACTAAAAGTATATGTTTAGCAACGAAATTTTTCCTTTGTTGCAGATTGTGTCAAGCTTTCACTTTTTGCAACGAAATTCATAAGTCGTTGCAAAATTTTGTTGCTAATTCATTGGCAGGAAAAAATTTCATTAGAAATTCGTTACAAAATTTTCAGCCACTTGATTTCCCGTCATCGTGGGTAGCGAAAGTTTTTTTGTTGCTAAAAATGGGGCTTTAGCAACGATTTTTCAGGCAACGACTTTATAAGTCATTACAAAGTCGTTGCTAAAAATGTATGTTTAGCAACAAAACTTGTCCTTCATTGCAGATTGTGTTAGGCTTTCACTTTTTGCAACGAAATTAATTCATAAGTCTTTGCAAATTTTGGAAACAAAATTCGTTAGAAATTCATTGCAAAATTTCTAACCACTTGATTTCTCCTCATCGTGAGCAAGGAAAGTTTACGAAAGTTTTTTTGTTGCTATATTTCGTTGCCTAATATGGACCACATTCATTGGCAACAATTTTTATTTTCGTTGCATATTTTATACAACTTTTTGCAACGACTATTAAAATGTTGCCTTAAATCAAGATAATCTCAATAAGCATATTTTTGTAAGACCATATTCGGTATTCGGAGAATTGTCAAAAAAAAATTGTATTTAGTATTTAAAAATTATGTCCAAATGCAGAACATATTCGTTTCCATTTTTTATTCGAATAAACAAATTATTCAAATATCCGAATTCGAATGTCAATCACCTAATAAACAATTTATTCAATTTATTTATAAAAAATAAAAATAAAAAAATATTAACCAATTACTAACAAATCACAACTATTTAAAGTTGTAAAAATACATATCATAAATGAGAGACATATCAAATACATCATCATTCATAATTGATCATAAAATGAATTAAAATTTACTAATATAAATTGTACATATAAGCTATATAAATTGTACTTATAAGTTGTTCCATATTATTTAATTTATTTTTTGCTAAATTTAAATGTATATAAAAGAAAAAAAAGATACATATACTTAGGGGCATTCCCCAGATCGATACAAAATGTCAAGAAAGGGAACTAAACATGACAAATAGTGAAACTCGGATTCTAAGACAATACAAAAGAATAAGGCCAAAACAGAGCAAATGAGCACTGCATTGGACTTCAAGAACACTGCAGAGCATCCGACCAACAAAATAATAAACAAAATCATAGCCCAAATAGGTTTGCAAAGCAGTAGCACACCCAGAAACAAACGAGTTGCGTAAGACCCCAACTTTTTAATAAATAAAATTGAATTTTCTCTATTCATTATATTGAAATAATAAGGAGTTAATTTGATATAATGTTTTGGTTATGGGTGAAATGTGAAAATTTTTGCAAATTAAGCAAGTGGTTATAAAATATTCATTGTTGTCAGAGAATATTCGTTTGGTTGTCGGAGAATATTCGTTTGGTTGTCGAATATTCTTGCTGTCGGGGAATATTCGTACGATGGCGCAGCCATTTGTTGGCCCCATAACAGAATAACTACCGGATGAAAAAAAACGACAAGTTTGAGTTTTTATAAATAACAGCGTAATTTTTACCGTTAACACTGTTGGATTACCTGGTGGTTAAAATACGATGTCTGGCGTGGTTGCACAGTAGCACACGGTATTGCACAATATTTTTGAATTATTGATTCTTCCGTAAGAAGGCACTACTCAATAATTGTTACAGTAATTACTGTTCAATATTTTATTGATTCAATAATTGCTGCGTTGATATTTTATATTATTGTTGTTTCAATAATTGTCATTGCACAATATTTCCTATTATCAGATCAATAATTCATATTATTTGAATAATATTATTAGATAGCATTATTGACAATGTCTAAGGAAGTTCTGTCTAGGAAAGGGGTTTGGTCACCTAATTGCGCGCCAGTAAGGAGAAATCCTTATCGGAAAGCCTCCTCTTTCCTAAGAACGACCTGGTTGTCATAATTGTGATTCTGTAATATTATTTATAAATAATTAATTATTAATTTATATGATAAGGAAATATTTATTTTTTGTGGACATAAATGATGGATAGGAAAATATTTATTTTATGTGGATATAAATGAAGGAATTAATGTTGAGGTGTTTTATCAGTATTTTGTCGGAATAGAGGTATTAAAAATCGTCCGTATGTGGATTTCGGGCATTTTTCGTTTGGAATTTGGAAAAACTTAAAGCTATAAAGTTGTAGAGAATTCGATTTCCTATGGAATGAACATAAAATTCGTATTTTTCTGATAAAAGGGCTATTTATTATGAATTATTAAAATTTTAGAAATTAAATATTTTTATTAAAATTATGGGTGGGACCCACTTTTGTTTTTGATTAAAACATGTGCTGGAAATTTTTTCAAAGGTGGAAGGCTGGTGGTTGGTCTTGGTAGGTGGCGTAGAAGGAGGAAAATATATATATTATTTTATTAATTTAGTCTCCTTTGACGTTCTAGTATTTTTCTATAAATAGGGTGATTAGTTAGAATTGAAAATAACACCAGAAACAAGTTTTCTCTCTCTATATATTATTGAGCGTATTTTGTGAGTATTTAGATAATTTGAGAGTTGCTATTCAGTGCAAGTTTCCTTCAGTATTACATCAGATATTCCATTCAGAAATATTGTTCTTTTGAGGTAAGGGATGTTATTTTCTTCGTAAATGATATTATTTTCTTCAATATCATTATGCTGAAATATTGATATGGATTTTATTGTGGAATTTCTACCTTTTTGTGTTGGGGTTACTATTCACGTATACGACACTATTCATAAATACGATACTATTCACCGAAAAATGAAATTTTCTCTTCTTTGTCCCAGATGTCTATTATGGTTACTATCTTTGATTGTATCCATGTTTTGATCTTCATTCTTGAATTTTAATCCATTATGGTTTATTATGGAGTATTTTTAAACTTGAATTATATAAAGTACGAATCTCTAAACTTTGTCCTTTTATATTGCTGGATTCGTTCTCTAAAATATTTTTCACCATCCACAGTCCTTAATGGTGATACTTGATGAATATCTTTGGCCTGTAGTGCAAAGATGAATGATTACCTGATGAATATCTTTGGCCCGTAGTGCAAAGATGAACAGGTGTTGAGATGAACATGACCAACTGGTGATACAAATGAATATCTTTGGCCCGTAGTGCAAAGATGAATATTTGATTCAAGATGTCTATTGATTGATGTTACAGGGATAAAATATTGATGGACTTTTAAATTCATAGATGATAGTAGATTTCATTCTCTACTTAACTCTTCTAATGAATTATTATTTTCACTGCAGTTGTTGATCTAAAACTTGTTGTCTATTATATTCTATCAGATTTTTCCCTGTTGAAGACTAAGGATAATTTATTGTATATTATCTTAGTCATAATATTCTTTACGGGGCTAGTTGAGCTCACCCTTTTCCTTTTTGTTTCATTTTTCTTCTTAGAAAGCGAGAATATAGCAGGAACCCATCATGGGTATAGAGTGATGGTCCTAGACAGTTGTTTTAGCAGTCCTCACTATTTTTGTAAAATAGTGCATCAATAATTGTAATGAGGACTTTATTTGGGTGTGGATATTGTTTAAAAGACAATATTTGTATTTAAACTCACAGTATGTGTTGTCGTATTTTGCATGACAATTGTAATAATAAAGTTGTAGTTGTTTTTTGTACCATGTATTTGGTGACTCATAATTGGTGATGTATACCTATTTTGGGGGCGTCACAGTTGGTATCAGAGCTTAGGGATATGGTCTCTGGCGGAGATCGGGTAATAGAACTAGGAGGGGAGAGACGAGTAAATCATTTGCTAGTGTGTCCTACCTAAGCTTATTTGTTGGTCGGTCATAATATAGGGATATTATGTGATATGTTAATTTATTTAATTAACCCCTATTTTATGGCAGTTTTTAAGAATGGCAGCTGAGAACATTAACAATGAAGTGTATAAGACCGTGGAACAACCTTCAATCACCAACCAGGAGAACGTGCAACAGGAAGGCAATATTCCTCCTGTAAATAACTCTACCGAGCAAACGATGAATAATGGGATATTTAGAAGCTTTTTGCAATTTATGCGAAATCAGATGAGGGAGACTCGTGTATAAAATACGGGTGAAAATTATAGCAACGCGCGACTTATCACAACCAAGCAATTCAAAGAGTTGGGACCACCAGAATTCTGGGGAAATCCGGATCTGAACAAGGCGAAAACGTGGGTCAAGCAAATTACCAAGATATTTGATGTCTTGGGCTATACGGAAGAACAGAAGGTTCCATTCACCACCTTTATGTTCCGTGGTGAGGCAGATTACTTGTGGGAATCTGTGAAGCGTACCCAGCCAGCCGCACTCAACATGTCTTGGGAAAGATTTTAGAAACTGTTCAATGACAAGTACTTTCCTGAAAGTATTTATCATATGAAGGAGGTAGAGTTTATTAGACTAGAACAGAACAACATGACGGTGTCCCAGTACGAGGCAAAGTTCACGGAGTTATCCAGGTTTGCACCTCATTTGGTAGAGAATGAGAAACGTATGATGCGGATGTTTCTGAGAGGTCTAAAACCCGAGATTCGTCAATACCTTATCTCTCATAAATTTTCTCTGTATTCAGATGTTGTCAAAAAGGCTCAATTATTAGAGCGAGATAATGAGTATGTTCAACTAAGGGACCACAACCAGAGTCATATACTGGGTGATGGTGATCGTCTGGAGCGATGATAACCAAAGAAGGAGGAAAAATCATCGATAAAAAACGGTAATCACTCGGGTGGTAATCGTGGCCATGATAATAGGAGAGGTGAGTCAAGTGGAAATTTCAAAAAGAGGA
The DNA here is from genome assembly GCA_020205615.1 of Panax quinquefolius. Lineage (NCBI taxonomy): Eukaryota > Viridiplantae > Streptophyta > Magnoliopsida > Apiales > Araliaceae > Panax > Panax quinquefolius. Next base: position 87,978,975 of record CM035159.1, on the reverse strand, counting down.
GATTCAACAATGATGGTAAGACATCAGCACCAGCACCAGCAACAAATTCTAGGGGAGGAGAACGATCGCCAGTTAGATGCTATAGATGCGGAGAGGAGGGACACATAATTCCAAACTGTTCACAGCCTTCCAAGGTGTGTTTCAGTTGTGGAAAAGATGGTCATATAGCCCAATTTTGGTTGATAGCGAAGTCAAGTCCAGCTGGGACGGCGGCACCAAAGGCGACTACGGACAAAACAAAGTTGGTGGTTCAAGGGAGAGCATTTGTAGTGACAGGCCAAAACGTGAGAAACCCGAATGAGGTGATCACGGGTAAGCTAATCTTGAACTCTTGCAAAGTTTATACCTTACTAGATACCGGTTCTACACATTCTTTTATCTCTCCTACTTGTGCTCAACGTATAAACTTGACTATGGAGAAATTAGACTTTGACTTATCTGTGGAGACTCCGTTAGGAGAAACTTTTATTATATCCACTGTTTATAAATCTTGCTTGATCCAAGTTGGCACCATCACATTGCATGTTGATTTTATCTCTTTAAAGATACTTGCATTTGATGTGATTTTAGGGATTAATTGGTTAACTACTCATCATGCCAAAATTGATTATTTTTGTAAGGTTATTAGTTTTCATATTCCTAACCAACCTGTTATGCGAATTCAAGCATCCAAACCACTAAAGTCAATCACTGTTATATCAAGTCATAAAGCCATTCGTTTATTAAAAATGGATGTCAAGCTTTCTTAATTAGCCCATGTTATGGACTTGAACAAAAACACGTCAGATTTGAATAATATTTCTGTTGTTAGTGAATTTCCTGACATATTTCCTGAAGAACTTCCTGGTCTACCCCCAAAACGTGAAGTTGAATTCTTTATTAACCTTAAACCTGGTACAAATCCCATTTCTAGATCCCCATATCGAATGGCTCCTATTGAACTTCAGGAGTTAAAAGTTCAACTACAGGAATTATTAGACATCGGTTTCATTCGTCCTAGTACATCTCCTTGGGGTGCTCCTGTTTTATTTATAAAGAAGAAATACGAGAGTATGCGACTTTATATTGACTACCGGGAATTAAACCATGTCACCATCAAGAATAGGTATCTGCTACCTCGCATTGATGACCTGTTTGACCAGTTACAAGGAGCATAATTCTTTTCAAAGATCGATCTTCGTTCTGGATATCATCAACTAAAGATTAAAAGCGAGGATATTCCAAGACCGCTTTCGAAACTTCGATGCACGCATTATGAATTCTTAGTCATGTCTTTTGGATTGACTAATGCTCCTGCTTCTTTCATGGATATGATGAACCGTGTATTCAAGGAATATTTGGATCAGTTCGTTGTTGTCTTTATTGATGACATCCTCATCTATTCCAAAATTCGTGAAGATCATAAGCACCATTTGAAGCTGGTACTGCAAAGGCTTTATGACAACAAGCTATATGCCAAGCTGAAGAAATACGAGTTCTGGCTTAAGGAAGTAGCATTCCTTGGGCACGTGGTGTCAAAACATTGAGTATCTGTTGACCCGACAAATATTGAAGCAATCCAAAGTTGGGAGCAACCGAAGTCGGTGACCGAAGTGCGTAGTTTTTTGGGCTTAGCTGGTTATTATCGGAGATTCGTGGAAGGATTTTCTCGAGTCGCTACTCCATTAACTCAACTGACTCAAAAAGATAAAAAAATTCGTATGGAGCGAGGAATGCGAGAAGAGTTTCCAAGAGTTCAAGAGGAGACTCATTTCGGCACCTGTTCTAATAATACCATCTGGCTCGGATGGATTTGTTATCTCAAATGATGCTTCGCAGAAAGGGTTAGGATGTGTTCTCATGCAACATGGGAAAGTCATAGCCTATGCCTCGCGACAACTCAAAGAATATGAGAGGAATTATCCTACTCGTGATCTGAAGTTGGCAGCAGTCATTTTTGCGTTGAAAATCTGGAGACACTACCTGTATGCGGAGAAAGTGGAGATTTATACGGATCATAAAAGTCTCAAATATTTCTTCACCTAAAAGGAACTCAACATACGACAACGACGTTGGCTCGAGCTGTTGAAAGATTATGACCATAGCATTCAATATCATCCTGGAAAAGCAAATGTTATAGCTGACGCATTGAGTAGAAGATCATATGCGAGTACGAGTGCATGGCATGCCAGTATCCATAGTTTCGGATCGTGACCCAAGATTCACTTCACGATTTTGGGTTAGCTTGCAGAAAGCTATAGGCACGGATTTACAATTCAGTTCGGCATACCATCCTCAAACGGCCGGGCAATCAGAAAGGACTATTCAAACCCTTGAAGATTTATTAAGACTCTATGTCCTAGATTTCAAAGGAAGTTGGGATAAGTACTTGCCATTGGTGGAATTCTCCTACAACAACAGTTATCAGGCAAGTATAGGTGTGGCACCATTCGAAGCATTATATGGACGAAAGTTTTGCTCTCCAGTATGTTGGGATGAGGTGGGTGAAGCAACATTGTTGGGACCAAAGTTGGTACGTATGACTACGGAAAAGATCCAAATGATTCGACAACGTATACAAACGGCACAAGATCGACAAAAGAGTAATGCGGATCTTCATCAAAAGGACGTGGAATTTAATATTGGGGATCATGTACTGTTACGTATTGCTCCATGGAAGGGAGTTACAAGATTCGGCAAGAGAGGAAAGCTCAATCCACAATTTGTTGGTCCATTTAAGATTCTTGACCGAATAAGAAATGTGGCCTATAGACTCGCATTACCTTCAAGCATGTCTCGTGTTCATAATGTTTTTCATATATCTATGCTTTTTAAATATGTGAAAGACCCAAACCACATTATTGCATTAGAACCAGACGAGATAGCCAAAAACTTAACGTACGAGGAGGTACTTGTCAAGATCTTGGATAGGAAAGAGCATGTCCTACGAACAAAGGTTATACCACAAGTTAAGGTTTTGTGGAGGAACCATGCTATTGAGGAAATGACCTGGAAGTTGGAATCAAAAATGAAAGCGAGGTAGCCTCACCTTTTCAAAATACCAGGTACATACGACAATTTTGAGGACGAAATTTCATAAGGAGGGGAGGTTGTAAGACCCCAACTTTTTAATAAATAAAATTGAATTTTCTCTATTCATTATCTTGAAATAATAAGGAGTTAATTTGATATAATGCTTTGGTTATGGGTGAAATTTGCAAAAATTTTGCAAATTAAGCAAGTGGTTATAAAATATTCATTGTTGTCGGGGAATATTCGTTTGGTCGTGGAATATTCTTGTTGTTTGTGGGAATATTAAATGCGACTCGGCATAGCCATTTATGGGCCTCATAACGTGAAAAAAGCGTCGGATGATGAAGAAAACGACAAGTTTAAGTTTTTATAAATAATGACATAATTATTCTGAAGTTAACAACCGTTGGATTACACGGTGGTTAAAATACGATGTCTGGCGTGGTTGCAAAGATTAGATACGGTATTACATATGATATTTTGAATTATTGATTCTTACGTGAAGAAGGCACTTTACTCAATAATTGTTACGATAATTCTTTCGATTCAATATTTTATTGATTCAATAATTGTTGCGTTGATATTTTATATTATTGTTTTTTCAATAATTGTCATTGCACAGTATTTCCCATTATCAGATCAATAATTCATATTATTTGAATAATATTATTAGATAGCATTATTGGCAATGTCTAAGGAAGTTCTGTCAAGGAAAGGAGTTTGGTCACCTTATTACGCGCCAATAAGGAGAAATCCTTATCGGAAAGCCTCATCTTTCCTAGGAACGACCTGGTTGTCATAATTGTGATTCTGTAATATTATTTGAAAATAATTAATTATTGATTTATATGATAAGGAAATATTTATTTTTTGTGGACATAAATAATGGGTAGGAAAATATTTATTTTATGTGGATATAAATGAAGGAATTAATGTTGAGGTATTTTATCCGTATTTTGTCGGAATGGAGGTATTAAAAATCGTCCGTATGTGGATTTCGGGCATTTTTCGTTTGGAATTTGGAAAAACTTAAAGCTACAAAGTTGAAAAGAATTCGATTTCCTATGGAATGGACATAAAATTTGTATTTTTCTGATAAAAGGTTATTTATTATGAATTATTGAAGTTTCAGAAATTAAATATTTTTATTAAAATTATGGGTGGGACCCACTTTTCTTTTTGGTTAAAACATGTGCTGGAAATTTTTTTCAAAGGTGGAGGGCTGGTGGCTGGTCTTGGTAGTTGGCGTAGAAGGAGGAAAAAATATATATTATTTTATTAATCTAGTCTCCTTTGGTGTTTTAGCATTTTCCTATAAATAGGGTGCTTAGTTAGAATTGAAAATCACACCAGAAATAAGTTTTCTCTCTATATATATTATCGAGTGTATTTTGTGAGTATTTAGATACTTTGAGAGTTGCTATTCAGTGCAAGTTTCCTTCAGTATTACATCAGATATTCCATTCAGAAATATTGTTCTTTTGAGGTAAGGGATGTTATTTTCTTCGTAAATGATATTATTTTCTTCAATATCATTATGCTGAAATATTGATATGGATTTTATTGTGGAATTTCTACCTTTTTGTGTGGGGGTTTACTATTCACGATATTATCGACACTTATTCATAAATCTGATACTATTCACCGAAAAATGAAATTTTCTCTTCTTTGTCCCAGATGTCTATTATGGTTACTATCTTTGATTGTATCCATGTTTTGATCTTCATTCTTGAATTTTAATCCATTATGGTTTATTATGGAGTATTTTTAAACTTGAATTATATAAAGTACGAATCTCTAAACTTTGTCCTTTTATATTGCTGGATTCGTTCTCTAAAATATTTTTCACCATCCACAGTCCTTAATGGTGATACTTGATGAATATCTTTGGCTTTTGAGTGCAAAGATGAATGATTACTGATGAATATCTTTGGCCGTGTAGTGCAAAAGATGAACAGTGTTGAGAGATGAACATGACCAACTGGTGATACAAATGAATATCTTTGGCCCGTAGTGCAAAGATGAATATTTGATTCAAGAATTCTATTGATTGATGTTACAGGGATAAAATATTGATGATGGACTTTTAAATTCATAGATGATAGTAGATTTCATTCTCTACTTAACTCTTCTAATGAATTGTTGTTTCCACTGCAGTTGTTGATCTAAAACTTATTGTCTATTATATTCCATTAGATTTTTCCATGTTAAAGACTAAGATAATTTGTTGTATATTATCTTAGTCATAATATTCTTTACGGGGCTAGTTGAGCTCACCCTTTTCATTTTTTTTCCATTTTTCTTCCCAGGAAGCGAGAATATAGCAGGAACTAGTCGGGGTATAGAGTGATGGTCCTAGACAATTGTTTTAGCAGTCCTCACTATTTTGGTAAAATAGTGCATCAATAATTGTAATGAGGACTTTATTTGGGTGTCGATATTGTTTAGAAGACAATATTTGTATTTAAACTCACAGTATGTGTTGTCGTATTTTGCACGACAATTGTAATAATAAAGTTGTAGTTATTTTCTGTACCATGTATTTGGCGACTCAGAATGGGTGATGTATACCTATTTTGGGGGCGTCATAAGTTGCATAGCAGAAACACATAGCAGAAGCAGCACAACATCACTGCTAATAGCACCTTCATTCAGCAATTTTCCCGCAAACGATGTTGCACAATATAACAAGAAACCAGTAGCACCTTCATTATTTTTAATTTTCGTCAGAAAGAAAGGACGGAATGCTGACTATGCATATTGGCCATTATTTTTGCTGACGTGGCCCGTTATTTTCGTTGACAATGAGTATGAGACCCCAGATTTTATGAATAAAGATTTAAATTTCTTGAAATATTTTTTTTGAATAGTAAGGTATGGATTTGATATAATGTTATAGTTGTGGGTAATATTTATAAATTTTGCAAAGTAAGCAAGTGGTTATATAATATTCGATTGGTCGGAGAATATTCTTTTTAACAGGGAATATTCGTACGATGACACAATCATTGGTGGACCCCACAACGGAAGTATTGTCGTAGTAAGAAAACGACATAATTATCTTTAATTAAAAATAACGGTGAAAGTGTTACAGTTAAAATTGTTGAACTACCCGGTAGTAAAAGTATAATAATACGCGTGGTTGCATAGTAGCACACGGTATAGATTATTGATGCTTACGTAAGAAGTCAACCATGTAAGACCCCGAAATTTTTTTAAATAAAAAGGAATTTCCTTTATTTATTATTTTGAAATAGTAAGGGTTGATTTGATTAATGTGGATAGTTAAGGGTTAAATACGCAAATATTTCAAAATAAGCAAGTGGTTATAAAATATTCATTGTTGTTAGGGAATATTCGTTTGGTGGTGGAATATTAAATCTTTGTCGGGAATATTAAATGCGACGACGCAGACCATGTGTGGGCCCCCATAACTTGAAGCGATTGGATGAAGAAAGCGACAAATATAAGTTGGTTAAAAATAACGGCGTAGTTATTACTGAATTAAGGCGTTGGAATACCGGTGGTTAAAATACGATGTCTGGCGTGGTTGCTTGATGTAGCACGGTATTACACAGTATTGTTGAATTATTGATCCTTACGTGAAGGCACTACTCAATAATTTTCACGATGAATTCTTTATTCAATATTTTATTTTATTGATTCGATAATTCTTTGCGTTGATATTTTATATTATTGTTGTTCAATAATTGTCCTTTACATTATCTCCATTATCGGATCAATAATTCATATTATTTGAATAATATTATTAGATAGCATTATTATCGCAATGTCTAGAAAGTTACATCGAGGAGAGGTTTGGTCACCTAATTGCGGCGCCCGATGAGGAGAAATCCTTATCGGAAGCCCCTCTTTCTGAGGAGGCGGCTGGTTGTCATAATTGTGATTACGTAATATTATTTGTGAATAATTAATTATTGATTCATATGATAAAGAAATATTTATTTTATGTGGATATAAATGATGGATTTATTTATGTGGTTATAAATGAAGAAATTATTGTTGAGGTGTTTTATCGATATTTTACAGTTGGAGGTATTAAAAATTAAATCGGGGTTTTGAGATATATTGCGGGGTTATAATTTTAATCCGATGGTTGGATTGTGGTAATTTTTGGGTATGTTATACATACATAAGTTGAGTATATGTCCACAAATTTTGAGCCGAATTAAAAATGTACGAATGATTTGTTATGAATTTTAAGAGGTGTCGATTAGGAAATTAGGGTTATAATTGATTTTGGTGGAAAATTCTAGAATTGAGTGGGCCCCACTTATGGTTGGTGAAGAAATGTGCTGAATTTTATTTCAAATGTGGTGGGTGGCAATAGTAGCGAGTAAAAAGCCATCGGTGGCAGTCGAGTCTGCCTTGGTAATAACATTTTCCTATAAATAGAGGGCTAAGTTAGAATTGAAAATCACACGAAACAAAGTTTTCTCTCTTTCTCTCTATATTTGTTGGCGTATTTTGTGAGTATTTAGATACTTTGAGAGTTCTTTGTTGATTACAAGTTTCATTCGACATCACTTGAGCCTTTCCTTAGAAATCTTGATTCTTTGATGTAAGGGATATTATTTTTTTTTGTAATGATATTATTTCTTGATATCATTATCTTTGAAATGTTGATCTGAAGTTTTATCAAATTTGGAACTTTTTCATATCGGGTTTACTATTCATGAGTTCTTATTCACGAGTTACTATTCATGAGTTCTTATTCACGAGTTCTTATTCACGAATACTATTAATAAAGCGTGAAGATGTTTTTGTGGAATTTCTATCTTTTGGTGTCGAGTTACTATTCACGTATCGGCCTTTATTCACGTATCTGACACTATTCACGATATCGGCACTATTCATCGAAAAATAAAATTTCTTCTTTTAGTCCAAAATATCTATTACGGATACTAGCTTTGATTGTATCCATGTTTTGATTATTCTTGAATTTTACACCACTATGATTATTTTTGAGGTATTGTTGGACATGGATAAAACAAAGTCTGAATCCTTAATCCTTAATCCTTGTCATTTTGTTTCACCGGATTCGTTCTTTAAAAATTTTTTCATCATCCTCGATCTTAAATGATGATATTATTGAATATCTTTGGCACATAGTGCAAAGATGAATGATTTCTGAAGAATATCTTTGGCACATGGTGCAAAGATGAGCAGTGTTGAGATGAACATGACCAAGATGATTAATATCTTTGGCACATAGTGCAAAGATGAGCAGTGTTTAAATGAACATGACCCAGTGATGAATATCTTTGGCACAGTAGTGCAATGAATATTTGATTTGAGATGAAAATTGATTGATGTTACTGAGGGATAAAATATTGATGATGGTATTTAAATTCATAGATTATAGTAGATTTCATTCTCTCGTAACTCTTACATGAATTATTATTTCAATTGCGAATATTGATCTGAAACTTGTTGTCTATTGTATTCTATCAGTTTTCCTGTTGAAGACTAACGATAATTTGTTGTATATTATCTTAGTCATAATATTCTTCTTGAGCTAGTTGAGCTCACCCTTTTCCTTTTGTTCCATTCTTCTCGGGGAGGCGAGAATATAGCGAGTGCAGTCGGGGTATGGAATGAAGGTTTTAGAAAAGGATTGTTTAGTAGTCCTCACCATTTTGTAAAATAATGTATCGATAAATGTGATGAGGATTTATTTGAGTATAAATATTATGCAGAAGATAATATTTGTATTTAAACTCACGATTTCTTGTTGTAATAATAAAGTTGTAGTTGTTTACATACCATGTATTGACAACTCGGAATGGGTGATGTATACCTATTTTGGGGCGTCGCGGTTGGTATCGAGCTTATGGATATGATCTCTGGCGGAGATCGGGGAATAGAACTAGGAGGGAGGCGAGTAAATCCTTAAGCTAGTGTGTCTACTAAGCTTATTTGTTAGTTGGTCGAGTATATAGGGATATTATGTGATATATTGATTTCCTTAATTAACCCTTGTTTTATGGCGATGTTTGAGAATGTCGTTGAGAATATTAACGATGGAGTAAATGAGGCCGTGTGGAGATGCTGTCTTTACCAACGAGGAGAGCGTGCAACAGCAGTGGCAATGTTCCTCCCATGAACAACACCATGGAAGCGAGATGATGAGCGAGGGATGTTTAGAAGTTTTTTTGCGATTCATGCAAAATCGAGAGAGGAGACTTCGTGTTCAAAATCTGAGGAGAAATGATGATAGCAATTCACGGGTTATCACAATAAGCGATTCAAAGAGTTGGGACCACCGAATTTAAGGAAAGCGAGATCCGATCATGGCGGAAACATGGGTCAAACAAATTACCAAGATATTCGATGTCTTGGGATGCGGAGAAACGAAGGTTCCATTCGCCACCTTTATGTTAAAGTGGCGAAGCGGACCTCTTGGTGGGAGTCTGCGTGAAGCGTACCCATCCGGCCGACTCGGCGTGTCTTGGGAGGCGTTTGAGACTATTTAATGACAAATACTTTCACGAAAGTGTTAAATCGTATGAAGGAAGTGGAGTTCATCAGATTAGAGCAAAACAACATGGCGGTGTCTCGATGCGAGGCAAAGTTTGCGAGTTATCGAGTTTGCACCTCATTTGGTGGAGAATGAGGAGCGTATGACGCGGATGTTTCTTAGAGGTTTGAAACCCGGCATACGTCGTCGATATCTCATTTCTCATAAACTTTCTCTTTATTCGAGATGTTGTAAAATGGGCTCAATTATTAGGCGAGATAACGAGTACTGCAGTCGGTGAGGACCATAACGAGGATCGCATGCGGAGATAGCGATCAACGAGAATAATGATAACTGCGGAGAAAGAAAGCAGAATGGACAAAATGGTAACCACTCTGGTGGTAATCATGGTCGTGAAAAGCGAAGAAGCGAGTCGGGGAGGAGATTTTAAAAGAGGAGATTTAACAACGACTATGTGAAGGCAGCAGCGGTCTTGGCAAGAAGAATTGGTTCTAAGGGAGGAGATCGACCACCGGTCATATACTACTGAATCACGGAAAAGAGGACATATCGATCAAAGCGCCCTGAACAGTTCAAGGTATGCTATAGTTGTGGAAAGGAAGGACATATCGCTTTCGAGATTATGCAGTGGCGAAACCTAGTTCAATGAGGGCGGTGACTCAAAAATCATCCCGAAAAAAAGTCAAAGTCAACGATTAGGGAAGAAGCGTTTGTTGTGGTTGGTCATAATCGAGAGAACCCAAACGAGGTGATTACGGGTAAGCTATTTATAAATTCTTGCGAAGTTTATACCTTACTTGATCTGGTGCTACCCATTCATTTATCTCTCTCTGCGTGTGCTCAATGTTTAAACTTGACTCGGGAGAAATTAGACTTTGACCTATCTGTGGAAACTCCGTTAGGAGAAACTTTCATCACATCCACTGTTTATAAATCTTGTTTGATTCAAGTTGGCACCATTACCTTACACATTGACCTTATCTCTTTAAAGATACTTGCTTTTGATGTGATTTTAGGGATTGATTGGTTAACTACTCATCATGCCAAAATTGATTGTTTTAAATAAGGTTGTTAGTTTTCATATTCTAACCAACTGTTGTTATGCAATTCAAGCAACTAAACCATTAAAATCAATCAACGTCATATCTAATCATAAAGCTATTCGTTTATTGAAAAGCGGATGTCAAGCTTTCTTAGCCCATGTTATGGATTTGAATAAAGACACGTCAAATTTGAATAATATTCTGTTGTTATTGACTTTCTGGCGTATTTCAAGAAGAACTTCCGGTCTACCCCGAGCGTGAAGTTGAATTCTTTATTGATCTTGAACACAGTACAAAGCCCATTTCTAAAACCCCATATCGAATGGCTCTATTGAACTTGGGTTAAAGGTCCAACTACGAGGAATTGTTGGACATTGGTTTCATTAGTCTAGTACATCTCCTTGGGGTGCTCTGTTTTATTTGTAAAGAAGAAAAGGCGGGAGTATGCGACTTTATATTGACTATCGGGAATTGAACCATGTCACCATCAAGAATAGGTATCCTCTACCTCGTATTGATGACTTGTTTGACCGATTCTGCAAGGGCACAATTCTTTTCAAAAATCGATCTTAGATTACGGATATCATCGGTGAAGATTAGAATCGAGGATATTCAAAAGCGCGCCTTGAAACTTCGGTATGGGCATTATGAATTCTTAGTCATGTCTTTCGGACTAACTAATGCTCCTACGACTTTCATGGATATGATGAACCGAGTATTCAAGGAATATTTGGATCGGGTTCGTTGTTGTCTTTATTGATGACATCCTTATATATTCAAAAGTCGTGAAGATCATGAGCACCATTTGAAGCTAGTACTCGAAAACCTTCGTGAAAACCAACTATATGCCAAATTGAAGAAATCGCGAGTTACGGCTTGAAGTAGCATTTCTTGGGCATGTGTGTCAAAACATGGAGTATCTGTTGATCCGTGAAGATTGAAGCAATCTGAAAGTTAGAACAACCGAAGTCGGTGGTGAAGTCGTAGCTTTTGGGCTTATTTGGTTATTATCGGAGATTAGTGGAAGGGTTTTCTCGAATCGCTACTCCATTAACTTCAACTAACTCGAAAGGATCTGAAATTCGTTTGGAAGCGAAGAATGCGAAAAAGTTTCCAAGAGCTTAAGAGGAGACTTATTTATTTTGTTCTAACAATACCATCTGGTTCGGATGGATTTGTTATCTCTGATGATGCTTGAGGGCAAAGGGTTAGGATGTGTTCTCATGCAACGTGGGAAAGTCATAGCCTATGCCTCATGACAACTTAAAGAGTATGAGAGGAATTATCCTACTCATGATCTAGAGTTAGCGGCCCAGATCGTTTTCAAGCTAAAGATATGGAGGCACTATCTATATGGGGAGAAAGTGGAGATATATTCGGATCATAAAAGCCTTAAATATTTCTTCACTCAAAAGAGAACTCAACATCTTGGCGGTGACGTTGGCTCGAGCTATTGAAAGACTACGACCACACTATTGATACCACCACAGTAAAGCGAGCGTGGTAGGCGGCGCATTGAGTAGAAGATCATATCTTGAGGAGCGAGTGCGATGATGTCAGTATATCGCGTAGAGCCAACTTTAATAGAAAAAGTTAAGGTTGCTCAAGCCACCGGCCGGAAATGATCGTGTGAAGAAGAAAGTACAAGAAGGAGCTATTAGGAGCGAGAATTGATGAAGAAGGAATACTTGAGTCCACTCTAGACTTTGTGTTCTAACGACTCTGATTTGAAGTACAAGATTATGATGGAGGCACACAATACACCATTTGCAATCCATCACGGAAGTACTAAAATGTATCGTGATCTTGACATACATTTTGGTGGAATAATATGAAGAGAGAGATTGCAAAGTTTATCTCGATGTGTTTAACTTGCCAGCGTGTAAAGGCGGAGCATCTAGTACCTAAGGGTCCGTTGCAACCACTTGAGATTCCGGAATGGAAGTGGGAACACATTACCATGGATTTAGTTCGGGTCTTCCTACGGTTTCTCAAGGCATCAATGCTATTTGGGTTATTGTTGATAGATTAACCAAGTCTGCTTCATTTCTTGCCGTCTGGAGACTTATTCTCTTGAGCGTCTTGCTAGTATGTACGTAAATGAGATCGTGAGGTTGCATGGCATGCTGTATCCATAGTTTGGATCGTGACCCAAGATTCACTTCAAGATTTTGGGTTAGCTTGCAAAAAGCTATGGAGCGCAGTTTGCGATTTAGTTGAAGCATACCATCCCCAAGCAGACGGACAATCGAGAGGACTATTCAAACTCTTGAAGATTTATTAAGACTCTGTGTCCTAGACTTCAAGGCGGTTGGGATAAGTATTTACCATTGGTGGAATTCTCCTACAACAACAGATTATCGAGCAAGTATAGGTGTGGCTCCATTGAAGCATTATATGGGCCGAAAATGTCGTTCTCGATATGTTGGGATGAGGTGGGTGAAGCAACATTGTTGGGACCCGAGTTAAAATGCGTATGACTACTAAAAAAGATCCAAATGATTCGACAACGTATACAAAAGCGGCTCAAGATCGACAAAAGAGTTATGCGGATCTTCATCGAAAGGGCGTGGAATTTAATGTAGGGGATCATGTATTGTTGCGAGTTTGCTCCATGGAAGGGAGTTACAAGATTTGGGAAGAGAGGAAAGCTCGATCCACGATTTATTGGTCCATTTCAAATTCTTGACCAGTAGGAAATGTAGCCTATAGACTTGCGTTACCTCAAAGTATGTCTCGTGTTCATAATGTGTTTCACATATCGTATGCTTAAATAAATATGTGAAAGACCGAACCACGTTATTGAGTTAGAACCGGACGAGATAGCCAAGACTTAACGTATGAGGAGGTACTATCAAGATCTTGGATAGGAAGGAGCATGTCCTACTGCGCAAAGGTCATACCACAAGTTAAAGTTTTGTGGAGGAATCATGCTATATAGAGGAAATGACACAGGAATTGGAAAGCGAAAATGAAAGCGAAGTATCCTCACCTTTTGAAACACACCGAATCGTGCGTCGTCGATTTCGAGGACGAAATTTCATAAGAAGGGAGGTTGTAAGACCAAAATTTTTTAAATAAAAGGAATTTCCTTTATTTATTATTTTGAAATAGTAAGGGTTGATTTGATTAATGTGGATAGTTAAGGGTTAAATCATAAATATTTCAAAATAAGCAGTGGTTATAAAATATTCATTGTTGTCGGGGAATATTAGTTTTGGTCGTGGAATATTAAATGCTTGTCGGGGAATATTAAATGCGACAGTAGCGACCATGTGTGGGCCCCATAACGAAAGCGATTGGATGAAGAAAGCGACAAATATAAGTTGGTTAAAAATAACGGCGTAGTTATTCTGAATTAAGGCTTTTGGAATACCGGTGGTTAAAATACGATGTCTGGCGTGGTTGCCGCATGATGCACGGTATTACTGCAGTATTGTTGAATTATTGATCCTTACGTGAAGGCACTTTACTCAATAATTTTCACGATGAATTCTTGTTCAATATTTTATTTTATTGATTCAATAATTCTTTGCGTTGATATTTTATATTATTGTTGTTCAATAATTGTCAACGCACATTATCTCCATTATCGGATCAATAATTCATATTATTTGAATAATATTATTAGATAGCATTATTGGCAATGTCTAGAAAGTTACATCGAGGAGAGGTTTGGTCACCTAATTGCGGCGCCATGATGAGAGAAATCCTTATCGGAAGCCCCCTCTTTCTGAGGAACTTTGGTTGTCATAATTGTGATTACGTAATATTATTTGTGAATAATTAATTATTGATTCATATGATAAAGAAATATTTATTTTATGTGGATATAAATGATGGATTTATTTATGTGGTTATAAATGAAGAAATTATTGTTGAGGTGTTTTATCGATATTTTACAGTTGGAGGTATTAAAAATTAAATCGGGGGTTTTGAGATATATTGCGGGGTTATAATTTTTAATCCGTAGTTGGATTGTAGTAATTTTTGGGTATGTTATACATACATAAGTTGAGTATATGTCCACAAATTTTGAACCGTTAAAAATGCACGAATGATTTGTTATGAATTTTAAGAGGTGTCGATTTCGAAATTAGGGTTATAATTGATTTTGGTGGAAAATTCTAGAATTGAGTGGGCCCCACTTATGGTTGGTGAAGAAATGTGCTGAATTTTATTTCAAATGTGGTGGGTGGCAATAGTAGCGAGTAAAGCCATCGGTGGCGCAGTCAAAATGCTTCTTACGGGCTAACATTTTCCTATAAATAGAGGGCTAAGTTAGAATTGAAAATCACACGAAACAAAGTTTTCTCTCTTCTCTCTCTATATTGTTGGCGTATTTTGTGAGTATTTAGATACTTTGAGAGTTCTTTGTTCGATTACAAGTTTCATTCGACATCACTTGACCTTTCCTTAGAAATCTTGATTCTTTGAGGTAAGGGATATTATTTTTTTTTAATGATATTATTTCTTGATATCATTATCTTTGAAATATTGATCTGAAGTTTTTATCAAATTTGGAACTTTTTCATGTCGGGGTTACTATTCATGAGTTCTTATTCACGAGTTACTATTCATGAGTTACTATTCACGAGTTACTATTCACGAATACTATTAAGCGAAGCGTGAAGATGTTTTTTGTGGAATTTCTATCTTTTGGTGTCGAGTTCTATTCACGTATACTTTTCACCTTTTCACGTATCTGACCTTTATTCACGTATCTGAATCGAAAAATAAAATTTCTTCTTTTAGTCAAAATATCTATTACGGATACTAGCTTTGATTGTATCCATGTTTTGATTATTCTTGAATTTTACACCACTATGATTATTTTTGAGGTATTGTTGGACATGGATAAAACAAAGTACGAATCCTTAATCCTTAATCCTTGTCATTTTGTTTCACTTGGATTCGTTCTTTAAAATATATTTTCATCATCCTCGGTCTTAAATGATGATATTATTGAATATCTTTGGCTGTATAGTGCAAAGATGAATGATTTCTGAAGAATATCTTTGGCACATAGTGCAAAGATGAGCAGTGTTGAGATGAACATGACCGATGATTAATATCTTTGGCTGTGAGTGCAAAGATGAGCAGTGTTTAAATGAACATGACCAATTGATGAATATCTTTGGCTTTTAGTGCAAAAAGATGAATATTTGATTTGAGATGAAAATTGATTGATGTTACGAGGATAAAATATTGATGATGGATTTGTTAAATTCATAGATTATAGTAGATTTCATTCTCTACGTAACTCTTCTATGAATTATTATTATTTGATCCAAACTTGCTGTCTATTGAATATTGATTTTTCCTGTTGAAGACTAACGATAATTTGTCTATTATTTAGTATAATATTCTTTCTTCGAGTTTTTCCTTTTCCTTTTGTTGAAGACTATACGATAATTTGTTTTTAGTAAGGATTGTTTATAGTCCTCACCATTTTGTAAAATAATCTATCTAAATGTGATGAGGATTTATTTGAGTATAAATATGAGCTCACCCTTTTGTCCTTTCACAGTTCCATTGTTGTAATAATAAAGTTGTTTGTTTCGCATCATGTATTGACAACGAGAATATATGCGATTTTGGGGCGCCACAAGTCGGGGTATGGAATGAAGGTTTTAGATTATTGATTGTTTAGTAGTCCTCACCATTTTTATAAAATAATGTATCGATAAATGTGATGAGGATTTATTTGAATATACAATGTCTATTATCTAGAAGATAATATTTGTATTTAAACTCTTTCACTGAGTTTTTTATTGTGAATTATAATATTAAAGTTGTAGTTGTTTATAATTGAAGTTATATCTCTTGACCGGTCGGATTAATCGGATAAATGAGCAATTAATTGCTATTGATTCATATGTGTGTACTATTGATTCACATTCATTTACTATTAGGGGAGTTGGTGCAAGATTGATAATACTTGCATTACTAAGTTAAAATGGAGGTATAGATGGATGTAGGTATACTATAATTTGTATTTTCACATGTCTAGAACTATTAATTCACATGATTTAGTATTGATTCACATTATTTACTATTAGGGGAGATGGTGCAAGTTTGATAATACTTGCAGGACTAAATTAAAAATGAAGAAAAAGAGGAAGGTTGTAGACACTCGAAATTTTCTCGCACGCGCTTATTCTTACTATTATCTTTGGGCGATTCTCTTTTCTGGAGATAACCTTGAAGACAAATTTTACTTACATCCATTCCGGATACTATCGAAAGTTCAGTTCTAACCTGGAACACAAACAAGGAATTTCATCTTAAACCCGGAACACACACCGGGAATGTCATTTCCAATCTCGGAGATAACCCCGAGGTACGCAGATCAAAAGACCGACAACAACACCGGAGAGGGCGATTACGTCTCGGCCGATAAAATCCGCGACCTTTCGGTTCCGATCCCGAAACAACAACAGGAGAGTAGCGACTCCATCCTCGATGATAGCCCCAAGGGATGCCATTGCAGTTCCGGCGATAACTCCGGAAATGCTTGTTTCAAATACATGCGATCAGCTTCAAGCTCAGACCTCCTACCGAGGCACTCATACCTCAGACTCGGAGCTAACAACGGGCAGACAGACACACCCATAGATGACAGTGAGGCATACAAACAAGCAGTCCACTCTCAGATATAACCATGAGCAACGTTTGCTTTCACCGGCGATGATCCCGGTGAAGAGTCGAAACATCATCTTACCGCCTCAACGTTTTCTCTCACAAGATGATATCGCGGCATACAAACAAGTAGTCCAATCTCAGATGTAACCCTGAGCAACGTCTACTTTTAACTCAAACTGGCGATAACCCCGGCGAAGAGTCAAATGTCATCTTGCCCCTTCAACACTTGCGCGTCATCTCAACACTTCATACATACATACATCCAACGATGTCCCACAAGAACCGAGGAGAAATAATCCCGAGTGATTATTACGCATGACAGTACTTTGGATTGAATTTGAAGCTTGAAGACCATGGGCATGGACCCCTCTTCCTAACTTCGTACAACCTCTAATCCATGTCATTGCGTAACTCTCGACACAAGCGGTCCAAAGAAGGTCAGATATACCTCGTTCGGATGCTTGGATTGAAGTTCTTCAAGTTTGAGTGGACATTACAGTGCACGAGTGCACGTACTTCAAGACGACGGGACCCGCGAGGCCCAGATGCACCACGACCAGCCACAGGTACAACCGCGGCTGCCGCAGGTGTACCTGTGGCCATCAGTCTATAAATATGAGCCTTGGGGTCAGCCATTTGGAGAAGAGAATGAGAGAAAAAGGCGAGAAAGCCCTGTCCATTTTACTCTGTATACACCCCTATTGAGTGTTTCCTCTTCTATAAACATCTATTAGCTCACATATAGCTATCTTTTTATCCTACGGGAGCTGAGTGTTTATCCATATAAAGTCATAGAAGTCTACTTTAGCAGCCCGCTGTAAGCCTTTTCACATTTTATAAAGTCTTATTCTCATATTAGCACACACTGTTATACACATTGAGAGTCGTGTTTTGTGTGTTTGCCCAGACTTCGGTCCGTGGTTTTCATTTCATACGTATATATATATATATATATATATATATATATATATTTCATATATGGACTAACATTATCGAGTTATGCCTCGATTGAGCCTGAACTTGATGTTTGGGCGTTTATACATTTATATATATATATATATATATATATATATATATATATATATATATATATATATATATATATATTATATATAATTATATTATCGGACATATCATATTGGAGTTTCTCTCCGTGGCCTTTTATGACTTTATTTACATTTATATCCTTTATATATATATAGTTTACTTCATGGCAATTAATCACTTTTACACTTTATTTACTTTTCACATCTACACTTTTGGAGTTTACTTACATTGGCGAGTTGATTGCTTTTGATAACTTTATTTTTATTTTGTTTCACCTAGAGTTTACTTATGGTGGTTGATTATGTTCATATATATATATATATATATATATATATATATATATATATATATATATATATATATATAAGCTTTTATATATTTACATTTCGATCCCCATGGAGTTGCTTCGTGGTGGTTGATCAATCTGTATATATATATATATTTACTGACTTTTATATATATAACTACTTACTTGCTTTTCATACAAACTGCGATATCATGTGAGCTAGGAATCATGTGATCACAGTTCGATCTCTTGATTCTAGATTTGGTTCCCATGATGGACATTTTTTAGCTGTGAGCAGCTTGTACATTACTTTACAGTGTCTGTATTTCCTTGGATGGTTGTCATGCCCGTGAGGAGTTTGTCACTGCTGTATATTATTTTCTCGAAAATGGTTCGCATCTCTAAAATAAAAGCAAGCAAGTCGAACATTTAATAATAAAATGGAAGTATCAAAGGCCTCAATTACTATTGAGCACAGGGTATGAAAAACCTCTTTTTATCAAACTTCATTGTTATATCTTGTTTAAAACTAAATTTTTCTATAAATTCAAACCCTATGTATATAAGTGCGAACGAGGTACAACACTACTTCCAAATAATTGCACATTGATCCACACACACACACACACACACACACTTTCATATAATAGTTTCCTTAAAAAGTGGCGGTCACCGTGGTAACACGGATGTTGAGGGGTGCCTAACACCTTTCCTCCGCATAATCAAGCCCCCGGGCCCAAAATGAATCTCGGTTTCACAGACCCGTTTAGCGATGTCAAATCAACTGGGTCGATGTGCAAACCTTTTTAGATTTGCGTTAGTGCAACTAGTTAAATACACCAATGGCGACTCTTAAAGTCAAATCGTCGACATTATACATATCGGACCTTTTTCACTTATTTTTTCAAACAAATCTCACATTAACATGAGAACACCAAAAAGAACAAATAACGAAAAGGGACACTTTCAAAAATCCGGCGTCGAACGGTGGCGACTCTGCTAGGGGACTCGATGAGAGGGCTTAAGCCGCTATTACAAGCTTTTTAAAATTGTTATATGCTTGTGTGTGAATGTTGCATTTACATTTACGATGAATGTGTATGAATGCATTTTACTTACTTGCACTATATCTATATCTATTCATGTGATATTAAGTGCTTCGCACGTGTCATCATTTTCATAAATGGTGAGACCGTTGTATGTGAATGTATGTTGTGTGGTTCCTCCATCAAGAGGCTATCACATCGGTGTTTGATTCTTTGGACTCGCAGGAAGAATAATTCCAATGAGGCTCGGAAAGGCACCACCAGTTCGCTCTCCAGTTGAAAGACCGGATTAACTTCCGTCAAGTAAATTGCGATGATCTAGGAACCTTCATGCCAAAAAAGCGCATGAGAGTAACCCTAAGATAGGTTGACCTCGATAAACCAAGCGGCGGAGAAAGTCTCTTCATACTTTCCATTTTCAATTACTTGTAAATGCATTTACTTGTAATTTTATTCCATGTTCATCCATATGTAATGAAAAATATGAAGAATATATGTATGCATGACATGTTATCAATTAACAACCGGTTTTGCGGAAAAAATTCCTAAAAGCGGACATGTTATGATAACATTTACATTACCCTAAGACTAAACTACGTAAGTCTTTTGTATGGAAAGCAATTGGGCACATTACCCTCAAAAAAATCCAAAAGGCCACGAGCTTCTCTGACCACTCATGTCTTCTTGACCCGGTCTAATGCTATTTCCCGAGAAGAATTTGATGGATTGAGTAAAAAATTACAGAGACTTGGGTTGTTCTCTTTGAAAAAATTGCACCAATCCACTCGAGGTGCGAAAGATACCTACACATCTGAAATCCTCTACACAAGGAGGAGTTCAAGGTCCGGAAAAAACAATTCCGAACCTCGATTGGATCGACCAACAAAGACCACGAAAACATCCATCTCGAGAGGAGATCCGGACACCGGTGATATCGGGAAGAAGGTCCTTCAAATGGAGGAAACTATCCGTGTTCTCAAAGGGATTGGAACACATGGCGATGTTTCATATCTTGAGACCTTTGCATATTTCACAGTGTTCATTATCCGGAGAAATTCAAAACCCCTAATTTTGAAAAGTATGATGGGATTAGGGGATCCTTATACACATTTAAAAGTGTTCATTGGAGAACTTGGATCTTATCGCGAAAATGAAAAGCTCGAGAATGCAAATTGTTTGAGAAAAGTCCGATTGGAGAAGCCCGTTCATGGTATACAGTTAGACAACTCAAAGATCCATAGTTTGGGAAGAGTGGCTCACGCCTTCCTCACTCAATCTGATTTTCAATCTCGGATGGCTCTGATCGGTACCAAATTACCAAGGTCGAAAGCAGTCTAATGAGTCTTTTAGAGAATATGCGCTCAAAGGTGGAGGCGCGCTTTGATGCTCAAGTTATTCCTTCCATGTGGAATCGAAATGGTTATGACATTCATAGATGTCTGAAGAAGCTCCTTTCTATGAAAGAGTCTTAGTTGGTATTGGCAAACCATTCTCTAAAATGATTAAGCACGGAGAAATGGTTGAAATGGGATTGAAGTCGGTAAAATTCAAGACCTAAGCCGCTCTTAAAGTCATTGTTGAGCACATCCGATCTGGATCTTATGGAAACAACCCCGGAGGGTCCATAAAAAGAAAGAGGAGGATGTTTCCTTGATACTACAAGGTCAAAAAAGCAATCAAAGCATGCTGTCACGGAGGAGAAACTACTCCCCTTTTCAATCACAATCTTGAAATCCTCCATTACCTAAAGGTGGAGATCTGAAAGCATCCTCGAGCGTTCACACCCTTAGGGGACTCGCTCGAGAATATTCTTGCTCTTCTAACTGGTCAGAAGAAAATTACACATCTTCTTCCACCAACCAACCCTAATGGGAGGGGTTTTAATGCTACTCGGAAGTGTGTTTATCATGTCGGAGCACCTGGACATGATACTCAAGATTATTGGGCCTTGAAACACAAGATCCAAGATTTAATAAACAACGGTGAGATCGTGGTCACCAAACCAGATCAACCTCATGTACAAGACAACCCACTTCCTCAACACAAAGAAGAAGAGGTCAACATGATCAGTTGGAGCACTGGACAGGGTTTCAATTCTAATGGCGAGTCATCCCAAACCATCAAAGACGGTGTTGACAGATGGGATTATGCAAAGTTCCAATTTACAATGAAACAAAAGATGAAAGCTCTTTACAAACAAATTGAGCAACTGGTGGAACTGGTGACCCACCATCATCAAGTCACACGCCAAATAATCAGGCAGAAGCATGCCTATCTCCTTCCTTTTGTTATGAATGCCTCCTCACCACCTTCAGAAAGCGAAGCTATGGAGGATAAGGTTGTGAAGAGAGAGCAAATGCTAAAGCCCATCGAGTTTTGCCAATCGAGAGGAATTTACCTATTTGGGCTAATCTATGGAGGAGATCTTGCGGATGTTGATCAGCGAAGGAAGAATTACTTTCCTTCTCCTCCAATCAATCCCCACTCGGGGACGTTTCAATTACGATGAAGTGTGTCAATATCATTCACATTCTCGCGGTCACGGCACAGAAGAATGATGAGCACTCCGCCATCTCATTCGAATCTTATTGATAGCGGTGTCTTGCAAATAGCGAGATGATTACCTTGTGTGCAACTTAAGGGTGGGAATGCATGTCCTACCAAATGGAAGGGATCGATAGCGATTATATCCGAAGTGGATGATGAGGCTGTCAAAGTATTTCCCATACTGACCAATTCAACTCAAAGGAGTGACAATCCTTTGAAAGTGGTGCACGCACGAGCCAATTTCTTTACCTTTAGGACCACAATATCCTGTTGTCAACTTACACAAAGTTCCATGGAATTATGGAGAAGCTGAAGGATCCACGTCTCATACTACTGCTACAGTGTTGAAGGAAAATCCACTGTATCTTCCTCAACGGGTTATGAAACCTACTTGCGAAGCAAAGGGGAAGATTCCCATGGAGAAGATTGAAAAATTCCTCCACACTATGGGCCACAATGAAGCCAAAGTGGTTTTAAGATTGCAAGAAGCTCCACACTAGATATCTATACTGGACTTGGTTTTCTGTTCTGAGGATCATCGGAAGATCTTGCTGAAAGTTTTGGAAGAAGCCTACTTGCCAAAATCAGTGGATGTAGAAAAATTTCAACATTTGGTTGATCACATTTTTAACAACAATGTGATATCCTTCACTGATGACGATATACCACCCGAAGGGACCGGTCATTGTAAGCCATTGCATATTACAGTTTTGTCTTTCGGGTACATGCTAGCTAGAGTTTTGATAGATGGAGGCTTATCTCTAAATATTTGTCCTTATGCCACTTTGGTGAAGATGAATGTCAATCTCAAGCGGATCCAAAGCAGCCATACGGTTATTAGAGCTTTTGATGGATCCCGACGAAATGTCGTCGGAAAGATTGAATTGCCAATTGAGATTGGTCCAAATACATTCAATGTATCCTTCCACGTCCTCAAGATAGATTCAGGATACAACCTGTTATTAGGGAGACCATGGATACATATGGCTGGAGTCGTTCCTTCCACGCTACATCAACAACTCAAATACATTATCAATAACAGTCTAGTCACTGTCAACGCTGAGCCGGAATGTCCTGAACAAGGAACTCTACCAATCATCAGCTTCAATTTAGAAGTTGAACCGGCCAGTTTTCATACTCTGGAAGTGAGTACCACGCAATACCATTCTATTAGAGCGCCACTTCCCATACCCAAGATTTCTATCGAGGTTATGTCGGCCACTCAAGAAATGATGTCATTAGGTCATCAACCTAGACAAGGGCTTGGTAAATATAAGCGGGGTATTAAGCACCCTATTCAAATGTCGATCAAATTGAGAAGCAATGGACTAGGCTATTACGCGATTCGATCACGGAATCCTCATAAGCCTGGCAAGCGGTTCCTCGAGCTTGACCATGCGGCGGCGATTTTCTATACCTTTACCTCATGAGTTGATCTGATCTCGATAAAGGTGCCGACCCATGTTATGGCTATCTTTGTTTCCTAAACCGGTGCAATCAAAGCAAAAGAGGTGTTGATTCACGATCCGAAAGTGGAAGAAAAGGCGAAAGCGTAAACATGACATTGCCTTGATGATGGCGGGGTATATCGCGTCATTGTTCATGATGAACATACTGAAGCGAGATACACCCAGACGATGATTGCCCGGATGTCATGGTTATCATTCGGGAAAAGGAGGACAATGACGATCCTTCCATCACTACAGTCCATCAGGACTTTGCCCTCGACAATTGGAGCAGCACTCCATGCATTGGTCGACGAGGGTAAAATGGGGAAAAAATCCCTCTGCCCTGTAGATAACTTTAATTGATTTCTTTCCTTTACAATACTAGCAGCTATTTTATCAAGTACATGCTAACACTTTTGTATGATCGAACAGTTGCATATATTAAGTGAAAGCATATTTTGTTTCAGGACTCTAAATTTAGATGTGCATGTACTTGCTGATGAGGTGCCTTCTCTCCCAAAATTTACGTAACTTTGATGCAAAGTTGGACTCGAGACTTGATGGACATCTGAGAGGACATTGAGACACCTCGGAGATTAAGGAATGGGTCATGAGACAAACCCAAACCCAATCTTGATCAAACCACTTCTTTCAATCTTGGAACCTTAGACAACCCTAAGCTAATCCAGATTGTTTCAGACCTTACCACAAATTAGCGGAATGACATGGTTGCACTATTAACCCAATTCCAAGATGTATTTGCATGGTCTCATGAAGACATGGTGGGTTTGTCCACTGACATTGTTCTTCATCGCTTTCCCATTAAAGAAGGATTCAAGCCAGTTAGGCAAAAGCTCAGGTGATTGAAACCTGAGTGGAATTTAAAGGTTAAAAAAGAAATTGGGAAACAATTTCGAGTTGGCATTATCATGGTGTCTACATATCCGGAGTGGATATCCAATATTGTACCCATGCCTAAACCAGGAGGAAAGGTGCGAGTCTACGTGGATTACCGGAATTTGAACAAAGCTTACCTTAAAGATAGCTTTCCCGTGCCATTTATCCACATTCTTATTGATGATCTTTCTCGATCGGCATGTACTCCTTTCTTTGATTGCTTTTGCGGGGTACCATCAAATTATAATTATTTGAGGAAGACCGTGAGAAAACTGCTTTCATCACGCCTTGAGGAACCTTTTTACTACAGACTGTTGTCATTCGGCCTCATCAATGTTGGGGCAACCTATCAGCTAGCTATAATGGCTCTTTTCCACAATTTAATGCACAAAGAGATAGAGATCTACATGGATGACATCATTATCAAATCCCGAAAGGAGGAAGACCACTTAGACCATCTCAAAAAGCTTTTCAATAGGTTGCGTAAAGTCTGACTTGAAGTTGAATCCATTGAAGTGCGCCTTTGGTGTTAAGTCGAGGGAAAGTTGCTAGGTTTCTAGTCGACCCACAAAGGATTGAGCTGGATCCTACCAAAATCCGAGCCATCAAGGAAATGCCCATTCCTCAAACAAAAAAGGAAATACGAGGATTTTGGGAAGAATCAACTTCATTAGCGATTTATTTCTCAACTCACGACAACTTTGTGAGCCTATCTTCAAGTTGTTAAGGAAGAACTCCTCCATGAAATGGAGCGATGAGTGTCAAAAAGCCTTCCTTACCATTAAAGAAAGCGGTGATTAACGCTCTGTTTTGGTACCTCCCGGGATGATGTTCCCCTGTTCATGTACACATCCATAAATGACAATGCCATGGGGTGTATCTTTGAGGCAAAAAAAAATGATGATAGAGGCGAAGAACGAGCTATCTATTACCTCGATCAAAAGATTGACATCGGTGAACACAAGTACACTCTACGATTGAGAAGACTTGTTGTGCTTTAGCATGGGCTTCCATGAGGTTACAACATTACCTCCATGGTCATACAACCCATCTCATATCCGTGTGGATCTTCTCAAGTATGTGTTCGATAAGCCCATCTTGAATTGTCGAATTGTCCGGATGGCGATTGATCCTACATCAATTTGATATCGTCTACGTGACGTAAAAAAATCATCGAAAGGTCGAGGAATTGCGGATCAACGGCGCCACACCTGCGAGGGACTACAAACCCTTGAAACATACTTCCCGATGAGGGGTAATGACGATTCAGTTTAACATCGATTATGATACATGTCGTGCGTGGAAAATATATTTTGATGGAGTATTAACACGAAGGCTCTGGGCTGGAAGCGGTTCTAATATCCGATGCAGGGGAAGCGATATCCGTCGCCATCAAATTGCGGTTTATCGGCACCAACAACACAGTGAGTATGAAGGTTGTCATGGGGCTAAAACTTGCCCGTTCGATAGGCGTCGGTGGTTAACTATCTTTGGGGATTACGAATTGGTAATCGAACAATCCACAAGAATCTATCAAACCAAAGAATTACATTTCTTTGCCTTACCATCGACAAGTTTCTGAGATGGCTTTGGAGTTCGAAGAAATCTCCTTTCTACATTTCCTCGTAATAGGAATGATTTTGCAGATGCATTAGCAACGTTGGCCTCCTTGGTTTGCATACCTGGCAAGGAAAACATGCCAAGCATCACGTTTGCTCTGCAAAAAGCCCCAATTTATGGGAATTATGTTGGAGAAGTATCGGATGAACTACCTCCCATCCATAACCCTTGGTATCAATGCATCAAGGAGTATCTACGAGATGGATCTACACCGCCGAGGCGAGCCTAAGCGAGAAGAGGTGGATTCATCGACTTCTTTATGAAATTCTACTGGCGGAGATGCACTCTACAAAAAGAGATCTTTGGATTAGGTCTCCCTCGGATGTCTAGATAAAGACCAAGCTCGAGAGACTCATGGATGAGATCCATGGTGGAGTATGTGGCCCTCACATGGCGGACCCCTACTTGTCGAGAAGATCCTCGGGAGCGGGCATTATTGGCTTACACTCAAAGTATTTGTGATGATCACGTCGAGAGGTGCTATCGATGCGATTCATGGGAATGTTATCCACGCCCCTCGAGGGAACTCCACAATATGAGTTCGCCATGGCCCTTCTCGATGTGGGGAATGGGCGTGATCGAGCCCATCGAGCCCCAAAGCCGATGTGGACATCGATTCATATTCACCGTGATCGACTACTTCACCAAATGGGTAGAAGCGACCTCCTTCCCGGGGTTACTAAAGAAGTTATCATTGCTTTCATCGAAAACAATGTCATCATCGATATGGACAACCGAGAGTCATTGTGTCGAGACAATGCTAAGAACCTCAACAACAAAATGATGGAGGTTATGCGAAAAATTCCACATCAAACACCTCAACTCCGTCGTCTACTGTCCAAAGATGAATGGTCTTTGTTGAGGCGGCTAATAAAAACATCAAAAAGATCATGCGAGAAAATGTCCGCCAATCACAAAGGATGGCACGACCTCTTGCCTCGACTTTATTAGCCTCTGAACTTCCATACGAACTTCCACCGGGGCAACCCCTACTCGTTAGCTTATGGGATGGAAGCGATGCTCCCCATAGAGGTGGAAATGGAATCCCTCGAGTATTGATGGATGCTTAGTTGAGTGAAGACCAATGGGTACAAGGCAGTATCACCAATTGTCTCTAATAGGCGAAAAGGCGAACCATGACTATCTTCCATGGTCGATTATATCGACAAAGGATCGCGCGATCCTACAACAAAAAAAGTCCATTACGGCGGTTTAAACAACATGACTTGGTTTTAAAGAAGATCATTGACAACCAAGATCAATCTAAGGGAAAATTCGCTCCTAACTGGGAAGGCCCATTTGTTGTCAAGGAGGTATTGACAGGAGATGCTCTCAGATTGTAAGAAATGGATGGCGATAAATTTCCACAACTTATCAACTCGGACACCGTGAAATGGTACTATGTCTGAAGTTACCATCAAACAAAAATCTTGGTTTTGGTCATCAAATCACCAGTCATTCCGATTTTGAACCCTCTCCTTTTTATATACTCTTCTGCCCCTCAGGGAAACATACTCTTCAAGCCAGCAGCCTGGTTTTACCTCAGTTCAAACATTTCACAATTTCGGTTATCCTGAAGACGGGATTGAACCTTTCACATCTGCACTTTATCCTGAAGACAGGATTAAACTTTTTCACCTGCAGTTTATCCTGAAGACGGGATCAAAATTTTCTACGCTTGCAGTTTGTCCTGAAGACGGGATCAAACTTTTTACACACCTGCAGTTTGTCCCCATTACGGGATTAAACTTTCTTCTCCCATGATATAGCTTTGCATATGGGATTCACGTTTCTCTTCATCTGCGATTAAGTCACGAGGGGCAAACTATGTCGACCTGATCTCCTCTTCAATAGGAGTACGTAGGCAACCATATGCTATATGGCCCAGTCGCAACAAAAAAAACAACAAAAACATTTCTACCCTTTCTTCACAAAAACAACAAAAACAACTTCTACTCCTATCTGCCTTTCACATTCAGCGTTGAACCTCTTACACCAGGTTCGAACTACGCAGACTTGATCTCCTCTTGAATAGAGATGCGTGGCGACCATTTATGGTTCGATCTAACCCCTACGAACAAAAATTCTTGTCACACGATCTTTGGGATCAACCTTCAATTCACCACATTTCATCGGTTTCAGATCAAAGGGGTGGAATTACCCAACCTTTTCTCATAAATAGAAGATTCGGTGACCATCTAAGCTGCGATCGCACCTCAAAGAGCAATACCAACCCATAAGAGATGGAATTAACTAGGCTTCTCACAAATAGAAGTACTAGCGACCATCTGTAGTGCGGTCAATCTCAGAGAGGAAGAAACCACCCTCCTCTCCATTTTACCATACAGATACCAGTCCCAAGACACCAAAGATGGTAGGGATATATAGAAATCAATGATCCATACTGAGAGATCTTGCGACATCTCAATATCCATCTATCAAGGATAAGTTCAGAATGCATCAAGATCACAAGGCCCTGAAGAAACAGGCAAATATCAAGAAAGTATCAAGGCATAACTAAAAGGGAAGTGAATCAAAATATATTTCCATGCCATACATAATACTGTTTGATAAATACATATGTGTTATACATGACAAAATGGCTAAGCTAGTCTGTGCAGGAAAATACAAAGTTATCTACAGATCTGTGTGTATGCGGACTATCAGATCTAACATAGCATCCCTCTCTGAAGACGGAGGTAGCACTGCAAGCTCCTGCCCAAGGATCTCTACACGAGCTAGCAGATCAGAGGCTAACTGCATAGTGGCATAATGCTCATCAATGTAAGCAATCATGTCGGCAAGACTGACAGTCATCTAGGATCTAACTGAAGTATTATCTTCAATGGCCATATCCCTAGCAGATAAGGCGGCAACCCGCTCCGCAATCAATACATCCCTGGATGATCTAGCCTCATCCCTCTCTAACAAAGCAGTATCTCTCTCATCAAGAGCTGTCAACATCGCGGCCCTAGCCTGATCCCTATCATAGGTAATCAGATGTAAGCTCTGCTCCAAATGTTGTGCTTAGAATCTTTGGTAGTAGCTTGATGCTTTTCGGGGTGGAAAATCCATCATATATCTTTGGCGACCCAACATCAAGTCATTAATGGGAATGTCGACCTCCTCTATAGCTCTTCTCATCGAGAATCGGTCCCTACCTTTGTGGATACTACTGCACCGATCACGATCTCTGTTTCCATCCACGCGGAATACTCTGCAGAACAACTCGGATGACTGACAAAAACTCGGCCAACTCTCACGATCCCAACAGCATACAACTGGGATCATCCTCCGTGATAAGCGATGTGAAGCGAAGCGGTGACTCACTTGCCCCCTCAAAAGGATGAAAATCCTAAAAGCTGGTCAAACCCGACACATCACGGCCAATGGGTGGTAAGTAATCATGCCCCTCAATCCGGCCGGAGGAGATAATCCATACCGGAGCATGAGTAATGAAGGCGTAGGGTGAGCTAAGCCCCGAACACGGCAATATAGCAAATGGATCTCTAATCCACCGCCAAAAGTTGACCACGATCAAAGATTTATGTACACTCCGCAGATGAAAGAATGCGACATGGCTATATCATGGGTGAAACAAAACCCCTGCCGTCTGAGTGTGGGTCTCAAGTGTGACATAAACCACACATCTGACAAAGTGATAGAACTACTGTGAACACTCCTGCTGGGATAAGTACAACGATATGTAGGCGACTTCGAGTCTCTGCAATGATCATCAGTATAATGGTATGACCCTCCCTGAGAGCTCTCACTGCCATAATGATGTCGATATCTAACTCATCCATGTACCGCGAAATAAAGACATATGACAATACGCACAAAAGCAGTACATCCACCCTGGCTGAACGCCAATGGTCCACCGGTGTGGTGAAATCCCCAGAATGCCGTGCATAACTATCCTCAGAGCCAAATCATCAAAACAAAAATCTTTGGGATATCACGTTCTTGAATGTAATCTCTTCCCTGCACCACTCTCACGTCTTAATCCAACGTGAGGTCATGAACGCTATGCGCTTTCATGTCTCCAATAGCCATATGCACGCAAGGTCTGTCCAGCGGCAGCATCGTCAACCGTGCATACTCCTCCAAAGTAGGATTCAACTCCTACGTGGGTCCCACACCTCCAGCTCGCTCCATTTAGAGTTGCAAAGGAGGTCTAACAAGCTGAAAAGGCCAAATCAGGAATAAAAATGCTACGCGATTAAGCGGAATAGCCTGAAATCCTGGTTTCGTACGGGTTAGAATTAAACTCCCGCCATCTCATTGGTATTCGTCTGAATGCAGGGAATACTATACCAATGAGCTCAGCTTTCACAGATCATGCTCGACAATACCCCACAAAGGTCTGATGCCATCATTTGCAGGGTCACAACCCGAAACATCCCCAGCGGGGGTTACAACGCAAAACCACGAAATATCAAACCTCCCCGGCGGGGGTTACAACACCGAAGTTATCAAATGATTGCGTATCCCCAGCGGGGGTCACAACGCACATCTTTCAAGTATCCACATATCCCCGACGGGGGTTACAACGCAATGCAACCATTGATACACACATTAATGAAGGTCAAGCAACCTTGACGTCTTGTCAACTGATGGCAAGTAAACCCATCGAAGCAACTCATCCACGTATCCCCGGCGGGGGTTACAACACAATGCGACCATTGACACATACATCAATGAAGGTCAATCAACCTTGACAATGCACCCAGCAGGGATTTATCTGGTGATACACACATCAATGAAGGTCGGGTAACCTTGACATCAACAAAACTGTTGGCAGTAATTCCGATAAAATGAGGGAATATGTTATACACATCCTCAAACAGACAAAGCTTTATCCCCATAGATCTCTTACACACAAGAGGTACCTCTATGGAATATAAGCCAATGTCTAGGATTCAAGACTTTGGTGATAGCCCCAACGTCAACATTCTTGAAGACTTAGATCGCATGTCCAAGCCATCACTGATTGTCATCCCAACAGGATTACCTGGCAATCATGCTACATACATTTGCATCATGTTGCTGCATATAGCATCATGTTTATTTTGCTTGCATTTCAAGTGTCTAGGATTCTTTATCCTATCCATACCTTGCATTGCATGAATATGATAAAGAGGGGAATTTATAGACACTCGAAATTTTCTGCATGCCTGTTACTAACATTACAGGAGGGCAGATTCGTCTTTCGGAGATAACCTTGGAAGACAGCTTACATCCATTCCGAATACTATCGGAAGTTCAGTTCCAACTCGGAACACAAACTGGTAATTTCATCACAAACCCGGAAAACACACCGGGAATGTCATTTCTAATCTCGGAGATAACCCCGAGGTACGCAGATCAAAAGACCAATAATAACACCAGATAGAACAGTTCTGTCTCGACGATAACACCGCGACGCTCAGTTCCAGTTCCAGAAACAACACTGGGAGTAGTGACTCCATCCTTGGTCATAGCCCCAAGGGATGCCATTGCAGTTCCGGTGATAACTCCGGAAATGCTTGTTTTAAATACATGCGATCAACTTCAAGCTCAAACCTTCTGCCGAGGCACTCATACCTCAGACTCGGAGCTAACAATGGGCAGACAGGCACACCCACAGATGACACTGAGGCATACAAACAAGCAGTCCACTCTCAGATATAACCCTGAGCAACGTCTGTTTTCAGCTCAAACCGGTGATGACCCCGGTGAAGAGTCGAAACGTCATCTTACTGCCTCAACGTTTTCTCTCACAAGATGATATCGCGGCATACAAACTAGTAGTCCAATCTCAGATGTAACCCTGAGCAACGTCTACTTTCAACTCAAACAGGCGATAACCCCGGCGAAGAGTCAAACGTCATCTTGCCCCTTCAACACTTGCGCGTTGTCTCAACACTTCATACATTCATCCATCCAACAATGTCCCACAAGAACCAAGGAGTAACAATCCCGAGTGACTATTATGCGTGACAGTACTTTGGATAGAATTTGAAGCTTGAAGACCATGGGCATGGACCCCTCTTCCAGACTTCGTACAACCTCTAATCCATGTCATTGCGTAACTCTCGACACAAGCGGTCCGAAGAAGGTCAGATATACCTCGTTCGGATGCTCGGATTAAAGTTACGCAAGTTCGACGGACATTCTGATTACACGAGTGCACGTGCTTGAGACAACGGGACCCGCGAGGCCTTAATGCACCACGACCGGTATTGGTAGTACAACCATGTACTGCCGCAGTGTACCTACTATGGCCATCGATCATATATATATGAGCCTTGGGGTTGACCATTTGGAGAAGAGAATGAGAGAAAAAGCGAGGAAGCCTGTCCCATTTTACTCTGTATACACCCCTATTGAGTGTTTCCTCTTCTATAAACATCTGTTAGCTCACATATAGCTATCTTTTTATCCAGTGGGAGCTGAGTATTTATCCATATAAAGTCATAGAAGTCTACATTGGTAGCCCACTGTAAGCCTTCTCACATTTTATAAAGTCTTCTTCTCATATTAGCACACACTGTTATACACATTAAGAGTCGTGTTGTGTATGTTTGCCCGGACTTCAGTCCGTGGTTTTCATTTCTGTCTGTATATATATACTTATATATGTATATATTTCATATATGGACTAACATTATCGAGTTATGCCTCGATTGAGCCTATACTTTGGTCTGGAGCGTTTATCTGCTTTTGTATATATATATATACTTATATATATAATTTTTATCGATATATATCGATGAGCACGGATTTTACATTCTATTGCATTTACTCGATTATATATATATATATATATATATATATATATATATATTGTTTTTTCGGACATATCTGATGAGCCTGGATTCACATCCAGTGCATTTACTGCTTTTATATATATCTTTACATATATATATTTACATTTTTGTTAGGCCTGGAGTTTTCTCCGTGGCCTTTTACAGCTTTATTTACATTTCGTCCTGCTTAGAGTTTACTTTGTGGTAGTTGATCACTTTTACAGCTTTATTTACATTCCGTCCCACCTGGAGTTTACTTTGTGGTGGTTGATTATGTCCATATATATTTACCGCATTTATATATTTACATTTTCGATCCCCTATGGAGTTGCTTCGTGGTGGTTGATCAAGTCTGTATATATATATTTACAACTTTTATATATATAATTGCTTACTGTCTTTTATACAAACTGCAATATCATGTGAGCATAGGAATCATGTGATCACAAATTCAGTCTACTGAATCTAGATTCGGTTCCCATGATGGACATTTTTCAGCTGTGAGCAGCTTGTACATTACTTTACAGTATCTGAATTTCCTTGGATGGTCATCGTGCAGTGAGGAGTTTGGCTTCTTGTATATTATTTTCTCTTGAATGCTTCGCATCTCAAAAATAAAAGCAAACAAACCGAACATTTAATAATAAAATGGAAGTATCAAAGGCCTCAATTACTATTGAGCACAGGGTTTAAAAAACCTCTTTTTATCAAACTTCATTGCTATATCTTGTTTAAAACTGAATTTTTCTATAAATTCAAACCCTGTGTATATAGGTGCGAATGAGGTACAGCACTACTTCTAAATAATTGCACAATAATCCACACACACACACACACACACATTCATATAACAGTTTCTTTAAAAAGTGGCGGTCACCGTGGTAACACGGATGTCGAGGGGTGCCTAACACCTTCCCTCCGCATAATCAAGCCCCCGGACCCAAAATGAATCTCGGTTTCACAGACCCGTTTAGCAGTGTCAAATCACTAGGTCAACGTGCAAACCTTTTTCGGTTGCGTTGGTGCAACCAGTTAAATACACTAACTGGCGACTCTTAAAGTCAAATCGTCGACATTATACATGTCGGACCTTTTTCACTTATTTTTTCAAACAAATCTCACATTAACATGAGAACACCAAAGAACAAGTAACGAAAAGGGACACTCAAAAATCCCGACGTCGACAAAGGTATTATACTGTAATATTTTGAGCCCCAAAACGTGCAGTTATCGAAACTATATTTTTCTATAAATAGAAGCTCATTCTTCCTTCATTTCTCACCAATTCACTAAAGTTATAGAGCAATTATTATAGAGAGAAATTATAGAGAGAAAGAAAAAGAGAAGTCTGCTACCTCACTATTCTAGTATCCAGTCTTCTTTTGAGGTAAGGGTTATTATTCCTTCGTATTCATGAAGAGAGTTATTTTCTTTCAATACTCGTAAGGGTTGTTATTCCATTCTTTATTATTATGTTGAAATAACTTTAATACATCACGAAGTCTGCCGCATACATGATGAAATTCTTCATTATTCCATTCTTTATTATTACATTGGAATAACTTTGCATCTTGATCTATCGCGTGCACAGTGAATCTCATTGTTATTACATTCTTTATTATTCTATTGGAATATCCTGTCTATGCGGATTACGCATGACCTGGTTTCATTCTTTATTATTTTGTTAGAATAACATGTCTGTGCGATCTATCGCATGCCTGGTGAATTATGATGTTATTCCATTCTTTATTATTCTGTTGGAATAACTTGTCTACGCGGACTACCGCATGCATGGTGAATTCTTCTATTATTCCATTCTTTATTATTCTGTTGGAATAACCTGTCTATGTGGATTACCACATGCATGGTGAATGATCCTTTGTATTCATTCCTTATTAAATTGTGGAAATGATCTATCTACGTGGATTACCGCATGGCAGGCAAAAATCCATTTGCAGTTTCATATATTCTATTATACTCAGTTAGTTAAAGTTTTGGCTTCTATACTCCATGAAATTAGTAGAATATCCTGGATATTTCCGCTTCATCCAGTATCTTTTCATAGAAATATTCTTCTGAGCATTCTTGAATTTTACTCCACAAAGTAGTATCATGTTGACAATTTGGACATTATTGATTTCTGGATAAATTAAATTATAAATCTTTAAAATTTATCCTTGAACTTGTTTTATTGAATTATTATGTCATTGTCATAATCCTCATGCTTATATTGTGATGAAAGTCAATCTTTTGGCTTACGTGCGTAGATGGACTTGGTATGATTATGACGAGGGATTATTCGGTATAATCGTGGCCGTGTAATGTAACGAATGATGTGGTAAAAAGTCCTCATTGGCTGTGGTGTATTGATGGGCGAGTTATGGGTATGATTATGACCGAGGATTATTCGGTATAGTCATGACAATTGATGATTACATGAATATCCTTGGCGTGTAGTGCGAGATGATTCAATGATGTGGTTTATTTATTAATTAAGTGAGTCTCGTGATAAAGTTGATGAAAACTTTTTAAATCATAGAAGATAGTAGATTTTATGCTCTACTTGACTCTTCTTATGGATTGCTTATTCCGCTGGAGTTGTTGATCTAAAACTTGTTTTCTATTGTTATCTTGTTGAAGGCTAATGATAATTTATTACCGCATTATCTTAGTCGTAATATTTCTTATTAGGTATTTAGTGAGCTCACCCTTTTGCTTTCATTGTTCTCTTGAGAAATGAGAAGCGTGGCAGGGACTAGTCGGGGAATGGAGTGATGGTCCGAGATGGTGTCATAGTAGTCCTCACTATTTTATAGAATAGTGTGATAATAAATATAATGAGAACTCCATTTTAAGTGTGGATATTATACAGATGACAATATTCTTATTAAAACTTCTTAGATTATGTTTTGTCGTATTTTTTACACGACTTGTTGTATAATTAAGTTGTATTTGAATTTTGTACCATGTATTTGGCGACCCAAGATGGGTGATGTATACCTATTTTGGGGGCGTCACATGGAGGGCAGAAATGCTTGGTAAAAATTTTCTTAAAGAAAATGTTGCTCACGAGTGTCAAACTCCAGACCTCTCCAAACTAGAAACTTTATAGTCCATCAAAAGCCACTGGACCAACTACCTATCATGTTAAAATTTATGTAACACTAATATTTAAACCACCTAGCATCGTTTCTATGCATGTGAAGATGATATAATACATTTTTTGGTCACTGTACTAGGAATTTTAATGATAATAATAATTGTAATAATAATAATAATAATTGTAATAATAATAATAAATTTTAAATAATTAAAATAATAATAATAATAATAATTAAAATAATAATTATAATTAAAATAATAATATTATAGAATAATAATAATAATAGAATAATATCAATAGAATGATAAAAAAAACTCTCGAGTTACCGAGGCGAAATGGGACTTACGAAAATGACTCATTTTTGTTTTGTTATATTTTGTATGTATTGATGTATTGATATTGATATTGATATTGATATTTATTTATATATGTTATTGATGCAGATAAAAATAAAGTGCAAAATGAAAGCTAGAGAAGTTAAGGAGGTTGGCTACTGCAAGGAGAACATTTACAATGTCCACAATTTTTATCTAAGTTTGTAACGTTTGGAACTGATGAAAAATAGTAATGCTTATTCTCCTAGTTTATTATCATAATAATATTTAGTGGTTTTATAAATTACATTGAAAGGATGTTCATAATAATTATTTAGTGGTTTTAATAGCAATATTTTAAGAAACTTTCGAATTAAAGGACATTGGAAAATTATTATTATTATTGTAATAATAGTTACTAAATAAATAAAATAATAAATAATTATTAAAATAATAATAATAACTTTAAGAACGAAAAAATTTTATACATCTTGCTGCTTTAATAAATGATATGAATTTTTGCTTCAATCGAATTAATAATTTTAAATTTTATTGAGTATAATTAAAATAATAATTAAATAATAATAATATCATTAAAATTTTTTAAATAATAATAATAATAATTATTATTATTATAATAATATAGTGACCAAAAAGGGATAATACACTATATAATAATAATAATAATAATAATTAAAATACATAATAATTAAAATAATAATAATAACTATAATAATAATAATTTAATTTGAATTAAAATTTTAAATAATAATAATTTTTTTTTAAAATTTTTGCTTTCTACCCTGATGCTGCTTTAATATGAATTGTTTTAACGTCATAATATGAATTTTTGCTTTTCGCTTTCTGCTAATGTTGCTTTAAAATGAAAATTGCTTTAATAATTTTAAATTTTATTGAGTAGGTAGTCAGGATAAAAAATTATCCTAAAATTTGAAAATTACGTCAATATGAATTAATGTATTGCTGCAATATTTTCTTTGAATTTAAGTTGACAACATCATCTAAATTGTTCATAAAAAAATTACATTAAATTAGTAGCATCAGCAGAAATGAAACTTGCGATTTTCTCAAAATTAATTATTTATATATAGATAATAATTGATATTATTATTAATAAATTAGTAATCAATTAAATGATGTTTTAATTTTATGGACCGGATAAAATGTTATTAATATTTTATTATCTCATATTACTAATAACATACATAGAAATGTATAATAAATGTTTTTAGTTTTTTTTTTCTAAAATTATTAATATGGTTTTCAATATTATATTGTTTAGTTATATAAATTATTTATTATTTATTTAAGTATATGCAGTTGGTCCAAGAAATTGGCTTTTTGATAGATTATAGTGAATTGTTTCCTTCTTTAATAAGCATTTTTGGAGTTAAAGACTAATGAAATGAAATTTTTATTTTAAATAAAAATTTACCAAGCATTTCATCCTCCACGTCCAAAATAATAACATACTTGCATTAAAAAATAAAAAACTTAACTTTAATATTACATAAAGAATTGTGAGTTAAATTTTCATTATCTTCTGATGCATATTATATCACTAATGAAATTTGTAATCACATTTATTGATACATTATTTTTCAAAAATGGTGAGGACTAATTTAACAATCCTTTATTCTGAAAATCCTTCATTCCATACGATGACTCAAAAGTTATATTATCTACTCCACGATATTTATTTACAAAAGAATGTGAGTTTGAATTTGATCAAATGTGTCTAAATGGTTCGACAAAAATCACATTATGGATAAATTAGTAAAAAGTAGTGCTAAATGATGTTTTTACTTTGTTGCCTAATTTTAATAGCACTTTACCACATGAGTATCTGCGTTCAATTATAATATTAAATGACGAGGATATATCGTTCCCACGAGAAATAGACTAATATTTATCAATTACTAATTCTAATGCATTAATCTATTTTTAAACTACGAAATTTTGTTTTTGATTTGAAATTTAAACTTAACAAAACTAATGATTAAGAATCAAAATTTCACAAGAATAACTGCTGATTTAATAGGTTAAGATTACAACTTCCTTGGTATTTCATTTAAATCATTTCACTTCCCATTTAAAGCAATTAATTAATATGAATCATTATCGAGAATGATTTATAAAATTCACACACTTTTTCCAAAACAAGTGAACAAATCCTCCTAACTCAGATCCTTAAGACACAAAAAATTACAAGGAACACCCTTCTCGATTAATTCACTATATTCCTATGTGAATCAAGTTAATTAGGGTTTACGCATAAATTCTTTCAAAGGATCTGAAAAGACACATAGGTATATTCTATCCTACATGCTAATCATATTAACCTATTGATTATATGAGCGGATGTTATCATATCCGGATCTTAATCTATACTCCATCTTCCAATTTTATATAGATTATCCACAATAATTGTTGGCGAACAATTAATCGATAAAGCAAAGATATAATAAACAATTGATAAAAACCAACTTTCATTCGATGGGAAGGTTCGATTTAAACTACATACGAAGTTAAGTTTTGCAATCTTAATGAAAATTTAGTTCATAATAATAATAAAAAGAAAAACATCATCCAATTAATAATCCAAACATCCCGGATAATTACAAAAGATAAAACTAGAGAAGAAGAAGAAACTACGAATTTTCTCGATACTCTCTCTTTGATCTTGACCCTTGCAATTTTTTCCTTCGTGTTTTTTTTCGTAGTTCTCTCTGTGAAACCCTTGAAAAATTGGTGATCGTCTTTTCTAAAGTCTCCTCTATTTGTATTAGTCTCCCTCTCATTCAGATTCCTTTTTGGCTTGACCACCCACTTGGAAGTAGAAAATCCTCCTTTTTGCACACATGCATGCGGCGCTGGGCGCTCAACCTGGCTCATTTCAGCGCTGGCGCTTGACCGAGACTCACGTAATTACAAAAATGCCACTCGGCTCTAATTTTAATGATTTTTGACCTTTTTCTTCTCCAAAATGACCAATTTGTCCCTCGGCTCCAACTACACAAAATAAACACAAAAATAGATAAAAAGATACTAAAAACAATTAAAGATAGCAATAATTAAGTTTAATAATATCAGTTCATAGGTATAAAACCTACTCATCAAATACCCCCAAACTTAACGATTGCTTGTCCTCAAGCAATAAAACACAATCTGATAACTAAATATGCAATCTGATATCTACGTGCCTAAAATTTGATGATCAAAGCGAGAAAAAATCTATTCATCAAGCCTCGGAGAAATCAGATTAAACATCTTTAGTACATCATATCAAAGCAGTTTAATAATTTCTAGTCGATCATCAAATCTTACCTGTTATTCTTGATATAGTGTGTGTGTGTTTGAACAACAATGCTAACTAATATAATCTTAAATACAAAACATAATAGATCTCTTTAAAGGCGTCGTATAGTGTCGACTCACAAAATTCACGAACAAAATTAGATCGACTAAAATCGAACATCCACCAATTCAAGAGTCGAATCAGGGATACTTATGCTTTACTTATCATTACGGGGCTTTTTGCTCTTTTCCGTTTTATTTTTTTTTTTTTTTTTTTTTTTTTTTTCCTTTTTAAAAACCATGGTATGCGATGTCTCATTCCATTAGGCTAACGATTACTACCCCTAGCGAGCTTTCAACCAGCGACTCCCGGACCATATAAGACCTTAGAGTATTTAGGTGTTAAGACACCCCTTGAGCGTGCTTTTCGAAATATGAAAGGCCAAAAAACAAAACTAGCCACGGTAATTTTTTTTTTTTTTGAAGCTTATATATCCCAAATTTTTCCCCCAAACTTAAGTTTTGTCTAAATTCGATCATCTCACTTTATTCATGTCTTTCGTTCATTCAAACTAGTATTATCCTCAAAAAGTCCACTATGTGTCGATTTAGACTCGATCGGTCAGCGTAGTTGTTTTTCTTGTGCTATCCTTATTATATCGGTTTTCAAGCGGTAAAGATTCAAATCATGACAAAAATCACATCACGGTCTTAACGATCGATCTTATATACTTGTCTACTCGATTCCAATCTCATCATTTGGCGAATACTTAACTTAAACTATCTAACAATTTGAAAACATGCGAATATTTGAATTTTTTTTTTTTTTTTTTTTTTTTTTTTTTTTTTTTTTTTTTTTTAAAAGTAGAATGAAAATTACATGAAAAACTACGAAATGAATACTACATGAATGCAAAACTACTAAATGAATACTACATGAATACTGTTGGGCTTTGGAAGAATGCACCCCCAAACTTCACTGTCTGATGTCCTCGTTGTATATAACAAACAAAACATAAGA
Source organism: Panax quinquefolius (assembly GCA_020205615.1). Lineage (NCBI taxonomy): Eukaryota > Viridiplantae > Streptophyta > Magnoliopsida > Apiales > Araliaceae > Panax > Panax quinquefolius. The sequence goes on along the minus strand of CM035159.1, from coordinate 87,938,335 downwards.
AATTAGGCCTTTGAGGACTTCCACGAAAGATAGGCGCCTTATTCCTCGTCGGTATCCTCGTCTTCTTCTTCATCAACCTCATCTTGAGGGGTAGATCGGTAGGAGATGCTGCAGAACAATGGGGAAATTGGTAGGGGGCGGCGGTTTTGGATTCATGCGATCGAACATCTCTAGGAATCTTTTCTTTTCTGATTACGATACATCTCTTTTGTCATTTGAGCTAGGCTATCTGATTTCTTTCAACCCGGTCAAAACCTGTTGAACTCTAGTAGCCACCAGTGTCGATCCTTCTAGTTTGATTTCTTAATTCTCGTGAATATCTTCAAAAAAAATTTGGTGGTGGCCCGAACTTCCAGTGCGGGAGGATTATCGTGTAATTGTTGAATAGGCTCATTTGCGGACTCGGGAGGCACGATAATGAACCTAACCCTCTCGGGTGTGGTATACCACCACCCCCATACCTTATACTTCTTAATAAGCGGTGGTCGATCGCGGTAAGGGAGGTTATCTAGCTTCTTGGCATCCCATTTGACTCCGACTTGTTGACATAGTCCGATGATCAAAGATGGGTGAGGTAATCCACGAGGTCCCTCCTCGAATTGCTTTGTCGATTGAATCATGTATAACATGACCCACATCTATCGTTTTTCCTTGTGCGATCTGAGAAAAAATAACGCTTTGCCCGTTGATTTATAACATCACTCGTATACTACGGCATCGACTTAGCACAAATAAAGGCATGCCATGCTTTCCCATAAGCTTCTTAGTGCGGATCACGAGGAACAAAAAAGCGACTTCTTGTTGATCATTAATTTCCATGTTGTTCGGTACACACTGAAAGCTTGAATGATCTCAACGTAGTCTAGCTCGTGCTCTAAATATTGCATAAACCATTATTGGGTATTATGTTCAATCCGTAATAAGCATTTATTGTCCTAAAAGCCCGACCTCCAGCGATTTTCATGAACCCAATTATGTTACCAACAACATCTTTTGCATTGGCATAGAATTCCTTAACAATTTTAATGGCCAGATGAATCCGGTTGGGATCTGAAAGTTACCCCATCTTCTACTTCCATCATTTGTAGTAACTCCCCATCTTACGCCTCTGGCGATAATCCACCTTCGAGGAATAAGCGTTTTACTTAGAAAGCACATTGTAATATCTTTTCGGGATGCACTAGCACTTACAAATCTCTTTTTGTCATACTTAGTCGAAGTGCTAGAAGTCTACCTCTTTGCCTTTTAGTAGCCATGAGTCTTGTGTGTGTGAATTGCTTGCCCGATAGGCGATGTTTAGAGGCTTAGTATGGGCGATCCTCTTTGTGACAATATATCGAACACTTGGTGTGCACAAATTTTGAACACTATTGGTAGACACTCCCCAACTTAATTTTCACCAAATTTGTTAATAACTAAGCACACTAGTGTCGTCGATGAAATCTGAAGCAACAATGAGAAGTACCCAAATCCACTTGAGCCAACCTGATGAAATAACCAACTTCAACTTACTACTACTTAGCTACTATCGAAGCAAAACCAAATAATTTGCAATAAAATCTTGTGCACTTACTTGGTTATAGCGGATATGATGTTCGATCAAAGTTGTAGGAGCAATTTATTTTGAGGTTGAGCACTTACTTGAGATAGATGTGGCTTGAATGTGAGTTGGTGCCGAATTAGTGATGAAGGATGACCGTATGGAGATTAAGTGCCTTGGTTTGGGTAGGAGATTGAGTGTTTGATTAGGCTTATCTGAAAGCGTTGATTATTATTATAGTGGCTAAATTAAATTAGGGAGGTTGTGATTTGAGTGAGTTTGAATTGGAGTGGGAGAAGCGAGAGTGTTTGATTTGGGTTTGGATTTGTTTTGCCCGATTAGGGCTTATATTTTTTAAAGATGCGACATGGCGCTGGCGCTTGAGTATGCTGTAATTTGGACCGCTTAAGCGCTAGGTAGCGATATGTTTGATGCGTGCGTGGGCGCTTAAGTAGCTTAAAATACCGTGTCTGGGCCTTTAAGCGCTTGGGGTCTTTGTATAGCTCTTGACTTGGGCGCTAGGGCGCTTGGTTTAACCTAGGTGGGCGCTAGGCGCTGGTGCTTCGTCTGGCTGAGCTCTCAGTGGGCTCTGCTCTGCTGGCTTGGCGCTGCTTGGCGCTTTAGGCTGCTTGGCTCTTGGGCCTTTGCCTTCTTTGCTTGGGCATGTCTTGGGCCTTTGGTTTCTTGTTTGCTTCTTTGTGCTCCTTCTAAAATAAAAAACTACACCATTAGCAATTAAATAATAACACCCTTTAGCAATTCAATAACACTAAAAAATGAGAGAAATGATTAGAAATATGAGAATTTGACAAATGGATATTCTTCTATTGAGCTCATAAGTGCTTGGCTTCGGTATTTGCCCCCTTGCAACCCACTTGACTCACTGGCGTTTGAGGCGGTAGCTCGCTCATAGGGGGAGGCGAGACCCCCGGCCCAGGTAGTCGTAGTGGCCCATTAGTCGAACCCTTGAATAAAATTCATGTTTCCTACCACGAAATCAATTAAATATCATGTTAGAGAACATAAGGGGTGTAACAAAACCTAAATTATAAAAGTTTAACCACTAAATAAACTAACGATAAAAGCAAATTAAACAAAATAAAAGTAAAAATAGAAAATAACAATAAAAATTCTGGGTTGCCTCCCGATTAGCGCTTAGTTTATAGTCTTGACTGACTTTCTTCTACATTCTAATCGGCAAGGTTGGCCAGATGTCCTTTCACGATCAACCTGACCCCCATAGTAGTGTTTCAATCTCGTAGTTGATTTGAAATTACGTTTAGCATCAAGGGTCTTCCACCTCCACGACTCAAGTGAGGATAAACTTTTGTAATGATAAATGGCCACGACCAGCGGGATTTCAACTTTCACGAAACAATTTAAGCCTTGAATTGTATAATAGCCTTTGTTTTTGCCACCTTGAACTTTCTTTCGAATTTTCTCATCATACCACCTCTTAACCTTTTCTTTATATAACCCGGCGTTCTCGTATGATTGGAGTCTGAATTCATCCATTTGGTTCAATTGTAAAGTGACTTCTCTCCCACATGACATGCATATCAAAGTTTAACTTAGAATTGCCCAATAAGCCTTTGTGTTCTAGTTCAAGCTGGAAGATGGCATGCCTTCCCATATCTTAACACATGCGGAGACATCCTATCGGGGTTTTGTAAAATTATGCGATATGCCCGTAAAGCATCATCGACTTACTAGCCCGATCTTTTCGATTAGGGTTCACTATCTTCTCGAGTTAACTTCACTTCTCGATTAGATACCTCGGCTTGGCCTTGTTTGTGGATGGTAGCGGTAGGTATCTTATGGTGACTCGTACTTGGCGAGAATAGGCGAGCGCTTATTACTGAAGTGCGTGCCTTCATCACTAATGATTGCGAGTCTGCGAATCTAGAAAATAGTCTTAGAATGAGCGTAACCACAACTTTAGCATCATTGGTGGGCGATCTTGTAACCTTCCCCCACTTGAAGCGTAGTCCACCAGCTAGAAGTATATAGGAGTTGCTAAAGATGATGGAAATGGTCCCATGAAGTCGATGCCCCAAACATCAAACAATTAACTTCTTCTAAGATCATGTTTAGTGGCATCTCTTGTCGCTTTGATATATTACCCACTCTTTGGCATCATCACATTTCAATGAAAACACACGGGCATCCTTAAAGAGTGTTGGCGGAAGAACCCACATTGAAGCACCTTAGGCTGCCGTTCTTTCTCCCATGAAAATGTCCACCGTAGTTAGATGCATGACATTGGTAGAGAATATTTTCCATTTCAACTTAGGAACACACCTTCTTATGACTTGATCTCCACATTGTTTAAATAAAAGCGGTTCATCCATAAATCTTGTTTCACATCATGGAGAAATTTCTTCTTACATTGACTTGTTAAATCTGGTGGAAACACCTTACTCACAATAAAATTTCGTGTCTGCATACCATGGAGTATCCATCCTTCTGTAAACGGTTGTTCATCAGGAAAAATTCATTGATCCTTTGTTGTGTCATCTTTTTTTTTAGTTCTGCGCATCTCTAATCGTGATAAATGATCGACAACTTTGATTATACATTCCTTTTTAGGTCCGGATCTCAAGTCGAACTCTTGTAGCAATAATACCCATCTAATTAATCTAAACCCGCATCCTTCTTTGCTATTAAGTACTTAATTGCTTAGAATGATCTGTAAACCACGATCACTTTTGTCCCAATCAAATATGATCGAAATTTATCAAATCGTAAACAAGCTGCTAATAGCTCCTTCTCGGTAGTGGTATAATTGAGTTGGGCATCCGTTAATGTCTTCTTAGCATAGTATATAGCATGAAAAATTTTATCCTTTAGTTGGCGAAGCTGCGCCAATCATGAAATCGCTAGCATCACACATTAATTGAATGGGATACTCGATCTGGTATTATGATTACGGTGCGGTAACAAGTTTTTTCTTGACACATCAAAAGCTTCTAGGCATGCTTGATCGAAGTTGAATGGGACATCCTTCTCCAAAAGATTGCAAAGTGGTTTATTGATTTTGGAGAAGTCTTTTATCATCGTCTATAGAAACCGGTGTCCCAAAAAAACTTGAATACCCTTTCTTTGAAATAGGTGGTGGCGGGCTCTCGATGGTTTTGATCTTAGCTCTATCAACTTCAATTCCTTTTGATGACACTTTCGATGACCCAAGATTATTCCTCTTGCACCATAAAATGACATTTCTCGGTTTAAAACCAAATTCGTTTCCATACACGTTTGAGCACGAGTGAGATTTTCAAACAATAATCAAATGAATCCCCAAAAGCGAAAAATCATCCATAAATACCTCAAGATTTTGTTCGACCGTATCGGAGAAAATAGCCATCATACCCGATTGAAATGTCGTAGCGCATTACATAATCAAAAGACGTTACTGCGAAAAGCAAAAGGTACCATATATGGGCATGTGAATGTAAATCTTCTCTCCGATCCTCGGTCTGCAATGGCAATCTGGTTATAACACAGTATCCATCAAAAAACAATAATACTACTATCCTGCCAAGCACATCCGACATCGATCTATGAATGGTAGAGGAAAATGGTCCTTCTGGTGGCATTGTTCAACTTTCTATAATCCATACACACACACTTGACGTAAAAGCTGTTAGAGTCGGGATCAATTCATTATGCTCATTTGCAACTCTTGTCATTCCCCTTTCTTTGGCACCTGATGAGGCTGGACTTACCATGAAATTTATCTCGAGATAGGGTAGATAATTCCGCGTCCACCATTTAATGATTTCCTTTTTACACTTCCTTCGTGATGGGATTGAGTCTTCGTTGTTGTTCGATAATCGGTTTAACTTCATCTTCCATAGAATCTTATGCATGCAAATTGATGGGCTTATTCCTTGATATCCATGAGAGTCCACCCAAAGCGGTCTTGAATTGCGAAGTACCCTTAGTAGCTTTTCTTCTTGAACCTTATCAAGTGATGCGAAATAATAAGCTGGAAAGGTAGAAGAAGAACCAAGGTAAACATCTGAAGTAGATGGTTAAGCGATGGCTTAAGTTCAAGGTGGGCGGTTCTTAAAAGATGATTTTACCTTTTCATCAAACTTTCCCCAAAAATCCATAGGTTCAAATTTTTGCAAACTTATGTGAACTTGGTCTTTGAATCTAACATTTGAACCCATTCTAGCAGTTGAGTCATCAAATAAATTTTCACTAACGATGCACTTTCAAGAGGGTCTTCGTTCACAAATTCACTAAATACCTACCTCTGTAGTTGCTTCTTGATCGGATCGACTCTAAAAAAGCACTCTTCCTCTCCCCTTGGAAATTTCATAGCCTTGAAAACATTAAGCGTTACTTCTTCATCTTGGACTCTCATCGTTAACTCTCCCTTTTGTACATCAATTAATGTCCTTCCGGTTGGCTAAAAATGGTCTTCCAAGGATAATGGGTATGTCTTTATCCTCTTCGTAGTCAACCTGATGAAGTCAATTTGGAAATATGAATTTGTCCACCTTCACTAATATATCTTCCACGATGCCCCTAGGGTATGTCATTTGATCTATCTGCGGTTTGTAAAGAGATATTTGTTGGCTTTGGTCTTTGGTAATCCTAGCTGCGTGTAGATCGAAAAAGCGGCATCAAGTTAATACTACACCCAAATCACCTGAACATCTGTTAAAGGCGGGGGTCCAATCGTACGGTATGGGTGAAATTTACGGGATCCTTGACTTGGTGGTAACTTTCTTTGCGAATTATTTACATTCTTCTTCATCAGCCTTCTGGTTTCAAAATCCCCTAGCTTCCTCTTTCTTGCTAAAATATCTTTCATGAATTTTTGCATAGCTAGGCATTTGTTCTAAAGCGTCTGCGAATGGAATGTTGATTTGCGACTTTTGAACACTTCTAAAATTTTGAAAATTGTCTATCTAATTTACCTTTTGAAATCTTTGAGAAAGCAGCACGGGTGAGTACATTTGTTGTTTGCTTATCTTCTTGTTGTTTTTCACAACATTTTCCCCAGTTACTTTACGAATTTCCTCTCTCTTTTCACCATCCTCGTGAAATTATTTTCTTTTTCGAAAATCTAAATCTGTAGTCGACTCCTTCCCACTTACGAGTGTAAGCGCCTTACATGTTCATTTCCATCATTCCTTGGATTTTCTCCGTATCACTAGGTAAAGAACACGGGTTCTAGTATTCAAAGCACTAGTATATCGCCCGATTTGGTTCTCAAGATTCTTTATTGCGGTGATTGGTTTTTTTTGTGGCTTAATGAGTTGCCAATCTTGCCAACAATTCTTCCATTTGTGATAGCTTATCGGGTTGATGAGGTTGTGGGTGTTGTTGAGATTGTTGATGTGGTGAAATCCGGTGGATATGATTGCCTTGGAGCTTGGGCTTGAACATGTGGTGATTATTACTCGAAAAAAATTTGAGTTGTTTCTCACTCTGGATTGTATTTGTTTGGATAATTGCCTGCTTTTGTTATAGCTGAAACAAAAGCTGGGTGACTCGGGTTTATTGCACATCGATCATCTTGGTGGCTACCACTTTTATATTTCACAAATAGTTTCCATTTTGAGCTGGTTTGTACCCAGTGCATCTATCTTCTTTGTAAGCGAATCTGTTTGTCACTTGAGTGATAATCTTTGTCATCGCATCCACTTCATAAACCCCTCATCCTTGGTTGAGTCGTTCTTCTTTGTTGTGCCCTGATAATTATTAGCATTTGCCATGGTTTCAAGCAATTGATACCCTCATCACAATTCTTGGCCATAATAGCTCCTCCATTGCTGACATCTATACTCGATCTTCTTGTCTTTGAATAAACCGTTATAAAAGTTTGCACACAAAGCCATTTAGGAATCCCATGGTGTGGACATTTTCTCAATGAGTCTTTAAATCTCTCCCATGCTTCATATAGTGATTACGAATCGTCTTTGAGCGAAAGAAGATATCGTTCATAACTTTCTTTGTTTTTTGCGGTAGGAAAAAACTTTGCAAGAAATTTTTGGGCTAGATTCGTTCCATGTAATAATGTCGAGCACGGTGGTAGTGAATGGAGCCAACTCTTAGCCTTATCTCGAGAGTAAATGGAAACTTGACCTTAGCCTTATTGCATCCTCGACACATTATTATACTTGAAAGTATCATGATTTCTATAAAAGTGACTATGTGATCGTTCGGATCATCATTTGGTAACCCTCAATGACATGAATTTTGAATCATCATATTGTCCCGGTTTTATCTCAAAACTTGTAGCGATAATGGCGGAGCCTCGTAATACTCATTGAATTTGATAACTTGCGTGGCGTAGCATAATCCATGATGCTTTTTCTTCTTCTTGACCATAGTATCTTTCTTATCAAGTGCCTCTTTGGTTTCTTTAACCCACTTACATAACCATTTGAAACCTTTTATCGATGTAAGTCCTCGTAAAAAGCGATAAATCTAACTTCTTGATCGCGTTTGCATACACTAGTCAAGAACACACGAATAGAAACGAGAAAAAAAAAAAAGTTTAAATTAAGATTAACATATATAAAAATCAATAATGACAAAATAATAAACTAATTTCCCGTGAATGGCGCCAAAAACTTGTTGCCTAATTTTTAATAGCACTTTACCACATAAGTATCTGCGTTCGATTATAATATTAAATGACGAGGATATCGTTCCCACGAGAAAATAGACTAATATTTATCAATTACTAATTCTAATGCAATTAATCCTATTTTAAACTACGAAATTTTGTTTTTTGATTTGAAATTTAAACTTAACAAAACTAATGATTAAGAATCAAAATTTCACAAGAATAAGCTGCTTGATTTAATAGGTTAAGATTACAACTTCCTTGGTATTTCATTTAAATCATTTCACTTCCCATTTAAAGCAATTAATTAATATGAATCATTATCCGAGAATGATTTATAAAATTCACACACTTTTTCCAAAACACGTGAACAAATCCTCCTAACTCAGATCCTTAAGACACAAAATTACAAGGAACACCCTTCTCGATTAATTCACTATATTCCTATGTGAATCAAGTTAATTAGGGTTTCGCATAAATTTCTTTCAAAGGATACAAAAGACACATAGGTATATTCACTATCCTACATCTTAATCATATTAACCTATTGATTATATGAGCAGATGTTATCATATCCGGATCTTAATCTATACTCCATCTTCCATTTTATATAGATTATCCACAATAATTGTTGGCGAAACAATTAATCGATAAGCAAAAGATATAATAAACAATTCATAAAAACCAACTTTCATTCAATGGGAAGGTTCGATTTAAACTACATACCAGTTAAGTTTGCATCTTAATGAAAATTTAGTTCATAATAATAATAAAGAAAAACATCATCCAATTAATAATCCAACATCCCGAGATAATTACAAAAGATAAAACTAGAGAAGAAGAAAAACTACGAATTTTCTCGATACTCTCTCTTTGATCTTGACCCTTGCAATTTTCCTTCGTGTTTTTTCTTCTTAGTAGTTCTCTCTGTGAAACCCTTGAAAAATTGGTGATCGTCTTTTTCTAAAGTCTCCTCTATTTGTATTAGTCTCCCTCTCATTCAGTTCCTTTTTGGCTTGACCACCCACTTGGAAGTAGAAAATCCTCCTTTTTGCCTTGCGCGGCGCGCTAGGCGCTCAACCTGGCTCATTCAAGCGCTGGGCGCTTGACCGAGACTCACGTAATTACAAAAATGCCACTCGGCTCTAATTTTAATGATTTTTGACCTTTTTCTTCTCCAAAATGACCAATTTGTCCCTCCGGCTCCAACTACACAAAATAAACACAAAAATAGATAAAAAGATACTAAAAACAATTAAAGATAGCAATAATTAAGTTTAATAATATCAGTTCATAGGTATAAAACCTAAAAACTTGGATCAATATTTCAAAGATAATGATATTGAAGAAATAATATCATTACAAAAAAAATATCCCTTACCTCAAAGAATCGAGATTTCCGGAGGAAAGGTCTCAAGTGATCTTTGAATGAAACTTGTCTTGACAAAGAACTCTCAAAGTATCTAAATACTCACAAAATACGCTCGATAATATAGAGAGAGAGAGAGAAAACTTTGTTTACGGTGTTATTTTCAATTCTAACTTAGCCCACTATTTATAGGAAAATGTTAGCCGTACCAAGCGCACTTGACACTGCTACACGATGGCTTTACTCGCTACTATTGCCACCCACCACATTTGAAATAAAATTCAGCACATTTTTTCACCAACCACAAGTGGGGCCCACTCAATTCTAGAATTTTCCACCAAAATCAATTATAAACCTAATTTAGAATCCGACACCTCTTAAAATTCACAACAAATCATTCGTGCATTTTAACGGTTCAAAATTTGTGGACATATACTCAACTTATGTATGTATAACATACCCAAAAATTACCACAATCCAACTATTTGATTAAAAATTATAACCCCCGCAATATATCTCAAAACCCCTGATTTAATTTTTAATACCTCCAATCTGGTAAAATACTGATAAAACACCTCAACAATAATTTCTTCATTTATAACCACATAAATAAATCCATCATTTATATCCACATAAAATAAATATTTCTTTATCATATGAATCAATAATTAATTATTCACAAATAATATCACGTAATCACAATTATAATGACCAGTAGTTCCTGGAAAGAGGGGCTTTCCGATAAGGATTTCTCCTTACTGGCGCGCAATTAGGTGACCAAACCTCTCCTTGACAGAACTTTCTAGACATTGCCAATAATGCTATCTAATAATATTATTCAAATAATATGAATTATTGATCTGATAATGGAGATAATGTGCAGTGATAATTATTGAACAACAATAATATAAAATATCAACGCAGCAATTATTGAATCAATAAAATAAAATATTGAACAGTAACTACCGTGAAAATTATTGAGTAGTGCCTTCTTACGTAAGGATCAATAATTCAACAATACTGTGCAATACCGTGTGCTACTGTGCAACCACGCGTATTACTGTATTTTAACCACCGGGTATTCCAACAGTCTTAACGGTAACAACTACGCCGTTATTTTTAACCAACTTATATTTGTCGTTTTCTTCATCCAATCGCTTTCCGTTATGGGGCCCACACATGGCTGCGCCGTCGTACGAATATTCCCCGACAGTACGAATATTCCACGACCAAACGAATATTCCCCGACAACAATGAATATTTTATAACCACTTGCTTATTTTGAAATATTTGCGTATTTAACCCTTAACTATCCACATTAATCAAATCAACCCTTACTATTTCAAAATAATAAATAAAGGAAATTCCTTTTTATTTAAAAAATTTGGGGTCTTACAACCTCCCTTCTTATGAAATTTAAGTCCTCGAAATTGACGTCACGATACTGTGTTTTCGAAAAGGTGAGGATACCTCGCTTTCATTTCCGCTTCCAATTCCCGGTCATTTCCTCTATAGCATGATTCCTCCACAAAACTTTAACTTGTGGTATGACCTTTGGCGTAGGACATGCTCCTTCCTATCCAAGATCTTGATAGGTACCTCCTCATACGTTAAGTCTTCTACTATCTCGTCCGGTTCTAACTCAATAACGTGGTTCGGTCTTTCACATATTTACGAAATACGGATATATGAAACACATTATGAACACGAGGACATACTCGGAGGTAACGCAAGTCTATAGGCTACATTTCCTACTCGGTCAAGAATTTGAAATGGACCAATAAATCGTAGATTGAGCTTTCCTCTCTTCCCAAATCTTGTAACTCCCTTCCATGGAGCAACTTCATGACAATACATGATCCCCACATTTAAATTCCACGTCCTTTCGATGAAGATCCGCATAACTCTTTTGTCGATCTTGAGTAGCTTATATCGTTGTCGAATCATTTGGATCTTTTCGGTGATCATATCGTATTAACTTCCGGGTCCCAACAATGTTGCTTCACCCACCTCATCCCAACATATTGGAGAACGACATTTTCGTCCATATAATGCTTGAATGGAGCCACACTATACTTGCACGATAATCTGTTGTTGTAGGAGAATTCCACCAATGGTAAATACTTATCCTAACCGCCTTGAAGTCTAGGACACGAGTCTTAATAAATCTTCAAGAGTTTGAATAGTCCTCTCTGATTGTCCGTCTGTTTGGGGATGGTATGTCAACTAAATCGCAAATCCGTGCCCATAGCTTTTTGCAAGCTAACCCAAAATCTTGAAGTGAATCTTGGGTCACGATCCAAACTATGGATACGTACATGCCATGCAACCTCACGATCTCATTTACGTATATACTAGCAAGACGTTCAAGAGAATAAGTCTCCGTGTCGGCAAAAATGAGCGGACTTGGTTAATCTATCAACAATAACCCAAATAGCATTGATGCCTTGAGAAACCGTAGGAAGACCCGTGAACGAAATCCATGGTAATGTGTTCCCACTTCCATTCCTAATCTCAAGTGGTTGCAACGGACCCTTAGGTACTAGATGCTCCGCTTTACACGTTGGCAAGTTAAACACATCGAGATAAACTTTGCAATCTCTCTCATCATATTATTCCACCAAAATATATGTCGAAGATCACGATACATTTTAGTACTTCCGGGATGGATTGCAAATGGTGTATTGTGTGCCTCCATCATAATCTTGTACTTCAAATCGAGTCGTTAGGAACACAAAGTCTAGAGTGGACTCAAGTATTCCTTCTTCATCAATTCTCGCTTAGGAATAGCTCCTTCTTGTACTTTCTTCTTCATACGCATCACTTCCGGCCTGGGTGGCTTGAGCAACCTTAACTTTTTCTATTAAAGTTGGCTCTGTCGTATACTTGACATCATCGCACTTTCGTTCCCGCATATGATCTTCTACTCAATGCGTCGGCCTACCACGTTCGCTTTACCGGGTGGTATTGAATAGTGTGGTCGTAGTCTTTCAATAGCTCGAGCCAACGTCATTGCATAGCGATGTTGAGTTCTTTTTGAGTGAAGAAATATTTAAGGCTTTTATGATCCGAATATATCTCCACTTTCTCCCCATATAGATAGTGCCTCCATATCTTTAATATGAAAAGCGATTTGCGCTAACTCTAGATCATGAGTAGGATAATTCCTCTCATACTCTTTAAGTTGTCATGAGGCATAGGCTATGACTTTCCCACGTTGCATGAGAACACATCCTAACCCTTTGCACGAAGCATCGGCGTGAGATAACAAATCCATCCGAACCAGGATGGTATTGTTAGAAACAGTCTTAAAATAAGTCTCCTCTTAAGCTCTTGGAAACTTTTCTCGCATTCTTCGCCTAAAACGAATTTCAGATCCTTTAGAGTTAGGCGAGTTAATGGAGTAGCGATTCGAGAAAACCCTTCCACGAATCTCCGATAATAACCAAATAAGCCCAAAAAGCTACGTGCTTTGATCACCGACTTGGTTGCTCCAACTTTGTATTGCTTGAATCTTGGCGGATCAACAGATACTCCATGTTTTGACACCATTGTGCCCAAGAAATGCTACTTCCTCGAGCGAACTCGCATTTCTTCAATTTGGCATATAGTTGGTTTTCACGAAGCCTTTGGAGTACCAAATTTCAAATGGTGCTCATGATCTTCACGACTTTTGGAATATATAAGGATGTCATCAATAAAGAAAAACAACGAATCGATCCAAATATTCCTTGAATACTCGGTTCATCATATCCATGAAAGCCGCAGGAGCATTAGTTAGTCCGAAAGACATGACTAAGAATTCATAATGCCCATACCGAGTTACAAGGCGCTTTGGAATATCCTCGCCTAATCTTCACCGATGATATCCGAATCGAAGATCGATTTTTGAAAAGAATTGTGCCCCTTAAATCGGTCAAACAAGTCATCAATACGAGGTAGAGGATACCTATTCTTGATGGTGACATGGTTCAATTCCGATAGTCAATACAAAGTCGCATACTCCGTCTTTCTTCTTTACAAATAAAACAGGAGCACCCCAAGGAGATGTACTTAGGACGAATGAAACCAATGTCCAACAATTTCACAGAGTTGGACCTTTAACTCTGAAGTTCAATAGGAGCCATTCGATATGGGGTTTTAGAAATGGGCTTTGTACCGGGTTCAAGATCAATAAAGAATTCAACTTCACGTTACGGGGTGGGCGGAAGTTCTTCTAGAAATCGTCGGAAAGTCAATAACAACAGAATATTATTCAAATTTGACGTGTCTTTATTCAAATCCATAACATGGGCTAAGAAAGCTTGACATCCGTTTTTCAATAAACGAATAGCTTTATGATTAGATATGACGTTGATTGATTTTAATGGTTTAGTTGCTTGAATTACGTGCAACGAGTTGGTTAGGAATATGAAAACTAACAACCTTACGAAAACAATCAATTTTGGCATGATGAGTAGTTAACCAATCAATCCCTAAAAATCACATCAAAAGCAAGTATCTTTAAAGAGATAAGGTCAACAGGTAAGGTAATGGTGCCAACTTGAATCAAACAAGATTTATAAACAGGTGGATGTGATGAAAGTTTCTCTAACGGAGTTTCCACATATAGTCAAAGTCTAATTTCTCCGGAGTCAAGTTTAAGCGTTGAGCACATGCGGAGAGATAAATGAATGGGTAGCACCGGTATCAAGTAAGGTATAAACTTGAAAATTTATAAATAGCTTACCCGTAATCACCTCGTTTGGGTTCCTCGCATTATGACCGATCACAACAAACGCTTCTTCCGGAATCGTTGACTTTGACTTTTACGGGATGATCTTTTGAGTCACCGCCCCCATTGAACTAGGTTTCGCTCTGAGTATAATCTCGAAGCGATATGTCCTTCCTTTCCACAACTATAGCATACCTTGAATGTTGTTAGGCGCTTTGACCGATATGTCCCTCTTTTCCGCATTTGTAGCATATGAATGGGTGGTCGATCTCCTCCCTTAGAACCGATTCTTTACGAGCGCTGTCGTCTTCACATAGTCGTTGTTAAATCTCCTCTTTTAAAATCTCCTCCCGACTCGCTTCTTACATTTTCATGACCATGATTACCACCGAGTGGTTACCATTTCAATCCAATGCATTTCTTTCTCCGCAGTTATCATTATTACATTGATCTATCTCTACGTACGATCCTCAGTTATGGTCCCTCGATTGACCGTACTCGTTATCTCGCTCTAATAATTGAGCCTGCTTTTACAACATCTGAATAAAGAGAAAGTTTATGAGAAATGAGATACCTTGACGTATCTTGGGGTTTCAAACCTCTCGAAACATCCGCGTCATCGTTCCTCATTCTCCACCAAATGAGGTGCAAACTCGGATAACTCCGCAAACTTTGCCTCGTCTTGAGACACCGTCATGTTGTTTTGCTCTAATCGATGAACTCCACTTCCTTCATATAGCCGAACACTTTCGGAAAGTATTTGTCATTAAATAGTCTCTCTAAAACGTCTCCCAGAGACATCTTTGAGTGCTTGGTGGATGGAGTACGCTTCACGACTCCCACCAGATAGTCTGCCCTCGCCACGGAACATAAAGGTGGCGAATGGAACCTTCTCTGTTCCTCCGTGCATCCCAAGACATCGAATATATTGGTAATTTGCTTGACCCATGTTTCCGCCATGATCGGATCTCGCTTTCCTTAAATTCTGGTGGTCCCACTCTTTGAATCGCTTGGTGTGACAACCCGTGAATTGCTATCATTTCCTCCTGTATTTTGAACACGAGTCTCCTCGTCTCGATTTTGCATGAATCGCAAAAACTTCTAAACATCCCCTCGTTCATCATCTCGCTCCATGGTGTTGTTCACGGGGAGGAACATTGCCAAACTGTTACACGTTCTCCTCGTTGTAAAATCTGAGCATCTCCACGGTCTCATTTACTCCATCATTAATATTCTCGATCGACATTCTCAAATACCGCCATAAAACAAGGGTTAATTAAGAAATCAATATATCACATAATATCCCTATATCTTGACTAACTAACAAATAAGCTTAGGTAGGACACACTTGCGAAGGATTTACTCGTCTCTCCCTCCTAGTTCTATTCCCGATCTCCGCCAGAGATCATATCCTAAAGCTCGATACCAACCGTGGCGCCCCCAAAATAGGTATACATCACCCATTCTCGAGTTGTCAATACATGGTACGAAACAACTACAACTTTATTATTACAACAAGAAAAAGCGTGAGTTTAAATACAAATATTATCTTCTGCAGACAATATTTATACTCAAATAAATCCTCATCACATTTATTGATACATTATTTTACAAAATGGTGAGGACTACTAAACAATCCTTTCTAAAACCTTCATTCCATACCCAGGCTAATACTTTCTCGCTATATTCTCGCCTCCACGAGAAGAATGGAACAAAAGGAAAAGGGTGAGCTCAACTAGCTCATAAAGAATATTATGACTAAGATAATATACAACAAATTATCGTTAGTCTTCAACGAGGAAAAAATCGATAGAATACAATAGACAACAAGTTTCGAGGATCAATATTCGCGGTGAAATAATAATTCATAGAAGAGTTACGTAGAGAATGAAATCTACTATAATCTATGAATTTAACGATCCATCATCAATATTTTATCCTCAGAACATCAATCAATTTTCATCTCAAATCAAATATTCATCTTTGCACTACAGCCAAAGATATTCATCATTAGTCATGTTCATTTAAACACTGTTCATCTTTGCACTATAGGCCAAAGATATTAATCGATCAGTCATGTTTCATCTCAACACCTGCTCATCTTTGCACTCTGAGCCAAAGATATTCTTCAGAATCATTCATCTTTGCACTACTGGGCCAAAGATATTCAATAATATCATCATTTAAGACGAGGATGATGAAAATATTTTAAAGAACGAATCCAAAGGAAACAAAATGACAAGGATTAAGGATTAAGGATTCGTACTTTGTTTTATCCATGTCCAACAATACCTCAAAAATAATCATAGTGGTGTAAAATTCAAGAATAATCAAAACATGGATACAATCAAAGCTAGTATCCGAATAGATATTTTGACTGAAAAGAAGAAATTTTATTTTTCGATGAATAGTGCAGTATCACGTGAATAGTCTTAAGATATCGTGAATAAGAACTCAAACACCAAAAGATAGAAATTCCACAAAAACATCTTCACGCTTACATGAATAGTATTCGTGAATAGTAACTCGTGAATAGTAACTCGTGAATAGTAACTCATGAATAGTAACCCGACATGAAAAAGTTCCAAATTTGATAAAACTTGGATCAATATTTCAAAGATAATGATATTGAAGAAATAATATCATTACAAAAAAAATATCCCTTACCTCAAAGAATCGAGATTTCGGAAGGAAAGGCTCAGTGATCTTTGAATGAAACTTGTACTTGACAAAGAACTCTCAAAGTATCTAAATACTCACAAAATACGCTCAATAATATAGAGAGAAAACTTTGTTTACGGTGTGATTTTCAATTCTAACTTAGCCCTCTATTTATAGGAAAATGTTAGCCGTACCAAGCAGACTTGACCAAGCTACGATGGCTTTACCTCGCTACTATTGCCACCCACCACATTTGAAATAAAAAATTCAGCACATTTTTCACCAACCACAAGTGGGGCCCACTCAATTCTAGAATTTTCCACCAAAATCAATTATAAACCTAATTTAGAATCAGACACCTCTTAAAATTCACAACAAATCATTTGTGCATTTTTAGCGATTCAAAATTTGTGGACATATACTCAACTTATGTATGTATAACATACCCAAAATTACCACAATCCAACGATCGGATTAAAAATTATAACCCCATGATATATCTCAAAACCCAGATTTAATTTTTAATACCTCCAACGGTAAAATCTTGATAAAACACCTCAACAATAATTTCTTCATTTATAACCACATAAATAAATCCATCATTTATATCCACATAAAATAAATATTTCTTTATCATATGAATCAATAATTAATTATTCACAAATAATATTACGAAATCACAATTATAATGACCAGCCGTTCCTCAGAAAGAAGGGCTTTCAGATAAGGATTTCTCCTTCTTGGCGCCAAGCAATTAGGTGACCAAACCTCTCCTTGATGAACTTTCTAGACATTGCCAATAATGCTATCTAATAATATTATTCAAATAATATGAATTATTGATCTGATAATGGAGATAATGTGCAGTGACAATTATTGAACAACAATAATATAAAATATCAACGCAGCAATTATTGAATCAATAAAATAAAATATTGAATAAAGAATTCACTTGTGAAAATTATTGAGTAGTGCCTTCTTACGTAAGGATCAATAATTCAACAATTGTGCAATACCGTGTGCTACTGTGCAACCACGCGTATTACTGTATTTTAACCACCGGGTATTCCAACAGTCTTAATTGTAACAACTACGCCGTTATTTTTAACCAACTTATATTTGTCGCTTTCTCCATCCAATCGCTTTTCGCTATGGGGCCCACACATGGTGCGTCATTGTCGTCGTGCATTTAATATTCCCCGACGAGACGAATATTCCACGACCAAACGAATATTCCCAAACAACAATGAATATTTTATAACCACTTGCTTATTTTGAAATATTTGCGTATTTAACCCTTAACTATCCACATTAATCAAATCAACCCTTACTATTTCAAAATAATAAATAAAGGAAATTCCTTTTTATTTAAAAAAATTTCGGGGTCTTACAAAATAAATTTTATTCACAATATGTAATTAGTGACAATTATTTTGTTAGGGAAAATTCTTCATTACTTTGCTTGAAGTAAATCTTAGAGAATCAATGATATATTTTCACAAAAATATTTCTAATTTTAAAGATAGATATTAAATTAATATAAAATAATTTTTAAAATTTTAAGTATATATTCTATTAAAGGTACATGTTAATCATTTTAATTACATTAACTAAAGTTTAAAATTATAAACTATATTTGGTATACATATATACATAAATATTTTTAGAATTATATAGAGGTATAAATCATACGCTTACTTAATAACTAAATGATATAATTTAAGTATTTGGATAAGTAATATCAATATTTGGATAAGTAATATCAATATTATTGATAGAGTTATTGAGCATTTTTTTGTGACAGAGTTACACAAATTAATTATTAACACTAAAAGTAACCGTCTAAAAAGTGGTCGACTTTATAATATAGATACATACATACCTTCTACGAATGATGAATAATAAATGATTTTGACCCTTCACTTTAAATGACTTTATTACCTTGGTTATCCTTATCTACTTCTGAACAATGCTAAAAAAAATTTAAAAATAAATAAATTACTGAACAACACTGGTTCGTCATAAATCCTTATATTTAGTGACAAAGTATGCAATGACGTCACATTTTTATATGGAGACAAAAAATTTCCCGAACAAACTTGTATCCAAGAGATGTCACCGGTCTTCCTTTTATCATTGGCAGCCTCCATTTAGTCAAGAACCTCCATTATCAATTTTCAATAATCCCAATTTGAAGGCATAAATTATTTGACTTTTTAGGTATGTTTCTAGATTTTAACTTGAATTGATTAGTAGTTGTTCTAATTGAACAACTACGATTTTGAAATGATTTCATGTCATTGTTGTTGATGGTTGCTATTGTTGTTAATGATCTTGTACAATTTTGATAATCTAAATCACTATTTGGTTTAAATTTTTGACGAATCAACTTCATAGATTTGATTAGTAAGTGTAGTAAATCGACATCATAGAATTGTTCTCCTTTCTTGAAAAAAAATGAGAGTAGTGATTTCGTGTATCAGAAGACTTAAATTCATAAGGCTACTCTATAAGTTATGTATGCATTTATAGTGTTGACAAAAGATAATGTAATAGTCAAAATGTTCAGTATATATTAAAATAAGAATTTACTAAAATATTTTTTTTATTTTAATATATACTGTATTGAATATGTGATATAGAATAAGTGACTATGTGCGGTATAATGCGTATGTATGATAAATATATATATATATGAATATATTTTTATTGCATGATTTATTACTGAACTAAATCTTTCACAATAGCGACGATCAATTAAGAATAATTTTAATATTAAATTCTAATATTAATTTTTTTTGAATATTATGTAAAATAAGCATAATATAATAAACAATATATATATATATACACACACAAAACTGTTATATAATGTCATGGAATTTAGTGATCGATTAATTTTATACTTGGATATGTATTTGTGCACAAAACTTTTACTCAACTCTATGTAACATATGCTACCAAAATTTGATCATCGCACAATAATTTATCATCTTCTTATTATATTTTAATTTATTAATTACATATATAAATCTATTATTAATAAAATAAATAATTCCGCCGCAATGCGCGAATTTATATCTAATAAAATTCTCTAAAATAATCTTCACTCATCAAAAATAAAAATAGAAAAAGAAAAAACCTAATCTCACCAAACGTGATTAATCCAATTTCAAATAATCTTTGCATACTCTTTTCTCTCTCGCCTCCTCTTTTACTTCTTTGACCAAACCACGCTTTCTAGTCCACCCCGTTTTGGCTTCATCTCATTTTTCTCTCAACGAATTAGGGTTTTTTTTGATTTCGTTTCTGCAATCACTACTTGGTGATAGTGATTGTATTTCATCGATAAGGGGATTCCGATTCCGATTCTTTAATCACTACTCGTTGATAGTGATTAAGTTGTATTATATCGACCGATGACGGTACAGGATGCGTCTTCGTGTTTCGGTGACGCAAAATTCTTTCCTCCCGGATTTCGATTCCACCCAACTGACGAAGAGCTAATCCTGTATTACCTGAAGAGGAAGATCTGTAGGAGACAGCTAAAACTTAACATGATTGGAGAGACCGATGTTTACAAATGGGACCCGGAAGATTTTCCTGGTATTATTTCTAATACAAATATTGTTACCCTATTATGCAGAAATTAAGCTGCTTTGGATTTTTTTGTTATTTGGGTTTGATTTATATGCTCTAATTATTGGTTGATTCAGTTTAGTTGTATTATTGATTGGTTGGTTTAAGAATTAGTGTGACTATTGAGTGATTATTGCATGTTTTGGATTTTGTATGATATGGTCTGATTTGTTAGTTTATTAGCTTAAATGATTGATTTGTTGATTTGTTAGTTTATTAAAGGGGAAATACAACTCACGTGATAACGGGAAAAGGTTAATGGGAAGGTTAATAGGAAATGAGGAATGTTCCAATAAATCTGGGTTATAACTCATATAAGAATATTCCATATAAGGCGTCCTTGAAAAACAGCAGGGGAAAAAGAAATTATGTGAAATCACTAAAGATAATGGTTTGGTTGTTCCTTCGTCAGGTGATATATGACCTACTAGTTTATATTTCTTCGACATCATCTTCTGTCAGTGTAGGTGGGTTACTTCATTCCTAGCTTATTTGATTGCTTACAAGTACTCATATTGCCCTCATGTAAATGAGTGCCCAATGTTTCTAAGCATTTGCCTGAATTTTATTTTTTTGAGCCAGGTGGACGCACATCCACTAATGTGCGCATTGGATAAACCACCGAGTGCACCCAATACCTCACCAACCATGTTGCTTGAACTTTTATATTATTATCTTTTTATATGCTTTTGAAGTAGATATTTTCCTTATCTCTAGAAGAATTCCTTTAAACGTTGAAATTTTGATCAGTGATGAAATTTTGCTTCTACTTAGTTGCGAGTTGGAGAAGATGCCTTGCTCATTTGTTTTCGATGTTAATAACTGTATACTACATCTTCAGCTATGATTTACGCAGTTTCTCATTCCATATAACAATTAATGTGTCGATGTAAAAAATTAAAGTCGAGTATGAAACTACTCTCCATAGATTTCTAGTCCTTCAGTTGTGAGTGTATCTTATGTGGTCTTACTTTTTTTTTCCTTCCTATTGTGGCAGCTTGGAGGTGGTTATCTCTTTGGCTTGCCAGTGGGATTTGTTGTTGATTCTATTGGCTCTACCATCGGGGCAACATCTGCATTCCTTCTTGGTAGAACGATAAATCCATTGACCGTGAAAACTAAAACTGAATGAGATTCATGTTTTCTTCCTAATATGTATATTCTCAAACTTGACAAATTTAACTCCATTTTGGGACGTGGACCAGCATTTGTTCTCTATGCCTTA
Organism: Panax quinquefolius; assembly: GCA_020205615.1. Classification (NCBI taxonomy): domain Eukaryota; kingdom Viridiplantae; phylum Streptophyta; class Magnoliopsida; order Apiales; family Araliaceae; genus Panax; species Panax quinquefolius. Next base: position 87,916,598 of record CM035159.1, on the reverse strand, counting down.
TGAACACTATCTAGTCTATAAATTGGATGTTCTAAAAATAATATTATCATGTGTATCAGGGGTTTCTTTTTGAATTTATGTATACATCTTCACGTATATTACTTGGTTACTTCTTTGCAGATTAGGAGGTCATATGTTATTTCTAAATTAAATAATTATCTCAAGTTTTAGGCCATTGATGTTGCTGTTGAGATATCTGGGTTTAAGGTTTGATCACATAACCCTTTCTTTTCTTGATGATATTATGTTATAGTGCAGGATATCGAGCATTAAATGGCTTCTTAATTTCTGTTCACTCTAAAAATTTTGAATCTTGGTTGAGTTGATTGGGTTGGAAAATCTGTGAAATATTCCCTCTGTTCCAAAATCAGAGTTATATTTTCCTTTTTGTTTATTCCAAAATTAGAGATACATTTCTATTTCAAGACATAAAATACCATAATATACCCAATTTACCCTTTTTATAAAATAGTTGAAACAAGTAATGCCTCAACTCCTCCTCCTCCCAAAGAGATCATGGCCATAGAAAAAGAGAAAACATCAAATCCTCAAACACACATCTTGATTAGTCACCACCATAGTCTCATCTTCAAGTCCAGATCTACTTATTCTCTCTCATCTCTCTCTCAATAGGTAGAGTAGTTATCTTCTCTTTTCTCCTTCATCCATCCTTGATCGAGCTTTCATATATATTCTCTAGATCTCCAATAATTAAATAATAAAATGGCTGACTGGGGGCCCAATAGTAGTGATTTTGTTCGTGGTTCCAACGCTAGGGCTACTGTTCCAGTTTCCCAGTCGAAAAAGAGTTGTTGATTTCAGGAATATGCAGATGAGTGGGGCTTCTAGTTCCAAAATGTTTCTTTTTAAGGGTAAAATTGGAAGTGAACAATTATTTATGAAAATCTGTCATTTTTTGAAATGAATCTCTAATTTTGGAATTAGGGAGTATCTTAAATGAGAAAAATATAGGTATGTGAGAATGTCATGCCCAATTGACCCTTCTCAATAAACTTTCGTCCTTCAGTTAATCAGTATTTTACTCTTCTTTTTTTTAATTTCTTATTAAGCTGAATTCTGTTCTTGTTTTTACTCATTTTGATAGCTCTGTACTTCAAGAAAATTTTGAGGGTCACCTTAAAAAATGTCCATTACTGAAACATGTTCAGTCCCTGTCACTCCATCCTTTTTACCAAAAGGGGATTAATGGCGGTAAAGAAGATGAAGTTGTAGTAGTAGAGGGAGAAGATAAGTCTTCTTCATGTTCATTAGATAATATTATCAGCTCGGAAATGAAGAGGAAGGCTGTGTATGCTATGGGTGTACCTCAGTTGTCCGAATTACTCAGTAAAATCAAGTCCATTCATGCATCAATTTGTAATGATATTCAAGACTCACATAAGATTCCTGAAAGTTGTGGTGTTTGGATCAATCACGAAGTTGACAGGTATTTTTTATACATTTTGGATTAGAATTCTTCTGTACTTCTATACATTTTTTGGTATTGTTTCTATATGTATTGTTTTTAGAATTATTGTGTTGTTTTTAGGAAGTTGCCCTTTCAAGAAAAACATGTATTGCAGCAGGCCTCAATTCTTGGAAACTTGGAAGAATTTGGTGTTTTGAAGTCTTCTGGTGCGGGTACAGTAAAAGAATAATTGGACAATAACGGGTCATCTGTGGATGATAATGATATCCCTGCGATTGTTGAATTTGGTGCTGGGAGGGGATACTTAACACAAATGCTCGCAGACAACAATGGGATCAATAAAGTGATTTTGGTCGAGAGAAAGTCATACAAACTTAAGGTTTGTGGATTTTAACTCAAATTATTGTACATCATGTTTGAATATTCTTGTGGTTGTTATATTTTGTGGTTTTAATTTGATATCTTCAAAGACTGAGTTTTTGTTGGTCTGTTAAACCATAACTTTTAATAATCTAAGAGGATCCAGTATATGACATATGAACTAAAGTAGCTCACTCAACTTAATGATATGTGCTTGATTTAAATGTTCATGAGCTGATAATGTGACTTTTAGGCTGATCAGAGTTTGCGGCAGAAAGACAGCTTGACACTAGAGCGGTTGAGAATTGATAGTAAGGTTTTCCAAAATCCTATTGTTCAGAAAACTAAATTAATTGTTCTGTTATATATCTTCCATTTTTCTTTTATAACCACACCTCTTCCCATGCCTGTTAGCTACACTGGAGACAGGGACAGGGGCGGAGTTACTAAGGGGCCGATGGCCTGGGTATCCCATAAATTTTTAGATTTCTTCAAAGCTTGTAAAAATATTATTATTTCAGTCCCCAAAGATTTATAAAAAAAGGTAAAGTTTGTGTGAGTGTGTACTCTGTGTGCGTCAAAAAAGTGAAAAACTTTAAAGAGTACATGTCTTAATATTCATCATTTAGTATGTGTGTGGTTGTCTGTCTCAAATCAATTGCCCATCCTAGGAAAGAAGAAAGGATAAGTGCTTAGTATGGTTGGTGAGAATGATTCATCATTTATTTTGTCATATTTATATTATGTTTTCTCATGTAGTTGGAAGCAACAAATTCAACCTACCAATTTTTTTTCCATGTGCTATTCTCTTGCTTCTAAAGTATTATGAAATAGGATCTAAGCCTTGACATTATAGACTGTTTTACATGTGGATCTTCTGGTTATGCTATTTTTGGTAACCTGAATTTGTTAGAGAAATTGGTCATAAAGACAGATGCTCGATATATTTTCGTGGTGGAGTAGGTATGTTTGTTCATTTTTGTTTGTGATGGCTTTGCTACTGATGCTTCAATATAATTTTGGACAACTGTCTCTTGTAGCATGCAATATTCCAGCGCCTGACTAAAGATCACGTATTTATCACAGCAAAAGGATACCCTGATATTGTCACAAGTAAAAGTTTAAACAGTTCATGTGAACAATAAAATTAGTATTGGTTTGTTTGTATATTGTCCTGAAATTCTATTATTTATTAATTTCTAATTAAGTTAATAGACATGTTCATGGATTATAAATAATATAATAGCAATTAATACGAATTCATGTGTAATTGCAGGAAGATTTGATAGTGAGCATGTTGGAGAAGTGCCTGTAGTTCAGAGAATTGCAGAGGGCATGAATGATGATGAGGTTAATTAAAATATTTACAGCAGTTTGAGAGCATGGTTTTATTGTTGATTTACTTTTGTGGGAAAAAGCTGGAAACAAAACATGAAAATTTTATTCTTTTGATTTCTTCTTTATGCAAGCTAGTTGTTAAAATACTATAAGATTGGTTAGTAGAAACAAATTTTCAGACTAATTTTTGGCATCGAAATAGATGTCTCATCTTTGTGAAGTCGGTTTCATTTTCATTTTACAATAGTTAAAGTTCCTCATATATTTGTTAATATTTTGCTTAAAATATCACAGTTGGATGTTGCAAGCAATATACTATAATTTTGGTTGTTTTTAATTTTTCTGTGATTTAACATATGAAGTATATGCAAAATAACATATAATCTATTTATGTGTTTCATCTATTTTTAAATATGTGCAAGAAGACTGCTTCTACGACCTGCCTTACAATATTGGGTATCAAATTTTTGTACTACATTTACGGAAGACAAGGGACGAAATTGTGAAGTGTACTCTCTCTATATATGTATATATATACTTTGATTGAAGAACTGTGGTAGCTTTAGATGGTTAATTGTAAAGATAATGAATGATTATGTAGTGGATGATTTTATTAAGTTAATAATATTTTAGTTTTTTATATATTTTTGCCATTATTTACTATGGGGACATTGAGCCAGCTAGACACACAAAAAGAATGTCAAGTTTTGATTTGGTAACAATATAATTCGTTACGAAAGTATTGAACAAGTTTTAATATAGCAACAATTTTTTATACATTTAGCAACAAATTTTCGTTGCTAATGGCATTAAAAATATAATATTTGGCAACGAAAAATTAATCAAATAACAACGGAGAGGATATTGTTGCTAATACTAAAATAAAAGGCAACATTTTTTTATCGTTGCAAATCATATTAACTTTCGTTGCACATATAAAGAAACGACAACATATAATGTCGTTAATCGACGACTTTTGTTGCTATTGAAAAATAACCAGTAACAAATATTTTCGTTCTTGATTCAAAGATAATGTCGTTGCCAAATAATATAATCGAAGAATCGAAAATCGTTCTTAAAAAGTTTACATTCCGCAAACGAAAGCAAGCTTAGGCAACAATTTTCATAATTTCTTTGCGAAAAAAAATGTCGTTGCAAAATAGTGTCAATTACTGCAATGAAAATGCATGGTCGTTGCAAAAAAAAAAAAGAGTTCATTTCGTTGCCAATTAGCGTGCTTTTGCAAATAAAATGGAGTTTTTAGCAACGACATTTTAATTATTCTGCAACAATATATTTTGTTGCTAAAGGATCGATGTCTCTGTACGAAAGCCAAATTTCGTTGCAAAAAGTATTACTTTTGGCAACGGAAAAAAAAGTTCATTGCGGAACAATTAGCAACGCTTCATTCACAAGAACGAAAACCTTGAACGACGAAGAAAGTCATTGCCAAAACCCTTTTATAACGAAATTTGGCACATTTAGCAACGAAAATCGGTTGTTGCTGAAGCCCCATTTTTTTGTATTGAGATGATGTACTTGATAATGTATGATGTTTAAGAGATGTTGAGTTTTAAAGTTTAAAATTTGTCCGATGTATAAAGGGCATTGAACTTGGTTGTAAGTTTTATTTATAAACTCTGATAAAGTGAATAATAAACTAAGTATGGTTCAAAGGTAGGTAAAGATAAAGGTTTTGAGAAATGTACTTGATAAATCACAATAATTAAGTAATAATAAACTGTAAAGTTTGAGTTATCTGATATGTAAAGGTTATCGGATTGAAATGTAAGATTTTATATAATAACTTTGATGAAGCGAATCATAAAATAACTTGATTCGGAAATGTGTAAATGATTAAGATTTTGATTCAGGGAATTAAAGTAAAAAGACAGAAAAGTTTAAATTATTTCGCATTTTTTTAAGTTTAACATCGAATAATGATGTAAAAATCAGAAGTTAGACGTATTATTAATGACAGAAGTTGATAGTTGAATTATATGAATTTTGGTGTCGTTACATGAAAATTATTAGATTAGTTGGGCTGTCGAGCTCAACCTTGCAAATAACCAGTTTCGCAGGTTAAGGATTCAAGATAACGTTATATGCTACTTGAATAACATGGATCAGATGCAATGCATGAAGATTAAATACTTTAGTTATAGTTGTTATTCTTTTAAACCATGTTTAAGGTTTTGAGAACTGTAACTGATCATTTATGATGTGAACATTCATATTTAGTTTTAGAGTTTGTGTTACCCAATGTATAAGGGATATCGAGCTGAGATGTAAGATTTTATTAAAATTACTTTAATGAAGCGAATCATAGAATAAATTTGATTCAGAGATGTGTAAATGATAAAGGTTTTGATTCAGGGAAAGTAAGAAAGAAGACATAAAAGTTTAAGTTATTCCGCATATTTTAATGATTTTATTATCAATTAATGGGATCAATTAGAAGGTTGATGTATTGTTAACAACCGATATCGAGGGTTGAATCATATAAATTTTGGGGTCGTTACATGTGCCCATCCCAAGCCAAACTACAGTGCAGCTGCGCTGCAGGGCAAAGAGACCTGACTGTTTCATTGTGATCTAAACTTGGTAACTTGCTTACATTGTTGTTCTAAGTTATAAGGCAGAGTCTCAGTTATGTTTTGAGTATACGAGCATGTAATGGTTATATAGAACTCAAATTTGTCAAATTTTATTAAGGTATGTGAAACACAAGAACAATGTGGATTATGCATTTATGAGTTTTAAATATGTATCGAATACATAGTTAGGCAAGTGTGTGATAAATATATATATGAATGTTCCTGTCAAGTATGTGTGGCTAAGGTATACATATATATATATATATATATATATATATATATATATATATATATATATAGCTATCTTCGAATATGATAAAGAAGCGAAGGTTGTAAAAACCGAGTTAGAAAGCAATGTAACAATTGTTATTACATTAAGAATGTATGGATGTATATGACTGATGGGTATGAATCCATGATTATGCAATTGTGTAGGAATACATGAAGTGCAGATAGCTATAAGCAGTTAAGTTGTAGTTGATAATCTACGAGCCATGCAAGTCTTTCAGTTCCTATTTGTTACATGAATTTGATAACTGTTGGTTGAATTATACTTTGCCATGAAAATGTTGATTGATATGTGAAATACATATGAGATATGTATGAAATTTGAAAGTTAGTCTATGACTATATGTTTAAAAAGTTAATTTCTATACTTGTTATGTGAGAAGTGGCATGCGTATTAAATTTAAATGATTATAATTGTATAAACTGAGCATGATATTATGTGTTATGTGATGCATGAAAACTGTTATAATTTTTGGGTTGTCGAGCTCATCCTTACAAATAACCACTTTTGCAGGTTACGAACTCACGGTAAAGTTATGTGCTACTTGATTGATAGAGTTCAAAAGTGTAAGACCCCAACTTATTATAAATAAAATTAAATTTTCTCTATTTATTATTTTGAAATAGTAAGGGTTGATTTGATTAATGTGGTTAGTTATGGGTAAAATGCGTAAATATTTCAAATAAGCAAGTGGTTATAAAATATTCATTGTTGTCGGGGAATATTCGTTTGGTCGTGGAATATTCTTACTGTTGGGAATATTCGTATGCGATTTAAAGCAAATTTGTGTAGGCCCCATAACAAAAAGCGATTGGATGAAGAAAACGACAAGTATATGTTGTTTATAAAAACGCACGTAGTTATTACTGATTATCTTGTTGAAATACTCAAAGGGTTAAAACACAAGAAGACACTGCAGTATTGCACCAATTATTGATTCTTACGTAAGAAGTCACTACTCAATAATTATTACAGTAATTACTATTTGATATTTTATTTTATTGATTCAATAATTGTTACGTTGATATTTTATATTATTTTTGTTTCAATAATTGTCACTGCACAGTATTTTCCTTTATCAAATCAATAATTCATATTATTTGAATAATATTATTCGATAGCATTATTGGCAATGTCTAGAAAGTTCTGTTTAAGGAGAGGTTTGGTCACCTAATTGCGCGCCAATAAGGAGAAATCCTTATTGAAAATTAATTCTAACTATTCCTATTACAAAATTATTTAAAATAAATAGAAACCTTGATCAGCAGTCAAGGAGAAGTACATAGGAGGGAGATAGAATTTACATTAAGAAAAATTAGAGAAGACGAGTGCACGCAGAATCCATTTAATAAAACACATACATTCATGCATCCAACTAAAATAAAATCCAATCACATCGTCAATAGTCCATAATCAATCCCCTTTATTATCATACACATCATCATATGCATCAATAAATAACACCCATCTCATGAATAATAAACATTCAATATATATATTGATATCATTTAATGGGCAAATTTAGTTAGTATAAAATCTATTTTTGAATCAAAATAAACTTCTTTATTTTAATCCAAATTTAAATCAAAATAAAACTATTTTATTTTAATTTATCCAATTTTGAATAAAATAAACTATTTTATTTTAATCAAAATCTTTAATCAAAATAAACTCCTTTATTTTAATTAATTATGGAATCCAATTCCATATAAAAAAAACTCCTTTATTAAAGGAAACACTTGATTCTTTTCCTATTCACAAATAAACTTTTTTATTTTGAATAATATGAAAACTTATTTCATATCTAAATAAATTCCTTTATTTAAGGAAAGACTTTTTCTCTTCCTATTCATAAATAAACTCTTTTATTTAGAATAATATGAAATCTTATTTCATATCTAAATAAACTCCTTTATTTAAGGAAAGATGGAATACAATTTCAACTCCAATTAGTTATCATGGAATCAAATTCCAACTCTAATTAGTTAGCATGAAATTTAATTTTAAAATTAAAATAAACTTTATATTTTAATATAAAATAAACTTTTTATTTTAATATTAAAATAAATTTTTATTTTAATAATAAAATTATTAAGAATATTATATATATATATAATAATAAAACAAAACCGTTATTATATATATATAATAAAACCATTATTATCATATATATATATATATATATATATATTCTGATACAATATGATTCCAAGTGAATCCTGCCAAATTTTCTTATAAATCTGATCCTAGCCACGTGAAAGAGGTAATGGCCACACGATCCTTTTAATCCCTTTAAAGTCATCATGCTCCATGCTCCGGAAAAAAAATAACAAAGAACAAGTAAGCACGTGAATCACAAAAGCACGTGATGGGCATGTTATAATTCAAAACCCCTTACGAACTCCCTTGAACATTCACGCATCACAAGAAAAAATGGCACACGGAATTTAAAAAAAATGTGCAGTATGCGATTTTTTTTTTCTTTTTTTTAAAAAAAAAATTATATAAAAAAATTATGCCCAATTAAATTGTTCTAAACACATATCAATATACATATCAAATTAAAATAATTAATAATTTGCATAAAGGTTTAGCTATGATGCCACTGTTGGGATTGTAATATTCATGAACGCAATCAAATTGCAAAAATAAGCGGAAATGTGGAAAATCAGAGTTTAAAAATTTTACAAACCATATACCCGGATCATCCTTTATGCACAATTATTAATTAAACGAAAAGATAAAGAATAAAATCATACCCTTGAAGATCGAGCTTCCTCAGGTACAAGTTCACCTCCAAATCCTTTCGCGTTCAACTTGAATTCACCGGGTTTGGTTCCTTCCTTTGATCAACGTTAGCCACCCAAGTGTTTGGCCTCTAGAGGTGATCCACCAAGGAAGAAGAAGAATTCAAGAAGATGAGTATTTGGCAAAACCCTAGTTTTCTATCTCTATAGAAAAGAGCGTACTCTCCAACCATTGGAATTATCACGTTGTCTTGATATCTAATATAAGACTCCTCTTATAAAGATATCAAGTAACCCTATTAAAATAAGGTATTATTTAATTAAACCCTTTTAATTAAAGGGGCTCCCTAATCTTATTAGGGATAATTAATTAAACTCCTTTAACTAATTTTCCTTCCTAACCCAATTAGGAATAAATGAGAGTACTTATATTAAATTAATTCCTAAACTCTTTTAGAAATTAAAATAATAATAATAATTGTAATAATATTAATAAGACTCCTCTTATTAATTTATATTTAATATTTCTAAAATATTAAATAATAAATATTAAGCTATTTAATTTATTCTATCACCATAGATTAAATTAAATATACATAACATATTATTACGATTATGCCATTAACTTCTTAAATAATTATTCTTCCTTTTATGGTGTGACCCTTTAGGTTCTCCATATTAAACCGTTTGTGAATAAATCAATTAGAACAATTCTAATCTTATTTAAATAAATAAATTAAACAATTAATTTATTTAAATAAATAATATTTATTCTACAATAGGGATAAGCCTCCCTAGCGATCAACGACTTTTTTCGATAATATAGATTTCAACATTAATCATAAAAGAACCTTTGAGTAAATAGTTACTCAGACAATTCAATCCTTCCACCACAATAATGTCCCAATTAAATATAAGACATGGAATTACTTATCAAGTCTTATTTTATTTAATTATATGTATTTCGACTCTTAAATGCACAACTCCAAATAATGCAAATTAGAAACTCCTTTCTAATTTCATTCGCCTTAACCAAAAACTACTTTGGGTTGTCATTTATCGAATCACATATGACATTTCTCTTTTTAATAAGTGGTAGATTCTTTATCGATCATACATTATCTCCATGTATACACTTATTATACCCAAGCATACCCTTTGATATACCCTAAGGGTCTTAAGGAATAAGTCAAAGTATAACTCATCATACACAAGATACTATAATGATCTCAAGTCCAAGGATCACTTGACTACTATCACTACAGAATTCCTATTGACAGTGCAAGTAAAACTCCATTAGGTATTCCTTAGTGAGCCACGCTTCGATGAACTTATTCTCTAATAAGCACCTACATACTTGTTTTAGTGTCTCCACACAAATGATCATGAGATCAATCATCCTCATCCAATGAAAGTTAATGATGTACCAATCTATCCCATTCACTAATCCCCAATTTAGTAATCCAACGATTGGGAACTATTTTAGTTTTAAGCTTTCTAAGAATTTAGATCTCATTAGAATGATCATCATCATTATTCTAAAAGCATTGCTTAAAACTATGGGTTTATCACATATTATAAAATAGCATCATGTAGATAATTAAAAGCCTTTAATAAATTAATACTTTTTATTAATAAATGAATAAGATTGTTACAAAGTATATGCTTTATCATCAAACATGATTGGCTTGTGTGCATACTACTTTCATATAGATGGAGAAAAATTTTAATGTGACAATTGTTGAAAATTGATATTTTATCTTTTCGATAAAATAATTTATTTAAATATATTATTATATTTTAATAATATAATAATGGTGATATTTTTACAATGAATGTGGGATATATGAATAAATGAGGAGGAAGAGTATTTTTGTTACTAAAAATATTTAAAACATGTTTTTCATGTTTGTGGACCCCATTTCTTGACTGATATTTGAGTATAGCCTGTAAAATCACCCGTTTATGAATTTCGGTCAACTTTTGCTTGAAATTTGGAAAAACTTAAACTTACAAAGTTGTAGAGAATTGAATTTCCTATGGAATGGACATAGGATTCGAATTTTTTTGATAAAAGGGCTATTTATTATGAATTATTGAAGTTCCGGATTAATTGATTTTGATTTTTTTGGAGTTTTAAATGATTTATGTGAGAAAAATGTTTTTGTGGTCTTTATTGGGGTGTGGCTGATGGTTGGACTCAATTGGTGTGCGTAGGAAGTTTAAGAAAAATAATATTAATATTTTATTAAATTTTCTGCTTTGGTGTTCTAAGCATTTTCCTATAAATAGGGTGCTTAGGTTAGAATTGAAAATCACACCAGAAACTAAAGATTTCTCTCTCTATATTATCGAGTGTATTCTTGTGAGTATTTTGGTACTTTGAGTGTTGCTTTATACTGGTCTGAGTTCTCTTCAAAGACTATATCCAATGATTCCAAATGTCGTATATTGTCTTTTTTCGAGGTAAGGGATGCTATTTTTTTTATAAATGATATTATTTCTTTCAATATCATTATGCCGAAATATTGGTAAGATTTTTCTTGTGAAATTCTTGTCTTTTAGTGTCGGGATTACTAATCACGTAAACTGCACTATTCACGAATACGGCACTATTCACAGAAAAATTAAATTTTTTTTTTGTCCAAAATATCTATTATGGATACTAGCTTTGATTGTATCCATGTTTTGATCATTCTTGAATTTTACTTCACTATGGTTATTTATGAAGTATTTTAGAACTTGGACTGTTTAAAGTACGAATCCTTATTATTTGTTCTTTTGTTTCACTGGATTCATTTTCTTTAAAATATTTTTTAACATCCTCAGTCCTAAATGATGATATTACTGAATATCTTTGGCCTGTAGTGCAAAGATGATTGATTTTCTTATGAATATCTTTGGCCCGTAGTAAAAAGATGTACAGGTGTTGAGATGAACATGACCAACTGATGAATATCTTTGGCCTGTAGTGCAAAGATGAATATTTGATTCAAGATGAATATTGATTGATGTTACAGGGATAAATATTGATGATAAACTTTTAAATTCATAGAAGAAAGTAGATTTCATTCTCTACGTAACTCTTCTAATGAATTATTATTTCTGCTGCGAATATTGATTTAAAACTTGTTGTCTATTGTATTCTATCGATTTTTCCGTTGAGGACTAACGATAATTTGTTCTATGTTATCTTAGTCATAATATTCTTTACTTGGGTTAGTTGAGCTCACCCTTTTCTTTTTTTTCCATTTTTCTTCTCAAGAGGCGAGAATGTAAGTAGTACTAGTAGGGGTATGGAATGAAGGTTCTAGAAAGTCATTTTAGTAGTCCTCACTATTTTGTAAAATAGTGTATCAATAATTGTAATGAGGACTTATTTGAGTGTTGATATTGTCTAGAAGACAATATTTGTTTTTAAACCCACAGTTTATGTGTTGTCGTATTTTGCACGACAATTGTATTAATAAAGTTGTAGTTGTTTCTGTGCCATGTATTTGGCGAATCAGAATGGGTGTTGTATACCTATTTTGGGGGCATCACAGTTGGTATCAGAGCTTAGGGATATAGTCTCTGGCGGAGATCGAGGAATAGAACTAGGAAGGGAGAGACGAGTAATTCTTTCGCTAGTGTGTCCTACCTAAATTTATTTGTTGGTTGGTCAGAATATAGGGATATTATGTGATATGTTAATTTCTTCAATTAACCCTTGTTTTATGGCAGTATTTGAGAATGGCAATCGAGAATGTTAACAGTGGATTAAATGAGACCGTGGAGACACCTTTACCCATCAATGAGGAAAACGTGCAACAGGCCGGCAATGTTCCTCCTGTAAACAACACCACTGATCAGACGATGAACGATGGAAGTTTAGAAGCTTTTTGCAGTTCATGCAAAATCAGACGAAGGAGACTCATGTACAAAATACAGGTGGAAATGATAACAACGCACGGTTTGTCACAGCCAAGCAGTTCAAAGAGTTGGGACCACCAGAATTCTGGGGAAAGCCGGATCCGATTAAGGCAAAAACGCGGGTCAAGCAAATTACCAAGATATTCAATGTCTTGGGATGCACGGAGGAACAGAAGGTTCCATTCGCTACTTTTATGTTCCGTAATGAGGCAGATTACTAGTGGGAATCTGTGAAGCGTACCCATCCAGTCGCACTCAGCATGTCTTGGGAAACGTTTCAAAAATTGTTCAATGACAAGTACTTTCCTGAAAGTATTCGTCATATGAAGGAAGTGGAGTTTATTAGACTGGAACAAAACAACATGACGGTGTCCCAGTACGAGGTGAAGTTTGCAGAGTTATCCAGGTTTGCACCTCATTTGGTGGAGAATGAGGAACGTATGACGTGGATGTTTCTGAGCGGTTTGAAACCCACAATACGTCAATATCTCATTTCTCATAAATTTTCTCTCTATTCAGATGTTGTCAATAGGGCTCAATTTTTAGAGCGAGATAACGAGTACGTTCAACCAAGGGACCACAACCAGGATCATACCGGTGATAGCAGTTATCAGAACAACGATAACCAGCGGAGAAAGAAAAATACGGACAAAAGCGGTAATCACTCTGGTGGTAATCATGGCCATGAAAATAGAAGAAGCGAGTCGGGTGGAGATTTTAAAAAGAGGAGATTCAACAATGACAATGTGAAGACGTCAACACCAACAGCAACTGATTCTAAGGGAAGAGAACGACCACCGGTCATATGCTATAAATGCGGGAAAGAGGGACATATCATTAAAACGCCTGACAACAGCCAAGGTATGTTATAACTGTGGAAAGGAAGGACATATCGCTCGAGATTGTTCAGTAGCGAAACCAAATCCAGCGGGGATGGTGACTCAAAAGGCTATCCCAGAAAAGTCAAAGTCAACGGTTCCTGGAAAAGCGTTTGTTGTGACTGGTTAAAATGCAAGAAACCCAAACAAGGTGATCACGGGTAAGCTAATCATAAATTCTTGCGAAGTTTATACATTACTAGATACCGGTGCTACCCATTCATTTATCACTCCTTCTTGTGTTCAACGTTTAAACTTAACTCCGGAGGAATTAGACTTTGACTTATCTGTGGAGACTCCGTTAGGAGAAACTTTCATTACATCCACTGTTTATAAATCTTGTTTGATCCAAATTGGCACCATCATATTACCTGTTGATCTTATCTCTTTAAAGATACTTGCATTTGATGTGATTTTAGGGATTGATTGGTTAACTACTCATTATGCCAAAATTGATTGTTTTCGTAAGGTTGTTAGTTTTTGTATTTCTAACCAACCTGTTATGCGAATTCAAGCAACTAAACCACTAAAATCAATCATTGTCATATCAAGCCATAAAGCCATTCATTTATTGAAAAATGGATGTCAAGCTTTCTTAGCCCATGTTATGGATTTGAATAAAGACACGTCAGATTTGAATAAAATTTCTGTTGTTAGTGAATTTCCTGATGTATTTCCTGAAGAACTTCCCGGTCTACCCTAGAACGTGAAGTTGAATTCTTTATTGACCTTGAACCCGCATAAGGCCCATTTCTAAAACCCCATATCGAATGGCTCCTATTGAACTTCAGGAGCTAAAGGTCCAACTACAAGAGTTGTTGGACATCGATTTCATCTGCCTTAGTACATCTCCTCGGGGTGCTCTGCTTTATTTGTAAAGAAGAAAGATGGGAGTATGCGACTTTGTATTGACTAATGGGAATTGAACCATGTCACCATCAAGAATAGGTATCCGCTACCTCGTATTGATGACTGTTTGACCGATTATGAGGAGCACAATTATTTTCAAAGATCGAAATATCATCACCAAGATTAGAATCGAGGATATTCCAAAGATTGCCTTCGAACTCTTGCATGCGGGCATTATGAATTCTTAGTCATGTCTTTTGGATTGACTAATGCTCCTGCAGCTTTCATGGATATGATGAACCGAGTATTCAAGGAATATTTGGATCAATTCGTTGTTGTCTTTATTGATGACATCCTCATATATTCCAAAAGCCGTGAAGATCATGAGCACCATTTGAAGCTGGTACTCTAAAGGCTTCGTGAAAACAAGCTTTATGCTAAGTTGAAGAAATGTGAGTTCTGGCTTGTGGAAGTAGCATTCCTTGGACACGTGGTGTCAAAACATGGAGTATTTGTCGACCCATCGAAGATTAAAGCAATACAAAGTTGGGAGCATCCGAAGTCGGTGACCGAAGTACGTAGCTTTCTGGGCTTAGCTGGTTATTATCCAAGATTTGAGGAAGGATTTTCTCGAATCGCTACTCCGTTAACTCAGCTGACTCGGAAGGATACAAAATTCGTATGGAGCGAGGAATGCGAGAAGAGTTTTCAAAGAGCTCAAGAGAGAGACTCATTTCGACCTTTTCCGATAATACCATCGTGTTCGGATGGATTTGTTATCTCTGAAATGATGCTTCGAGCAAAGGGTTAAGGTGTGTTCTCATGCAACATGGGAAAGTCATAGCCTATGCCTCATGATAACTTAAAGAATATGAGAGGAATTATCCTACTCATGATCTAGAGTTAAGGCAGATCGTTTTAAGCTAAAGATCCGGAGGCACTATCTATATGGGGAGAAAGTGGAGATATATTCGCACCATAAAAACCTCAAATATTTCTTCACTCAAAAGGAACTCCACATGCAAGAACGACGTTGGCTCGAAATGTTGAAAAGACTACGACCACACTATACAATACCATCCTCGAAAAGCAAACATGGTAGGTACGACGCGTTGAGTAGAAGATAAGATCATACGAGGAACGAAAAGCGATGATGTCAAGTATACGCATAGAACCAACTTTAATCGATAAAGTTAAAGTTGCTCAAGCCACAGACCCAGAGCTGATGCGTATGAAGAAGAAAGTACAAGAAGGTGTTATCCCAGAGGCAAGAATCGATGAAGAAGGAATACTTCGAGTCCACTCCAGACTTTGTGTTCCTAATGACTCTAATATGAAATACAAGATCATGATGGAGGCACACAATACACCATTTTGCAATCCATCCTGGAAGTACCAAAATGTAAGACCCCAACTTTTATGAATAAAAATGAATTTTCTATAAATATCATTTTTGAATATTATGGAATAAATTTGATATAATGTTATTGTTGTGGGTAATATTTATAAATTTTGCAAAGTACACAAGTTGTTATATAATATTTGTTTTAAACAAGGAATATTCATACGACGGCACAATCATTGGTGGACCCCACAACGAAATTATTGTCGGATTGAGAAAACGACAAAAATATTTTTATTGAAAATAACGGCGGAAGTTTTATCGTTAATATTGTTGAACTACTCGGTAGTAAAAGTACAGTAATACGCGTGGTTGCATAGTAGCACATGGTATTGATTATTGATGCTTACGTGAGAAGTCATTCAGTTTTATTCAATTATTGTTGATATTTTATATATTATTAAATCAATAATTGAGATGACAGAGTTATTAATATTATTATTTGCAATATTAACGATGTCTAGAAGTTCTGCCAAGGAGAGGTTTGGTCACCTAATTGCGCGCGAATAGGGAGAAATCCTTATTGGAAAGCCCCCTCTTTTCTGGGAACGACCTGGTCGATTAATAGTGTGAATAATAATAATGATGATGAAGTTTTGTTTTATTAGTATTATTAATGTAATAAAATGTAAAGTGTTTTATATAAAAAATGTAATACTTTTATAAAGTTATTCGCTTTATTAGGCTAATAGTAAATCTTTTTTATATAAAAATGTAATACTTTTATAAAGTTATCTGCTTTATTAGACAATAATTAGATTATATTATATTTTATTATGCATAGTATTTGCATAATGTCTGCATAGTGTTTCGTGCATAGTAAAATCTTTTTAAAAGTTATTCGCTTTTATTAAATTATAAATAGAATATATTATATTTTATTGTAAACCAATCTGGATCATCTGCTTAAAGTAAATCGATCCGGACCGCTCATGGATTGGTTACTATTCATTCCATTCTTCTATAAATAGAAGCTCACTCCTTCATTATTTCTTACGAATTCACCAAACTCTAGAGAGAAACTGTAGAGAAATTATTCTTCTATCTTGAAAGCGTATTTCTTTAGCGTTTAAGAAAGCTTTGAGCGTAGTCTGAAGTTTCTTCAAGTATATCCTCGCCTCTACCCGTCGAGTACTCTTCTTTATAAGGTAAGGGTATTATTTTTTTTCATATTTTTGAAGAGAACTTCATTATTCCAAATTTATTATTACGTTGGAATAACTCGTATACGCCATCCTACCCTATACTTGGTGAAATTCTTCATTATTCCAATATTTATTATTTCTTTGGAATAACTCTGCCTATCGCAATCTGCATACATGGTGAAATTCAGTTGTTATTCCATTCTTTATTATTTTGTTGGAATATCACATGCATGCGTTTTCTGGCCGGACCGCTCTCGTCTTTTATTATTCTATTGAATATCCATCATGCGTTTCTGGCCGGACTGATTCCGTTATTTAATATTCTGTTGGAATAACCTGTCCATATGAAGTACCGCATGCATTATGATTTCTGTTGTTATTCCATTCTCTATTATTCTGTTGGAATATCCTGTCGATGCGTATTACGCCTGACCTGGTTCCGTTATTTATTGTTCTGTTGAAATAACCTGTCTATGTGAAGTACCGCATTCATGGTGATTTCTTTTGTTATTCCATTCTTTAGTATACTCAGTTGGTTAAAGTTTTGACTTCTATACTCCATGAAATTAGTGGAATATCATTGATAGTTGCACATTATCCTGACTATTGATTTGTGGAGACTCAACGGTCTCCTGTGCTCCATTGATGTTCTCATCATTCTCGGATGTCATTTTCAAATACTGTCACAAAACAAGGGTTAAATAACATATCACATATTATCCCTATACTCTGACCGACCAATTAAATATCAAATAAACTTAAGTAGGTCAAACTAGCGAAAGAATTCCACATATCTCCCCTCCTAGTTCTTATCTCACATCTCAACCAGGGATCATATCCCTAAGATTTGATACCAACTGTGACGCCCCCAAAATTGGTATACATCACCTATTCTGATTCGCCAAATACATGATATAGAATACAAATACAATCTTAAATATATAACATGAGCTGTGAGTTTTAATACAAACATTGTCTTTTAGACAGTATTTAAACTCAAAATAAGTCCTCAATACATTTATTAACACACTATTTCATAGAATAGTGACGACTCCGTTCCCCGACTAGTCCCTGCTACGTTCTCATTCCCTGAAGAGAACAATGAAAGCAAAAAGGGTGAGCTCAACTAGCCCAGTAAGAAATATTATGACTAAGATAATGCAGAATAAATTATCAATAGCCTTCAACAATGTTAAACTGATAAAATACAATAGACATCAAGTTTAACTGCAGCGGAACAAGCAATCCATTAAAAGAGTCAAGTAGAGAATAAAATCTACTATCTTTTATGATTTAAAAGGTTTTTCATCACTTTTATCGCTGGGACTCAGCTTAAATAACAATCCACATCATCCCTGCACTACGGCCAAGGATATTCATTAGTATCACGACCACAAATTATCCATGCACTACGGGCCAAGGATATTTGTGTATTCATTAATGGTCATGATAATGCCAACAACTGTCCATCAATGCACTACGGGCCAATGAGGACTTTTACCACATCATTCGTAACATTACTACCATGATTACAATCGAATAATCTCTCGGTCATAATCATACCAAGTCCATCTATGCACTACAGGCCACAGATGACTTTCAACAAAATATAAACATGAGGATGATGACAATGATATAAGAATTTAATAAAACAAGTTCAAGAATTAATTTATCCAGGAACTAATAACGTCCAAATTGTCAACATGATACTTCTTTGTAGAGTAAAATTTAAGAATTCTCAGAAGAATATTTCCACGAAAAGATACTGGATGAAGCGCAACTATCAAGGATATTCCACCAATTTCATGGAGTATAGAAGTCAAAACTTTAACCAACCGAGTATAATAAAAATGGAATAACAAAAGAAATCACCATGCATGCGGTAGATTGCATGACAAAGTTATTCCAATGTAATAATAAATAATTTGAATCAAATTCGAGCGTGTAATACGCACCGGCGTGATATTCCAACGAAATAATAAAGAATGGAATAACAACAGAAATCATCATGCATGCGGTATTAGATATACAAAGTTATTCCAATGAATAATAAATAACGGAATCGTGTTCAAAGATAAAACGATAGATGTGATATTCCAATGTAATAATAAAGACTTTTAACCAGTCCTGTAAAACGCGCATGACATGTGATATTCCAATGTAATAATAAAGATTTTAATCAGTCCCATGATAACGCATGCATACATGATATTCCAACAGTAATAATAAAGATTTTAACCAGTCCATCGATATAACGCATGCATAATGGAATAATAATCAAATCACCACAAAGATAGGGTAGACCAGCATATACAAAGTTATTCCAATGTAATAATAAAGAATGGAATAATAGAAGTTCTCTTCATGAATATGAAAAAAAATACCCCTTACCTTATAAAGAAGAGTACTCCGACGGTAGGGCGGGGATACACTTGAAGAAACTACGCTCAAAGCTTTTTTAAACGCTAAAGAAATACACTCAAGATTATAGAAGAGAATTCTCTGGATTTCTGGTGTGATTTTCAATTCTAACTAAGCATCCTATTTATAGGAGAATGGAAGGATACTATTTGAAGAAAATAAATCACGGGTGAACAGTATATATTTTTTTTCTTCCTTCTCACGGACTAACAACTGCAAGAGTCACGGATGTTTTGAATTTGCAATCTTCTACCCTTTCCCATACGTAAGTTATATATATAAATAATTACTCACATGTTATATATATAAATCATAATCACACACCCATTTATATTATATATATATATAAACATATAATATTAATACTCCTTACCGTGCATTCCACCAAAAATTCTCCCACCCATCTTTAAGGCACATGCATAAATATATAATAATAATAATAATCGTACTCCCTTCCTGCCCATTTTCAAACATTATATATCAATAATACATAAAGTACTCCATTATGTGATCTTCCCCCCACCAACTTCCATCATCAAATATATATATAATATATATATATATATATTATCACACTCATAACACACACTATTTTGAAAAAAATTAGTAGATGGGGGTCCAGATAATACGCCAATAATTACCACAAATACTTCATAAGAATCACCTCAATATTTTTAACAACATTTATCATCATTATTATAATTCACCATATTAATCGACCAAGTCGTTCCCAGGAAAGAGGGGGCTTTCCAATAAGGATTTCTCCCTATTGGCGCGCAATTAGGTGACCAAACCTCTCCTTGACAGAACTTCTAGACATCGTTAATACTGAAAATAATAATATTAATAACTTCGTCGTCTCAATTATTGATTTAATAATATATAAAATATTGACAATAATTGAATCAAATAACGTGAGATACTATGCAACAATTACTGAAACTAAACTGAGTGACTTCTCACGTAAGCATTAATAATCAATACCGTGTGCTACTATGCAACCACGCGTATTCCTGTACTTTTAACACCGAGTGTTTCAATAGTTAACGGTAAAACTTTCGCCGTTATTTTCATAAAATATTTTTGAAGTTTTCTCAATCCGACAATAATTCCGTTGTGGGGTCCACCAATGATTGTGTCGTCGTACGAATATTCCCTGTTAAAACGAATATTCCCCGACCAATCGAATATTATATAACAACTTGCGTACTTTGCAAAAGTTATAAATACTACCCACAACTATAACATTATATCAAATTTATTCCATAATATTCAAAAATGATAATTATAGAAAATTCATCTTTATTCATAAAAGTTGGGGTCTTACAATCTCCCCTTCTTATGAAATTTCGCCATCGAAATTAGGGTACGTACCTGGTATGTCGAAGAGGTAAGGATACCTTAATTTCATTTCAGATTCTAACTCCCAGGTCATTTCCTCAACATCGTGGTTCCTCCATAAAACTTTGACTTGAGGTATAACCTTGGAGCGTAGAATATGTTCCTTCTTATCCAAGATTTGAACAAGAACCTCTTCATACGTCAAATCTTCCGCTATTTCGTCCGGTTCTAACTCAATAATGTGGTTCGGGGCTTCCACATATTTACGTAACATGGATATGTGAAAAAAGTTATGAACACGAGATATACTTGGCGGTAAAGCGAGTCTATAGGCCACAGTTCCTACTCGATCGAGGATTAAAAATGGCCAATGAAACGAGGATTGAGCTTTCCCCTCTTTCCAAATCTTGTAACTCCTTTCCATTGAGCAACACGTAACAACACATGATCTCCTATATCGAATTTCTCGTCCTTTCGGTGAAGATCAGCATAACTCTTTTGTCGGTCTTGTGAGGTTTTTATACGTTGTCGGATCATTTGAATTTTTTTCATAGTCATACGTACCAACTCCTATCCCCAACAACGTTGCTTCACCCACCTCATCCCAAAGATACCGAGATCGACACTTTCTTCCATACAACGCCTCAAATGGAGCCATGCCAATACTTGATTGATAACTGTTGTTATAGGAAAACTCCACCAATGGTAAAAACTTGTCCCAACTTCCCTTGAAGTCAAGGACACAGAGTCTTAATAAATCTTCAAGAGTTTGAATAGTCCTCTCCGATTATCCGTCCGTTTGAGGATGATATGCCGAACTAAATCGTAAATCCGTGCCCATAGCTTTTTGTAAACTAACCCAAAATCGTGAAGTGAATCTTGGGTCTCGATCAAAAACTATGGATACTAGCATACCATGCAATCTTACAACCTCGTTTATGTACATACGAGCAAGACGTTCAAGTGTATAAGTTTCTCGTATAGGTAAGAAATGAGCAGACTTAGTTAATCTATCAACAATGACCCAAATTACATCTATACCCTAAGAAACTTTGGGAAGACCAGTAACAAAATCCATGGTAATGTGCTCCCACTTCCATTCTGGAATTTCAAGTGGTTGCAATGGACCTTTTGGTACCTGATGCTCTGCCTTGACTCGTTGACACGTTAGACACCTTGAGATAAACAGCGCTATCTCTCTCTTCATATTGCCCCACCAAAATGTATATCGAAGATCATGATACATTTTGGTACTCCCGTGATGGATTGCAAACGGTGTGTTGTGCGCCTCCATCATGATTTTATACTTTAAATCGTAGGTCGTTAGAAACACAAAGTCCGGAGTCGACTCAAGTATTCCTTCTTCATCGATTCTTACTTCCTAAGATAGCACCTTCTTGCACTTTCTTCCTCATACGCATCGATCCAGATCTCAGAACTTGAGCAAATTTTAACTTTATCAATTAAAGTTGGTTCTACTCGTATATTCGCCATCATCACATGGGTCCCTGGAGTCTTTATCTCTATCTCCATCCTTTGCAAGTCATACAAAATGGGCCTTTGCGTTGACAATATCGCACTCGTACCCGCATATGATCTTCTACTCAATGTGTCAACTACCACGTTCACTTTTCTAGGATGGTATTGGATGGTATGATCATAATCTTTCAATAGTTCAAGCCAACGTTGTTGTCGTATGTTGAGTTTCTTTTGAGTGGAGAAATATTTGAGGCTTTTATGATCCGTAAAGATCTCCACTTTCTCCCCATACAAGTAATGCCTCCAAATTTTAAGTGCGAAGACAACAACTACCAACTCTAGATCATGAGTAGGATAATTCCTCTCATATTCTTTGAGTTGTCGAGAGGCATAGGCTATGACTTTCCCATGTTGCATGAGAACACATCCTAACCCTTTGCCTGAGGCATCACTGTAGATGACAAATCCCTCCGAGCCAGATGGTATTGTTAGAACAGGTGCTGAAATGAGTCTTCTCTTGAGTTCTTGAAAACTCTTCTCACATTCCTCACTCAACCGAATTTTGTATCTTTCCGAATCAGCTAAGTTAATGGAGTAGTGATTCAAGAAAACCCTTCTACAAATCTCCGATAATAACCAACTAAGCCGAGAAAGCTACGTACTTCGGTCATTGATTTAGGTTGCTCCCAGCTTTGAATAGCTTCAATCTTTGCTGGGTCAACATATATTCCATGACTTGATACTACGTGCCCAAGGAATGCTACTTCCTCAAGCCAGAACTCGCATTTCTTTAACTTGGCATAAAGCTTATATTCACGAAGCTTTTGGAGTATCAGCCTCAAGTGTTGCTCATGATCTTCACGACTTTTGGAATAAATAAGGATGTCATCAATAAAGACGACCACAAAGTGATCCAAATATTCCTTGAATACTCGGTTCATCATATCCATGAAGGCAGCAGGTGTATTAGTCAATCTAAAAGACACGACTAGGAATTCATAATGCCCGTACCGAGTTCTGAAAGCCGTCTTTGGAATGTCATCGGTTCTAATCTTCAATTGGTGATATCCGGAACGAAGATTAATCTTTGAAAAGAATTTGGCGCCTTGCAACTGGTCAAACAGGTCATCAATACGTGGCAATGGGTACTTATTTTTGATGGTGACATGATTCAACTATCGATAATCAATACAAAGTCGCATACTCCCATCTTTCTTTTTCACGAATAGAACAGGAGCACCCCAAGGAGAAGTACTAGGACGAATAAAGCCAATGTCTAACAATTCCTGTAGTTGGGTCTTTAACTCTTGAAGTTCAAAAGGAGCCATTCGATATGGGGCTTTGGAAATGGGTTTTATACCGGGTTCAAGGTCGATACAAAATTCAATTTCACGCTCTAGGTGTAGGCCAGGAAGTTCTTCAGGGAATACGTCAGGAAATTCATTAACAATAGAAATATCATTCAAAACTGACGTATTTTTGTTTAGATCCGTGATATGAGCTAAGAAAGCTTGACATCCGTTTTTTAATAAACGAATAGCTTTATGGCTTGAGATGACAGTGATTGATTTTAATGGTTTGGTTGCTTGAATTCGCATAATAGGTTGATTAAGAATATGAAAGCTAACAACCTTACGAAAACAATCAATTTTTGCATGATGAGTAGTTAACCAATCAATCCCTAGAATTACGTCGAATGCAAGTATTTTCAATGAAATAAGATCGACAGGTAATGTGAGGGTACCGATTTGAACCAAACAAGACTTATAAACAGTGGATTTAATGAAGGTTTCTCCCAACGGAGTTTTAACAGATAAGTCAAAGTCTAATTTCTTCGGAGTTAAATTTAAACGTTGAGCGCAAGTAGGAGAAATAAAAGAATGGGTAGAACAGGTATCAAATAAGGTATATACTTCACTAGAGTTTATGATAAGCTTACTCGTGATGACCTCGTTCGGGTTCCTCGCCTTCTGGGAGGTCACAATAAATGCTCTCCCTTGCACTACCGGCTTTGACTTTTCTAGGATGGCCTTTGGTGCCTCCATCCTAGCTGAACTTGTTTTCGGTGAACGAAAAAATCAGGCTAGGTGACCTTCTCTTCCACAATTATAATATGCTTTGGACGGCATCACGCAGTTTGGACTAATGTGTCCCTCCCCTCCGCATTTGAAGCATATGATAGGTGGTCGCTCTCCTTCCTTAACAACGGGTGTTAGTGCTGACGTTTTTCCATCATTGTTGATTCTCCTTTTCTTGAAATGTCCATTCTTATTATTTTGACTCTGATTACCACTGAAGTGGTTACCATTTCGACATCGCTTGATTCCTCCATGCTTGTTGTCACCGCTCGATGATCGCTCTCACTAGTATTATCATTTTTGCATTTCGCTATCTTTTGGTTGGGTTGACTCATTATCACGCTCCAATAACTGAGCCCTACTAACAACATCTGAATACAAACACAGTTTATAAGAGATAAGATATTGACGTATCTCGGGTTTCCAACCTCTTAAAAACATTCACGTCATTCTCTCCTCATTATCAACCAAATGGGACGCAAATCGGGACAACTCAACAAACTTGGCTTCGTACTGAGACACGATCATGTTGTTTTGCTCCAGCTTGATGAACTCTACCTCTTTCATGTGAAGAATACTTTCGGGAAAGTACTTGTCGTTGAACAGTTCTTAGAACTTCTCCCAAGACATCTTCAAAGCGGCGAGTTGAGTACGCTTTACGATTCCCACCAAGAATCGCCTCTCACGCAACACGAAGGTGGCAAAGGAACCTTTTGCTCCTGAGCATCCCAAGATATCAAATATCTTGTTGATCTCGCTTTATCCACGCCTCCGCCTTTAAGTAGTTTTGGCTCTCCAAAAACACCGGTGGTCCCAGCTCCTTGAACTGCTTTGCGGTGGACTGCTCAAGAGTTGTCGCAGTTTCCACCGCATTTTGGATGAGAGCCGCCTCACTTTGATTTTGCATGAATTGCATAAAGCCTTTGAATATTCCATCGTTCATCATCTGGTCCGTGTTGTTGTTTGCCTGAGGATTGTCGCCTTCCTGATGCACCTTATCCTGACTATTGATCTGTGGAGACTCAACGGTCTCTTGTTCTCTATTGATGTTCTCATCATTCTCGGATGTCATTTTCAAATACTGCCACAAAATAAGGTTTAATTAACATATCACATATTATCCCTATACTATGACCGACCAATTAAATATCAAATAAACTTAAGTAGGTCAAACTAGCGAAAGAATTCCCCGTCTCTCCCCTCCTAGTTCTTATCTCACATCTCAGTCAGGGATCATATCCCTAAGATTTGATACCAACTGTGACGCCCCCAAAATAGGTATACATCACCTATTCTGAGTCGCCAAATACATGATACAAAATAAAATAATACAATCTTAAATATATAACATGAGCTGTGAGTTTTAATACAAACATTGTCTTTTAGATAGTATTCAAACTCAAAACAAGACCTCAATACATTTATTAACACAGTATTTCATAGAATAGTGAGGACTACTAATACTATCCTCTGGACCGTCACTCCGTTCCCCGACTAGTCCCTGCTACGTTCTCATTTCCTGAAGAGAACAATGAAAGCAAAAAGGGTGAACTCAACTAGCCCAGTAAGAAATATTATGACTAAGATAATGCAGAATAAATTATCAATAGCCTTCAACAATGTTAAACTGATAAAATACAATAGACATCAAATTTAACTGCAGTGGAACAAGAAATCCATTAAAAGAGTCAAGTAGAGAATAAAATCTACTATCTTTTATGGTTTAAAAGGTTTTTCATCACTTTTATCGTTGGGACTCAGCTTAAATAATAATCCACATCATCCCTGCACTACGACCAAGGATATTCATTAGTATCACGACCACAAATTATCCATGCACTATGGGCCAAGGATATTCGTGTATTCATCAATGGTCATGATAATGCCAATAACTGTCCATCAATGCACTACGGGCCAATGAGGACTTTTACCACATCATTCGTAACATTACGATCATGATTATACCGAATAATCCCTGGTCATAATCATGCCAAGTCCATCTATGCACTACAGGCCACAGATGACTTTCAACAAAATATAAACATGAGGATGATGACGATGATATAAGAATTCAATAAAACAAGTTCAAGAATTAATTTATCCAAGAAATAATAACGTCCAAATTGTCAACATGATACTTCTTTGTAGAGTAAAATTTAAGAATGTTCAGAAGAATATTTCCATGAAAAGATACTGGATGAAGCGCAACTATCAAGGATATTCCACCAATTTCATGGAGTATAGAAGTAAAAACTTTAACCAACTAAGTATAATAAAAATGGAATAACAAAAGAAATCACCATGCATGCGATACTTGTGATAGGCGGAGTTATTCCAACGTAATAATAAATAATCGGAATCGGTCAGGCGTAATACGCGCCGAAGCGGATATTCCAACACAATAATAAAGAATGGAATAACAACAAAAAATCACCATGCATGCGGTACTTTGCATATGTATGTGTTATTCCAATGAATAATAAATAACGGAATCAAAGTTCGACATAAAACGCATGCATGACGATATATTCCAATAGAATAATAAAGATGAATCAGGTCCCACAGAAAACGCATGCAGATAGGATATTCCAACGTAATAATAAAGATTTTAACTAGGTCCCATTATAACGCATGCATGTGATATTCCAACGTATAATAATAAAAGGCGGAACCAGTCATCGATAACGCATGCATGTGATGTTCCAATGTAATAATAACGAATGGAATAACAAATGAAATCACCAAGTATAGGGTAGATCACAGTATACGAGTTATTCCAATGTAATAATAAAGAATGGAATAACAGAAGTTCTCTTCATGAATATGAAAAAAAAATACCCCTTACCTTATAAAGAAGAGTACTCTGACGGTAGGGCGTGGATACACTTGAAGAAACTACGCTCAAAGCTTTTTTAAACGCTAAAGAAATACGCTCAAGATTATAGAAGAGAATTCTCTGCATTTCTGGTGTGATTTTCAATTCTAACTAAGCATCCTATTTATAGGAGAATGGAAGGATACTATTTGAAGAAAATAAATCACGGGTGAACAGTATATATTTTTTTTCTTCCTTCTCACGGACTAACAACTACAAGAGTCACGGATGTTTTGAATTTGCAATCTTCTACCCTTTCTTATACGTAAGTTAAATATATAAATAATTACTCACATGTTATATATATAAATCATAATCACACACCCATTTATCGTGTGCTACTATGCAACCACGCCTATTCCTGTACTTTTAACACCGGGTGTTTCAACAGTTAACGGTAAAACTTTCGTCGTTATTTTCATAAAATATTTTTGTCATTTTCTCAATCCGACAATAATTCCGTTGTGGGGTCCACCAATGATTTTGCCGTCGTACGAATATTCCCTGTTAAAACGAATATTCCCCGACCAATCGAATATTATATAACAACTTGCGTACTTTACAAAATTTATAAATACTACCAACAACTATAACATTATATCAAATTTATTCCATAATATTAAAAAATGATAATTATAGAAAATTCATCTTTATTCGTAAAAGTTGGGGTCTTACAATCACTACCGGAATTCCTATTGACAGGTAAGTAAAACTCCATTAGGTATTCCTTAGCAAGCCACGTTCAGTGAACTTATTCTTTAATAAGCACCTACATACTTGCTTTAGTGTCTCCACACAAATGATCATGAGATCAATCATCCTCATCTAATGAGCAAGCAACGTATGTACCAATCTATCCGGATTCATTAATCCCCAATTTAGTAATCCAACGATTGGGAACTATTTTAGTTTTAAGCTTTCTAAGAATTTAGATCTCATTAGAATGATCATCATCATTATTCTAAAAGCATTGCTTAAAACTATGGGTTTATCACATATTATAAAACAGCATCATGTATGTAACGACCCCAAAATAGGTCCATTCCATCCAACCCATTCTGAGTCGCCAAATACATGGTATAGAAATAACTACAACTTTATTAATACATTTGTCGTGCAAAATACGACAACATATATACTGTGAGTTTAAATACAAATATATACCAACTGTAGCACGTCACAATGACACCTTACATAAAGGTATAGTCAAAAACTATTTTAGAAATTAGAATCTTTGGGAAGTGCTCAAGAAACCTTCGTATACATGGGAGGCCATGCTTTTTAGGTTATGGTAGATATCATATGGCCACGCGAATTATCCTTGGTTGACCCATAGACCCCAAAGAAAAGCGAGAAGATTACTATCATATTCTTCTCAATGGTGAGTCTTCTCTTGATATATCATTATCTCCACTATCTCTAATTGGGTATTATACTCCAAACAAACACCAAGATTATATAGGTAGTGCTTGTAAATATACTCAGGAAGTGGATGAGCACAACCATGTCTTATGATGACACGAGGTTGTATGTCATTAGACATCTTGTATGATAGTGGCAAAACACCCTTCCAAGTTAAATTCACCTCACCCTCAACATCTATAGACCACCATTCTATTCCCTTGCTATCCCCCGCTCGACCTAGCTACACTTTTATTACCTGAAAGGAATTGTGAAACAAAAGGGTGAGCACAAATAGCCCAGTAAAGAATATCATGACTAAAGATAATTAAATTATCAATAGCCTTAGAACATATGGTAGATGATAAAACTTTTCAACCATAGTTGCAGCGGAACGAGCAATCCATTAAAAGAGTCAAATAGACTATAAATTCTATTGTCTTCTCCACGTTAAAAGTCCACCAACAATGTTTTATCCCTATAACATCAATCAACAGTTCCTTTCCACAATCATATGAATAACTCATAATCATAATTGTGATTCTAAATTCTCTTCTCATCCAAAACGAAGATAATTTTCATCACTTCTTTTACCCAAACATCAAATATCATGGTTATACCAAATCACAGTTCTCGCTCATAATCATACTAATAAATTCATCTTTGCACCACGGCCAAAGATATTCATCAACAGCCATCTTTACACTACAAAGCAAAGATATTCAACAACAGTCATCTTTGCATTACGAGCCAAAGATATTCATCAATAATTCATCTTTGCACTACGTGCCAAAGATATTCAACAACAAAAGTCATCTTTGCATTACGAGCAAAAGATATTCATCAATAATTCATCTTTGCACTACAGGCTAAGATATTCATCAACAAGTCATCTTTGCACTATGAGCCAAAGATATTCATATATCAAAGAAATACATAATCATTTCAGAAGTTATATAACAATAATTATAACCATGTTGATCAATTCACCTTTGCACTTAAGCTAAAAATATTCAATTGTAAATTTAATGGTCATGATCATACCAGTCAACAATTCAACTTTTGCACTACTGGCCAAAGAGAACTTATAGTCACGATCATACCAATAATCTATCCATCTTTACACTCAAGTCAAAGAGAAATATCATCATTAGGGTTATAAGAATGTTATATAAAAACAATATAATCAAAACATGGTTTTAATTTTAAGAGTAAGATTCATAAATCAACGATAATTTGGTCAGAGAAGAAACTAATTTGTCATGAATAGTACCCCGTATTCGTATAATGTAATCACCGTATACGCGTAGTAACCTCGACACGAAAAAGATAAAGTTTCATAATAAAATCCATATCAATTTTTATAACACCTTAATCCAAATGTTATAAAATCACTTAATAATATCAAAATCTTAATATTCTTAATATTACAACAATATTTAATAATTTCTAAAACTTATAAACAATTTAATTAAATTGTTTACACTTTACTAATTAATGCATTTAATCATCATAAAATGCCAAACTCATAAGATTTCATCACCAATA
The DNA here is from genome assembly GCA_020205615.1 of Panax quinquefolius. Classification (NCBI taxonomy): domain Eukaryota; kingdom Viridiplantae; phylum Streptophyta; class Magnoliopsida; order Apiales; family Araliaceae; genus Panax; species Panax quinquefolius. The sequence continues at coordinate 87,886,509 of CM035159.1, read as the reverse complement.
ACCAAAACCCTCATCAAAAATCTGCATATACCTCATATATGATTCTCAAGCCATAAAATCATATTTTCCAATTTTCTTTCTTCACATAACATATTTAATTCATTTACTCATAACTAGAACATTTTCATGAAAAATACCAAATCAGTTCCAAAAATATTTCTTTTCTGGGATTTAGCATAACATAGTCCCATATTGCACATATATTTTTCTGAAAATTTTAAAAATTCATTTACTATTTTTCATATGGCCAAAACTACCGAATATTTAAACATTTATCATAAATTATACTTTTATCCAAAAATTCTGAAATTTACACGGTATACTGATATTATATAGATGTACTCCCAATAAAAATTTCATCAATTTTGGAGTTAATCACAAGGAGTTATAAGCGGTTACTTTTAAAATAGTCTTTTCTCATAAAATCCATAACTCCTAATCTATACATCCAAAAATCGTCATTTTTGGACACAATCTACAAAACTCATCAAAATATCATTTCAAAATTTTTCAGAATTTTTGAAGGTTCAGAAAAATTTCAAAACTAAAAAAACATAATAACCCTTAAAATCCCTTACCTCAAAAGAGCAGTACTTCTAACTAGAATAACGCTGAACAAACTTGCACCGTATATCAATACTCAAAGTATACTCAAAATACTCACAAGAATACGCTCGATAATATAGAGAGAGAAAACTTCAGTTTCAAGTGTGATTTTCAATTCTAACCTAAGCACCCTATTTATAGGAAAATGCTTAGAACATCAAAGCAGAAAATTTAATAAAATATTAATATATATAATTTTTATTCCAATGCACACTTATTTTGCTTCAAAACCTCAGCCACCAAATAGCCCACCTCACAAGACTTGCACAAAAAATGTTTTTGTTATTTAAATTATTTTAAACTTCCAAAAATCAATTATTTCAGAGCTTCAGAACTTCAATAATTCATAATAAATAGCTCTTTTATCAGAAAATTTGAATCTCGCAATTTTTTATAGGAAATTCAATTCTCTACAACTTTACAGAAGAAAATTTTTCCAAATTCTAAACAGAAATTGACCGAAATCCATAAACGGACAATTTCATAGTCTATAATCAAATTTCAGTCAAGAAATAGGGTCCACCGACACATAAAACATACTTTAAATATTTTTGGTAACAAAAATACTCCTCCACATAAACTCATATATCCCACATTCATTGTAAAATATCATCATTAATATATTATTAAAATAATATATTTAAATGAATTATTTTATCGTAAAAAAAATAAAATATTAATTTTCAACAATTGTTACTTTAAAAATTTCTCCATCTATATCCACATAAAATCAATATTTTCTCCTCATATAAATCAATAATTAATTATTCACAAATAATATTATAGAATCACAAGATCGGCAACCACGCCGCTCCTGTGAGAAGGGGGCTTTTCAATAAAGATTTCTCCTTACTTGGCAAGCGCAATTAGGTGACCAAACCTCTCCTTAAGATGAACTTTCTAGACATTGCCAATAATGTTATCCAATAATATTATTCAGATAATATGAATTATTGTCTCAGATAATAGAAAATACTTGTGTAATGACAATTTATCAAAACAACAAGAATATAAAATATCAATCAAAGAATTATCAATCAATAAAATAAAATCTTGATAAAGAATTATCGTAACAATTATTGAGTAAAGCCTTCTTACGTAAGAATTAATAATCGATTAATACCTGAGGTGTGCTTTCGTGTTTTTTTAACCACCGAGTATTTTAACAAAGATTAATTGATAACAATTATTATGCCATTTTTATAAACAACTTATATTTGTCGCTTTTCTTCATCCAATCGCTTTTCGTTATGGGGGCCCACACAAGGTCAAGTCGTCGTCTCGATATTCTCGACAAAAAGAATATTCCACGACCAAACGAATATTCTCCGATAATAATAAATATTTTATAACCACTTGCTTATTTTGAAAAATTATATATATCACCCTTAACTTTAACTTTTTATCAATTTAACCATTTCTTGAATAGTAATTATAAGAAAAATTGAATACTTTTATTTCATAAAATTCGGGGCCTTACAATGTAGATAATTAAAAGCCTTTAATAAATTAATACTTTTTATTAATAAATGAATAAGATTGTTACAAAGTACATGCTTTATCATCAATCATGATTGGCTTGTATACATACTACTTTCAATCTCCCACTTGCACTAAAGCCAATCGCCATGGTATCTCATACCCTTCTTCTCTAAGTGACGATTATCCTGCTGTTGGATACGTTTTAGTTAATGGATATGTAATTTCGTTCTTGAGATTCCACTATCTCTATAGTGATTTCCCATCTTTCAATGATTTCTATTATCAAATGAAAGTGCCACAACACAAGTTTAGATCCAAGATGAGACTTAGGAACTATTCCTAGTTCTGTAATGAACTTTTCATCCAAACAATCAACTTGTAGCTTCATTTATAGCTATATACTTTGTCTTTATCACTAAACCAGCAACTCTTTGTTGTTTGAAACCTTTTCAATTCACTGTACCACTGTTCAAGGTAACCTTTATCTGAAAGTGGATTTTCTGTCGTTTTGGTTTGTCTGAAAAAACTTTAGTCTGTTAAGCCCTCCAGTTTTTATTTAGAGCCACCATTATATTATAATCACATCCTTAGTGTCGTTTAAGTACTTTAAGATGTTTTTCACTGTCTTACAATGATCTTCTCCAGAATATGACCGATCATCATCAGGTCTCATATATTTTATTGTATACATGATTGTCACTTATGCGATCTCTCTTTTCAGGAGTCTATGGGGACTATTAAGAGATATACATTTCATGGCTCATCAACATGAGACATCTCTTGGAGTTTGTCATGCTAAACGACTTTAGCATTAAATGAATATACGTTCCTTGGGTTAAGTCGAGCATCCTCTTAAATTTATCTATATAGATTTGTATCCCCAATTACGATACTCTTCCCAAATCATTCGTGGAGGAATATTTAGACAACTTTATCCTTATTGATTATAGCATTGGTATATTATTCCTTGTCCGTAGTATATCAACATATAATACTAGGAATATCACGACACTCCCACTAACCCTTTTGTACACACTAGGTTCATTCTTGTTTTTGATAAAATCAAACTCTTTTGATTGTCTCATCAAAAAGAATGTTCTATATATGTTCCATTTCTCTGAATGTCTACAACTCTTACCTCATCGTATGTAACTGGATCATCATCTTCTATGATGTGTACCTCATCATCATCATCTATGATGAATCCATACCTCCTAGGCATCTTCGGTACTATTCCAGATTTATGATTCAGTTGTGGTACAATAGGTCTATCTACAGGTTCCTCTTATTTGACTTATAGTGTTTTGTGGTTCTTGAACTCTTCAAGATTCTATTATCCTCCCACTATCCCCTTCAATGATAAACACCTTTATCTTAGAAGGTAGTGTGTTTCGCAACAAACACCTTTTTGCTAAGTAGGATTATAGAACATATACCCTAAACTTACTTTAGGATGTCCCACAAATCTACACTTGTCAAATCTTGTCCCAAGCTTATCCTTTGAAACCTTTTCACATAAGTTGGACAACCCCTTATCTTAACATACTTAAGATTAGGAATCCTCCCTGTCTATAACTCTTATAGAGTCTTGGGGCCTGATTTTGAGGTTACCTTTTCATAGATATGCAGCCATTTCTAGAACATGATCCTAGAGGGATACTGGAATGTCGGTAAAATCATTATGGACCGCACCATGTCCAACAAGGTATGATTTTTTCTTTCAGATACATCAATCAATTATTGCGTATCAGGAGGCGTCCATTGTGAGAAAACCATTTGAGATGATCTAGAAACTCATTGCACAAGTATTCCTTCCTTGATCCGATCAAAGAATCCTAATACTTTGCTAATTTGTTTCACTTCTGAATTCTTTGAACCTTTCAAATAATTCACACTTGTATTTCAGCAAATACATACATTCAACTCTTTGAATGATCACCTCCTTTTCTTATACTAGTTTGTTCAATTTGCAAAATTATTTTCACGTAAGTCAAGTATACAAAATCCATTAAGTAATATTCCAGTTCTATATAAAATATTATTATTATAAATAGAACAACAATTGTTCTTAAATATAATACCAAAGATTTCATTGTCCAACAACAAAATGGAAATAATGTTTCTAATAAGAACTGGAATACAATAACAACTTATTGACATAATAGATTTGCCCGTAAGCATTGCTAAAACTATAAGTTCCTATAGCTAATGCAGCAACCTTTGCTTCATTTACTAGACATAGGATTACTTATCCTTTGTTTAGCTTTCTACTTCTGCTTGGTCCCTTTATAAATCTATATTTATGATAACCAACGCTGGTATCCAATACCCAAGTAGAACCTTGACTTAAAGAAAATTTTATTTCAATCATGAACAAAAACTATATTTGTAACCAAAGCTTCACTAAGCTTTTTCTGGTTAGCCTCTATAAGATGCTTCTTATAGTTTCATTTCCAATGTCCAGGCTTATTGCAGTGGAAGCAAACTCCTTTGTTATTCGTATTTTTGCCTTTCTATTTACCTTCTTTGAATTGTTCTTCTTTTCAGAAGATCCTTTGGCCCCAACCAGTAAGACTTGGTCTTTCTTGGTTTGAAAGTGACTCTCAACATTTTTCAACATGTTAAGCTAGTCAGTGAGGCTGATATCTAGCTTGTTTATATGAAAAATTCACAACAATTATGAAAGGAGTCCGGGAGTGAGTGCAAGATCAAATCTTGACTCAACTCTCCATCCATGACAAAACCCATTATCTTAATTGATCAATCAAATTAATTATGTTAAGGACTTTTATCTGTACTGTAGTATCATCGGTCATTCTAGATCGGAAGAGCTCCTTAGATATCTGATATCTATCAGTCCTACTTTCCTCACCATCAACTACTTGATGTGCAGGAATATAGTAAGAGCATCCATAGTTTCATGTTGACGCTGAAGCTCGTTACTCATGGATGCGAGCATGATGCATTGACCCAACTGTGCATCATCTTGCCACTTTCTAAAAGTAGCAATCTCTTCCTCAGAGGCATTGTCTACAACCATTATAGGGATAGGCGTATTAAGGACATAAGATAGATTTTCAGCCGTGAGAACTTTTCTCAATTTCCTTAACCAATCCGTTTAATATGGTTCGGTTAAATAGCATCTAATATGCTTCGCAGTGATATTGATTTAGACATTATAAAATTCTGTAAATTAATTTGTAATTAACAACATTTTAGCATACATTCTTTTATTAATTACCAAAATAATTTAGGTCTTGTTTTAAATTGGTATCTCCCACTATTTTCTTCAAACTATATTACCCTCAATATATATAGTTTGGCAATATCTAATTAAAGATCTGCTAGTGAGAATAAGGATCTCATTTCAAATGTATATAGTCTTGTGTGTGCACAACAAACTATATATAAATAAATAGGTAGACAACTCTTGTCAATTACATCAACTATGTAACTCCTTGTATTTTGCCTCTTAAATCATAATGGTCAAGTGTGTGCACATCCGAACTAAAATGATTTAAGTTAAGTCAGACCCAGGATTTCCATATAAGTGAAGAGAAAACTACAGCCCTTGTTTATGCACAACAAAGTAGTAATGTTCAATTCCTTATAAACATCACATGTTAAAAACAACATCTTAAATATTAAATACTTGCCTTGTGTGTGCACAACAAACTCATATTAAATATTCAATACTCTATTGTTTCTATCATGCTAGAAGGCGACGTTCGATATTTCAAATATCTTTGAATGTTACAACTTAATATAAAATATTTGAGGGGTTTGTTATTAATTTGTCTCATCTTGTTTAGCGTGCATGCACATATGTAACGGGACGAATTGTTAAGTTGTGATTCTGAGGACAAAATCCTTTTAAGAGGGGAAAGATGTGACTACCGAGATTTTGTAATTTAATTTTAATATTTATTGGATTGAATAAATATTTTTCGATGAATTAATTATTAGATTAAATAATTGATTGATGAAGTTGTGGTAGATTAATTTAATTATATGTGTTATATTTATTAAATTAATGTGGAGAATTTTTATTATTCAAAGTATGTAATTATGTGAGCTTATTGTATTAAAAGAAATATTGAATAAGCCTAATAGTATTTTAATTAATTTAATTATTAATTAGAGATTTAATAATTTGATATTATTATTAAAGGAGAAATCTAATTATGTGACTATGTGAATTAATGAGAAATTATTATATTTTATTTAAAGTAAATTAAATAAGATATTGATTTATTTTATAAAGGAGTGTGACATTATTTAAACTATATGATAAGGTTTTATTAAATTAATGGTTTTTTTTAAACCTATTCTAACTAGCCAAACATGGCACTAAGGGAGGTTGGGAGCAGTTACCCATAATAGGTAACTGACCTCCACAATGTGTCAGTCTTCCTTATTTAGTATACGTCTTCTCTATTATTTTTATTATTGCCTAAGTCTAGAAAAGTAGGAACAGAGAGAGATACAGAGAGAGAATTAAGAGTTTTGGGAGAATTGTGAGTTGTGTGATTGATTGTAAAGGTTTCATCTCTCCTATCTACACTACGCTGTGAGTAAATTCTTCAACCCATTATTATTTACGTTGTTAAATTTTTATAATATGGCTCTCAAATTTTACTCAGAAAATCTCTCAGAGTTGGAGATTGTATTGATTATGTGATTTTATAAGTGATAATATGGTAGTATAACATGTTGTTACTATATATTATAGATTTCCATATCATAAGTTTCATAATATTATAACTTGTTTCAAAAATTTGCAGAGTATAGAATATGGCCATACGGCCCTTATACGTAAAAATTAATATATTAATATAAATTGTTCTGTAAAATTTCCACTTGTATATGATTATGTATGCTAAAACGAACAAAAGGAAACTTGAATGGTTGGATTTGGTCTTATAACGAATCTATAGTGTTAGATTTTATGTTTTTGTTCAAAACCTTCAAGAACTTCAAGAACAGTGAAATTTCATGTTTGATTTCTGAAAATTATGTGTTTAAACTTGTTAAAAACATGCTAGAAGGGTTGAGTATTAGTTATTTTTGCATTACAATATTTGGGTATGTCTAAATTCGTGCAAAAATATGTTAATTGGGTGTTTTGGCCATGTTCTGCAATTTTTTCATGAATTGCGATTCGCTTTCTACCTCGTCATGGCCACGACATAGCAGCGAGCATATTACACGTCATGTCATGGCAAATACCACGTCAGAGCCTTTATCCGAGCCACAATACCGGTCGCGCCACAGCGCCAAGAATGAACTACAAGGTGGCGTCGCAGCGCCACTCTGCAGTTTGTTCAAGAATGAGCATTTTTAACGGTTTCATGTTAGGGACTATAATGGTAACCTGATCAAATGAACATAAGAATGTATTAGTCACATGATGAGATATTAAAATAAGTTTTTATCAAGTCAAAAAGACATCTATATGTTAATTGAATCGTTGAATATGTAATTAACTTATTGTTCGTGTAGTATAATATTATGTGAAAACAAGTATGGTAATTTGACTAAGTATAGTCATGAATTCAAGTTAAACAAAAAGAATGAACTTGCGATGTTTAGTACGTTATAATTGACTGGAATTGTGAACGTAAATGATATGTAGGATTTAATTCAAGGAACGAGTTTAATTAACGTGTAATCTACGCACGAGGCAAGTTTCCTAACCCTACTTGTTATCGTTTTATAAGTTGATAAATTCACCTTTCTACATTGAGCAAGTTCTCATTATTATTGATCAAGTCTGTTTTGTTATATCAAAGTTTATTAATCTTTCAAGCATGATGCTGTTATTCAATACTTATTCTATTGTATACCTCTTGAGATTGTTATTCAAATTAAATTATCAGTTATTGTTAAACCTCGTTAGACTAGCGAACCCATAATGATTCGACTAGTCCATAGTTGATGAGCGTTCTAAATTTTAGAACCCTTGATGATTTATCCAAACCAAACTTCCTTTGGTGAGGACTCGAATGTCAAACTGAGATGAACAACCCTGTAAAGGGGATTACTTATGCGTTAGCGTTAAGATATTGTGCACAGTATGGTACTAAGGGTTAATCCCCCTAAGTACGAGAAGAAGAGTCCATAGTCTTATGACTGTTAAAGGTTTCAAATAAAAACACTTGACAACCTAAGACATAGTTCAAGGTCTTATGACCCTCAGAAGTTCTTTTCTCTCTTGTTATTCATCCTTGATTCAAAAGTTGAGTTTCCTATTTCAGAATTCTTTAATTTATTCGCATGTTATTATTCAGTGTTATATTGTTATACTTGTGGGCAATCGTGGTCACTCTTGCGTAATAATAACATTGTAGTTAAGAACGAAAGAGCAGACGAGCCTTCCACTAGTAAAGGCAAGGGCAAGATTAGCAAGTAATGAAGATTGATTATTTATGTGGTTATATAATGATGTTTAGACTTGATGTTACTTAAGGCTTATTATTTGTTTATGATTCCGTACAGATGTTTAAGGTTAGAGTAGCCTGGGATTTTATTATTATACTGTTGATGTAACCCCATAAGGGGAGATTTATTTATTATTTCTATCTATTGCATGATTTGCATTTATTTATGGGTAGATAGATAGATGATATTTGTACAGTGAACACCAAATTCTGTGAAAATGGAAGTACCGGATTTGGGGGTGTCACAACATATATATATAAAATACGCGTCATATTAATTAACATGCGAAGCATGTTTGCATAATATATAATATATATAGTATAAGTATGCACATATAGAATACTATATTCTACCTGGATTGATTATGGACTTTTATTCTAGTTTGGTTCACTAGAGCCACCAAGTGAACCAAAAGGTCAAACCTAGGGGTGCAAGAATTAATATTTAAATATAACTATTACATTTAAACCCGGGCTCCATTACAAATGGGTCATCAAGCGCTCCTTGATCCTTGATCTCCAATTCTTCAAAATTAATTCTAACTATTCCTATTACAAAACTATTTAAAATAAATAGAAACCTTGATCGTGATCGAGGGAAATGCATAGGAGGAGTTAAATTTATATTACAAAAAAATTAGAGAAGGCGAGTTATGACGTAGAATTCCATTTAATAAAACTCGTATATTCACGCATCCAACTAAAATAAAATTCAATCACATTGGTTAATAGTTCATAATCAATCTCATTTATTATCATACACATCATCATACGATCAATAAATAACATTCATCTCATGAATAATAAAAACATTCAATATATATATTGATATCATTTAATGGACAAATTTAGTTAGTATAAAATCTAATTTTGAATCAAAATAAACTCCTTTATTTTAATCAAAATTTAAATCAAAATAAACTTCTTTTATTTTAATTTATCCAATTTTAAATAAAATAAACTATTTTATTTTAATCAAAATATTTAATCAAAATAAACTCATTTATTTTAATTAATTATGGAATCCAATTCCAAGTAAAAAAAAATCTTTTTTATTAAAAGGAAACATGATTCTCTTTCCTATTCACAAATAAACTCCTTTATTTTGAATAATATGAAATCTTATTTAAATATATAAATATACTCCTTTATTTAAGAAAATTAAGATTCTCTTTCCTATTCATAAATAAACTCTTTTATTTTGAATAATATGAAATCTTATTTTATATCTAAATAAACTTCTTTATTTAAAGAAAAATGGAATCTAATTTCAACTCCAATTAGTTATCGCTGGAATTCAATTTCAACTTTAATTATTTAGCATGAAATTTAATTTTAAAATTAAAATAAACTTTATATTTTAATATTAAAATAAAAATTTTTATTTTAAAATTAAAATAAACTTTTATTTTAATTATAAAATAATTGAGAATAATATATTATATATATATAATATATATAATATATTATAAAATAACCGAATATATATATCATATATATATATATATATATATAATATATAGATCACAGTACCGTACGGTGTGGCATAAAAAAAAAAATAATACATTCGTGAATCACGAAATCCTATTGTAGGTACATAATTCATATTTTAACAAGGTAATCATATATATATATATATATATATATATATACATTTAGTAACTAATGAATCATGTTCTCCAGGAAACCATCACCTTGTACCTTACCATTCACGTCACCTTGTACCTTACCATTCACGTGAATATATATATATATATATATATATACTTAAAAACGAAAGTTTTTAAGGTGCGTGGCCACCATTTTGTACTGTGATTCTAGTTTTGCGAATAAGTTTACGGTATTTTTTTTTCTTTTTTTTAAATAAATTTTATATAATAAAATTATGTCCAAATAAATTCTTCTAAACACATATCAATATACACATTAAATTAAAATAATTAATAATTCGCATAAAGGTTTGGCTCTGATGCCACTGTTAGGTTTATAATATACATGAACGCAATCAAATTATACAAAATAAGCGAAAACGTCAAAATCAGAGTTTTAAAATTTTATAAACCATATACCCGGATCATCCTTTATGCATAATTATTAATTAAACGAAAAGATAAAAACGAAATCATACCTCCGAAGATCCGAGAAACCTCGCGACAAGTTCACCTCCAATCCTTTTCGCGTTCAACTTGAATCCACCAGGTTTGATTCCTTCATTTGATCAACGTTAGCCACCCAAGTGTTTGGCTTCTAGAGGTGATCCACCAAGGAAGAATAAAAATTCAAGAAGATGGGTGTTTGGCAAACCCTAGTTTTTCTATCTCTCATACAAAATCTCTCATAGAAAAGGAGCGTACTATCCAATAAACGGAATCATCTATGTTGTGAAAAAGTCAACAACTACTCCACCCATAATAAGACTCCTCTTATTTATAGATGTGGGCAACCCTCCTTAACAATTAAGGAATTGAGTTTTATTTTAATTAATTAAAATCCTTTAATTAATTATGCTCCCAATCTTATTAGGAATAATTAATTAAAATCTTTTAATTAATTAGCCTCCTAATCTTATTAGGAATAAATGAGAGTACTAATATTAAATTAATTTCCAACTCTTTAGAAATTAAAATAATAATAATTATAATAATATTAATAAGACTCCTCTTATTAATTTATATATTTAATATTTTCAAAATATTAAATAATAAATATTAAGCTATTTAATTTATTCTATCACCATAGATTAAATTAAATACACTTAACATATTATTACGATTATTCCATTAACTTCTTAAATAATTATTCTTCTTTTTATGGTGTGACCCTTTAGGTTCTCCATATTAAACCTAGGTTGTGAATAAATCAATTAGAAATAATTCTAATCTTATTTAAATAAATAAATTAAACTATTAATTTATAATTAAATAAAATAAGACTTTGAGAAATTACTGTCAGGTCTTATTTTATTTAATTATATGTATTTCGATCCTTAAATGCACAACTCCAAATAATGCAAATTAGAAACTCCTTTCTAATTTCATTCTCGCTTGCCAAGACTACTTTGGGTTGTCATTTATCGAATCACATAGACATTTCTCTTTTTTTATTAGAAGTGGTAGATTCTTTATTGATCATACATTATCTCCATGTACAACTTATTATACCCAAGCATACCCTTTGATATACCCTATGGGTCTTAAGGAATAAGTCAAAGTATAACTCATCATACACAAGATACTATGATGATCTCAAGTCCAAGGATTACTTGTACTACTATCACTACAGGAATTCCTATCGATGACAAGTAAAACTCCATTAGGTATTCCTTAGCGATCCATGTTCAAAGGAACTTATTCTCTAATAAGCACCTACATACTTGCTTTTAGTGTCTCCACACAAATGATCGTGAGATCAATCATCCTTATCCAATGAAAGCAAGCAACGATGTACCAATCTATCCGGATTCACTAATCCCCAATTTAGTAATCCAACGATTGGGAACTATTTTAGTTTTAAGCTTTCTAAGAATTTAGATCTCATTAGAATGATCATCATCATTATTCTAAAAGCATTGCTTAAAACTATGAGTTTATCACATATTATAAAACAGCATCATGTAGATAATTAAAAGTCTTTAATAAATTAATATTTTTTATTAATAAATGAATAAGATTGTTACAAAGTATATGTTTTATCATCAATCATGATTGGCTTGTGTGCATACTACTTTCATAAAGTTATGGGTAATATTTATAAATTTTGCAAAGTAAGCAAGTTGTTATAAAATATTTGATTGGTCGAGGAATATTCGTTTAACAGGGAATATTCGTACAACGGCACAATCATTGGTGGACCCCACAACGGAATGAGAAAACGACATAAATATCTTTTTATAAAAATAACGGCAAAAGTTTTACCGTTAAAATATTGAAATACCCGGTGGTAAAAATACAGTAATACGCGTGGTTGCATAGTAGCACACGGTATTGATTATTGATGCTTACGTGACAAGTCACTCAAGTTTTATTCAATTATTGCTACAGTAATTGCTACATCATATCTCTCATATTATTGATTCAATTATTGTCACAGTATCATCTGCATAATATTTTATATTATTAAATCAATAATTGAGACAACAAAATTATTTATATTATTATTTGCAATATTGACGATGTCTAAAAGTTCTGTCAAGGAGAGGTTAGGTTATCTAATTGTGCGCCAATAGAGAGTAATTCTTATCGAAAAGCCCCCTCTTTCTTGGGAACGACCTGGTTGTTAAATATTGCGAATTATAATAATGATAATAAATGTTGTTAAAAGTATTGAGTGAATTTTTATGAAGTATTTGTTGTAAATGTTGTTTATTATTTAGACCCTTATTTACCCATTTTTTAAAACCGCTTAGTGAAGTTATCTCATTTTATATATATATATATATATATATATATATATATATATATATATAGGATTGTCTGGATGATGAAAAAAGAGGGGGGATGGAGTTAATGGAAACTTAGGTAGTGTATTATATATATATATATATATATATATATATATAGTAAGTTTTTATTTTTTATGAAAAAATAGAATATATTATATTATATTTAAAGTTATTTGTTTTACTTGAATTTTATAATAATAAAAAAATTTGACGTCTGGGAAAAAATTTTGATCCGTGAGTTTTAACAACTGTGCGTCCATGATTTTCAAATTCAAATAGTATCCTTTCCATTCTTCTATAAATAGGATGCTTAGTTAGAATTGAAAATCACACCAGAATCAGAGAATTCTTCTTCTATAATATTGAGCGTATCTTTTTCAAGTTTTAGGAAGCTTTGAGTATAGAAAATAGTGAAAGTTTTCTTCAAGACTATCTCCACTATACCAGTTGGAATACTCTTCTTTTCAAGGTAAGGGATGTTATTTTTGTTCAATATTCGCTTGAAATAATATTTTCTTTCATACTCTGTAGTATGTAAGTAATATTATTTCGCTTTTTATTTCAATTCTACACTCATTTTGTTAAAGTTTTGGCTTCTATACTCCATGAAATTAGTAGAATATCCTTGATATTTGCGCTTCATCCAGTATCTTTTCATGAAAATATTATTCTGAGCATTCTTGATAAGTTTTAACTTTTTATCTTGAGTACTATTTCACTGGGTTACTATTCTGAATTACTATTCACGGGTTACTATTCACTTGCCATTATCCATCCACGGTAAGTACTTATTCATGACAAAAATTAATTTCTTTTCGATCCAAATTATTTTTGATACAATATTATTCTTGAATTTTACTTCATACAGCAGTATCATGTTGACAATTTGGACATTATTGAATTCTGAATAAATTAGATTATAAATCTTTAAAAAGTTATCCTTTGCTTTAATTTAATTGAATTCTTATATCATTGTCATCATCCTCATGCTTATATTGTTATGAAAGTCATCTGTGGCCCGTAGTGTATAGAGGACTTGGTATGATTATGATCAGGGATTATTCGGTATAATCATGATTGTAATGTTACAAAAGATGTGGTAAAATTTCTCATTGGCCCGTAGTGCATTGATGGACAGTTGTTGGCATGATCATGACCATTGATGAATACATGAATATCCTTGGCCCGTAGTGCATGGATAATTCGTTGTCGTGATACTAATGAATATCCTTGGCCGTAGTGCAGGGGTGATTCGATGATGTGGATTATTTATTAAGTTGAGTCTCAACGATAAAAGTAATGAAAAACTTTTTAAATCATAGAAGATAGTAGATATCCCGCTCTACTTGACTCTTCTAATGGATTGTTTGTTCCACTGCAGTTAAACTTGATCTTTGTTATATTTTATCAGTTTAACACTGTAGAAGGCTAACGATAAATTATTCTGCATTATCATAGTCATAATATTTCTTACTGGGCTAGTTGAGCTCACCCTTTTGCTTTCATTGTTCTCTTCAGGAAATGAGAACATAGCCGAGACTAGTCGGGGAAGGGAGTGACGGTCCAGATGTTTGCATTAGTAGTCCTCACTATTCTATGAAATAGTGTGATAATAAATGTATTGAGGACTCCATTTGAGTTTGAATGCTGTCTAGAAGACAATATTCGTATTAAAACTCTCAGTTTATGTTTTTTCGTATTTTACACGACAGTTGTATTATTAAGTTGTATTTAAATTTTGTACCATGTATTTAGCGACCCAAGATGGGTGATGTATACCTATTTTGGGGGCGTCACAGTTGGTATCAAAGCTTAGGGATATGATCCCTGGCTGAGATGTGAGACTAGAACTAGGAGGGAAGAGACGGGTAATTCCTTCGCTAGTATGGCCTACCTAAATTTATTTGTTATTTAATTGGTCAGTCAGAATATAGGGATAATATGTTGTATGTCAATTAACCCTTGTTTTGTGGTAGTATTTAAAAATGACATCTGAGAAGGTTGAGAATAGCAATAGAGCACAGGAGACCGTTGAGTCACCACAAATCAATAACCAGGATAATGTGCATCAGAAAGGCAACAATCCTCATACAAATAACAACACCGATCAAATAATGAATGATGGAATGTTCAGAGGCTTTCTGCAATTCATGCAACATCAGGTAAGAGAGACTCCTGTTCAAAATACAGGTGGAAACACTGGCAACTCACAGATGGTCACCGCTAAGCAATTCAAGGAGTTGGGACCATCAGAGTTTTGGGAAAAGCAAAAACCACTTAAGGTGAAGACATGGATAAAGCAGATCACCAAGATATTCAAAGTCTTGGGATGCTCCGAGGAGCAAAAGGTTCCCTTTTCCACCTTCATGTTGTGAGGAGAGGCAGATTACTGGTGAAAATCTATAAAGCGTACTCAACCTGCCTTAATGAAGATGTCTTGGGAGAAGTTCCAAGAACTGTTCAATGACAAGTACTTTCCTGAAAGTATTCGTCACATGAAGGAGGTAGAGTTCATCAAGCTGGAGCAAAACAATATGACCGTGTCGTAGTACGAAGCTAAGTTTACCGAGTTATCCCGGTTTGCGTCCCATTTGGTTGATAATGAGGAGAGAATGATGTGGATGTTTCTAAGAGGTTTGAAACCCGAGATACGTCAATATCTCATTTCTCACAAACTTTGTTTATATTCAGATGTTGTGAATAGGGCTCAGTTATTGGAGCGTGATAATGAGTCAACCCAACCAAAAGAAAGCAGCCGGCAATATGATAATACCAGTGGTACCAGTCATCGAAGCGGTGACAACAATCGTGGAGGGAATCAACATGCCAGAAATGGTAACCACTTCGGTGGTAATCATGGCCAAGACAATAAAAGTGGATATTTCAAGAAGATGAGATTCAACAATGATGAAATAAAGTCAGCACCAGTACTCATTATTAAGGAAGGAGAACGACCACCTATCATATGCTTCAAATGCGGAGGGGAGGGACACATCAGTCCAAACTGCACGATGCAGTTCAAAGAGTGTTACAATTGTGGAAGAGAAGGTCACCTAGCCCAATTTTGTCGTGCAGCGAAGACAAGTCCAGCTGGGACAGAGGCACCAAAGGCCGTCCCAAAAAAGTTAAAACCAGTAGTTCAAGGGATAGCGTTTGCCGTGACCTCCCAGAAAGCAAGGAACCCGAACAAGGTCATCACGGGTAAGCTAATCATAACCTCTAGCGAAGTCTATACCTTATTTGATACCGGTTCTACCCATTCTTTTATTTCTCCTACTTGCGCTCAATGTTTAAATTTGACTCTAGAGAAATTAGACTTTGACTTATCTGTTGAAACTCTGTTGGGAGAAACCTTCATTACATCCACTATTTATAAGTCTTGTTTGGTTCAAATCGGTACCCTCACATTACCTGTCGATCTTATTTCCTTAAAAATACTTGCATTTGATGTGATTTTAGGGATTAATTGGTTAACTACTCATCATGCAAAAATTGATTATTTTTGTAAGGTTGTTAGCTTTCATATTCCTAACCAACCTATTATGTGAATTCAAGCAACCAAACCACTAAAGTCAATCACTGTCATATCAAGCCAAAAAGCTATTCATTTATTGAAAAACGGATGTCAAGCTTTTTTAGCCCATGTCACGGATTTAAACAAAAATACGTCAGATTTGAATGATATTTCTATTGTTAATAAATTTCCTGATGTATTCCCTGAAGAACTTCCTGGTTTACCCCCGGAGCGGGAAATTGAATTATGTACTGACCTTGAACCCGGTACAAAACTCATTTCCAAAGCCCCATATCGAATGGCTCCTATTGAACTTCAGGAGTTAAAAACCCAACTGCAGGAGTTGTTAGACATCGGTTTCATTCGTCCTAGTACGTCTCCTTGGGGTGCTCCTGTTATGTTCGTAAAGAAGAAAGATGAGAGTATGCGACTTTGTATTGATTCTCGGGAGTTGAATCATGTCACCATAAAAAATAGGTACCCATTGCCACGTATTGATGGCCTGTTTGACCAGTTGCAAAGCGCCAAATTCTTTTCAAAGATCGATCTTCATTCCGGATATCATCAGCTAAAGATTAAAACCGGTGACATTCCAAAGCGACTTTTCGAACTTCGATGCAGGCATTATGAATTCCTAGTCATGTTCTTTGGATTGACTAATGCTCCTGCTGCCTTCATGGACATGATGAACCGAGTATTCAAGGAATATTTGGATCATTTTGTGGTTGTCTTTATTGATGATGTTGGGTCTCCAACTTTTAGTTTTATTTTGATGATAACAATAATTAGTAAATAAATTAATTAAAAGGGTAGAATCCTCTCCATACGATTTTTTTATTATAATTGTTTTATTTATCTTATTTACTTTGATCAAAAATATTTTCTAAATTTTATTTAATTGATTTTCTTGATCTTGATGTTTTAAAGTGTTAAATAAATTGGGTCATGCATTGTGGGACAAAAGTCATATGTTGATTATCAAATGCTTGTTTGACCGAATTTGGAAAGAAGATGAAGATTTTGTAATGTGGCCAATTTTTATTTATTCTCAAACTAATTTTATTATTTTATATTTCAAAAATTATTTTTAATTATTTTTAATTAGGCAAAATTATTTTATTGCATATATATATATATATAAAGTGTTATACATATATTATATAATAATTTGCATGCATGTGAACCGTGCACTAAATATTTGAAAGAAGCTAATGGGACATTCTTTTTAGGACTTAAAAATCGAGTATATAGGCTTCAAACATGTTTTGGTCAAATTGTGTATTAAATGATAAATGAATTGAAAACATTAATTGCACCAAAGTTGTTTAAATATGCATTTATTTACATTAAGTGTGTGTATCATATATATATAATTAACGTGTGAATGTGTATATATATATTTGACATGCATACATTTATTATATAATATATAAATCGTATGTGTAGTGTATGGTGTATTATTTAAGTTACAATTAATGCATGCATTCTTTTTGTAATATATTAGTACTACTTATATTTATGCATTAATATAATATAAGTTACAAATGAATACATTTATAATATATATATATATATATATATATATATATATATATATATATATACCGTGTGTGTGCGTATGTGTTGTATATATATATAAACCATGTATGAACTGAATGCTAGTGACAATTTTTTTGGGACATAAGTTGTTACAATTCTTTTTTGGCCGAATGGAGAATTGAAAACATTAAATGCATGTGTGTATTATATATATATATATATATATATATATATATGCGGATGTGTGTGTGTGGTGAATATATAATGTCATGCAAGCATTAAATGAGAAGGAATTTGTATATCTTGTATGCTGGCAAAAATTTTTAACCGTGCATGCATTATATAATCAATGCATACTTTATTATGTAATATATATATATAACTCTCATACATGCATTACTGACAAATTTTTTTAAAGGAACCATGTGTCATTTTTTTAAAACTGCGTGCATTACGATAGCTTGTCTTTTGACCGAAGTAAATGCTGGGATTCAAATTGATCATTCAATGCAAAGTTGATGAAGAAATGCCCGGGCGGAATTCAAGTTTCTACCGCGTGAAAATTGTTTTTTCATCCGAACCGTTCATTTCAAAATTGATCATCTCAACCATTAATTTTAAATCAAATTTTAAAAATTATCTTTTTGCCCCTTACCTCAAAAATCTATAAATAGGAGGTTTTCCTTTCATTTCCAATTTGCCAATTCACTTGAAGAAAATCTTATTTCTCTCCCACATACTCTCTCTCTAAAAAGCTTTCTATATCTCATCTTACAAAAGTTCTAATTATTTAAGAAGAAGAAATTGGTCTAAGAATATTGAGATAAGTTATTTAATTTATTTATTTGAATTATCTCTTATTTATTTATATTTATAGATATACGAATATAAATTGTTATACACAATTCTATATATCTATATTTCATCTATTTATCAAATAAAAGGATACTTGGGCGTATGAATGTTACGGAGATAAACCTCTACGGATAGGAATCAAAATCGCACGATTCCTTATAGTCTTCAATAACTTTTTATTGATATTATTTATATAAATATCGTAAAATAGATCGACGACACTTGACATTTCAAACAACACCGAGATCTTTGCTCCAAAAGAGTAGTCATCCGAATCCCGGATTTGAGAATCGTAGTGATCTATTGAAAATATTTATATAAATATCAATTGTGAAAATTATAAATTACATTATACTTGGGCGCCATGAAGACTACGGAGATAAACCTCTACGGAGAGGAATCAATTGCATTTATTCCTTATAGTACCAAGTGACACTATTTATAAAAGTTCACATAATAGATAAAATATTCTTATATATTATTTGAGTTAAACAATAATATTTGTTATATCAAGTATTCATAATCGATTTATTTATTATACTTGATATACGCTCATCACAAGTATTTGTTCATAAATTTATTTATTCATAAAATACTTGTTGCATAATATAAAAGTTATTTTAACTTTTATTTCACAAACTTAAGTGAATATATCTGCTTAAATAGAAGCATATTTGATTCAAAGCTTAAAATAACTTATTTGCTTACTCAGAAGCATTTTCACTTGAAAGTTATTTAAACTTAAAACTACTTTTCTTTAATCTGTAAAGAATAAATAATTCTTCATAATTTGCCTTAAATTATATATCTGCTTAAACAGAAGCACTTTTGAGTAAAAGCTAAAATCGATCTATTTGCTTATTCAAGAAGCACTTTTCACACAAAATATAAAAGTTATTTAAACTTTTATAACAGAACATAATTTTCATATTTGCTTACACAGAAGCACTATTTGATCAAAACATAAATTACTATCTGCTTACTAAGAAGCATATTTTCTCAAGTATAAAAGTCTTTGAACCTTTATAAATACATTAGCTCTTTAATTGATATTTGCTTATTTGAGAAGCATCAATCTGTACTAAATTATATCTGCTTATTTAAAGAAGCATCCATATGTACTAAATTCTTATCTGCTTATTTAAGAAGCATTTTGTTGTAAAATTATTTGTAAAAAGAGAAAAGGTCATAGTTAGTTTATTTTATGTACCTGTGAGAAAGACGAGTAATTCTTCGACCAAGACCAGAGTCTTAGAGAAGTCAGCGGGAAGTTGGGTCTCTAGTGTACTTGTGAGGTGAGGAATAGGCTGTTATTTAAAGAGTAGATCATAGAATAGAACTGAATTTAAAAGAAGTACAACTAAGCTTGAGGAGGGAGCGGGGTGCTTGCAGTCCAAGATAGATTAGTTGGGAACAGTTGGAAGTTTGATTATAAAACTTTGTAAAGGCTTCTCTGCCTGTTGAAGGAGTATTTATTACTGATAGTAATAGGATCTCAAGTCTTGGAGAGGAGCTTGAGACTAGACGTAGCAGCATACCCGGGATGTATGTTGTGAACCAGACAAATATCTGTTGTGACGCCCCCAAAATAGGTATACATCGCCCATTTTGAGTCGTCAATAACATGGTACAGAAACAACTATAACTTTATTAATACAACATAAAAACTGTGAGTTTAAATACAAATATTGTCATCTAGACAATATTCACACCCAAATAAATCATCATTATAATTATTGATACATTATTTTACAAAAATGGTGAGGACTACTAAAACAACTCTCTAGAACCATCATTCCACACCCCGACTAGAACTCGCTATATTCTCGCCTCCTGAGAAGAAAAATGGAACAAAAAGGAAAAGGGTGAGATCAACTAGCCCAGTAAAGAATATTATGACTAAGATAATATAGAACAAATTATCCTTAGTCTTCAACAGGAAAAAATCTAATAAAATACAATAGACAACAAGTTTCAGATCAATATTCGCAGCGGAAATAATAATTCATAGATAAGTTACGTAGAGAACGAAATCTACTATAATCTATGAATTTAAAAAGTCCATCATCAATATTTTATCCCTGTAACATCAATCAATATACATCTTGAATCAAATATTCATCTTTGCACTACAGGCCAAATATATTCATCAGTCGGTCATGTTCATCTCAACACTCGTACATCTTTGCATTACGGCCCAAAGATATTCATAAGAAAATCAACCATCTTTGCACTACAAGCCAAAGATATTCAGTAATATTATCTTTTAGGACTGAGGATGATGAAAAATATTTTAAAGAAAACGAATCCAGTAAAACAAAAGAACAAATATTAAGGATTCGTACTTTAAACAATCCGAGTTCAAAAATACTTCATTAATAATCATAGCGAAGTAAAATTCAAGAATGATCAAAACATGGATATAATCAAAGCTAGTATCCATAATAGATATTTTGGACAAAAAACAAAAATTTAATTTTTTTGTGAATAGTGTCGATTCGTAAATGAATAGTCAGAGTATCGTGAATAATTAATGTCGTTATACGTGAATAGTAACTCAAACACTAAAAAGACAAGAATTTCACAAGAAAAATCTTACCAATATTCCAAAGATAATGATATTAGAAGAAATAATATCATTTTAAAAAAATAATATCCCTTACCTTGAAAAGAGACCTTACTTCTAGCCTAGAATCTTTGGATATAGTCTTTGAAGGAACTTTAACCAGATAAAGCAACACTCAAAGTATCAAAATACTCAAAAGAATATGCTCGATAATATAGAGAGAGAAAGAGAGAGAAAACTTCAGTTTCTGGTGTGATTTTCAATTCTAACCTAAGCACCCTATTTATAGGAAATTGCTTAGAACACCAAAGCAGAAAATTTAATAAAATATTAATATATATATATATATTATAAATTCTTACGCACACCTTCATTGATCCAAAATATCAGCCACACATGTGCCAAACTTGCCAAAAACGTTTTTCATATTAAAAATAATTAAAACTTCCAAAAATCAATTATTTCAGAATTTCGGAACTTCAATAATTCATAATAAATAACCCTTTTGTCAGAAAAATTCGAACCTTATGTCTTTTCCATTGGAAATTTCATTCTCTACAACTTTGCAGAAGAAAGTTTTTCCAAATTCCAAATAGAAACTGATCGAAATTCACAAACGGACGATTTTACAGGCTATAATCAAATTTCAGTCAAGAAATGGGGTCCACAAACATGAAACACATGTTTTAAATATTTATTGCAACAAAAATACTCTTCCTCCTCATTATTCATATATCTCATATTCATTGTAAAAATATCACCATTATTATATTATTAAAATATAATAATATATTTAAATGAATTATTTTATCAGAAAAGATAACATAACAATTTTTCAACAATTATCACATTAAAATTTTCTCCATCTATATCCACATAAAATGAATATTTTTCTTATCATATAAATCAATAATTAATTATTCACAAATAATATTATAGAATCACAATACTGACAACCAGGTAGTTCCCAAGAAAGAGGGGGCTTTCCAATAAGGATTTCTCTTTCTTCATAGCGTAATTAGGTGACCAAACCTCTCCTTGTATGAACTTTCTAGACATTGCCAATAATGTTATCTAATAATATTATTCAAATAATATGAATTATTGATCGATAATAAAAATATCGTGTAGTGACAATTATTGAAACAACAATAATATAAAATATCAATGTAGCAATTATTGAATAAATAAAATATTGAACAATAAATCATCGTAACAATTATTGAGTAATGCCTTCCTACGTAAGAATTAATAATTGGTGCAATACTGGTGTCTTCTTGTGTTTTTAACCACCGGGTATTCCAATAAGATTAATTGATAATAACTACGCCCATTATTTATAAACAACTTATACTTGTGCTTTCTTTCATCCAATCGATTTCAAGTTATGGGGCCCACACAAGGTTGCAGTAAATAAATGCGAATATTCCCAAGCAGATAAGAATATTCCATGACCAAACGAATATTCTCTAATAAAATGAATATTTTATAACCACTTGCATATTTAAAATATTTGCGCATTTTACCCATAACTAACCACATTAATCAAATCAACTCTTACTATTTCAAAATAATAAATAGAGGAAATTTAATTTCATTTATAATAAACTAGAGTCTTACATCTGTGCATTGTGTGATTGAATTTTTACTGTCTTGCATATTAATTTCTAACACTGCAAATTAAATATTCAAAAATTCAAAAAGGCCTTAGATAATTTTTAAATCTATAATAATCTATTCAACCCCCCTTCTAGATTATTATTGGACTTTCAATTGGTATCAAAGCGGTGCTTTTTAACTTGTTTGATGAGTAAATCTGAGCATACCTAAGAGTAGATCCATCTATGGCCTCTGATGCTACTTGGTTGCGAGAAAGGATTATCAATGACAAGACCTCCACTATTTGATGGTACAAACTTTGCCACCTGGAAAAGCAGATTCAAAATCTATGCCAAATCACAAGGAATCAAAGTTTGGCTTGCAATAGAACAAGGTGTAAATGTTCCAACAAAAATCGTGGGAGAAAAGATCGTTGAGAAAGATGTTGATGAATTCACTGCTGATGATGAAAAGGCTATGAACATTGCATCCATAGCTGAACAAGTGCTGACTAGTGCCCTCATTGAAAAAGAATACAAAAGAGTTAGCAATTGCAAGAATGCAAAAGAAATCTGGAAAAAATTGATTCTAACCTACGAAGGAACTAGTCATATCAAAGAAACTAGAAAAGATACTCTAATCCAGGAGTACGAAAATTTCAAGCTGGAAGAAGGTGAAAAGATCATTGATATGGAAACACGTTTTTATAGAATCATTGATGAACTGGAACATCTAGGGAAGACATATACAACAAATGAGAAAAACAGAAGAATTCTCAAAGCCCTTCCATCCATTTGAAAAATGAAGGTTATTGCTATTAAGGAGAGGCAAGACCTAACTACTTATCCTCTTGATAGCCTTATTAGAAATCTGTGTGCCCACGAAGTCGACATGTTAGTCGAAAAAGCAGGATCGGATACAGCTATCAAAAAGAAAGGAATTATTTTCAACGATTTACTAATAAATCAAGAAGAAGCTGAAAAAACTGAGGAAATTGTAAATCTGTGCTTAATGGCAAACAATGAGTCATCACCAAGATCTGAGGTCCATTTTGAACATTAATTATCTAGTACTTCATTTGTCATGCATACCTTAGATAATATAAATAAAAAACACCATAAATTACAAGAAGCATATAATGGTTTATATGAAGATAATAAAATTATTAAAAATGATTTTATTAAATTAAATATTTTATTAGAAAAATTAATTAAAATTAACAAAAATCAAAAAATAGAAAATGCAAAATTGATTATAACTAATGAGAGTTTAAATGAAGTAAAATTGAAAATTGATTCCTTAAAAGAAGAATTAGAAAATTTAAAAAAATAAATAAAAATCTTGAAATAGAAAATTTAACACTTGCACATAATTAATGAAAATACTCAAATAAAAATCAAGTGTTAAGTGAAGATATTAAAAATCTCAATTTTGAAAATGCATCTCTAAAGATAAAATTAAAAAACAAAATGAAGATTCTTCTTTAATAGATCAAATTAATATTTTAACTAAAGTACGTGATGATTTAAATTTTATAGTTCTTAAGTTCACAAAAGGGAAAGAAAACCTTGATGTCATGCTTAATCAACAAAGATGTGGATTTAACAAAGAAGGATTAGGATACATTGGAGAATTTAGTAAAAATAAAGAACTTAATCATATTAAAAGTAAAGAAAAAGAAAATTATACATCTCCATTTACTAAATATTCTTACTGTAACAGAAATGGTCATTCTTTCACATGTGTAATGCTCGAAATAGAAATTATAAAGGAAAAATGATTTGGGTGCCTAAAGAAACGTATATTGCACCAATTATTAATACAAGGAAAGATTTTTTAAATAAAAGTCAAAAATCTCACAGAAATTTTTATCAAAATTTTTCAGGATATAATAATAAAATAAATCATGCATCTTATAGACCTGCTACTCATAAAATGCTCTTGTCTACTAAGATTGATTATCCTGTACCCATTTTTGTAAAGGAAAACACAAATGTTCCTTATACAAAATGGACAACTCACCCAAAGGACAATTCTTATTAAAGGGTACCAGTTCTTGAAATTGATAAATGTTGCAGGTATGTCTTGATCTGAAAATAACTGACAACATCATTGTTGGGTCTATTGATATTACTTTGTGAAATGATTTCTCTAAAAGTATGAGTAAGATTTTTTTAAATGAGCATAAAGGGAGAATTAAACAACTTCATAGGAGTGCAAATGAAATCAGGTGAAAAAGATTTTGACTATGCAGGTCATTATAATTGTACAAGTATAAGTGACACATGTCAGTTTTTCTCATAATTATTTATTCTATATATATATATGTCTATATAAATATTTTTTTTAAATATATATATATAGAAATATCTTTTTAAAGAATATATTTAATATTTAAATTTATTCTCTTTAAAAAAACACACACACACACACATATATATATAATATATTTAATGTGGAATATTTTTTAATTTCTATACATCTAACGGTAAATAATCTTCATTATTGTATAGTAATTTTTGTCAATTAAAGGCAACCACACAAATTCAAATCTTGCAGGAGGCAACTATTTTTTTTTAAAAAAAAGAATTTTTTTGTGCTAATCTCTTCTTCTGCAGGTTCAATTTAACATTTTTTGATGATTGCATAAATTGAGGGGGAGCTTTTATGGAAAATATTTTAGTTGATTGTCATCATAAAAAAGAGGGAGATTGTTGGGTCTCCAACTTTTAGTTTTATTTTGATGATAACAATAATTAGTAAATAAATTAATTAAAAGGGTAGAATCCTCTCCATAGGATTTTTTTATTATAATTGTTTTATTTATCTTATTTATTTTGATCAAAAATATTTTCTAAATCTTATTTAATTGATTTTCTTGATCTTGAAGTTTTAAAGTGTTAAATAAATTGGGTCATGCATTGTGGGACAAAAGTCATATGTTTATTATCAAATGCTTGTTTGACCGAATTTGGAAAGAAGATGAAGATTTTGTCATGTGGCCAATTTTTATTTATTCTCAAACTAATTTTATTATTTTATATTTCAAAAATTATTTTTAATTATTTTTAATTAGGCAAAATTATTTTATTGCATATATATATATATATAAAGTGTTATACATATATTATATAATAATTTGCATGCATGTGAACCGTGCACTAAATGTTTGAAAGAAGCTAATGGGACATTCTTTTTAGGACTTAAAAAACCGAGTATATAGGCTTTAAACATGTGTTGGTCAAATTGTGTATTAAATGATAAATGAATTGAAAGCATTAATGGCACTAAAGTTGTTTAAACATGCATTTATTTACATTAAGTGTGTGTGTATCATATATACTCCCTAATAATTGACGTTATATGTCAATACACACCTATTAAGAAATTTAATTACTCCAATTCATTTGTCTATTCATCCAATAAGAAGGAGAGAAAATTTTTTACGGATATACATAGAAAGATAAAGGAGTCCAATAGGAAAGAGAGAATTCTTAAGTCTTTAATTTTTCATAGGACTCCAATAAGAAGAAGAGAGCATTTTCAAGTCTTTAATTTTCTTTAGGACTCCAATAGGAAGAAGAGAGAGGATTACATAAAAATCTTATAACGTCAAATATTTAGAAACAAAAAAAATTAACGTATAACGTCAGTTAATAGAGAACCGAGGAAGTATATAATTAACGTGTGAATGTGTATATATATATATATATTAAATGTGATGACATGCATGCATTTATTATATAATATATAAATCGTGTGTGTAGTGTATGGTGTATTATTTAAGTTATAATTAATGCATGCATTCTTCTTGTAATATATTAGTAGTATTTATATTTATGCATTAATATAATATAAGTTACAGATGAATATATATATATATATATATATATATATATATATATATATATATACTGTGTGTGTGCGTATGTGTTGTATATATATATAATCCATGTATGAACTGAATGCTAGTGACAATTTTTTGGGATATAAGTTGTTATAATTCTTTTTGACCGGATGGAGAATTGAAAGCATTAAATGCATGTGTGTATATAATATATAATATATATATATATATATATATGCGGATGTGTGTGTGTGATGAATATATAATGTCATGCAAGCATTAAATGAGAAGGAATTTGTATATCTTGTAATGCTGGCAAAAATTTTTAACCGTGCATGCATTATATAATCAATGCATACTTTATTATGTAATATATATATATAACTCTCATACATGCATTACTGACAAATTTTTTTAAAGGAACCATGTGTCATTTTTTTAAAACCGCGTGCATTAAGATAGCTTGTCTTTTGACCGAAATAAATGCTGGGATTCAAATTGATCATTCAATGTAAAGTTGATGAAAAAATGCCCGGGCGGAAATCAAGCTTGTACCGCGTGAAAATTGTTTTTTCATTCGAACCGTTCATTTCAAAATTTATCATCTCAATTATTAATTTTAAATCAAATTTTGAAAATTACCTTTTTGCTCCTAACCACAAAAATCTATAAATAGGAGGCTTTCCTTTCATTTCCAATTTACCGATTCACTTGAAGACTTATTTCTCTCCCACATACTCTCTCTCTAAAAAACTTTCTACATCTCTTCTTACAAAAGTTGTGATTATTTAAGAAGAGAAAATTGGTCTAAGCATATTGAGATAAGTTATTTGATTTATTTATTTGAATTATCTCTTGCTTATTTATATTTATAGATATACGAATATAAATTGTTATACACAATTCTATATATCTATATTTCATCTATTTATTAAATAAAAGGATACTTAGTCGCCATGAAAGGCTACTGGAGATAAACCTCTACTTTAGAGGAATCCGATCGCATTTATTTCTTATAGTCTTGAAGAATCTTTTATTGATATTATTTATATAAATATCGTAAAATAGATATCGACACTTGATAGCTCAAAACAACACCGAGATACCGCTTCCAAAAGAGTAGTCATTCGAACCAGATTTGAGAATCGTGATGATCTATTGAAAATATTTATATAAATATCAATTCTCAAAATTATAAATTACATTATACTGGGGCGTATGAAGGCTACTCACGGAGATAAACCTCTACGAGAGGAATCCGACCGCATTTATTCCTTATAGTACCAAGTGACACTATTTATAAAAGTTCACATAATAGATAAAATATTCTTATATATTATTTGAGTTAAACAATAATATTTGTTATATCAAGTATTCCTTAATCGATTTATTTATTATACTTGATATCTGCCATCACAAGTATTTGTTCATAAATTTATTTATTCATAAAATACTTGTTGCATAATATAAAAGTTATTTAAACTTTTATTTCATAAACTTAAGTAAATATATCTCGCTTAAATAGAATCATATTTGATTCAAAGCTTAAAATAACTTATTTGCTTACTCAGAAGCATTTTCACTTGAAAGTTATTTAAACTGAAAGTGACTTTCTTTAATCTGTAAAGAATAAATAATTCTTCATAATTTGCCTTAAATTATATATCTGCTTAAACAGAAGTACTTTTGAGTAAAAGCTAAAATTAATCTATTTGCTTATTCAAGAAGCACTTTTCACACAAAATATAAAAGTTATTTAAACTTTTATAACAGAGCATAATTTTCATATTTGCTTACACAGAAGCACTACTATCTGCTTACTATGAAGCATATTTTCTCAAGTATAAAAGTCTTTGAACTTTTATAAATACATTAGCTCTTTAATTGATATTTGCTTATTTGAGAAGCATCGATCTGTACTAAATTATATCTACTTATTTAAAGAAACATCCATATGTACTAAATTCTTATCTGCTTATTTAAGAAACATTTTGTTGTAAAATTATTTGTAAAAAGAGAAAAGGTCAGAGTTAGTTTATTTTATGTATCTGTGAGAAAGACGAGTAATTCTTCTACCAAGACCGTAGTCTTGTAGAGGTCGTGACGGAAGTCGGGTCTCTAGTGTACTTGTGAGGTGAGGAAGAGACTGTTGTTTCTGAAAGTAGTATGCATACAAGCCAATCATGTTTGATGATAAAGCATATACTTTGTAACAATCTTATTCATTTATTAATAAAAAGTATTAATTTATTAAAGGCTTTTAATTATCTACACGATCTTTGTTTTATAATATGTGATAAACCCATAGTTTTAAGCAATGCTTTTAGAATAATGATGATGATGATCATTCTAATGAGATCTAAATTCTTTGAAAGCTTAAAACTAAAATAGTTCCCAATCATTGGATTACTAAATTGGAGATTTGTGAATCCTGATAGATTAGTACATACGTTCTTTTCTTTCATTGGATGAGGATGATTGATCTCATGATCATTTGTGTGGAGACACTAAAGCAAGTATGTAGGTGCTTATTAGAGAATAAGTTCATTGAACGTGGCTCGCTAAGGAATACCTAATGGAGTTTTATTTGCTTCGTCAATAGGAATTCTCAGAGTGATAGTAGTCAAGTGATCCTTGGACTTGAGATCATCATAAGTATCTTGTGTATGATGAGTTATACTTTGACTTATTCCTTAAGACCCTTAGGGTATATCAAAGGGTATGCTTGGGTATAATAAGTTGTATACTGAGATAATGTATGATCAATAAAGAATCTACCACTTCTAATAAAGAAGAAATGTCCTACGTGATTCGATAAATGACAACCCAAGTAGTCCTTCGGGCAAAGAGAATGAAATTAGAAAGGAGTTTCTAATTTGTATTATTTGGAGTTGTGCATTTAAGGATCGAAATACATATAATTAAATAAAATAAGACTTGAAAGTAATTCCATGTCTTATATTTAATTGGGACATTGTATGATGGAAGGATTGAATTGTCGGAACTATTTACTCAAAGGTTCTTTTTTTATGATTAATGTTGAAATCTATATTATCCTAAAAGTCGCTGATCGCTGGGAGTGCTTATCCCTATTGAGAATAAATATTATTTATTTAAATAAATTAATTATTTAATTTATTTATTTAAATAAGATTAGAATTATTCGATTGATTTATTCACAAACCTATTTAATATGGAGAACCTAAAGGGTCACACCATAAAAGGAAGAATAATTATTTAAGAAGTTAATGGCATAATCGTAATAATATGTTAAGTATATTTAATTTAATCTATGGTGATAGAATAAATTAAATACCTTAATATTATTATTTAATATTTTAGAAATATTAAATATAAATTAATAAGAGAGTCTTATTAATATTATTACAATTATTATTATTTTAATTTCTAAAAGAGTTTAGGAATTAATTTAATATAAGTACTCTCATTTATTCCTAATTGGATTAGGAAGGAAAATTAATTAAAGGAGTTTAATTAATTATCCCTAATAAGATTAGGGAGCTTAATTAATTAAAAGAATTAATTAATTAAAACCCAATTCCTTAATTGTTAAGGTGGGTTGCCTACATCTATAAATAAGAGAAGTTTATTATGGGTGGTATGGGTTGTTGACTTTTTTACAACAACGACATAATTCCAATTGTTGGGAGAGTACATTCCAATTGTTGGAGAAAGACACCTTTTCTATAGAGAGATAAAAACTGGGTTTAGCCAACCACCCTTCTTCTTGAATTTTCTTCTTCCTTGGTGGATCACCCTCTGAGGCCAAACATTTGGGTGGCTAACGTTGATCGAAGGAAGGAACCAAACCCGGTGGATTCAAGATTGAATCGAAAGGATTTGGAGGTGAACTTGTCTTCCGAGGAAGCTCGATCTTCAGGCATGATTTATTCTTTTTATCTTTTCGTTTAATTAATAATTATGCATAAAGGGTGATCCGGGTATATGGTTTGTAAAATTTTAAACTCTCGATTTACACGCTCACAGCTTTTTTATGCAATTTGATTACAAGACATGAATATTACAAACCTAACAGTGGTATCAAAGCCAAACCTTTATGCGAATTATTAATTGTTTTAATTTGATATGTATATTGATATATGTTTAGAACAATTTAATTGGGCATAATTTAATTGTATAAAATTTAAAAATACAAATAATAAAAAAAAAAAAAAAAAAAACGGCAGCAAAAAGAAATCAGCCACCCAAATGTTTTAAGTGGATTTCGGCAAAACCTGTTAACTAAGTCACGCACGGAAATCGAGAAAGTCTCGGATCAAAGGGATGCTGCGCGGAAATAAAAGGGGCCGGAATAATTAAAAAAAAAAAAAAAAAAGGTCAGCAACTTGCTGTGCACGAAAAAAAAAAACAGAAAAAAAACGGACATGCCAGCAATTTAAAAGCAAGGAACGGATTTACATGATTTTTAAGTTATGGTTATTATATTATATATATATATATATAATAGTTATATATATATATATATATACTATATATATATATATTATTCTTAATTATTTTATAATTAAAATAAAATATTTATTTTAATTTTAAAATAAAAATTTTATTTTAATATTAAAATAAAAAAAGAGTTTATTTTAATTTTAAAATTGAATATTATATATATATATATAATTATTTTAATCTTAAAATAAAAGTTTATTTTAATTTTAAAATAAAAGGTTTATTTTAATCTTAAAATAAAAGGGTTTATTTTAATTTTAAAATTAGAATTTCATGCTAACTAATTAGAGTTGGAATTGGATTCCATAATAACTAATAGGAGTTGAAATTGAATTTTATTTTTCCTAAAATAAAGGAGTTTATTTGTGAATAGGGAAGTAAATCCATCTTTCCTTAAATAAAGGAGTTTGTTTAGATATGAAATAAGATTTCATATTATTCAAAATAAAAGAGTTTATTTGTGAATAGGAAAGAGAATCCTAATTTCCTTAAATAAAGGAGTTTATTTAGATATGAAATAAGATTTCATATTATTCAAAATAAAGGAGTTTATTTGTGAATAGGAAAAGAATATCCGTGTTTCCTTAATTAAATATTTTTTTTTTACATGGAATTGGATTCCATAATTAATTAAAATAAAGGAGTTTATTTTGATTAAAGATTTTGATTAAAATAAAATAGTTTATTTTATTCAAAATTGGATAAATTAAAATAAAATAGTTTTATTTTGATTTAAATTTGGATTAAAATAAAGGAGTTTATTTTGATTCAAAATTAGATTTTATACTAACTAAATTTGCCCATTAAATGATATCAATATATATATTAAATGTTTATTATTCATGAGATGAATGTTATTTATTGATGCATATGGTGATGTGTATGATAATAAATGGGATTGATTATGGACTATCACCAATGCGATTGGATTTTATTTTAGTTGGATGCACGAATGTATGGGTTTTATTAAATGGGGTCTGCGTCATTCGCCTTCTCTAATTTTTCTTAATGTAAATTCTATCTCCTCCTATGTACTTCCCTCGATGGCGATCAAGGTTTTACATTTATTTTAAATAGTTTTGTAATAGGAATAGTTAGAATTAATTTTAAAAATTAGAGATCAAGGAGCAAGGAGCGCTTGAAGACCCGTTTGTAATGGAGCCCAATTTAAATGTAATAGTTATATTTAAATATTAATTCTTGCACCCCTGGGGTTTGACCTTTTGGTTCACTTGGTGGCTCTAGTGAACCAAACTAGAATAAAAAGTCCATAATCAATCCGGGTAGAATATAGTATTCTATATATGCACGCTTATATTATATATATTATATATTATGCAAACATGCTTCGCATGTTCATTAATATATACGCGTATTTTATATATATATGTATGTACATGCTAAACAAGATGAGACAAATTAATAACAAACCCCTCAATTTTTTTATATTAAGTCCTAAGCGTTCAAAGATATTTGGAATATCGAACGTCAGCTTTCTTCTTGCATGATAAAATTAATAGAGTATTAAATATTTAATATGAGTTTGTTGTGTCACCACAAGGCAAGTATTAAGTATTTAAGATGTTAATTTATCACATTTGATGCTTATAAAGAAAATTGAACAATATTGTTTTGTTGTGTCACCACAAGGATGATATTTTCTTTTTTGAATATATGGAGTGCTAGGTTGGACTTAACTTGGATAATTTTGATTCGGATGTGCCACCACTTGATCAAAATAATCTAAGAGGCAAAATCTGAAGGAGTTGCATAGTTGATGTAATTGACAAAAGTTGTCTACCTATTTATTTATATATAGTTTGTTGTGTCACCACAAGGCTATATACATTTGAAATGGGATCCTTATTCTCACTAGCAAATCTTTAATTAGATTTTGCCGAACTATATAAGTGAGGGTAATATAGTTTGAAGAAAATAGTGGGAGATACCAAATTAAAACAAGACCTAAATTATTTTGGTAATTAATAAAAGAATGTATGTTAAAATGTTGTGACGCCCCCAAAATTAGGTATACGTCACCCATCTTGGGTCGCCACTTACATGGTACATAAATTCAAATACAACTTACTAATATAAGCGTAAATTATAATACGACATAAATCGTGAGTTTGAATACAAATTTTGTCTACTAGATATTATACAAACTCAAAAGGAGTCCTCATTACGACTATTATCACACTATTTCACGAATAGTGAGGACTACTAATGCTATCCTCTCGGACCATTACTTCGTTCCCAGACTCGTCTCCGGCTATGTTCTCATTTCACGAAGAGAACGGTAAAAAGAAAGGGTGAGCTCAACTAGCCCAATGAAGAAATATTATGACTAAGATAATGCGAATAAATTATCATTAGCCTTGACAATGTTAAACCGATAAAATACAATAGACAACCAGTTTAAGCTGCGGCGGAATAAACAATCTATTAAAAGAGTCAAGTAGAGAATAAAGTCTACTATCTTTTAGGTTTTAAAAGTTTTCATCAATTTTTATCATTGAGACTAAGCTTAATAAATAAACCACCACATCTAATCATCCTTGTACCACGGTCAAGGATTTTCATCAAGTTATCAATGGTCATGACTATACCGAATCACCCCTGGTCATAATCATACCAAAAACTATCCATCATCGCATTACAGTGCCATCGAGGACTTTTGTCACATCATTTATATCAAGTCGTGATTATACCGAATGATCCTCGTCATAATCATACTAAGTTCATCTATGCACGTAAGCCAAAGATAACATAATATAACATGAGGATGATGACAATGACATAATAATTCAATAAAACAAGTTCAAGAATTATTTAATCCATGAATTATTAACGTCCAAATTGTTAACATAATACTGTTTCATAGAATAAAATTCAAGAATGATCAGAAGAATATTTCCGTGAAAAGATCTTTGGATGAAACGCAAATATCAAGGATATTCTACTAATTTCATGGAGTATAGAAGTCAAAGTTTTAACCAACCGGGTATAATAAAGAATGGAATAACAAAAGAAATCACCATGCATGCGGTGCCATGCATATGATGTTATATTCCAACGAATAATAATAATAACGGAACCGGTCGTGAAATTCACACCGGCGGGATGTTCCAACAGAATAATAAAGATGAAACCCGGATCCGGTGTAAAACACATGATAGGATATTCCAATGAGAATGATAAAAGACGGAACCAGTCCTGTAAAACACATGATGAGATGTTCCAATGTAGATAATAAAAAGCGGAACCAGTCCTAAAAACACATGCATGTGATGTTCCAACATAATAATAGAAGAATGTCACCAAGTATAGGGTAAATCACGTATACATGTTATTCCAATGTAATAATAAGCAATGGAATAACATAAGGATTTCACCAAGTATAGGGTATCTTATGCGTGTCACGAGGTTATGTATAGGGTATGCCACTTTTACAAAGTTATTCTAACAGAATAATAGTGAATGGAATAACGAAGTTCTCTTGAAGAAGAAAGAATAACACCCTTATTATCGTAAAAGAACTGAATATAGAAGTAGTGAAGTAGCGAGAATACTCTTCTTCTTTCTATAATTTTCTCTCTATAAACTTCTCTCTATAATTTCTCTCTACAGAGTTTCAATGAATTAAGTAAGAAAATAATGAAGGAATGAGCTTATTTTTATAGAAAATGGAATGCATAGTAACTAATCCATGAATCAGTCCAGTTGATTTACTTTAATATGATGGTCCATATTTAAAGAAAAAAATCTTTTAAATAAAATATAATATATTCTATTTATATAAAAACATTTTACTATGCAAACACTACGCAAATACTATGCAAAACACTATGCAAAACACTATGCAACACTATGCATAATAAAATATAATATATTCTATTTATAGAATAACTTTAATAAAGTATTCTATTTTATATAAAAGATGTTTCGCTTTTATTACGTTAATAATACTGAATAAAACAAAACGTCATTATCGCTATAATAATTCATATTATTAATCGACAATAATGGAATCAAACTGAGTGACTTCTCACATAAGCATCAATAATCAATACAGGTGTATACTATGCAACCACACGTATTCATCGTATTTTTACTACCGAAAGTAGTTCAACAAGAACTACGGTAAAACTTCCGCCGTTATTTCAATAAAATATTTTTTATCGCTTTTCTCGATCCGATAATAATTACATTATTAAGGTCCACCAATGATTGAGTAGTTGTATGCGAATATTCCCTCGCTAAACCGAATATTCTCAACCAATCGAATATAATATAACCACTTGCATACTTTGCAAAATTTATAAATACTACCCACAACTATAATATTATCTTAAATTCACACCATAATATTAAAAATTATTTCAACAAAATTTAAATCTTTATTGATAAAATCTGGGGTCTCACAAATGTTGTTAATTACAAATTCATTTACGAATTTTACAATGTCTAAAATTACTATCATCATGAAGCATATTAGATGCTAAATTAATCGAGATCAATTTAAATGGATTGGTTAAGGAATTTGAGAATAGTTCTCATGCATTTGAAAAGCTATCTTATGTCATAATACGCCTATCCTCGCAATGGTTGCAGATAATGCCTCCGAGGAAGACATTGCTACTTTTAGAAAGTGGCAAGATGATGCACAAATGTGGCTCAATGCATCATGCTCGCATCCATGAAAGTAACGAGCTTCAAATAAAAGATAAACTATGGATGCTCCTATATATTCCCGCACATCAAGTAGTTGGTGGTGAGGAAAGTAGGACTAATAGATATCGAGATATCTAAGGAGCTCTTCCGATCTAGAATGGCCAATGGCACTACTGAAGATGCATAAAAGTTCTTAACATTATCAATTTGATTGATCAATTAGACAACGAGTTTTGTCGTGGATGGAGGAGTTGAGCGAAGATTTGATCTTGCACTCGATCCGGACTCCTTTCACAATTGTTGTGAATTTTTTCATATGAACAAGCTAGATATCGACTTTCTTTGATTTGCTTAACATATTGAAAAATGTTGAGAGTCACTTTCCAACCAAGAAAGATCAAGTCTTCTTGGTAGAGGCCAAAGGATCTTCCGAAAGAAGAACGATTCAAAGAAGGTAAATAGAAAGGCATAAACAAAGGATAATAAGAGCAAAAGCGATCACGGATAGCAAAGGAGTTTGCTTCCACCGCAATAAGCTTGGACAATTGGAAGAAACTACGAAGTATCTTGCGCAGAGGGTAACCAAAGAAGCTTAGTGAAGTTTCGATTACAATACGCTTTTGTTCATGATTGAAATAAATTTTTTCTTTAAGTCAAGGTTCTACTTGGATATTGGATATCGACTTTGGTTATCAAAAATATAGATTTATGAAGGACCAAGCGTAGTAGAAAGCTAAACAAATATAAGTTATCCTGTATGGAAATGTAGCAAAGGTTGCCATATTAGCCATAGAAACTTATAGTTTAGCAATGCTACGGAAAATCTATTAAGTCGATAAGTTGTTATTGTATTCCGCTTCTTGTTAAAATATTATTTCCATTTTATTGTTGGACAATGAAATCTTTGGTATTATAATTAAGAACAATTGTTGTTCTATTTATAATAATAATGTTTTGTATAGAACTGGAATATTACTTAATAAATTTTGTATACTTGACTTACATGAAAATAATTTTGCATATTGAACAAATTAGTATAAGAAAAGGAGATGATCATTCAAAGAGTTGAATGTATGTATTTGTTGAAATAGAAGTGTGAATTATTTGAAAGGTTCAAAGAATTCAAAAGTGAAACAAATTGGCAAAGTATTAGGATTCTTTGATCGGATCAAGGAAGGAATACTTGTGCAATAAGTTTCTAGATCATCTCAAATGGTTTTCTCATAATGGACACCTCTCGATACATAATAATTGATTGATGTATCTGAATGAAAAATCGTACCTTGTTGGACATAGTGCGATCTATAATGATTTCTTGACATTCCAAAGATCCTTCCGGGATAATGTCCTAGAAATGGTCTGCATATCTACGAAAAAGGTAACCTCAAAATCCTACCCCAAGACTCCATAAAAGTTATGGATGGGGAGGATTCCTAATCTTAAGTATGTTAAGATAAGGGGTTGTCCAACTTATGTGAAAAGGTTTCAAAGGATAAGCTTGGGACAAGATTTGACAGGTGTCGATTTGTGGGGCATCCTAAAGTAAGTTTAGGGTATATGTTCTATAATCCTACTTAGCGAAAGGTGTTTGTTGCGAAACACGCTTCCTTCTAAGATAAAGGTGTTTATCATTGAAGGGACTAGTGGGAGGATAATAGATCTTGAAGAGTTCAAGAACCACAAAACACTATAAGTCAAATAAGAGGAACCTATAGATAGACCTATTGTACCACAACTGAATCGTAAATCTGGAATAGTCCCAAAGATACCTAGGAGGTATGGATTCATCATGGATGATGATGATGAGGTACACATCATAGAAGATGATGATCCAGAGTTACATTCGATGAGGTAAGACTTCTAGTGTGTACAAAAGGGTCAGTGGGAGCGTCGTGAAATTTCTAGTATTATATGTTGATATACTACGGATGAGGAATTACATACCAATGCTATAATCAGTAAAGATAAAGTTGTCTAAACATTCCTCCATGAATGATTTGGAAGAGTATCTTAGTTGGGGATATAAATCTATATAGATAGATTTAAAAGGATGCTCGACTTAACCCAAGGAACGTATATTCATTTGATGCTAAAGTCGTTTAGCATGGCAAACTCCAAGAGATGTCTCATGTTGATGAGCCATGGAGTGTATCTCTTTTTATAGTCCCCATAGACTCCAAAGAAGAGAGATTGCATGAGTGTGACAATCATGTATGCAATGAAATGTACGAGACCGATGTTGATCGGTCATATTCGGAGAAGTTCACTTTGTGAGTCGATGAAAAACATCTTAAAGTGCTTAACCTAAGATTAAGGATGTGATCATATTCATGGTGGGTCTTAATTAAAACTAGAGGGCTTAACAGACTCAAGTTTTTCAGACGCACTAAGATGATGAAAAAATCACTTTAAGGTAAAGGGTTACCTTGAACAAGGTGCAAAGAATTGAAAGGTTCCAAATAGCAAAAGAGTTCTTTGGTTTAGTAATAAAGACAAAGTATATAGCTATAAATGAAGCTACAAGTTGATTGTTTGGATTAAAAGTTCATTCTGAAACTAGAATAGTTCCTAAGTCTCATCTTGGATCTAAACATGTGTTGTGGCACTTTCATTTGATTATTAGAATCATTGAAAGATGAGAAATCACTATAGAGATAGTGGACTCTCATGAACAACATTACATATCCATTAATTAAAGCTTATCCAACAGCAGGATAATCGTCACTTAGAGAAGAAGAGTATGAGATACCATGACGATTGGCTTTAGTGCAAGTGGGAGATTGAAAGTAGTATGCATACAAGCCAATCATGTTTGATGATAAAGCATATACTTTAGAATAATCTTATTCATTTATTAATAAAAAGTATTAATTTATTAAAGGCTTTTAATTATCTACATGATGCTGTTTTATAATATGTGATAAACCCATAGTTTTAAGCAATGCTTTTAGAATAATGATGATGATCATTCTAATGAGATCTAAATTCTTTGAAAGCTTAAAACTAAAATAGTTCCCAATCATTGGATTACTAAATTGGGGATTAATGAATCCGGATAGATTGGTATATACGTTGCTTGCTCATTGGATGAGGATGATTGATCTCATGATCATTTGTGTGGAGACACTAAAGCAAGTATGTAGGTGCTTATTAGAGAATAAGTTCAATTTGAACGCGTGGCTCGCTAAGGAATACCTAATGGAGTTTTATTTGCTCGTCAATAGGAATTCTGTAGTGATAGTAGTACAAGTGATCCTTGGACTTGAGATCATCATAGTATCTTGTGTATGATGAGTTATACTTTGACTTATTCCTTAAGACCCTTAGGGTATATCAAAGGGTATGCTTGGGTATAATAAGTTGTACATGGAGATAATGTATGATTAATAAAGAATCTACCACTTCTAATAAAAGAAGAGAATGTCCTATGTGATTCGATAAATGACAACCCAAAGTCTCCTTGGCAAAGCGAGAATGAAATTAGAAAGGAGTTTCTAATTTGCATTATTTGGAGTTGTGCATTTAAGGATCGAAATACATATAATTAAATAAAATAAGACTTGTGATGAATTCCATGTCTTATATTTAATTGGGACATTGTATGGTGGAAGGATTGAATTGTGACGGTAACTATTTACTCAAAGGTTCTTTTATGATTAATGTTGAAATCTATATTATCCGGAAAGTCGTTGATCGCTAGGGAGGCTTATCCTATTGTAGAATAAATATTATTTATTTAAATAAATTAATTATTTAATTTATTTATTTAAATAAGATTAGAATTGTTCTAATTGATTTATTCACAACCTGGTTTAATATGGAGAACCTAAAGGGTCACACCATAAAAGGAAGAATAATTATTTAAGAAGTTAATGGCATAATCGTAATAATATGTTAAGTATATTTAATTTAATCTATGGTGATAGAATAAATTAAATAGCTTAATATTATTATTTAATATTTTAGAAATATTAAATATAAATTAATAAGAGGAGTCTTATTAATATTATTACAATTATTATTATTTTAATTTCTAAAAGAGTTTAGGAATTAATTTAATATAAGTACTCTCATTTATTCCTAATTGGATTAGGAAGGAAAATTAATTAAAGGAGTTTAATTAATTATCCCTAATAAGATTAGGGAGCTTAATTAATTAAAAGAATTAATTAATTAAAACCCAATTCCTTAATTGTTAAGGTGGGTTGCCCACATCTATAAATAAGAGGAGTCTTATTATGGGTGGTATGGGTTGTTGACTTTTACAACAACGACATAATTCCAATTGTTGGGAGAGTACACCTTTTCTATAGAGATAGAAAAACTAGGGTTTAGCCAACCACCCTTCTTCTTGAATTTTCTTCTTCCTTGGTGGATCACCTCTAGAGGCCAAACATTTGGGTGGCTAACGTTGATCAAAGGAAGGAACCAAACCCGGTGGATTCAAGATTGAACGCGAAAGGATTTGGAGGTGAACTTGTACCTGAGGAAGCTCGATCTTCAAGGGTATGATTTATTCTTTATCTTTTCGTTTAATTAATAATTATGCATAAAGGGTGATCCGGGTATATGGTTTGTAAATTTTTTAAACTCTGATTTACACGC
Source organism: Panax quinquefolius (assembly GCA_020205615.1). Lineage (NCBI taxonomy): Eukaryota > Viridiplantae > Streptophyta > Magnoliopsida > Apiales > Araliaceae > Panax > Panax quinquefolius. The sequence goes on along the minus strand of CM035159.1, from coordinate 87,845,856 downwards.
TTCCGCACTTTTTATGCAATTTGATTGCGCACATGAATATTACAAACCTAACAGTTTCAAGACCAGATCATAGAATAGAACTGAACTCAAAAGAAGTACAACTAAGCTTGAGGAGGAGGCGCGGAGTCTTTCATCCAAGATAGATTAGTTGGGAACAGTTGAAAGTTTGACTATAAAACTTTGTAAAGGCTTCTCTGCCTGTTGAAGGAGTATTTATTACTGATAGTAATAGGATCTCAAGTCCTGGATAGGAGCTTGAGACTGGACGTAGCAGCATAACCAGGGTGTATGTTTTGAACCAGACAAATCTCTGTGCATTGTGTGATTGAATTTTTACTGTCTTGCATATTAATTTCTAACACTGCAAATTAAATATTCAAAAATTCAAAAAGGCCTTAGATAATTTTTAAATCTATAACAATCTATTCAACCCCCCTTCTAGATTATTATTGGACTTTGAATTGGTATCAAAGCGGTGCTCTTTAACTTATTTGTTGAGTAAATACAGGCATACCTAAGAGTAGATCTATCTATGGCCTACAATGCTACTGGTTGCGGAGAATGACTATCAATGACAAGACCTCCACTATTTGATGGTACAAACTTTGCCACCTGGAAAAACAGATTCAAAATCTATGCCAAATCACAAGGAATCAAAGTTTGGCTTGCAATAGAACAAGGTGTAAATGTTCCAACAAAAATCGTGGGAGAAAAGATCGTTGAGAAAGATGTTGATGAATTCACTGCTGATGATGAAAAGGCTATGAACATTGCATCCATAGCTGAACAAGTGCTGACTAGTGCCCTCATTGAAAAAGAATACAAAAGAGTTAGCAATTGCAAGAATGCAAAAGAAATCTGGGAAAAATTGATTCTAACCTACGAAGGAACCAGTCATATCAAAGAAACTAGAAAAGATGCTCTAATCCAGGAGTACGAAAATTTCAAGCTGGAAGAAGGTGAAAAGATCATTGATATAAAAACACGTTTTTCCAGAATCATTGATGAACTGGAACATCTAGGGAAGGCATATACAACAAATAAGAAAAACAGAAGAATTCTCAAAGCCCTTCCATACATTTGGAAAATGAAGGTTATTGCTATTAAAGAGAGGCAAGACCTAACTACTTATCCTCTTGATAGCCTTGTTGGAAATCTGCGTGCCCACGAAGTCGACATGTTAGTCGAAAAAGAAGGATCAGATACAGCTATCAAAAAGAAAGGAATTGCTTTCAACGATTTAGTAATAAATCAAGAAGAAGTTGCTGAACAAACTGAGGAAATTGTAAATATGTGCTTAATAGCAAACAATAAGTCATCACCAAGATCTGAGGTACATTTTGAACATCAATTATCTAGTACTTCATTTGTCATGCATACCTTAGATAATATAAATGAAAAACACCATAAACTACAAGAAGCATATAATGGTTTATATGAAGATAATAAAATTATTAAAATGATTTTATTGAATTAAATATTTTATTAGAAAAATTAATTAAAATTAACAAAAATCGGAAATAGAAAATGCAAAATTGATTATAACTAATGAAAGTTTAAATGAAGTAAAATTGAAAAATGATTCCTTAAAAGAAGAATTAGAACAATTTAAAAGAATAAATAAAAATCTTGAAATAGGAAAATTCAACACTTGCTGTAATTAATGAAAATACTCGAATAAAAAATCAAGTGTTAAGTGAAGATATTAAAAATCTCAATTTTGAAAATGCATCTCTAAAGATAAAATTAGAAAAATAAAATGAAGATTCTTCTTTAATAGATCAAATTAATATTTTAACTAAAGAACGTGATGATTTAAATTTTATAGTTCTTAAGTTCACAAAAGGGAAAGAAAACCTTGATGTCATGCTTAATCAACAAAGATGTGGATTTAACAAAGAAGGACTAGGATACATTGGAGAATTTAGTAAAAATAAAGAACTTTATCATGTTAAAAGTAAAGAAAAAGAAAATTATACATCTCCATTTATTAAATGTTCTTATTGTAATAGAAATGGTCATTCTTTTACATGTGTAATGCTCGAAATGGAAATTATAAAGGAAAAATGATTTGGGTGCCTAAACGAACGTATATTGCACCAATTATTAATACAAGGAAAGATTTTTATAATAAAAGTCAAAAATCTCACATAAATTTTTATCAAAGTTTTTCAGGATATAATAATAAAATAAATTATGCATCTTATAGACCTGCTACTCATAAAATGCTCTTGTCTACTAAGATTGATTATCCTGTACCCATTTTTATAAAGGAAAACACAAATATTCCTTATACAAAATGGACAACTCACCCAAAGGACCCTTCTTATTAAAGGGTACTAGTTCTTGAAATTGATAAATATTGCAGGTATGTCTTGAAGCTGAAAATAACTGACAACATCATTGTTGGGTCTATTGATATTACTTTGTGAAATGATTTCTCTGAAAGCATGAGTAAGATTTTTTTAAATGAGCATGAAGGGAGAATTAAACAACTTCATAGGAGTGCAAATGAAATCAGGTGAAAAAGATTCTGACTATGCAGGTCATCATAATTGTACAAGTATAAGTGACACATGTCAGTTTTTCTCATAATTATTTATTCTATATATATATATATATATATATGTCTATATAAATATTTTTTAAATATATATATATATGTAGAAATATATTTTTAAAGAATATATTTAATATTTAAATTTATTCTCTTTAAAAACACATATATATATATATAATATTTAATGTGGAATATTTTTTAATTTCTATACATCTAACGGTAAATAATCTCCATTATTGTATAGTAATTTTTGTCAATTAAAGGCCATCACACAAATTCAAATCTTGCAGGAGGCAACTATTTTTTTTTAAAAAAAGAATTTTTTTGTGCTAATCTCTTCTTCTGCAGGTTCTGAAAAGTAATTTATACTATTTCCCCCCCCCCCTCCCCTATTTTTTTTATGATGACAAAGGGGGGAGAAGAAAAATATTATTGGGGAGAAGATAAATAACTGATTTATATTGTTGCATGTTAGTTTTTTAAAAATTTAACATTTTTTGATGATTGCATAAAGTGAGGGGGAGCTTTTATGGAAAATATTTTAGTTGATTGTCATCATAAAAAAGGGGGAGATTGTTGGGTCTCCAACTTTTAGTTTTATTTTGATGATAACAATAATTAGTAAATAAATTAATTAAAAGGGTAGAATCCTCTCCATAGGATTTTTTTATTATAATTGTTTTATTTATCTTATTTATTTTGATCAAAAATATTTTCTAAATCTTATTTAATTGATTTTCTTGATCTTGAAGTTTTAAAGTGTTAAATAAATTGGGTCATGCATTGTGGGACAAAAGTCATATGTTGATTATCAAATGCTTGTTTGACCGAATTTGGAAAGAAGATGAAGATTTTGTCATGTGGCCAATTTTTATTTATTCTCAAACTAATTTTATTATTTTATATTTCAAAAATTATTTTAAATTATTTTTAATTAGGCAAAATTATTTTATTGCTTATATATATATATATATATATTACAAATGCATATTATATAGGGAAAAATGGTTGTGCACAACTGTGTTCTTTTGTTTTGTACACAGTACACCAAAACGGCGTCGTTTTGGAAGAGTTGTTAAAAAAAACAACACGCGTCTTCTCTGCTCCCCCAACTCCAGACTTCTTCCTTCCGAAATCAGAGCTTCTCCCCTCTCAGAAATCGCTCAAGCCCAAAATGAGAAATCGATCAAGCATGTTCTTCTACCCCAAAATGAGAAATCGATCCCAAGATGTTTCTTCTAAACCCGCTTATTGCTCACCTCCGCTTCCCAAATCGAAAATCGCTCAAACTCTTCTCCCCAAACAGGTTTTCTTTATTCCACCTCTCTCTACTACATGTATGTATATACATATGTTAAATTCAATTTTATTCTTCTTCTCGTTGTCGAGTTTATGTTATATATAAGCCTCACTTTGTTGTTTGTTGGTGTGAATTGAGTCTGGGGTATTGTCTAATTTTATGCGGTTTAAATTTTGTTGAATTATGGTGTTTTACAAGCTAGGGTTTTTTTGGTCTATTTTATTGATTTGACGAATTACTTGTAACTCAACTTCATGGTTATGTTTTTGTGGTTGTGTATTATGGTTCTCTCTAGGATTTTTTCTAATAAATCAAGAACGAGTATATATATATGTGCTAAAATTAATTAGAGACCAGAGAATTGATGATGAGTAAAAAGAAGTGAGACTAGTAGTAGCTTGGTAGGGGTCTGGAGGAGAGATGATGAGATCGAGAATGCTAATAGAGGAAAATGATGGAGTAGAGAATCAATTATTGAAGAAAAGAAAAAGAGAGAGGAAAAGATGGGGTTAATAGCTAGCTCTACTGTTGGAGGTGGGTGCTTTGTCATATTATTTATTTCAGGAATTTCCAAGAGTACTAGTCCATGTGACCTACTCCCCTTATTAGCATCTACCAGAGAGAAAAAGATATATGTATATATTGACATTCAAAATGGGACACATAATTGTGAGAGTAGCCAAGATGATTTGTACCTTACAAAAATTCTAAGCAATCCAAAATGTACAGTTCAGGTAATTTTACAGAAACGTGCTGAATTTATATAGTTGACGGTTGTTGAGTTGCTGCATTTTCGATGACACTTATAGATGGTTATATACACAAGTATTATATATATAATTATACACAAGAATTTTCCTATGCAAATGCAACTTAATTATATAAGATTGACAAAATGGGCGACCTATTTGGACCAATCCAAATCCTATGTGGTATGTGTTCATTGTTCAGTTTAAGTAATTGTCTTATGATGTAGGGGCTTGCATGGATATGAATGAATTGTTCACCAAACAAGTAGTCACTTCCAGTCCAGATGGAGTTGAGAGATGGAGTTAATTATATATACACTAATGGAAACTATATTAAGCATGATGACCCACTTGTACGACTAGTTTTCCCATTTAGATTTCAAGTCATATATATTTCAGGCATGCACTCATATAAATTCCTTTATTGCACTGAAACACGAAGATAAATTATAATTTCAGGCATACACTCATATACCACAGTATCATTGAGCATATTGTTTGACTTGAACTTCATGACGGTGTAGTTAGATAACTCGGTTTTGTTTTCGACACTCTTCCGATTTGGAAACACTTCAAGGATGACACTCTCACTGATTTGGCAACACTTCAAGCACTCCTTTGGTATGAATTGGCATATTCGTGGCGGGTAGGATTAAGAGTGGAGACAGAGCATGTTAGATTGCATTTGAGTCCCAGGTTCAAGTGTAATGAAGCACAGCTTGGAAGGCTATAAGATCTCTAAATCCAAAGAAAGGAGAAAAGCCCGTGGATGGATGAGATTCAATTTGCTCATGGTGGATGTTCCAAAGGTCTCTGCTTTTAGAATTTCAAGCATTTAGCAACTGCAGTTTGTTTGTGGGTTTTCGGAAGTGAGAAATGGGCAATTTTTATTCATGTTGTTAGAATTTAGCAATTTGTGATATGGAATTTGACTGGAGTATGTGTGACAACCCCAAATTCGGGGTCTTACAGTATGCATGTGTTTTAGTGGGTAGGAATTGAGGGTGTTAATTTGAGATTTTACAGTGTAATCTGGTGGCTGCCTAAAATTAATTTTACTTAGCGAGAAGACGTGATTCATTGTCTTTGGATTATTTCATGATTACTTCTGTATGGTCAGACTATCAATGATTGTTTTTTAGAGATCAACTTATTCATGATTCTGAATTCAGAGGCATTAGGCTGTTCCAATGTCCATTGATCAAATGGTGTATTTTCTCCTATTTATTTATATTTATGAGTTATTATTATAGTTTCTTTGTAAGGGGAATGTCTGATTGATGATTGATTGTATTTTGAAGAGTCCAACATAGGTACTCTTCACTATTTTACACTAAATGAAGTGTTCGGTACATATATTCTTGTTTACATAGGTTAAAAAACATCACTTGTGTATAGAGTTGAAAATATTAACTTGTATACATTTTCTTGAAAAACATCACTTGTGTATAGAGTTGAAAATATTAACTTGTATACATTTCTTTGTCTTCTGACTTTAGTGGGTTTATTTTTGTTGCTAAATAGCCTTTACTTTAGTGGTTTTGCATTAACCATTACCTACCCAACGCAATTAACAAAAATATTTACAATGTAATTACAAATTATCTCTCTTTCCTCAAAGAGAGCTCACCCAGCTATATGCCAAAGTCTTCAACATTCTTCAAGAAACAAATTCATATATCTAGCGAAATAACTAAATCCGAAATGAACAAATTAAAAGAAAGACAAATCGAGATGCAACCAAACACTATTCACTTTTTAGGTCCATCATCCCGTTACAACATAGTGTCGAGTGCAATAAAGTTCATTCCTTGGAGGACTTATTGATGAGTGACATGTGAATGTGAGGGATCACACCACCACCAGCTATTGTTCCTTTGATGAGGGTATCGAATTCTTCATCACCACGTATAGCGAGCTGCAAATGCCTAGGAGTGATACGTTTCACCTTCAAATCCTTGCGAGAATTATAGGCCAATTCCAACACTTCGGCAGACAGGCACTCCAGAATAGCTGCAGAATACACAGCCACTGTTGCACTTACAATCTGTGTTAACAACAAAAATAGTGTTGGCAAGTAAATTGAGTCGGAGAGACCAAATGAGTCTCATCTTCTAACGATAACATCATGCAAAATCAAACCTCAAATAGCGTCGATTGGGATCACCAAGTAGAAGTAGATTTATAACCATGATTAGATAAAATTAATAATCCAAAAATGATAATGAAAATGCACCTTGATTTTAAATGCTCTTTTGAAACCGCTGGCAAAAAAACCTCCAAAAGGTGCTATAAATGGATGCAAATAAACCAAAACATAAAGCATGCCATCATTACAGCAAAATTGACATATCTTTCCAAGGAAACTGCAATATCTCAAGAGACCACATGAGTATATTGTTCAATAAAATTTAGGGAGAAATTTCAAAATAGAACTACAGTACAAAGGTCGGTATATTCAAGTAACATCTTTCCATCAGGAGAAATCTTGAAGTTATATAAGCCATAATTTTTCAAGAGGAATAAACATGTACAAATATATGTAAGTAGGGCACTTCAGAAACCTCCTACAAAAATATAAGAAATATAAGGAATAATTTTAAAGAATGATGCAGAGACTAACTGATTTCAGGCTCATGAAAAAATGAAATCAACAAATGCTTCTGCATCGAAGGGCTGGAGGTCTTCTACACCTTCACAACCACCTCTGGCTGAACCATCAAGTTTTTTCAAAACAAAACAAGTTACTTTGGTGGTCAAGAATAGAAAATTTCATTCAAGGGTTCATCATGTTTCGTAGTCAGAATAAAAGAAAGTACCTTTGGTGGTTTTGTCTTTTCCTTTATTACATTTCTCATTAAAGTTGTCTTTTATATATTGTTTTTTTTTTTTTTTTCTTCAATAATTAATTCTCTACTCCATCATTTTCCTCGATCTCATCATCTCTCCTCCAGACCCCTACCAAGCTACTACTAGTCTCACTTCTTTTTACTCATCATCAATTCTCTGGTCTCTAATTAATTTTAGCACATATATATATACTCGTTCTTGATTTATTAGAAAAAATCCCTAGAGAGAACCATAATACACAACCACACAAAAACATAACCATGAAGCTGAGTTACAAGTAATTCGTCCAAATCAATAAAATACACCACAAAAAACCCTAGCTTGTAAAACACCATAATTCAACAAAATTTAAACCGCATAAAATTAGACAATACCCGGTACTCAATTCACACCAACAAAAAACAATGAGGCTTATATATAACATAAACTCAACAACGAGAAGAAGAATAAAAATTGACGAACATATGTATATACATACATGTAGAGAGAGAGGGTGGAATAAAGAAACCTGTTTGGGGAGAAGAGCTTGAGCGATTTCTGATTTGGGAAACGGAGGTGAGCAATAACTGGGTTAGAGAAGAACATGTCGGATCGATTTCTCATTTTGGGGTAGAAGAACATGCCGGATCGATTTCTCATTTTGGGCTTGAGCAATTTCTGAGAGGAGAGAAGCTCTGATTTCAGAAGGGAGAAGTCTGGAGTTGGGAGTGGAGAAGACGCGTGTTGTTTTTTTTAACAACTCTTCCAAAACGACGTCGTTTTGGTGTACTGTGTACAAAACAAAAGAACACAGCTATGCACAGCCATTTTCCCCTATTATATATATAGGGAATATGGATATACACAGCACTGTATATTTTGTTTTGTACACAGTATGCAAAACTGTGTCGTTTTGTTTATAAAAAAAACAAGCCAGGGCTTCCTTCTCCCAAACGAAAAATCGAGTCTCTGGCTTCTCCTCCAAAATCAGAAATCCGTCCTACTTTTCTCCTCATCCTCCTAATCGCCGCCGAAAATCGAGAGTTAAACTGAGTTATCTCATCTTCTCAACTTAATGCTCCGATCCAACCCAGCTACACCTCAGATAGAGATTTAAACTGAGTTATCTTGTCCTCTCCCATGGCGGGTGAGGTCAACGACGTCGTTTACGAACAACCCACACCCCCAATGACTACTTCTAGGGCTTCCGTGGAACCCTAAGAGACGACGCTTCGAGCTGTACTAGGGAAATTGGAGAGCGAAAAGGATAAGGAAGCATTTGGATTAGTGTGTAAAAGATGGCTTCGCTTGCAGAGCACTGAGAGAAAGAAGCTCTCTGTTCGAGCAGAAACCCACTTGTGCTCTCACAATCTTCAGAATTGCAAAGGTCAACTTTTTACTTAACATTGATAAGTTTTTTTTTCTTGTTACAAATTTTGCCAATAATTTGGATTTTTTATTTGGGTTTCTTATAAGTTAATTATAAATCTTGAAACTTTTTATTGTTTGGTTTCATTTGCTAATGAATTTAGGAATTGTTGCTAGTTACTGTTGAAAATGGTGGCATATCTTGTATGTTATTTCTTAGATATTCTGAAAGTAAAGGGGATTTGGGTTAATTAGTGATCTGGTAAAATGTTTAAAATTTCAATTTGAAACACAATATCACATTGTGTTTGGAGGCTCATTTCATGCTATGCAATTGGAATTTTGGTGCAAAACTAGTTTAGAATTTGAATCGGCATGAACACTGGCATTTTCTTTTTTAATATCCAATTTGTGTCTTGGGTTTCTTTATAGCGAGCTTTAGTTGATTCAAACTTTGAACTTGATTTGTGAACTCTAAAGAATCACATTTTACCGTATTTGATGATTTGAACTTCACGTCTGAGCTTCCGTTTAACTCCTAATATATAGGCAAGACTTTATTTCAACCAAATCTTTCTTTGACTGCTCTTTCGGGGTGCTTAGGAATAAAATATTATGGTCGAGTCGTCACATTGGTATTTCTTCTCTACAGTGCCTAGATGTTTATTACTGCAGAAAGCTAACGGACAAGGGGTTATCTGCTGTTGCTGAGGGTTGTGCCAGCTTGAAGAGGTTGCATCTTTCTGGTTGCAGATTTTTTACAGATGCACTATTAGGAGCTCTTTCTAGAAACTGTCATAATTTAGAAGAGTTGGGTTTGCAAGGCTGAACCAACATAACTGACTCTGGACTTGCCGTTCTTGTTGATGGGTGTCAACGGATGAAGTATTTAGACATCAACAAGTACAGCAATGTTGAAGATAATGGAATATCCAGTATATCAAAAGCATGCTCAGCTTCTCTGAAGAATCTTATGTTGTTGGATTGCTATAAACTTGGAGATGCAGCTATATTATCCTTGGCAAAATTCTGTAAAAATCCACTCAGACTTGGAGCTTGATGTGTTGATTTAGGCCAAGGCTGGAATCCCCTGTAAATCCACCGTGTAAAATATTCGCTGATTTTGGTGAATTTATGATGATTTATAACTATACATGAAAAGCCATACTGTCTGTCTTCTGCCTTCTGTTCTTTTCACTTCTGAAGCAGAACGTTTGGCGGGTTTCATATTTATCTCATGCTATATGTGTACATTTCCTGTGGATTATTTTTAGCTGCTGCTTTTGTTTTTCTGTCATTAATCAATCTATTTATTTGGTTTAATTCTGATAAGAGGTTGTATAGATTCAACTATGGATCACGATGTAGAACAAAACGATGTTTATTGTAAGATTACTGGTTCAAATTATATCATTAAATATGTTACTTCTCTGGAGACGTTCTGATAAGTAAGAGTTTCATGTATTCAAATACAATGAAGGTTCTATTATTTGTTTTTAACATTTGGGCATTTGGCACAAGTTATATTACTAGGAATGTGAATGCATGACTACTAGATATTGCTATATAGATATATTTGTTTAAAATATTCTTTTTACGCTCAAAGTTCTGTATGATTTTAGAGCTTCTCAACAGTGGTCAATGCAAGACGCAAAATCATATGGAAAAGATGATTTCATTATTAACACATTGTTCGACATCAACAGAAGACTTGGTAGTAACAAAAGGAATTGTACACATTCCATATCTAGAGCTCTAGTCACCATCTGTACATATATTGAGGAGGACATCAAAGCATGTTTTTGTTTTTATAGCTAGTTGTGACTCATTGAGTTTGAGAGATTGCCTGATCTAGATACTTCAAAGTTTTCTGATAATTCAGGAATCCCATGAACCAGAAATCAAAGTTATCCCTTGTAACTATATGTACTTCTGCGATAATTTTTTTATATCTGTGCTCTCGTTGGCTCTCTTTATTTTTCCTAGTGGTATTAAGATAATATTCAAGATACCAAGTAATAATTTATGAAAAGGGACAATAACAAATGTAATTGACCTTATAATGTATTCTAACCATCTCCCCTGTTGGAGAAATGATTTTCATTGTCCTCTCACTGCCGAAGGTAACCTTTTCTGTGGAGATAAAGAGAAGGCCAGCTGTTGTTGTTAAATAACACTGGGAAGCTTTCAACAACTAATCTCCTTTTCTCTTACTAAAATTCTGCTTGAAAAATTTTGTAACTCCGCCTACTTGAAGAATATTTGCCCCCAAGCTCAACTTTCCCTTCATGGTTTCAGTTATTTTGGGCCCTAATCTCACTGTAATTACAAAAATTAAGACTTCGAAAGATGATTTTCCCCGAAACTAACCACAAGTTAACCAAAAATAATAGAAGTTGAGAGTATATATACGCAGTCCTGAATTTTATTGGCACATTGCAAGAAATAATTACCATGCTCTCTGAATTGAGTGCAAACCTTTCTGATCTTTCCACAAGCTTATTGTTCCTATTAGTTGTTGATTCTAATTTACCTGCACGTTGGAGAAAACACCATTAGTGAACATTGCCTTCACTTTACCATCCATAACTTATTAAAAGATAAGACACAACTATCTAGAGAATGAGAGAGGGATATTTACTCTGATTGAACTTGGAAGATGCATTTTGTTAGTTTCCAGTAGCCACAATAGATCTAGAAGGGGGGCTTGAATAGATCCTTTTTCTTTTAAATACTTTTCTGATTTATTTTGTATTGCTAATAATTTAGCATGTGACAAACATAAGAATCTTTTCAAAGACAAATAATAAGTAAAAGATTCCTTCAATGATATATTCATAATCATACATACATTGTTCGTAGAGTTAGTTCAGTGGTAAGCAGTGAAAACATACATAGCAGTTATAGCAGTTAATGTACATAATGTAAATGACATAAAGTAAAAGACACAAGGGATTTTAAGTGGTTCGGAGACTCAAGCTCCTAATCCACTCTTACTCGCTTTCAACTAGCGAGATTTCTACTAAGGAAGGCAAGACTGCTGAATCACTAAGATTCCTTCAAGGACAAAGACCTTGAACTTCTCTAGTTCCTAGAACTCTTCAAGCCCAAAGAAGCTTGGAATCTTCATTTAGTCCTTGTACATCATTTCTTTTTAAGGACTTTACAAAGCTATTTTACTTATGTAGGATCAACCTAACACATTTGATCAATTCATTCTAAGTCCATGTACATATGTTTCTATTATCTATCAAGGGACTTTACAACTTTTCTTAATGCAAGCATACTTGCATATTCATTCATATATATATATATATATATCATAATCAAATCATATGTAAATAGGAATATCATTCATATGCTTATTCCTGACAATCTCCCCCTATTTGATTATGACAAAAACAATAAGTGCATATGCATGTTATGAATGAATCTTATATACAGTGAGCAGCTGTATTTCTAAAGTAGATAATCATGAATGTCATTTATAATGATGTGGAATTTTAATACACTGACATTGTACATCCTGGATCCAGAACATACCTAACTAGTTAAAGATGTACCTCTTTGGTTCTATGTATGCTTCCAGGATGTCTTTTGATCAACTATTCATCTGTTTAATTCCTTTGTTCCCCCTGTGATGTGGAGTTATTCAATTCTTCTTCTTCTGGTTCTGGCTCTGGCTCCCCCTCAGCCTTTGAATCATCATTCTTTGGCTCCCCCTTAGATGATGATTCAGCTCCCCCTGGAGTTGTCTTCTTCTTTTCTTTCCTTTTGCTCTCCTTGCTCTTTCTAGAGTGCCTTTTGTTCTTCCCTTTTCTATGCCTCTTTTTCTCCCCCTTTTTGTCATTAATCATTTTGGAGAGCTGCTCCATGTTGGACATAACCTGCTCCATCAGGTAGGAGGAGTTAGTAACTTCAAATTTAAGGTCTTGTTGTTCTAGCTCAAGTTGCACTGAGAAAGACTGATTCATGTTGTCAATCTTGTCAGAGAGGACTTTGAGTTGCTCTTCATTTGCCTTTTGTGCTAGTAGAGCTTCAGCCTTTTGATCATGTAGAGCCTTGAGATAGATGTGATCTCTTTCTCTGATTTTGAGGGATACATCAGCCATAGTTGCTTGGAGTCTATCTTGAACTGAATCATCTCCAGCTGTTGTCACCCTCTTTGATTCTTCATGGATTAGAGATATCTTCTCAATCAGTTCATCAGAGTTTTTTATTAGCTCTTGCTCCATAGAGACTTCGTCATTTGGTTGGGCAATCTCTTGTTGAACACTAGATTGGACTCTACGATCTGCTTCTTTGGACAGATCTTTGAAGGTGTTGAGAATCTGAAGAATTATTGAGTTCCAATCACTGGTTGATGTAGGAATGCCAGATAGTTGTGCTTGATCATGTAGAGACATCTGAATCTGGACTTGATCATTATCAGTGATAGAGTGAACAGACTCTACTGTTAATGTCTTCGCCATATTCCTTTTTCCATCAGAGTTCACTCTACGATCATAAGGAATATAATAATTTTCAGCATGTCGGTAGATCTTATAGTGGGGCTTGTCGTTGATCATCATGGTTGCAAACTTCTTAACCCTGGGGAAATTTTGTGACATTAGTTCCAAATTTGGAAACTGAGAGTAGCACCAGCTGAAGTAACTTTCATCTCTATCAGTATGTGCCTTTAACCATGGCATCCATGGGAAGAACCACCTCATCAGAAGATCTTCAGAGTTGTACAGTATAGTTGTGCAATCTAACTTCATATTTTTCCAGTTATGGAGCACTTCATCTGTAGTCATCCTTACAACTCGAAGTTGTTCATATCCCTGATTTATCCATATTGCTGGTGGTTCTGCTGGTGGCTCATCAAGGACTTCCACTACAATTCTTCTGGTAATTCTAGCTGGAGAGAGAACAGGGTAATATTCTGGTTCCTCTGATTCCTGAAGTGCAGAATCAGACTCTTTCCCTATTTCTTCCTTTTTTGATCCAGAATCTTGTTGACTTCCTTCATCAGATTCTTCAGTGAAGTCTTCTTGTTGAATTTCATTTTCAGAACCTTCTTCAGCAGTATCTTCCTTGGATTCATTACTAATTCCATCTTCATCATTTTCTTCATCAGATTCATCATCACTTACTTCAATGACTGCAGTAGAGTGATCATTTTTCTTGTTAGAGGCAAATTTAGCCAGTAGTCTGTGGCTCTTTCTTCTCCTTGGTGGTTCAGCAATTTGAGAGTCAGACTTTTCTTCCTCTTCAGACTCTGAGGCCTTTGAGTCATCAGACAGACTTTCTTGATTTTCATTATTGACAGGGGCATGTCCTTCATCTTTAGAATCATCTTCATTTACATTACCGAACAGGCTAGCTTGATGTTCAACAGTAGTATGGGCATGTTTTTCTTCCTCATACTCTGCATCTTTTGGATTTGTTAGAGCGATTACTGTAGAGGATATTGTTGTGTTAGCCTGCAGCCTTTCTTTATCATCAGAGTGAATGCTCTGAGAGTTAATTGTAGAGCTTGCACATCCTTTTTCTTCACCATCAGACTTGGTTTTTTCTTTCACAGATTCAACTTCTTCCTTATTTCTGGACTTGCTCTTTAAGGATTCACTCTTTGAACTTTCAGTTCCTTTCTCATCTTCAGACTCTTCATGTTCTTCTTGGTTGGATGGACTTTCTTGGGGAACTGGGGCTAATTTGTTTGCCACCTTAGCTTTCTTTCTTGAGGGTTCCTGAAGTAATCTGTTACTTCTTCTCCTTTTGGGTTACAGTAGTTGAAGCTGGTTCTTCTTTTGTTCCTTGTTTCTTCTTAACAGTGGATACATGGCTTGATGAAGCCTTAGCATTCTTCATATCCTTAGGCTTCTTGCTTTCTGGTGTGGCAGCAACTGGTGTGGAGTCACCAGACTCAGAGCTTTCTTCTTCCTTTGCTTTTCTCTTCTTTTCAGAGATCTTTCTGCTGCTTTCTGCTGTAGTTAACCTTCTGTTTTCCTTTGTATTTTTCTTCCAGTCTACGAACAGCTGAGGAGACATAATTTTGTGAACATTAAGAATCTCGCCCTCATCATCCTTGATTTTATTCTTTAACTTTTTCTTCAGGATGATACTTAAGAATCTCCCATGAAAAACCTTTGTGAGTTATTTTTCAGTTGACCTTTTCTTTTCTTCCTTATCCATCCACTTAGACATCTGGTCAAGCAAAATAGCTCCATAGTTGATATGTTCCTTCAGGACTATAGCAGACATGATCTTCAGCTGTTGATTGATCACAGTATCATGTGCAGTGTCTTTGCATAAGATACATTTACCCACTATTTCAGCAAGGAACTCATATTCTTCAGGAAACTCCTTTTTCTTCATGTCCTTCAGACTAGGGTTTCTTTTGTACTGCATAATCTTCTTAGCTTTTTCAGTTTTGATCTCTTCCAGGCTTTTCAGATCTTGATCAGGAAGGTCTAAGCATTGATTGATGTCAGAAGAACTTAGTTTCAGTATCTGACCCTTAACCTTGGTGGAGAGAATCCTAGAATTTATGGTTGCGTTTGAATGAAACTCTTTGACCATGTCACCATATATTCGTGTGTTCACCTCAAGACATTCTGAGAACCCTGCCTCCTTCACAAGTTCGAGAATATCCCTGAACTTTTTCTCGGATTTTTCGAACGACTTGGTTCCTAGCTGAATGCCAGTGATTACTCGCTAGTCTGCCATTAGAGGATTCAAGGAGTATGGGTGTTGATTCAGAGATATTTATGAGAGACAACTGATTCTTATTTGGGTTCTGGAGATTTAATACGATTTAAGATTTGAAGGGGTTCTAGGGTTTGAAAATGGGAGGGAGAGAGGTTCAAGAGGTTCTGATAACTGTTTGCAGATTTGAATATGTCTTTATGGCAGTTCCTTCTTATATTGCATACGCTATGATGTGTCAACTAGTCATTGGTTGCACGATGCCCAGTAACAAGCTGTAACTCCCTAGTAACTTGTCAGTTAGCTGTCACTTTCAGAAGAGTGGACGTTTGATTGACGTGGATTGACCTTTGACCTCTTTAGTTCGTAAAGTAGCATGATAGGACAGCTATTGACTCAACGTTTCCTTGTTGGCTCAACGATCAATTCTCTGAAGGATGTTACAGTGGATGGTTTTGACGTTACTTCTCATTTTGAACCTCCATGGCTCATCCACTGTTGTGCTTTATGAAGCCTTGGGCATTTTCCTTCAGTAGAACCTCTTTCCAACCAGCCTTTGAACTTATGTCCTCATAATTTGAATGGTTGAGCAATTTTCCTATTTTTCCAACTCCTTGTAAGTTAGGAGTAGCCTCTTTATAGGACTGCAATCGTCGAGTCTGCTTCTACGATTGCTAAGATTGTACTACGATCGTGGAGTTCTCTTCAACCTCCACTCTACGATCGTTGACTGACTTGGTCCTTGAGATGAACTTGATTAAGCAATTCTTTTGGGATAAGGTACCTCAGAAAGGGCCAACCTCTTAGAGTGAGCTAAGGGTCAGGTTTGTCCCTGAGGCGCTTTCCAGATGAATTTGCTTTTAGGAGTAATTTGTACTAATATCTCTTTTGACCTTTTCTGGTGAGGAGATCCTTTGTCAACTTTAGACAATTGCATTTGCTGTGATCGTGGTGTCTTCATGCTTTTACACTATGATAAGATGTTTGATCGTAGGTACTCCACAATTTTGAGTTGGGTGGCTGAAAGGTTATCAGTAGTACATTTTGAGACGTTCCTACTGACTATGGATCTTTATTTGGTTTATCAGCCACAATGTTTTGGGACTTTGTAGCTGGTACACAGCTTCATAGTATATCTCTGATGGTTTAGAGCTTATGTATCGCATTAGCGATTCTCGCTCCCCATAGTTGATACTGCTTCTTTAGAGAGACCTAAGTTCTTCTTCTTCATGTGTAGCAGAAGGCAACCATGCATATCTCATTCTGGTTGAAGTCATTAAATCTTCTTGTATCATAAAAATGGGCATTTTCAGGGTTGATCATTCTATGATCCTTTGTGACAAAGACTACTGAACGTAGTATTCCTTGTCGATTTGTGTGCTTCTTTGAGTTCTCGCTCCCATAATGAGTTCCTCATGATTGATGCTCGATGATCCTCTGTAGTCAACTTCCTTGAGGATTCTTCTCTTATGACATGCTTTTCATGATTAAGCATATAAGACCCTTTTCTTCTTTTGTTGAATGGCCTGCTTCTATACAAAGATCAACAGCCATGTGAGCTTTATTCAGATTAGCTCAACAGGTCTTCAAGAACATGCTTTGACATATAGGAATTTTATCAGAATCATTTCTGAACAGTCTTAAGCCTTCTGCTGGTTGAATCTTTCTTGAGTGAAGTCTTCTGCTTTAGCATTCCTTAGTGTGGTCAGATAGACCAAGTACCTGCAGGTTATAAATTTCTATTTTTGGTACCCATGGTTAAATGGGTCCTGCTAGGTTAGTTTTCTAAACCCCTGTTCCTCATATATTTAGATAATCATCATATTGATCACCAACAGTCATATTCATGCATATAACTCATTTAGATAATACATTTTGAGATGCATGAAGGTGAGTGTGTGTAAGATTTGCTATTTTAATAAAACACTCTTTTTTTTTATGGTTTCATCATTTGCTTGGTTATGTTCACAGAGTTTAAATGTTCTCAGAGTGAGAATCAACTCTACGAATTATTTATTTGTATCTGGTTGATTCATGGAGGTGATCGGTTTCTACAAATCATCAAGATACTTTCTGCAGGATCGATCATACTCGTGTGTTATCAAACTCTTAGAACATTGGTTTGTACATACATACTAACCCATCAAAGAAAGATTACTTCACATAAAATTAATTTAACTGTGATGCTCTTATGACCCATTTCAAATTTCTTTCAAGATGTCATCTTCAACCTAAAACTTGGATGGAGAGAAAGTTTATAGGCAATTGGGTTTCCATCCTCAGTGTACTTTCTCTATTCACCTTTTTAGGTACATTATGATTTCTTGAAAAAATACTGTTATAGTTCATAAGAAGGTGCAACATGATGTACACAGTTATACTAGTGAAGAACCGTACCTTTTTACTGTTAGTTCCTTAACAGTCATTTAACTTTGACATATTGAGATTAGGCATTGATGTGCATAGTTTCTCATTTACTCCTGACAGCTTGTTGCTCCAGTTGACCTTCAATCAATCAGTCGTGGTCTTGAGGATGCAAGCTAAGAGAATCTCAACGTCTTCAGTTCTTCGACATCCTTGAGTTCACAAGATTTACATCCAGCTGTTGGTTGGATTGGCCAAACACATGTTTGAGAAGTTCTTCTTTCTTCTCTGGATAAACATTTCTTA
This sequence comes from Panax quinquefolius, assembly GCA_020205615.1. NCBI lineage: Eukaryota > Viridiplantae > Streptophyta > Magnoliopsida > Apiales > Araliaceae > Panax > Panax quinquefolius. The sequence continues at coordinate 87,827,690 of CM035159.1, read as the reverse complement.
GCATGTGTGGCCTTTTCATCTTTTCAGGCTGGTGGATGTTTGACTCCTTTTTGTTTATGTCTCTTGAGCTTACAAGCCTTTGTCTTCAGATTACAAGATTGACCGCGAGCAAGAATTGGTCTTGTTGATATGACAATCAAGAGCATGGACCAATCTAAGTAGCTTCAGGTGTATATACACATTTATCTATACACAATATTTCCAACGTGTGAGCTCATCTGCATGCAACAAGTGACTTACTACTAAACTAAGTTTAGAACAATGTTTGTGCCTAGGATCAGACTCAAAGCGATTAGCTTTTGAACATAGCATGAGAACTTGCTCTGATACCAATTGTTAGTTCCCAGTAGGCACAATAGATCTAGAAGGGGGGGCTTGAATAGATCCTTTTTCTTTCAAATACTTTTCTGATTTATTTTGTATTGCTAATAATTTAGCATGTGACAAACATAAGAATCTTTTCAAGCATAGCGGAATAAGTAAAAGATCCCCTTCATTGATATATTCATAATCATACATACATTGTTCGTAGAGTTAGTTCAGTGGTAAGCAGTTAAAACATACATAGCAGTTATAGCAATTAATGTACATAATATAAATGACATAAAGTAAAAGACACAAGGGGTTTTAAGTGGTTCAGAGACTCAAGCTCCTAATCCACTCTCCCGCTTTCAACTAGCAGGATTTCCACTAAGGAAGGGCAGCACCCTGAATCACTAAGATTCCTTCAAGGCCAGCAGCCTTGGAACTTCTCTAGTTCCCTAAGAAATCTTCAAGCTCAGCAGGCTTGGAATCTTCATTTAGTCCCTCTGGACAAGGACCCCTCAGGCCCTAGCTTCTTGATGTTGTAGTTGTTGATGTTGTTGGTGCTGAGCTGCTAAGATGTCATTAAGCTCTGAACATCTTTTGTACTTAGCAGCTTGATGTGGTCCTCTTTGCATTCTACTTCGAGTCTGGACCATATCTTCGTTGGTGCAACTGATCTTTACTCTTTTGTGCTCATCTTCACCTGGTATCAGCTGTGCACCATCACCATCTGGGTTTGCTAAGTCTCTGTGCTTTTAGTAGACTTTTTTTGGCACTTAGCAATCCCTGAACCTTTCTTGAATACTTTACATACATGGTTCTGCACTTGTTCAGTTTCAGCTTTCGGTTCATGGTGATTCGTAGAGTGGCTCTCTTGATCTTCTTTGTACTCAGCCACTTTCCTGAATGCTATCTTCTTGGCCTTCTCGGCTCTCAGCTTGGCTGCCATCTTTAGTGGCACTCTCATCTTTGTTGAGTGAAGCTTTGATCTGTTTGAGTCCTTCTTCAAAGCTGCTTCACTTCTACCTTGGTAGTCTCACTGTCACTGAGACATATTCTATTGATCTTTGGTGGAACTCGTAGAGTCAATAATAGCATTCACCAACTCAACGATTCTTCAACTTCACAATCATCAGCCCCTCTTGATCTTTGAAGCTCTCTTGATTTATACTGCTTCCCAATCTTCCCGTTAGAAAGTAGCCGTTGAAAGCTATTCAAATTTCTTCGCAGATCTCGAGTTATTTGGTGCAGACTGCAGATGTGACTTGACATCTTTTTCTGACTTCCTGATACTGCAGTCTACCGTTTCACCAACCCTGTCAGATATGACACTTTGATATCTTGGTCAGGTCAATGACTTTTATTTCACCCTTCTGATTTCTCGATCAGAGGTTGTCCTTGCATCGATGCTCTCAATGAGCTCTTGTCCGAATATTACCCTTAAGATTGAATCGTTGCCAATGCTTCAGTCTTCAGCTATTCGAACTCTACGATTCTGATGCATGTCTTCATGGACTTGATCGTAGTGTCTTGTTGACTTGTAGACACAACACTACGTTCTTGAGGAGTGTTCACTTTTTCTTTAGGGTAGAACACCTCTTCCTCTTTTTATGCAGTGCTTCATCACTTCTGTTTTCCTCGATTTTCTCGACATCAAGGGCTCGATTCCTTGCTCGCCTTCTTCTTCAATAACAAGACACTTCAGATTTGTGGCGTGTCCAGCTCGCTTTCTCCTTGTGATCTCCCGTTCACTTATCATCAATGGACTGACCTAATGCTTAATCACTTTAGCCTTTTTATTCAGAGGTTGACCAATATCTCAGTGTGTACTCCATCAGTTCCTTTTTCATTTAGCAAGCACTACGATCTTGGTTGCTTCCAAGAACGTTGTCATCTTTGTACTTGACAGCTACTGCATGTGCTAACTTTCCTTAGTCAGCTATTGAAGTCTTCTATTAGCTTGCATGCCATTCGTTGAGTGCTCTCTGGTTTCCTTCAGGTGGGACGTATCTATGAAGTGCCAACCAGAGGTTTCATTTCTTTGGATATTCAGGGAGTGCTCATTTGTTGGGAATCGTATTTGCTCCATGATTCTGCTTTGACATTGTGAGCACATCTGTTGAGGTCTTAGTTTTGCACTCTACGATTCAGTTTTGGCTGTTCAGACACTACGACTCTGAGATCAGATCTTGACACTACGATTTCTGTCGTTGTGCTTGTTGTCTTCATCTGATCTTGCTCGACTACGATCTTTGCCTTTGGTATGATTAGTAGACTCTACAGCTCTGAGTGTAGTCTACGATTCTTGACTTGGCTTTGACAGATACTCGGTCGGCTCGTAGGCAGGCTGTCTCTACGATTCTGAACATGACTTCCTCAACAGACTACGGCCCTGAGGAAGCTTTACTCGACACACTACGATCCTTCCTCGTCTCTCCTGGCAGTCTACGAACTCCGAGATCTACTATCTTGCAGACTACGTTTCTGCCTTGATAGCTCTTGAGTTATCCTTGACTCTCCTGGCAGACTACAATTTTTGGTGTAGTGCTCGACGATCAGACAAGCCTATCTATTACATCATAAGATCAACCTAACATGCTTGATCTTTCTATATTTATAGTCCTTGTACATCATTTCTTTTTAAGGACTTTACAAAGCTGTTTTACTTATGTAGGATCAACCTAACACATTTGATCAATTCATTCTAAGTCCTTGTACATATGTTTCTATTATCTATCAAGGGACTTTACAGCTTTTCTTAATGCAAGCATACTTGCATATTAATTCATATATATATATATATCATAATCAAATCATATGTAAATAGAAATATCATTCATATGCTTATTCCTGACACATTTGAAGGTGGAATATTGCATTTAATATCAAGATTATGGTCAGATAAAAGGTTTCCCAATGTTAATTCTCTCATTTGGGTATGCTGTTGAGCTTATTGGAATGCCTATAACATGCTTTTTAATTTTATTCTTCATATTTGATAAACTGTTGAGTTGATCTCGTCTCTTAACTCTCGTGTCAACAATATATTACTTCACTGTATACAAAAGTGAAGGCAGAGGAGATTCTTGGTATGATGGAAAATCTAGAAATGTATATATATAAGGATATAAATTGAATTGGTGGGTCTAAGCTTTTATTTGGATGAATCATCTAAATGTTTCAACAATATTAAGTTCAAAATTCAAATCATCAAACACGGTAGAATGTGATTCTTTAGAGTTCCCACATTAAGTTCAAAGTTTGACACAACTAAAGCTTGCTGTAAAGAAACCAAAGAAACAAATTGGATATTAAAAAAGAAAATGTATGTGTTCATGCCAATACAAATTCTAAACTAGTTTTGCACCAAAATTCCAATTCCATAGCATGAAATGAGCCTCCAAACACAATGTGAGATTGTGTTTCAAATTGAAATTTTAAACATTTTACCAGATCACTAATTAACCCAAATCCCCTTTACTTTCAGAATATCTAAGAAAGAACATACAAGATATGTCACCATTTTCAATAGTAACTAGCAATAATTCCTAAATTCATTAGCGAATGAAACCAAACAATAAAAAAGTTACAAGCTTTATAATTAACTTATAAGAAACCCAAATAAAAAATCCAAATTATTGGTAAAATTTACAACAAGAAAAAAAAACTTATCAATGTTAAGTAAAAGGTTGACCTTTGTAAATCTGAAGATTGAGATAGCACAAGTGGGTTTCTGCTCGAACAGAGAGCTTCTTTCTCTCAGTGCTCTGCAAGTGAAGCCATCTTTTACACACTAATCCAAATGCTTCTTTATCCTTTTCGCTTTCCAATTTCCCTAGTACAGCTCGAAGCGTCGTCTCTTAGGGTTCCGTTTATGGAAACCCTAGAAGTAGTCATTGGGGGTGTGGGTTGTTCGTAAACGACGTCGTTTACCTCACCCGCCATGGGAGAGGACAAGATAACTCAGTTTAAATCTCTATCTGAGGTGTAGCTGGGTTGGATCGGAGCATTAAGTTGGGAAGATGAGATAACTCAGTTTAACTCTCGATTTTCGGCGACGCTCAGGAGGACGAGGAGAAAAGTAGGACGGATTTCTGATTTTGGAGGAGAAGCCATTTTCAGAGACAAACGATTTCTCGTTTGGAAGAAGGAAGCCCTGATTTGGTTCAGGAGGAGAGAACGCGTGTTTTTTTTAATAAACAAAACGACACAGTTTTGTATACTGTGTACAAAACAAAATATACACTGTTGTGTATATCCATTTTTCCTATATATATATATATATATATATATATATATATAAAGTGTTATACATATAATATATAATAATTTGCATGCATGTGAACCGTGCACTAAATGTTTGAAAGAAGCTAACTTAAAAAACCGAGTATATAGGCTTCAAACATGTGTTGGTCAAATTGTGTATTAAATAACAAATAAATTGAAAGCATTAATTGCATCAAAGTTATTGAAATATGCATTTATTTACATTAAGGGTGTGTGTATCATATATATATATATATATATATAATTAACGTGTGAATGTGTATATATATATTAAATGTGATGACATGCATGCATTCTTCTTATTATTTATGCATTAATATAATATAAGTTACAAATGAATACATTTTTGACTGGATGGAGAATTGAAGGCATTAAATGCATGTGTGTATATAATATTATATATATATATTTATATGCGGATGTATGTGTGTGGTGAATATATAATGTCATGCAAGCATTAAATGAGAAGGAATTTGTATATCTTGTATGCTGGCAAAAATTTTTAACCGTGCATGCATTATATAATCAATGCATACTTTATTATGTAATATATATATATAACTCTCATACATGCATTACTGACAAATTTTTTTAAAGGAACCATGTGTCATTTTTTTAAAACCGCGTGCATTAAGATAGCTTGTCTTTTGACCGAAATAAATGCTGGGATTCAAATTGATCATTCAATGTAAAGTTGACGAAGAAATGCCCGGACGGAATTCAAGCTTCTACCGCGTGGAAATTGTTTTTTCATCCGAACCGTTCATTTCAAAATTAATCATCTCAATCATTAATTTTAAATCAAATTTCAAAAATTATCTTTTTGCTCTGACCTTAAAAATCTATAAATAGGAGGCTTTCCTTTCATTTCCAATTTGCCAATTCACTTGAAGAAAAGCTTATTTTTCTCCCACATATCCTCTCTCTAAAAAGCTTTCTATATCTCTTCTTACAAAAGTTCTAATTATTTAAGAAGAGGAAATTGGTCTAAGCATATTGAGATAAGTTATTTGATTTATTTATTTGAATTATCTTTTGCTTATTTATATTTATAGATATACGAATATAAATTTTTATACACAATTCTATATATCTATATTTCATCTATTTATCAAATAAAAGGATACTTGGGCGTAAAGACTACTTGGAGATAAACTCTCTACGGAGAGGAATCCGACCGCATTTATTCCTTATAGTCTTGAAGAATCTTTTATTGATATTATTTATATAAATATCGTAAAATAGATATTGACACTTGATAGCTTTCAAAACAACACTGAGATACTGCTCCAAAAAGAGTAGTCATTCGAATCGGATTTGAGAATCGTAGTGATCTATTAAAAATATTTATATAAATATCAATTGTAAAAATTATAAATTATGTTATACTTGGGCGCCGCAAGGCTACGGAGATAAACCTCTACGGAGAGGAATTCAACTGTACGATTCCTTATAGTACCAAGTGACACTATTTATAAAAGTTCACATAATAGATAAAATATTCTTATATATTATTTGAGTTAAACAATAATATTTTTTATATCAAGTATTGCTTAACTGATTTATTTATTATACTTGATATCTCATTATCACAAGTATTTGTTCATAAATTTATTTATTCATAAAATACTTGTTGCATAATATAAAAGTTATTTAAACTTTTATTTCACAAACTTAAGTGAATATATCTGCTTAAATAGAAGCATATTTGATTCAAAGCTTAAAATAACTTATTTGCTTACTCAGAATCATTTTCACTTGAAAGTTATTTAAACTTAAAACGACTTTTCTTTAATCTGTAAAGAATAAATAATTCTTCATAATTTGCCTTAAATTATATATTTGCTTAAACAGAAGTACTTTTGAGTAAAAGCTAAAATTGATCTATTTGCTTATTCAAGAAGCACTTTTCACACAAAATATAAAAGTTATTTAAACTTTTATAACAGAGCATAATTTTCATAGTTGCTTACACAGAAGCACTATTTGATCAAAGCATAAATTACTATCTGCTTTCTAAGAAGCATATTTTCTCAAGTATAAAAGTCTTTGAACTTTTATAAATACATTAGCTCTTTAATTGATATTTGCTTATTTGAGAAGCATCAAGATGTACTAAATTATATTTGCTTATTTAAAGAAGCATCCATATGTACTAAATTCTTATCTGCTTATTTAAGAAGCATTTTGTTGTAAAATTATTTGTAAAAAGAGAAAAGGTCAGAGTTAGTTTATTTTATGTACTTGTGAGAAAGACGAGTAATTCTTCGGCCAAGGCCAGAGTCTTAGAGAGGTCAGCGGGAAGTTGGGTGTGAGACCCCAGATTTTATGAATAAAGATTTAAATTTCTCGAAATATTTTTTTTGAATATTATGGTGTGGATTTGATATAATGTTATAGTTGTGGGTAGTATTTATAAATTTTGCAAAGTATGTAAGTTGTTGTATTATATTCGATTGGTCAGGGAATATTCTTTGTGTCGGGGAATATTCGTACGACGACACAATCATTGGTGGACCCCACAACGGAATTATTGTCAGATTGAGAAAATGACAAAAATATTTTATTGAAAATAACGACGAAAGTTTTACCGTTAATACTGTTGAACTACTCGGTAGTAAAAGTACAATGTCTGGCGCTGTGGTTGCATAAGTAGCACCAGCGGTATTGATTATTAATGCTTACGTGAGAAGTCACCAGCTTTTGTTCAATTATTGCTATAGTAATTGTTGCATAGTATCTCACGTTATTTGATTCAATTATTGTCGATATTTTATATATTATTAAATCAATAATTGAAATGACAGAGTTATTAATATTATAAATTGTAATATTAACGATGTCTAGAAGTTCTGTCAAGGAGATGTTTGGTCACCTAATCAAGCTACCATAGGAGAAATCCTTATTGAAAAGCCCCTCTTTCCGAGAAACGATCCGGTCGATTAATATCAGTGAATTATAATAAAGGTGATAAATGTTGTTAAAATTATTAATGTGATTTTTATGAGGTATTTATGTAAGTTTTGCTTATTTTATGAATTTCTATTTACCCATTTTTCAAAATAATCTAAAAATTATTTAAAGGTGGGGCCCATATGTGGGGCCACATGTAGAACCCATATGTGTTGAAAACCGATTTTGGAAATGGGGTGGGGAGAGAGTTACGTATAGGGAAGGGAGATTATGTATATAAAGATTGTGATGTGTATATATATAATATTATAAGTGTGAGTGGAAAATGGTGGGAGAAAATGATATGTGAATGTGATAGGTGTGTGATGTGTGTGTGAGTGGAAAATGGTGGGAAAGTGGTAGTGTGATAGTGATGTATAAGAGTGTAATGAAATTGATTTTTTTTTGTGGGTGGGGGATTGATGTTGGTTATGGGGGAGAAAAATTAAGTGGTAGATATATTATATATATATATATATATTTAGCATGTGTTTATATATATATGTCTTATATTTTAATTTTGCTTGCATCCTATTGGTTGGTTGATTGAATTTTTGCATTAGTGTGATATCAAAATATTGATACGTATATCTGCAAAATTATTTCATCCATGAACAGTGCCCTTCCATTCTCCTATAAATAGAAGCTCATTCCTTCATTATTTCTTACGAATTCACTGAAACTCCAGAGAGAGAAATTATAGAGAAACTATAGAAAAGTATTCTGCTACTTTCCTACTCTTATATCCAGTTCTTTTATGGTAAGGGATGTTATTTCTTTTGTATTCAAGAAGAGAACTTCTGTTATTTCATTTCTTTTTTGTTCTCGCTGAATAACTCAGATACGCGGGCTACCCTATACTTGGTGACATTCTTCTATTATTCTGTCTTTATTATTCTGTTGGAATATCCTGTCTGTGCATTTTACACCGGACCTGGTTCCATTATTTATTATTCCGTCTTTATTATTCTGTTGGAATATCCTGTCTGTGTGTTTTACACCGGACCTAATTCCATTATTTATTATTCCGTCTTTATTATTCTGTCGGAATATCCTGTCTGTGCGTTTTACGCCGGACCTGGTTCCATTATTTATTATTTCGCACTATTTATTCTGTTGGAACATCCTCGCTTGCAAAATTTCACCGACTGGTTTCGTTATTATTATTCTCGCTGAATAACTCGCTCATGCTAAGTACCGCATGTATGGTGATTTCTTTTGTTATTCCATTCGTTATTATACTCCGTTGGTTAAAATTTTGACTTCTATACTCCATGAAATTAGTGGGATATCCTTGATATTTGCGCTTCATCCAGTATTTTTCATGGAAATATTCTTCTGAGCATTCTTGAATTTTACTCTACAAAGAAGTATCATGTTGACAATTTGGATGTTATTAGTTCCTGAATAAATTAATTTGTGAACTTGTTTTATTGAATTCTTATATCATTGTCATCATCCTCATGTTTATATTTTTTTTGAAAGTCATCTGTGGCCTGTAGTGCATAGATGGACTTGGTATGATTATGACCTGGGATTATTTGGTGTAATCATGACCTTAATGTTACAAATGATGTGATAAAAGTCCTCATCGGTGTAATCACCCTTTCTTTCACTGTTCTCTTCAAGAAATGAGAACGTAGGTGGGACGAGTCGGGGAATGGAGTGATGGTTCAAATGATAGTATTAGCTAGTAGTCCTCACTATTCTGTTATATAGTGTGACAATAAATGTAACGAGGACTCTATTTGAGAGTGGATATTGTCTAGAAGACAATATTTGTATTTAAACTCACAGCTCTCTTGTTGTATAATTAAGATTGTATTTTTATTCTGTACCATGTATTTGGTGACTCAGAATAGGTGATGTATTCCTATTTTGGGGGCATCACAGTTGGTATCAAAGCTTAGGGATATGATCCCTAGCTAAGATGTGAGACAAGAATTAGGAGGGGAGAGACGGGGAATTCCTTCGCTAGTATGACCTACCTAAGTTTACTTGTTATTTAATTGGTCAGTCAGAGTATAGAGATAATATGAAATATTTTATTTAACCCTTGTTGTGTGGCAGTATTTGAAAATGGCAGCTGAAAATGTCAACAATGTAGTGAATGAGACCGTGGAGACACCTCTAATCACCAACTAGGATAATGTAATATCAGGCGAAGAAGGAATTAGAGATATTCATGTGGTGAGGGAAGAATTAATAGTTGCACCCGAGCTAGTCACAGAGGTAGCAGCTGAGAGTGAGGAAGAAGAGGAACCTGAGGAGAATTTATTAGAAGAAATTTTTGATCAAAATGTAGAACTGCGAGATCGTATTCGTGAGCTAGAAGAACAGGTTGAAGAATGGCAAGCGGTCGTGGAGCAAAGGGATGCAACAATTAAAAATTATGTTACCCAATATGTGATGCTCGAACAAAATCACGCTTTGGCAGGGTGTAAAATATTAAAGTTGAATCGAGAATTCAAATATCAAAGATCAGCTGAAAGAAGAAACAACTGAACGAGTGAGAATGAAGGATGCGTGGGTAAAAGCCGCATCGACATGTTGATATTGTAGAAGAGACGTCCAGATCCAAAAAGGCTAAAATAGATGATATACATTTCTTTTTTTGGACAAGAATTGGAAGAACCCAACATCGAAGTTTTGAATTACCTCGACATGCATAGTGGTCAATCTCAATTCGATATGGATCAAAGATTGATGATTCAGATCATGAATCGAGAGTACGATGAAGCGCTTGAGGTGGAAGATGCCCTATAGAAAAGTCAATTCCAACGATAGTGATGACACCAAATGCTACCCCGATAAGTCAAAGCCTGGGTAGTTCAAAGGGAAGGGCGGTTGTCATGACTTCCCAACAAGTGAGGAACCCAAATGAAGTTATCACGAGTAAGCTAATCATAAACCTCATAAGTTTATACCTTATTCGATCATCGGTTCTTACTCACTCACTCTTTTATTTCACTTAGTTGTGTTCAATGTTTAAATTTGACTCCGGAGAAATTAGACTTTGATTTATCTGTTGAAACTCTGTTGGTAGAAACCTTCGTTACCTCTACTATTAATAAATTTTGTTTGATTCAAATCAACACTTTCACGTTACCTGTCGATCGTATCTCTTTAAAAATACTTGCCTTTGATGTGATTTTAGGAATCGATTGGTTAACTACTCATTATGTTTTTGTAAGGTTGTTAGCTTTCATACTCCTAACCAACCTGTTATGCGAATTCAAAGTAACCAAACCACTAAAGTCAATCATTGTCATATCAAGCCATAAGTAAAGAGCCCCAATCCTTTCGTTGTTGACTTCCTTGTGTGGAATGCACCGAAGCCAGACTTTTCGTAGGAGACGTTGTGAATGACGATGGCAAGTTGATAGGTATCAATGTGACGTGTAATCCAAGTCTTGGATGAGAGTCACAGTTTTGAATGATAAATCTATCGTTAATAAATTTCTTGACGTATTCTTGAAGACTTCTTAGCCTACCCTAGAGCGTGAAATCGAATTTTGTATTGACCCCAGTACAAAACCTCATTTCTAAAACCCTCAAATATTTCTTCAACTAAAATGAACGTAATATGCGCCAAAGACGTTGACTCGAGCTGTTGAAGATTACGATCGTACCATTCAATACATCGTGGGAAAACAAACGTGATAGCTGACGTGTTGAGTAGAAGATCGTATGCGTTTATGAGTGCGATGTTATTAACACAAAGACTCATTTCGTATAAATGATGAAGATAGAGTTAAAAACTCTAGGGACTCACATGAAGATAACGAATATACGAGTAGAATCGACTTTAATCGATAAAGTTAAAGCCGCTCAAGCTACACACCCGAATCTGATGAATGTGAAGAAGAAGGTTCAAGAGAGCGTTATTCTAGAAGCAAGAATCGAAGAAGAGAGGAAATCTCAACCCTCGATTTTATTGGCCCATTTAAAATCTTAGATCGAGTATGAACTGTCGCTTATAGGCTCGTTTTACCGCCAAATATATTGCGTGTTCATAACATTTATCACGTATCGATGTTACGTAAATATGTGGACGACCCGAGCCACATTATTGATTTAGAACCGGACGAGATAGCGGATGATTTAACATTTGAGGAGAAACGTGTTAAAATCTTGAATAAGAAGAATCGTATTCAACACTCAAGGGTTATACCTCAAGAGTTAGAATCTGAAATGAAGTCAAGGTATCCTCATCTATTCGACATACCAGGTACGTACGTAAATTTCGAGGGCGAAATTCCATAAGGAGGGGAGATTGTGAGACCCCAGATTTTATGAATAAAGATTTAAATTTCTCAAAATATTTTTTTTTGAATATTATGGTGTGGATTTAATATAATGTTATAGTTGTGGGTAATATTTATAAAATTTTCAAAGTATGCAAGTTGTTGTATTATATTCGATTGGTCAAGGAATATTCTTTATGTCGGGGAATATTCGTACGACGGCACAATCATTGGTGGACTCCACAACGGAATTATTGTCGGATTGAGAAAACGATAAATATTTTATTGAAAATAACAAAATGAAAGTTTTACCGCTTATCTTTGTTGAACTACTCTAGGTAGTAAAAGTACAAAGAATACGCGTGGTTGCATAAGTAGCACACGTATTGATTATTAATGCTTACGTGAGAAGTCACTCGCTTTTGTTCAATTATTGCTATAGTAATTGTTGCATAAGATCTCACGTTATTTGATTTAATTATTGTCGATATTTTATATATTATTAAATCAATAATTGAAATGACAGAGTTATTAATATTATAAATTGCAATATTAACGATGTCTGAAGTTACGCCAAGGAGAGGTTTGGTCACCTAATTGTGCGCCAATAGGGAGAAATCCTTATTGAAAGCCCCTCTTTCCAGGAACGACACAGTCGATTAATATTGTGAATTATAATAAAGGTGATAAATGTTGTTAAAATTATTAATGTGATTTTTATGAGGTATTTGTGTAAGTTTTGCTTATTTTATGAATCTCCATTTACCTATTTTTCAAAATAATCGGTAAAAATTATTTAAAGGTGGGGCCCACATGTGGGGGGCCACATGTGGGGCCCATATGTGTTGAAAAACTAATTTTAGAAATGGGAGTGGGAGAGAGTTACGTATAGGGAAGGGAGATTATGTATATAAAGATTGTGATGTGTATATATATATATAATATTATAAGTGTGAGTGGAAAATGGTGGGAGAAAATGATATGTGAAAGTGATAGGTGTGTGATGTGTGTGTGAGTGGAAAATGGTGGGAAAGTGGTAGTGTGATAGTGATGTGTAAGAGTGTAGTGGAATTGATTTTTTTGGTGGGTGGGGGATTGATGTTGGTTATGGGGGAGAAAAATTAAGTGGTAGATATATTATATATATATATATTTATTTATTTAGCATTTGTTTATATATATATATGTCTTATATTTTAATTTTGCTTGCATCCTATTGGTTGGTTGATTGAATTTTTGCATTAGTGTGATAACAAAACATTGATACGTATATCTGTTGAATTATTTCATCCATGAACAGTGCCCTTCCATTCTCCTATAAATAGAAGCTCATTCCTTCATTATTTCTTACGAATTCACTGAAACTCCAGAGAGAGAAATTATAGAGAAACTATAGAAAAATATTCTGCTACTTCCCTACTCTTATATCCAGTTCTTTTATGGTAAGGGATGTTATTTCTTTTGTATTCAAGAAGAGAACTTATGTTATTCCATTTCTTTATTGTTCATTGAATAACTCAGATATCTGGCTACCCTATACTTGGTGACATTCTTCTATTATTCATTGGAATATCCTCGCACATGCATGCTTTTACCTCAACTTGGTTCCATTATTTATTATTCCGTCTTTATTATTCATTTGGAATATCCCGCTCATGTGTTTTACACCGACTGGTTCCATTATTTATTATTCCGTCTTTATTATTCTCGGCCGAATATCCTGCTGCAAGCGCTTTTACGCCGGACCGGTTCCATTATTTATTATTCTCGCACTTATTATTCTATTGGAACATCCCGCTTGCAGTGAATTTCACCGACTGTTTCGTTATTATTATTCTGTTGGAATAACTCGCTCTATCGCAAGTACCGCATGCATGGTGATTTCTTTTGTTATTCCATTCGTTATTATACTCCGTTTGGTTAAAATTTTGACTTCTATACTCCATGAAATTAGTGGGATATCCTTGATATTTGCGCTTCATCCAGTATTTTTCATGGAAATATTCTTCTGAGCATTCTTGAATTTTACTCTACAAAGCAGTATCATGTTGACAATTTGGACGTTATTAGTTCCTGAATAAATTAATTCGTGAACTTGTTTTATTGAATTCTTATATCATTGTCATCATCCTCATTTTATATTTTTTTTGAAAGTCATCTGTGGCCTGTAGTGCATAGATGGACTTGGTATGATTATGACCAAGGATTATTCGGTGTAATCATGACCGTAATGTTATAAATGATGTGATAAAAGTCCTCATTGGCCCGTAGTGCATTGATGGACAGTTGTTGGCATGATCATGACCATTGATGAATACACGAATATCCTTGGCCTGTAGTGCATGGATAATTTGTGGTCGTGACCCTAATGAATATCCTTGGTCGTAGTCCAGGGATGATGTGGATTATTTATTAACTCGAGTCTCAGCTATAAAAATTGATGACGTTTTAAATCATAAAAGATAGTAGATTTTATTCTCTACTTGACTCTTTTAATGGATTGCATGTTCCGCTGCAGTTAAACTTGATGTCTTTTGTATTTTATCAGTTTAAAATTGTTGAAGACTAATGATATTTTATCCTGCATTATCTTAGTCATAATATTTCTTACTGGGCTAGTTGAGCTCACCCTTTCTTTCACTGTTCTCTTCAGGAATGAGAACGTAGCTGGGACGAGTCGGGGAATGGAGTGATGGTCCGAATGATAGTATTAGCTAGTATTCCTCACTATTCTGTTATATAGTGTGACAATAAATGTAACGAGGACTCTATTTGAGAGTGGATATTGTCTAGAAAGTAATATTTGTATTTAAACTCACAGCTCTCTTGTTGTATAATTAAGATTGTATTTTTATTCTGTACCATGTATTTGGCGACTCAGAATAGGTGATGTATTCCTATTTTGGGGGCGTCACATTGGGTCTCTAGTGTACTTGTGAGGTGAGGAAAAGGCTGTTGTTTCAAGACCAGATCATAGAATAGAACTGAACTCAAAAGAAGTACAACTAAGCTTGAGGATGGAGCGGGGAGCTTGCTGTCCAAGATAGATTAGTTGGGAACAGTTGAAAGTTTGACTATAAAACCTTGTAAAGGCTTCTCCGCCTGTTGAAGGAATATTTATTACTGATAGTAATAAGATCTCAAGTCCTGGAGAGGAGCTTGAGACTGGACATAGCTGCATACCCGGGATGTATGTTGTGAACCAGACAAATCTCTGTGCATTGTGTGATTGAATTTTTACTGTCTTGCATATTAATTTCTAACACTGTAAATTAAATATTCAAAAATTCAAAAAGGCCTTAGATAATTTTTAAATTTATAATAATCTATTCAACCCCCCTTCTAGATTATTATAGGGCTTTCAGATGATATTCTCATATATTCCAAAAGCCGTGAAGATCATGAGCAACACTTGAGGCTGATACTCCAAAAGCTTCGTGAAAACAAGCTTTAAGCCAAGTTGAAGATATGCGAATTCTGGCTTGAGGAAGTTGCATTCCTTGGGCACGTGATATTAAATCACGGAATATCTGTTGACCTGATAAAGATTGAAGCAATTCAAAGTTGGGAGCAACCTAAGTCGTTGGCCGGCAAGTACGTAGCTTTCTACTTAATTTGGTTATTATCGGAGATTCGTGGAAGAATTTTCTCAAATCGCTACTCCATTAACTCAGCTGACTCGAAAAGATATAAAATTCGGTTGGAGCGAGGAATGTGAGAAGAATTTTCAAGAACTCAAGAGGAGACTCATTTCAGCACCTGTTCTGACAATACCATCTGGCTCGGAGGGATTTATCATCTACAGTGATGCTTCGGGCAAAGGGTTAGGATATGTTCTCATGCAACATGGGAAAGTCATAGCCTATGCCTCATGACAACTCAAAGAATATGAGAGGAATTATCCTACTCATGATCTAGAGTTGGCAGCAGTCATTTTCGCACTAATAATCTGGAGGCATTACCTGTATGGAGAGAAGGTGGAGATCTATACGGATCATAAAAGCCTCAAATATTTCTTCACCCAAAAGGAACTCAACATGTGGCAATGATGTTGGCTTGAACTGTTGAAAGATTATAATCATACCATTCAATACCATCTTGAAAAAGAGAACGTGGTAGCTGACGCATTGAGTAGAAGATCATATGCGGGTACGAGTGCGATATTGTCAACGCAAAGGCCCATCTTGTATGACTTGCAAAGGATGGAGATAGAGTTAAAGACTCCAGGGACCCACGTGATGATGGCAAATATACGAGTAGAACCGATTTTAATCGATAAAGTTAAAGCTGCTCAAGCTACAGACCTGGAGTTAATGCGTATGAGGAAGAAAGTATAAGAAGGTGCTATTCCGGAAGCAAGAATCAATGAAGAAGGAATACTTAGAGTCAACTCCAGACTTTGTGTTCCTAACGACCCTGATTTAAAGTATAAAATCATGATGGAGGCACACAACACACCGTTTGCAATCCATCCTGGGAGTACCAAAATGTATTATGATCTTCGACATACATTTTGGTGGTGCAATATGAAGAGAGAGATAACGGAGTTTATCTCAAGGTGTCTAACTTGTCAATGAGTCAAGGCGGAGCATCAAGTGCCAAAAGGTCCATTGCAACCACTTGAAATTTCAGAATGGAAGTGGGAGCACATTACCATGGATTTCTTTACTGGTCTTCCCAATGTTTCTCAAGGCAAAGATGCAATTTGGGTCATTGTTGATAGATTGACCAAGTCTGCTCATTTTTTACCTATACGAGAAACTTATACACTTGAACGTCTTGCTCGTATGTATATAAACGAGATTGTAAGATTGCATGGTATGCCAATATCCATAGTTTTTGATCGAGACACAAGATTCACTTCAAGATTTTGGGTTAGTTTGCAAAAAGCTATGGGCACGGATTTACGATTAAGTTCGGCTTATCATCCTCAAACGGACGGGCAGTCGGAAAGCACTATTCAAACTCTTGATGATTTATTAAGACTCTATGTCCTTGAATTCAAAGGAAGTTGGGACAAGTTCTTACCATTGGTGGAGTTTTCCTACAAAAATAGTTATCAAGCAAGTATTGGCATGGCTCCATTCGAGGCGTTGTATGGATGCAAGTGTCGTTCTCCAGTATGCTGGGATGAGGTGGGTGAAGCAACGCTGTTGGGATTGGAGTTGGTACGTATGACTACAAAAAAGATTCAAACGATCCGATAACGTATAAAAACCTCATAAGATCGACAAAAGAGTTATGCTGATCTTCATCGAAAGGACGTGGGATTCAATATTGAAGATCATGTGTTGTTACGTGTTGCTCCATGGAAAGGAGTTACAAGATTTGGAAAGAGAGAAAAGCTCAATCCTCAATTCATTGGCCCATTTTTAATACTAGACCGAGTAGGAACTGTGACCTATAGACTCGCTTTACCGCCAAGTATGTCTCGTGTTCATAATTTTTTTCACATATCTATGTTATGTAAATATGTGAAAGACCCGAACCACATTATTGAATTAGAACCAGACGAGATAGCGAAAGATTTAACGTATGAAGAGGTACCAGTTAAAATCTTAGATAAGAAAGAACATATTCTACGCTCCAAGGTTATACCTCAAGTCAAAGTTTTTTGGAGAAACCACGATGTTGAGGAAATGACCTGGGAGTTAGAATCTGAAATGAAATCAAGGTATCCTCACCTATTCGTCGTACCAGGTATGTACCCTAATTTTAAGGGCAAAATTTCATAAGAAGGGGAGGTTGTAAGACCCCAACTTTTATGAATAAGGATGAATTTTTCTATAAATATCATTTTGAATAATTGTGGTGTTCATTTGTTATAATATTAAAGTTGTGGGTAATATTTATAAATTTTGCAAAGTAAGCAAGTTGTTATAAAATATTCGATTGGTCGGGAAATATTCGTTTAACAGGGAATATTCGTACGACGACATAATCATTGGTGGACCACACAACGGAATGAGAAAACGACAGAAATATTTTTTTAGAAAAATAACGGTGAAAGTTTTACCGTTAAACTATTGAAATACCCGGTGGTAAAAATATAGTAATACACGTGGTTGCATAGTAGCACATGGTATTAATTATTGATGCTTACATAAGAAGTCACTCAAGTTTTATTCAATTATTGCTACAGTAATTATTGCATCATATCTCTCATATTATTGATTCAATTATTGTCACAGTATCATCTGCATAATAATTTATATTATTAAATTAATAATTGAGACGATAAAGTTATTTATATTATTATTTGTAATATTGACGATGTCTAGAAGTTCTGTCAAAGAGAAGTTAGGTCATCTAATTGCTCGCCAATATGGAGAAATCTTTATCGGAAAGCCCCCTCTTTCCTGGGAACGAACTGGTTGTTAAATATTGCGAATTATAATAATGATAATAAATGTTGTTAAAAGTATTGAGTGGATTTTTATGAAGTATTTATTGTAAATGTTGCTTATTATTTAGACCCCTATTTATCCATTTTTTAAAACTGTCGGTAGAAGTTATCTCAGTTTTGTTATATATATATATATATTATACTAAGTTTTGTTTTTATGAAAAAATAGAATATATTATATTATATTCAAAGTTATTTGTTTTACTTGAATTTTATATTATTATTTTTAAAAAAATTCGACGTCTGGGAAAAAATTTTAATCCGTGAGTTTTAACAACTGTGCATCCGTGATTTTCAAATTCAAATAGTATCCTTTCCATTCTCCTATAAATAGGATGCTTAGCTAGAATTGAAAATCACACCAGAATCAAAGAATTCTTCTTCTATAATATTGAGCGTATTTCTTTCAAGTTTTAAGAAGCTTTTAGTATAGAAAATAGTGAAAGTTTTCTTCAAGACTATCTCCACTATACTAGTTGGAATACTCTTCTTTTCAAGGTAAGGGATGTTATTTTTGTTCAATATTCATATGAAATAATATTTTCTTCCATACTCTGGTGTATGTAAGTAATATTATTTCGTTTCAGATTTCGAATTCTACACTTATTTTGTTAAAGTTTTGGCTTCTATACTCCATGAAATTAGTAGAATATCCTTGATATTTGCGCTTCATCCAGTATCCTTTCATGGAAATATTATTCTGAGCATTCTGGATAAGTTTTAACTTTTTCATATCGGAGTACTATTCACGAGGTTACTATTCACGAATTACTATTCACAGGTTACTATTCACTCGGTTACTATTCACCCGGGGTACTATTCATGACAAAAATTGATTTCTTTTCGATCCAAATCATTTTTGATACAATATTATTCTTAAATTTTACTCCACAAAGCAGTATCATGTTGACAATTTGGACATTATTGAATTCTAGATAAATTAGATTATAAATCTTTAAAAATTTATCCTTTGCTTTCATTTAATTGAATTCTTATATCATTGTCATCATCCCCATGCTTATATTGTTATGAAAGTCATCTTTGGCCCGTAGTGCATAGATGGACTTGGTATGATTATAATAAGGGATTATTCGGTATAATCATGGCCGTAATGTTACAAAAGATATGGTAAAAGTCCTCATTGGCCCGTAGTGCATTGATGGACATTTATTGGCATGATCATGACCATTGATGAATGCACAAATATCCTTGGCCCGTAGTGCATGGATAATTCGTTGTCGTGATACTAATGAATATCCTTGGTTGTAGTGTAGGGGTGATTCGATGATGTGGATTATTTATTAAGCTGAGTCTCAGCGATAAAAGTGATGAAAAACCTTTTAAATCATAGAAGATAGTAGATATCGTGCTCTACTTGACTTTTTTAATGGATTGCTTGTTCTGCTGCAGTTAAACTTAATGTTTGTTATATTTTATCAGTTTAACACTGTTGAAGGCTAACGATAAATTATTCTGCATTATCTTAGTCATAATATTTCTTACTGGGCTAGTTGAGCTCACCTTTTTGCTTTCATTGTTCTCTTCAGGAAATGAGAACGTAGCCGGGTGATAAGTAGGTTTTATACCTACTTATTGAATATAAATTAACGAGAATTATGCTCATCGCAAGTAGATTTTAGTATGTTTTTAATTGGATTTTGTGTTTATTTTGCATTACTTGTAATCAGAACTCCTATGGTATGAAAATGCAGGAAATGGCATAGCTCGGCATTGGCAGGTGGTATGAGACTAGCGAAGTCATGGCACGTGAAACGAGTGTAGATAAGGAACTGAGCAGTTATGGAGGAACAAGCAACAAGCAACAGAACAACATGAAACAAAGAAGAAAAAACAAGTGTGCAGAACCAAAAAGCCACATGACCACACAAATTGAACAAGTTAGATTTCATGCATACCACTGGCCATCATCACCTCTACAAAAGCTAAAATTGCATACACGTGCACTCGTGCCCATTTTGTATTGGGACCTCGCGCGGCTGCGCGAGTCATCTGAAGCTGTTATTTGACTTAATTTTAAATTTTAAATTTGAAGCGCTTGAGCTTATCTAAACTATTCTGGTTGGTACCAGACATGTTTGTTGTTGGTTTTATCAGTTTTTCAATAGAGAACTAGGGTTCTAAGCTTTGAATTAATTCCAAAGAGGATTTGAGCATACACTTAAGATTTTCTACATCTTCTTTAGAATTCAGTCATTGAATAATAACTCATTTCATTTTGCTAGAAATTATTGGAGATTTGAACAACACTTTGTAACATAATCTGCAATTAGGTTTGATCAATTCTATCTTCTCTTTCAATTGATTTATTTATTTTCCATGTGTTACTATAATCCCATAATAGCTTTCGGTTCAGAAATGAACTAAATTCCATTATGGGATTCTAACAGATTTTGATATGTAATCTATAATTAATTTCCTGATTGCTTGATTGTTCATTTATCATTGGAATTTCTGTTATGATTGATTGGATTGCATGAATATTTGATCACCATTCATTTTATGTACTTATATGGAATTGAAAAATGACATATGAGTATGGTTGTAATCATGATAGCATGCGCTTCTGAGGCTAAAAAGTTTAGCTTTATATTTCGTGAACCAGATAGAAATATACTGTTTCACCGTGTGTAGTAATATAAGAGCTTGGACTTCAATTCAATATTGCTGCAATTTCACTTGGAAATATAATGATTTTGGTTTTATTGATGATTACATGATTTCTATTGAATGTGGAGGTTATGTAAGCAGGTCATAATGCATTGAAAAATGGTTATGTCTTGTAATTATTTAATACTTAAAGATGAATTATAAATGAAAAATATGAGTTATAATGTTTAAAGAGTATATATTTGATAAAAATTAGAAAATTTCAGTAAATATTTGTTTTAAATAAGAAAATTTCTAATCAAGATAGACATCCCACCCACAAAGTAAAGAAGTAAAGAATTTTGCCACAAATTGTATCTACATGCTCATTATTTACAAATCGAGACTAACAAGAAAAAATGAATTTGTTAAGAAAACAACTAAAGCCAACATCCACATTCACTCAACAATAATATTGACCTAAGCCAGTTAACTACATTTATTAAATTCGAAACAATCCCAATGCCAATGACCTTCATATTTTCTTTAAGCACATTTAAAAGCACTCTTCCACACCTATATGCTATTGATTCCCTGCATTTAATTTGAAATTTTAGATGGAACATGGATTAATTAGTAAAACTAATTTAAGCACAATCAATCATACAAATGTGTCCACTGAATACCAGTCACTGATACATTAACAGGTAAAAGCATTGTAGTAAGGAAATAGCATAATGATACCCACTTGCTTAAAAGGTTCATGTGCACCAAATTGGTTTGGAGCTCCTTTGCCTGATTAAAGAAAAAATAAAATAAAATAAGAACTTCAAAAATAATTGACCCAACCGCCAAAAAAGGTAAATTTGGTCAAACATATAGCCAAAAAAATCATCTGGGCCGTCCAAAATTTGGAATAAAACCCACCGTCCATGGACACAGCTAGAATATATATATTGTAGCAACAAATTCAAAACAAAACTCTACAAATAATTATGTACTTTACCTTTTTACAACACCACAGTTGGGCAATACGAAACTCATATTACAAAATGTATTAGAAAACAACTCAGTTAACATCATAGAGTACTGGAGCTTCTCATGTTACCATTCTCTTATGATTTCGTCTATGAGTTCATCAACCACGTCCGGTCCACATCCTTTATAATGTCATCTGTTTCAACATATGTAAACATCACCTCATTCCACCCAAAGTCCCACATATAGTTAACATTTGGATCTGTAATTTTGATGTTTCTCTCGAGCATTTTGAGCAGGTTTTCAGCAGCATCACTACATATTCAAACTACCAAAACAACCATCATTCCATACCCAAAATCATCATAACCATGTATAATTAGTTAACTTTATACAAAATACGAAACACAAAAAATACACACATGCAGAAATTAATACATACTCAATCATCAACACTTATCTAACCACCAAAATAGCAAGCTAGTCGCTACTGATTTTAAAATTTTTTGGGAGAGTTTCGTTTAAAAATAGATATCCAAACAAATATAAACCTTATTATAAAACTTACAATCATCCATACATATCCAAACCACCAAAAAAACCATCATTTCATACCCAAAATCATCATACCATGTAGAAATTAATACATATTTAATCATCAACACATCCAACCACCAAAACATCAAGCTAGTAGTTACTAATTTCAAGAAATTTCGGCAGTGTTTCCTTTAAAAATAGATATTCAAAAAAATCTAAACCTGTTTAAAAAACTTACAATCATCCATACATATTCAAACCACCAAAAAAAACATCATTCCATACTCAAAATCATCATAACCATGTATAATTATCCAACTTTACAAAAGACAGAAAACAAAAATATATATATGCAGAAAATAGAGAAACAACATGTTGAGCATAACCCTTTACTTTACACTTACACCAAATATATTCTTTACAAAAACATGACAATTCTTACACTTACAAGTATCCTTCAATATATACCTAAAATATTTGGAATTCCAAAATTATCGAAATATGTGAGTAAAAATAAAACAATTACAAATCCGAAAAATATAAGACCCTTACTTTACCCCTCAATTATCTAAAAAATAAATGAGCACACATATTTGTATGTAATGGGGGGGGGATGATTTAGATTGATATAAGTAAGAATTTAAAGAGATTGTAATAAATAATCAATTTATTTAGAAAAGATATGGACTTACGATCAAATAAAGTTTTCTTAGTACCATTTCAACAAATGGTTCATTTGCTTAATGATTTAAATCATAAATCTGTATTGGTGGCAGTATAATGGTGTGTGAGTTTGATTTGTGAGTGTTTGATTGGTTACAGTTATGTGTGTGTATTTGTGCATATATTATGTGTGTTGTGTGTACAGAGACAATTTAGTTCATACTCATTGCGAATTACCACTCCTACATTATTATGATTTAATCTTCTTCAACCTCAGAGAAAAAAATAATGAATAGTAAATAAGCGGGTAAAAAGATTAGATAAAAGGTAAGAAAATGATGATTAAAAAAACTTATCATACGGTATTTTCTAAGTCGTCATCCATCTGTCACGACATTAATGAAAATAAATTAAAACAAATAAGTTATTAAAAAAGCAATAAGATATATTTAGAGAGTTAATCGGATGATAAACTTACACTACCAAATATAACATCATCCATCCATCGTCGATGATTGTGCAGCTTAAAAGCAGTTAGTAGCTACACAATAAATTTCATAAGCCATATATAATTAACATCAATTACAATGAAATTTCATACAATTAACATGCATTTAATCAAACATAATACATACACATCCAATTCCCGAACCAAAATTAAGGAAAAACACCTAAATTAGCCTACAAATTTCACAAAATGAACACTCAATAATAACCACCAACATCCATTCCATCCTAACATTCATAATTAAAAAATCTATTTCATCATAACTATAAACCTATTTCATAATAAAAATAAAAACAGCCAAATTAAAAGACACCCAAATGTGTGTTGTTGTGTGTTTGCGTGCTATTGGTGTGGAAGAGAGAGAGATAGAGTGAGAACACAAATTTAAAACAAATCTAAACACCCAAATTTGTGTGTTTTAAATCATATTTTAAAACACAAACATTCAAAAACTGAAGCTGTCGTCGACTTTAAATATTCTTTGTATTGATTATTTTATAAGAAGACTTTAAATATTCGACAACTTCAGTTAAAGATTTCAAGCTATGATGAAGTAGATAAGAATATAGAGGCCTTCCGAAAGCATCGAATGAAAAAGAAAAAGTAAAAAGTATCGATTTCAAACCTTCATACCACCAACCATAATCGCTTAAGTAAAACGACTAATCATCGATAAAGACTTCTAATACATAAGAAATTATTTCATTCAATGATATTTATTTTAGCTCACATTTCAAATTAAAGTATGCATCCAAAGAAGTAATAAATAACATAAAGTTAATTCTCATTTTTAAAACAAACTCCCAACAAACAATTAGAATTTAAAAGGAAAAACCCCAATCTAGCTGGGATGGGACCAAATCATGAGTTTGGACATAAAGTTCATGTGGTGTAGGTTTCTTTCAAAAACTCATTACAAATTAAGCAAATGCTATGTAATTAGCTAAAGAAGCATAAAATAGGTTTTATTTCTATCATTTGTCCCACAATTTCAACAACCAATCGTGTAACAAAGCAAGCATCGCTTTCAAAAAAAATATTTTTAAAACAAAAAATATTTTAAAACTGCAACACAAAAATCGATCTTTACGTCTCAAATGTGAGAAATTGAACAAAACCCACAATTCCACCCCCCCAAAAAAATAATTAAATAAGAGCTATTTCCGACATACAAATCCACACATATAGCTAAATAAATATCATAAAAATGAACTGAAACAGAGCAATCAAAAAGTGAGCTATAAAAACCAACAATTGAACCTACAATTTAATTTTCAAGGACAATTAAGAAAACTATGGTTCTCAGTATATGTCAGATCAAGCTTCAAGATGTTGTTTAACATACCTTAAGAGGTTTGAAAGGATCATCGCTCGGAAACGTTGTGTCAAGGAAAAATATCCCACCTTGATAATGCGTTCCTACAACAAAATTTGATGTAATTAGATTTTTACTTGGGGAAGTTAAATTTACAACAAACTTCTTGGAATAAAAACTTCTTAGAATGTAACCATGCCTTCCAAACTTCTTGGAATAAAAACACAGATCAGTTCATGGTAGCCTCAGCTAAGTCACAAAAACTTTTCAATTATGCCTTTAGCAATCGACCTAATAAACCATAATCAATAGTTCCAATTGCAAGAATATGGATTTGCGTATGTGATGATGTTTATAACCTTGCTAGGGAAAAGCATGAAGTACTCTAGGTAAATGTACAACATTCTTCTTTTATTTCATGATCTGATGTTAACATGTTGTTTAAGCTTCAATGCAAAACTCGATGTATGCTTTGGTAACTTAAATTGAAATAATAAAAACTTAAAACGGATTTGGTCATATTTTCTTAGAATCTTTATTAATTAATGTCTATTAAATGTGTGACAGTTTCAAAGTTGAATTTTTTAGCTAACCTTCAATATTGGAGGCAGAAGTTGGACCGTTTGAGTTATTAGTATCATTTCACCAATCAAGAAATGAGTTTTAGGCACTAAGCTCAATTCTTTGGGTTAACCAACATAATATTTTGGCACATTAAATTTTTGTTAAGGCTAGATTTTACAGTAGGGTAGCCAAGCTAAAAATTTGGGATAAGCTGCTTGGAGCCAATGAAGCCAGTGCTTGGATTAAACTTGGGGTGTCCAAACCTTAATTTCAGGTCTAACAAAAATTCCATGCAATTTGAAGAATAAAAATTAAAGAAACTTCCACACATCCTGAAAACATGATTAATTGAAAATGTCAATAATGGAAAATGGTCTTGCGGTTGCTACCACTTGCTAGCCCACACATTGTAATTTAGCCCACACAGTTTCCCTCTCTCCTCCTCTTATTCACATTGATTCGACTAAATTTCCTTACCAATATTGATATACAAAGATTTGGAGAGTTTTATTTTTTTGATTATGATTCTCCTCTCATTGGTGTGCTTTGTTGAATAAATATGAAAATGTTCAAAATCTACTTGAACAGCTGACTAATTTCAAAATTTTATTGTTCCATGAGTTGTTTTTGGTTACCAAGTGTTTGAGTTACCAAGTGATTCATTGTTTAATGAAATCCCATTACAACTATTTTTTGGTTCCATGAAGTAGCAGGGGATTATTCCAAATTAGATTTGATTGCAATTCGTTAACAAAATGGTCGACAACCCTCATGCCCTCATCACCAAAATAGTCCACCTCTAAGCTTTCTTTGTCTTAAAGAAAAAATGGAAAGCCTAATATAGATAACACATAATATCATAATGAGCATGGACTGATTTTGACATAGTGTACATGAATAAGTTTTATTTCCATCATATATATATATATCAGGATGACTTAATAGATAACATCTAGTAAACCGTCACCAAGCTACTTGGCTAGCATACAAACATCCCAAAACAATCATTATACTTAGGCATATAAAGGATATTATTCCTCACTATTATTTTGAGTTCCATACAAAACCTAAGGTAAACCCAAGTACAGGGTTTGGAACCAATAAACACAAAACTTTAAAAGCATAAAGATTTACCTCTGCTACGTGAGTTGTTTTACAAAAAGAATGTCTATGCATATATAATTGCATGATTAAATTATAAATAGTTGGCATGGAAACTAATAAATAAACGTCAAAGAATGGGATGTAAGAGACATCACTCTCTCCAGAACCACAGACATCACATCACCTATGCCTCCCAGTGTCTTGATAAAAAAAAATCAAAATAACAAATATAAGAGTTAACCTCAAGTTTAATAAATTATAATTATATCCTTCATCCGTCTTACTCCCTCATCTTTAGAACACCATTTCCTCCTAGTAAATACACACACATGTAATAGTTCCATGTGCATGCTTATCAATAATATAGAACCTGTTAATTTTTTCCCTCAATTTGAATAGAACCATTTACATTATAGATAGATTTTGGTTGGTAAATATCTCATTTTGAATGAATTGTTTAGAAATGCAAGACACTACTAAAATACACCATTTTTTTATTCGGGGGTCATCTTTAGATTTTCATTTAAAGACATGTAAATGGTTCCATTCAAACTGTAGCAAATAAGTTTGTACTATAAGGCAGGGGTAGTCGAGAATACCATTTCTTGAGAATGAGACAAAAAACATAATGCTCTAATTTTCTATCAACATACATGATTTCGGTATCCCATTAAATATATACTCCAAGGCACCACTATAAATTAGACAAAAATTAGTAGTAATAAATAAATACATCGAAGAATAGCTTATATCCACCATAAAAAAACAACACCGAGATTTATGATAAATAATAATAATCTGGAAATGAGATTGAACCTCTAAATTAAAACCAATAATAGTAGCATCGACAACCCACCAAATCTCAAAGAGCTAAAACCCAACAAAGTGATAGGATATCCACTACTTCTATAAAGTCCTTAAATTTTCAATTAGATTTAATTAGATAATCTGAATCTGAACTAAAAACATAAATTTTTAATTAGATTCAAAAAAGTAATCCACAACCTCACAACAAACCATCACTTCAAAAAACAAAATCAAACAAAAAGTATGATTGTGATACTTTTTCTTCTTCAGGTCATGTTCCTCTTTTATTATATTATTGAGGTCTTAGGAGAGGATTTCATACTCATATTAGGCTTTCTATCCATTATTAGCGTTTATTTGTGGATTTGTGATTGTGATTTGCATATGTATTCCAACTCTTGAGAGGATGAAAAACAACTCTTCTTTTCTTCTTATGTTTCATATTTATTATGAAGTATACAAAGCCATACACAAACCACCAACTCCAGCTCAAATTCTTCCTAAGCCAACATTGTTCTGTTTTTATTAGTTGTGGCCTTCAGTTTTATCAAATCAATATACTCCACATCTGAAACTTACGCCTACCTGTCCCTTTTTTTATTTGCAAGTCTGCTTTATTTTCATATCAAGGAATTATGTGATAAAAAGTTGCCATAAAACTTAATTGAAGAGTCAGTATCCAAAGTCCAACACTGAAGTGTCTGATGTATTTCCGTTTCATGTATTTAACAAAGTTAGTTGAATAGTTGATTGTGCCATGAAAATTTAGGAAAGTAGCTGCTACATCTTAGTATAGTTAATCTGAAGTTTTTTTTTTGGTAAATTAGGTGAGTGGAAGTGGGTTGGCTAAAGTGTGTACTATATAATGCATTTTCTGTTGTTAGGTATGGGTTGTAAGTAGGATTCAGGTTCTGAGGTATAGAAATGTTTGCCTTTTTTCTTTAGATAATTTATGCAAACTTTACTTGACTGTCTTGTTTATCACTTTACCATTTGTATACATACAGTAAATAATAAGATATTAATTAACTTTATTAGCGTGAGACAGTTTGAATCATGAGTCAATTATAACTGAGGCAATGAGCCATGAGTCAATTATAGCAAAAATCACAACAGAAAACAAACTCTAAAAATATGGTCCTAATGTATATACAAAATAAACATACAAAGATATATGAATGAGCAACAACCTGAGGTTTTATGAACAATCTGAAGTGCAAAATCTACCGGTGGACCGGGTTACAATATAGACTTCCTGAACAAATCCTGACAATTGAAAAACAATTTAACCTGATTATGGATATACATGACATACAAAATAAATAAAAATAAAAATACATGTATAAATTTCACACATTTTAACATAATTGATGAGAACAATAAAAAGTATATTAAAATATACCGAAACTTTCTTGGGAACTAATAGTGAATTCAAGATATGATTACGACCCATAATTCACTTTGACTTTAATACTTGGAATTGGGCCGATCTTTGTTCAATCGAATTCCTCTTACGTACCACCATTCCCCTGGCCTCATTTCCCAAGTGCAGTAGCCCTCCTACCGGCCCGCCTCTTGCCATCGTTCTCCTCTTTGTCGGAGAGAAAATTCCAATCATTTTCATCATCTCTTTTGTATATACTTGTTAGTGCTAGTAAATTTTCTGTCCAGAACATGTGAAAATGTAGAGTGTTGGAAATGTATGGTTTCAAGTACTTGAATTTTAAGCTAAGAGGAAAATGATGAATGAAAAAAGAATCAAACTTTTCTGACCCACTTTTAAGTCACAGAAAAAAGAACAACAACAAATATATACAAATCTATTGGAGTTAATAAGCACCAAATAAGCTATTCTCTATTGTAAAACTCTAAGCTACTTTGCCCATATATATAATTTAGTCAAGATAAGAGAATTTCTAAATTCATCATGCAAACATTTAAAAAAAAATAAAAACAGTTAAAAAATAAATAATAGAAGTAGGCATGCTAACATTACTCAAGTTTGCTTCCATCTCTAGGTACTTCAGTATATGGATATACAGGACATAAAAAGCTAAGCAAAAATAGTTCTCCTCCAACTTGTCATGTGGGAACACAGACTTTGGATAAAAAGAAAATTTGATTACTTATCCATAATATGTATTCAAGGCTATGCAGTAGACTAAATAAAAAAATATTGTTTAATCAACAGCTAGGTATGCCCACTGAAACAACACATGCCTGCTCTGCTTCCCCCATTCCCCCACTCAAAAAGGTTTACTCTCTTTTCAGCCAAAAACCTTTCAAATGCTTCTAATTTGAAAAGTTTTTCAGAATATGATATAACAATTCCATAATAGATTTTTACATACTAAACTAAAAATTTACATCCCTTAATTCTTAATCAAACAAATGACTCTATTAGTCCATAACAACTCGGTAAAGAATACCACATTACAATCCCAATATTATATTCAATAACCCAATTGAAATTCGATTCATATGAACACAAAACACAAACATAATATAAAAATGATTTAAAAAAACAAAAAAGAAATCCTACACCTAATTAAACATATATAAAAACAACTCAACAAACAGTCAAATCAATCTACAATACAAATGTGTATATGGAATATGTATATGACTATATGTACAAACCATTAGAAACTTAAATTTCTCCTTGGAGAAGGATTACCCATGATCATCGGTGATTTGAAAAATACATTATGGTAATTAGTTTTCATGTGTTTGCGACGGTTCCCTATGCATAATAGTTTCACCTGACATTACTTTTTACACACCCCCTGTCCTGCAAAGATTGACTAATTGATTGAATTTTTTCCAGCAAAATGATTCTTAATTTTTTGCTCAATGATGAACAACATATGATAAAATTATTTAAGATATCAAAACGGACAAATCTTTTCAGGATTAATGGAGTGAACCAAATGAAATGGAAATCTCACTTAACATCACATCATTGCAATCACAAAAATGCTCAAATTGTACCATAATTTTTTGAGATGCAACAAAATGAGCCATCAAATACTATAATAGTATACAAAATTACACTTCCAAAATGCCCAATTAACCCTTAACCAAGATTAAGATTTGGAAACTGAAGCAACCAAACACATGGACGGTGGGATTTATCTCAAATTTTGGACGGTCCAAATGATTTATTAGGGTGAGCGGAAAATTCAAAATCAGTTAGATGACCCAACATGTGTCTTCATATCCATCCCATTCTAAATCACATAAGTTTGTAAGCTTTTACCATTTCTCAAACTGTTGGCTAACTCTGCACATAAAGGATCTTAACATTCCACTCTTACTATACAAATTCATTAATGCATTTACTGTGAACAAATCTTTGCAAAAGTCAAACTTTATAGCCATTTAATGAACTTGCCATCCAACTTACAATATTCTTCAAATATATTAATTTGAAAACCACACACAAATTCTCATATCAAATCTAAAAAAAAACTCCCTTAAGGCAGTACCCATGTGGGAATTCAAACCAACCAACCCATTCTACAAATAATGCACGTGAATCACCTTCCCACACCTCAAATCCAAAAGCTCCCCACATGCCCAGAAATCATGGCATTGCACGCAACCCCATCTGTCTCAGTCATTTCATCAACCACATAACGACCATTATAAATATAATCATTCTCTACATAAAACTTAAATAAATGAACTACTCATAAACACATCCAAATCAAAACCCATAAATTTAATCATGTCATGAATCAATTTACACAACTTTACCGCATGTAAAACTATACTTCCCATAACTCAACATCTTAAAATAAACTAACAATGAAAAATCAAAGCTACCCACTATAGTAAACCCTCTAATCATCCAATTCCAAAGCGAGGCATAAGACAAATCAAGCTGACAAAACATATTTTTTAGAATCAATTAACCAACCGGAAAGACCCCTGATTCCATTCACATGAATTGATAAATTAAGCACACAAACTCACGGAATTGACGTTGTCGACCGAGAGGCGTTGGCGTGGGGCACCTCTTCCACCTCTCAAACATCTGGAAGTTTGAAGCGCGAGGTCGTAATGGCGGAGGAGTTGTGGAGCAAGACAGGTGTGACAACCCGAGAATTTAGAAAAATTTTAAAATCATAAATGATGGATTTAAGGTCAAATAATAGACCTAGACAAAAAATAAGTGTATACGTTTGATATTTTTAGGAAGGAATTTTGAGGATTTCAAAATTCTGTGAAGGATTTAGGTGAATTATTCAGGATTAAGTGTATACGTGAATATGTTCTGTGTATATGGTCATTTATGTGTTTAGAATGTGGTTAAGGGTCAAGGTTTGACCAGATAAATTTTATCAGTGTCAAACCCTAAGATTATTGTCAAATATCGTTTTTCAATTAGAAAACCCTAATGGCTGAGAAGAAACCCTAGAAATCGGTTCTTGAAACCCTAAGTTTAGTTCCGGGAATTTAAAACCCTAATTCGGTATATGGAAACCCTAAATTGGGGATTTAAGTACAACGTATATGGTTTTTGTATTAATCACAAACTTAATTAGGGATAACTGTGACGCCCCCAAAATAGGTCCATTCCATCCAACCCATTCTGAGTCGCCAATACATGGTACAGAAACAACTACAACTTTATTATTACAACATATAAACTCTGAGTTTAAATACAGATATTGTCATCTAGACAATATCCACACGCAAATAAATCCCCATCATAATTATTGATACATTATTTTAAAAATGGTGAGGACTACTAAACAACTCTCTCTAGAACCTTCATTCCATACCCCGACTAGTACTCGCTACATTCTCGCCTCCTGAGAAGAAAAATGGAACAAAAAGGAAAAGGGTGAGCTCAACTAGCCCAAGAGAAATGTTACGACTAAGATAATATAGAACAAATTATCGTTAGTCTTCAACAGGAAAAATCGATAGAATACAATAGACAACAAGTTTCCGATCAATATTCGCAATGAAAATAATAATTCATAGAAGAGTTACGTAGAGAATGAAATCTACTATAATCTATGAATTTAATACCCATCATCAATATTTTATCCTCGTAACATCAATCAATATTCATCTCAAATCAAATATTCATCTTTGCACTACAAAAGCCAAAGATATTCATCGATCCATTATGTTCATCTCAACACTGCTTCATCTTTGCACTAAAGGCCAAAGATATTCATCACTTCATTCATGTTCATTTAAACACTGCTCATCTTTGCACTACAGCCAAAGATATTCTTCACCTCGGTTATGTTCATTTAAACACTGCTCATCTTTGCACTACGTGCCAAAGATATTCTTCAAAATCATTCATCTTTGACTACAGCCAAAGATATTCAATAATATCATTATTTAAGACCGAGGATGATGAAAAATATTTTTAAAGAAACGAATCCAAAGAAACAAAATGACAAGGATTAAGGATTCAGATTGGTTTTATCCACGTCCAAAAATACCTCAAAAATAATCACAAGGGTGTAAAATTCAAGAATGATCAAAACATGGATACAATCAAAGCTAGTATCCGTAATAGATATTTTAGACGAAAAGAAAAATTTTCATTTTTCTATGAATAGTCTTCAAATATTCGTGAATAGTGGTCAGATACGTGAATAAAGGTCAGTATCGTGAATAGTAACTCAAACACCAAAAGATGGAAATTCCACAAAAAAAACATCTTCACGCTTCATTAATAGTACTCGTGAATAAGAACTCATGAATAGTAACTCATGAATAGTAACTCATGAATAGTAACTCATGAATAAATAACCCGACATGAAAAAGTTCCAAATTTGATAAAAGTTCCAACCAATATTTCAAAGATAATGATATTGAAGAAATAATATCATCCGAGAAGAAAATAACATCCCTTACCTCGAAAGACAAGACTTCTAGTTGAAACACCTGGATATAGTCTTTGAAGGGAACTTGCACTGCCTCTAACAATACTCAAAGTATACTCAAAATACTCACAAGAATACGCTCGATAATATAGAGAGAAAGAGAGAAACTTGTTTACGTGTGATTTTCAATTTTAACTTAGCCTACTATTTATAGGAAAATGTTAAGACGCCAAGCAGGACTTAACTCGCAACTTTGATGGCTTTACTCGCTACTATTCCCACCCACCACATTTGAAAATTCAATTGAGCACATTTCTCACCAACCAAAAGTGGGGCCCACCAATTCTAGAATTTTCCACCAAAATCAATTATAAACCTAATTTCCTAATCACCACCTCTTAAAATTCATAACAAATCATTCGCTCATTTTAATCGGTTCAAAATTTTTGGACATATACTCAACTTATGTATGTATAACATATCCAAAAATTACAACGATCCAACTAGTTGGATTAAAAATTATAACTCACGCAATATATCGTAAAAATACTGATTTGATTTTAATACCTCCTTTCCGACAAAAATTACCGATAAAACACCTCAACATTAAATCATTCAATTATAACCACATAAAACAAATAAATCCATCATTTATAAATATTTTCTTATCATATAAATCAATAATTAATTATTCACAAATAATATTACGTAATCACAATTATGACAACCAGTAGCTCCTGGAAAGAGGGGCTTTCGATAAGGATTTCTCCTCATCGGCGCCGCAATTAGGTGACCAAACCTCTCCTCGATGTAACTTTCTAGACATTGCCAATAATGCTATCTAATAATATTATTTAAATAATATGAATTATTGATCCGATAATGGAGATAATGTGCGTTGACAATTATTGAACAACAATAATATAAAATATCAACGCAAAGAATTATTGAATCAATAAAATAAAATATTGAATAAGAATTCACTCGTGAAAATTATTGAGTAAAGGCCTTCTTACGTAAGGATCAATAATTCAACAATCTTGTAATACCTGGTAAGCATCTTTATGCAACCAATGCCAGACATCGTATTTTAACCACTGGGTATTCCAATGTCTTAACGGTAACAATAACTACGCCAGAGTTATTTTAACCAACTTATATTTGTCATTTTCTTCATCCAATCGCTTTTTACATTTATGGGGCCCACACATGGTCGCATACTGTGTCGCATTTAATATTCCCCGACAACAATAAATATTTTATAACCACTTGCTTATTTTGAAATATTTATGTATTTAACCCCTAACTATCCACATTAATCAAATCAACCCTTACTATTTCAAAATAATAAATAGAGAAAATTAAATTTCATTAATAATAAGTTGGGGTCTTCTGATAACCCTAATTGATTAATTAGAAATTCTAATAATTAAAACCCTAATTATTAGGAACCCTAATTTGTAAATTTAAAACCCTAATTTGTAATTAGGTAATTTTAATTCTTAATTAGGAAATATTAATCCTAATTTGTTTAAGTCCTAATATGATTAGGAAATTATAATATAATATGGAAACTCTAATTATAATTTAATTATCATTATTTTCTATTTTGAAAATCTAAGTTGAAAATCCTAGAAATTGGTATTTATGGAAACCTTAGGTTTTAACTCTAAAGTCAAACCCTAAGGGTTTGATCAAATGACAATTTTAGAATTAAAATGGTATGAAAATGACTATTATACCCTTATGTCACATTCTTTAATTTGTAGCTTGCACATCTTGCTATAATCTTGAGTGGGTGAACTAACCCTAGCCCTAGCCCTAGCTATGTGTCCAAAATCAGCCATATAGATTGCTAGAAACATTTGATCATATCAATTATATAGATTAAGAAAGAGAAAATGCACACTTTAATTCTCATTCTCTCCAACCCTTTCTTTCCTAAATCCGAAATCTAGAGTGAGAGAGAGTGATAAGATAAGCCAATATCAGTTCTTAGCTTAGCAAGATTAGAACTCAAAGATCAGAATCTAGATCAAGCTTTAAAGGAGGTATAAACCCAAAATTTTGAAAATCATGTGATCCATGTTGTTTGATGTTATTTGTTGTTTAAAGTTGTGTATATAGGTGTCATATAGTGATCTGGGTGGTTAGATTATATATCTATAACATCTAGATGCACGAATTTAAAGATTTCTCAAATCTAGAAATCTGGAAAAAATGGTGTCTGACAGTCAAATTTCAGGTCTCCTAGATCTGTCTCTGTTAATTGTTTTGATGTTTTAAAGGTTTGTACTTGTTGTATGTTATAAGGTCTTGGATCTGGAACTTGAACCAAGTCCAGAACATGTGTAGATCGAAAGTTATAGGCAGTCAAAGGTCATTGACCGTTCACGAAATGAGTTTTTGGGCAGCCCAGTTTTTGCCCAGAAAATTCTGACAATGTTTTCTGAGCCTTAGATCTTGTAGTATGTTAGTGTTTTGGCTATGTTGTTGTTTGATCCTTGCAGTCTGATGTGATGCCACCAAAATAGGTATACATTACCCATCTTGAGTCGCCAAATACATGGTACAGAATACAAATACAAACTTAATTATATAACCGTTGTGTAATATACGACAAAACATAGCTGAAAGTTTAAACAGGAATGTTACCTTCTAGAAAATATCCACTGTCAAATAGAGTCCTCATTACATTTATTGTCACACTATTTTATAAAATAGTGAGGACTACTAATACACCATCTCGGACCATCACTCCGTTCCTCGACCAATCGAATATTATATAACCACTTGCTTATTTTGCAAAATTTGTAAATATTACCCACAACTATAACATTATATCAAATCCACACCATAATATTCAAAAATATATTTCGAGAAAATTATTCTTTATTCATAAAAGTTGGGGTCTTACAACCTCCCCTTCTTATGAAATTTCATCCTCGAAATTAGGGTGCGTACCTGGTATGTCGAAGAGGTGAGGATACCTTGATTTCATTTTAGATTCTAACTCCCAGGTCATTTCCTCAACATCGTGGTTTCTCCACAAAACTTTGACTTGAGGTATAACTTTAGAGCGTAGAATATGATCCTTCTTATCCAAGATTTTAACAGGTACCTCTTCATACGTTAAATCTTCGTCTATCTCGTCTGGTTCTAATTCAATAATGTGGTTCGGGTCTTTCACATATTTACGTAACATAGATATGTGGAAAACGTTATGAATCGAGGATTGAGCTTTCCTCTCTTTCCAAATCTTGTAACTCCTTTCTATGGAGCAACACGTAACAACACATGATCTCCAATATTGAATTCCACGTCCTTTCGATGAAGATTAACATAACTCTTTTGTCGATCTTGTGAGGTTTTTATATGTTGTCGGATCGTTTGAATCTTTTTCGTAGTCATACGTACCAAATCCGGTCCCAACAACATTGCTTTACCCACCTCATCCCGGCATACTGGAGAACGACACTTTCTTCCATACAACGCCTCAAATGGAGCCATGCCAATACTTGCTTGATAACTATTGTTGTAGGAAAACTCCACCAATGGTAAGAACTTGTCCCAACTTCTCTTGAAGTCAAGGACACAGAGTCTTAATAAATCTTCAAGAGTTTGAATAGTCCTTTCCGACTGCCCACCCATTTGAGGATGATATGCCAAACTAAATCGTAAATTCGTGTCCATAACTTTTTGCAAACTAACCCAAAATCGTGAAGTGAATCTTGGGTCTCGATCAGAAACTATGGATACCGGCATACCATGAAATCTTACAATCTCATTTATATACATACTAGCAAGACGTTCAAGTGTATAAGTTTCTCGTATTGGTAAGAAATGAGCAGACTTGATCAATATATCAACAATGACCCAAATCGCATCTATGCCTTGAGAAACCTTGGGAACACCAGTAACGAAATCCATGGTAATGTGCTCCCACTTCCATTCTGGAATTTCAAGTGGTTGCAACGGACCTTTTGGCACTTGATGCTCCGCCTTGACTCGTTGATAAATTATACACCTTGAGATAAACCCCTCTATCTCTCTCTTCATATTGCTCCACCAAAATGTACGTCGAAGATCACGATACATTTTGGTACTCCCAGGATGGATTGCAAATGGTGTGTTGTGCGCCTCCATCATGATATTATACTTCAAGTCAGAATTGTTAGGAACATAAAGTCTGGAGTTGACTCGAAGTATTCTTTCTTCATCGATTCTTGCTTCCGGAATAACACCTTCTTGCACTTTCTTCTTCATACGCATCAGCTCCAGGTCTGTAGTTTGAGCAGCTTTAACTT
Source organism: Panax quinquefolius (assembly GCA_020205615.1). Lineage (NCBI taxonomy): Eukaryota > Viridiplantae > Streptophyta > Magnoliopsida > Apiales > Araliaceae > Panax > Panax quinquefolius. Next base: position 87,790,244 of record CM035159.1, on the reverse strand, counting down.
TATCGATTAAAGTCGGTTCCACTCGTATATTCGCCATCATCACATGGTTGCCTGGAGTCTTTAACTCTATTTCCATCCTTTCCAAGTCATACAAAATGGGCCTTTGCGTTGACAATATTGCACTCGTACCCGCATATGATCTTCTACTCAATGCGTCCACCTACTCACGTTACGCTTTTCCGGGATGGTATTGGATGGTATGATCATAATCTTTCAACAACTCGCAAGCCATAGTCGTTTGCCGCATGTTGAGTTTCTTTTGACTGAAGAAATATTTGAGGCTTTTATGATCCGTATAGATCTCCACCTTCTCTCTATACAGGTAATGCCTCCAAATCTTAAGCGCAAAAACGACTGCTGCCAACTCTAGATCATGAGTAGGATAATTCCTCTCATATTCTTTGAGTTGTCGAGAGGCATAGGCTATGACTTTCCCATGTTGCATGAAAACACATCCTAACCCTTTGCTTGAAGCATCACTATAGATGATAAATCCCTCCGAGCCAGATGGTATTGTCAGAACAGGTGCTGAAATGAGTCTTCTCTTGAGTTCTTGAAAACTCTTTTCACATTTCTCGCTCCAACAGAATTTTGTATCTTTTCGAGTTAGCTGAGTTAATGGAGTAGCGATTCGAGAAAATCCTTCCACGAATCTCCGATAATAACCAGCTAAGCCGAGAAAGCTACGTACTTTGGTCACTGACTTAGGTTGCTCCCAGCTTTGATTTGCTTCAATCTTTGTCGGGTCAACAGATATTCCATGATTTGATATCACGTGCCCAAGGAATGCAACTTCCTCAAGCCAGAACTCACATTTCTTCAACTTGGCATAAAGCTTGTTTTCACGAAGCTTTTGAAGTATCAGCCTCAAGTGTTGCTCATAGTCTTCACGGGTTTTGGAGTATATGAGGATGTCATCAATAAAGACGAAAACAAAGTGATCCAAATATTCCTTGAATACTCGGTTCGTCATGTCCATGAAGGCCGCATGAGCATTAGTCAATCCAAAAGACATGACTAGGAATTCATAATGCCCATACCGAGTTCTGAAAGCAGTCTTTGGAATGTCATCAGTTTTAATCTTCAACTGATGATATCCGGAACGAAGATCAATCTTTGAAAAGAATTTGGCTCCTTGAAACTGGTCAAACAGTCATCAATGCGAGGTAATCTGCACCTTTATTTTGATGGTGACATGATTCAACTCCCGATAATCAATACAAAGTCGCATACTTCCATCTTTCTTCTTCACGAATAGAATAGGAGCACCCCAAGGAGACGTCTTAGGGGCGAATGAAATCGATGTCTAACAATTCACAGTAGTTGGGTTTTTAACTCCTCGAAGTTCAATAGAGCCATTCGATATGGGGATTTGGAAATGGGTTTTGTCTGGATTCAAGGTCGATACAAAATTCAATTTCACACTCTCGGGGTAGGCGGAAGTTCTTCGTGAATATGTCGGAAATTTTTTAATAATAGAAATATCATTCTAATCGATTTATTTTTATTTAAATCAGACATGGGCTAAGAAAGCTTGACATCCGCTTTTCAATAAACGAATAGCTTTATGACTTAATATGACATTGATTGATTTTATTGGTTTGGTTGCTTGAATTAGCATAATAGGTTGGTTAGAATATGAAAGCTAACAACCTTATTTAAAACAATCGATTTTAGCATGATGAGTAGTTAACCAATCAATCCTAAAAATCACATCAAATGCAAGTATTTTCAAGGAAATAAGATCGACGGTGTAACGTGCGGTTGCGATTTGAATCACACAAGACTTATAAACCGTGGATGTAATGAAGGTTTCTCCCAATGGAGTTTCAACAGATAAGTCAAAGTCTAATTTCTCCGAAGTCAAATTTAAACGTTGAGCGCAAGTAGGAGAAATAAAGGAATGGGTAGAACCAGTATCAAATAAAGTATAAACTTCGCTAGAGTTTATGATTAGCTTACCCGTAATCACCTCGTTCGGATTCCTCACTTTTTGGGAGGTTACGACAAACGCTATCCCTTGAACTACCGGTTTTGTCTTGTCTGGGACACCATTTGATGTCTCCATCCCAGCTGGACTTGACTTTGGTGCACGACAAAATCGGGCTAGGTGACTTTCTTTTCCACAATTGTAACATGCTTTGGACTGCATCGTGCAGTTTGGACTTATGTGTCCTTCCCCTCCACATTTGTAACATACGACCGGTGGTCGTTCTCTTTCCTTAACAACATGTTTGTTGTCACCGTTTCGATGACTGCTACCACTAGTATTATCGACTTGCCGGCTGCTCTCTCATGGTTGGGTTGAGTCATTATCGCGCTCCAATAACTGAGCCCTATTCACAACATCTGAATACAAACACAGTTTATGAGAGATAAGGTATTGACGTATCTCGGGTTTCAAACCTCTTAGAAACATCCGCGTCATTCTCTCATCATTATCAACCAAGTGGGACGCAAACCGAGACAACCTGACAAACTTAGCTTCGTACTGTGCCACGGTCATATTGTTTTACTCAAGCTTAATGAACTCTACCTCCTTCATGTGACGAATACTTTTAGGAAAGTACTTGTCGTTGAACAGTTCTTGGAACTTCTCCCAAGACATCTTCAGTGCGGCAGGTTGAGTACGCTTTACAGATTCCCACCAGTAATCTGCCTCTGCTCGTAACATGAAGGTGCAGAGGGAACCTTTTGCTCCTCGGAGGATCCTAAGACAACAAATATCTTGTTGATCTGCTTTATCCACGTCTCTGCCTTAAGTGGTTTTGGCTCTCCAAAAAACTCTGGTGGTCCCAGCTCCTTGAACTGCTTAGCGGTGACAGTCCGAGAGTTATTAGTGTTTCCACCTGCATTTTGGACAGGAGCCGCCTTCGCCTGATGTTGCATGAATTGCATAAAACCTCTGAACATCCCATCGTTCATCATTTGATCGTTGTTGTTTACCTGAGGATTATTGTCTTCCTGTTGCACATTATCCTGGGTATTAATCTGTGGTGACTCAACGGTCTCATGTGTTTCATTACTTATCTCAACATTTTCGGATGCCATTTTCAAATACTGCCACAAAACAAGGGTTAATTATCATATCACATATTATCCATATACTTTGACCGACCAATTAAATACCAAATAAACTTAGGTAGGTCATACTAGCGAAGGAATTCCCCGTCTCTCCCCTCCTAGTTCTTGTCTCACATCTCAGCTAGGGATCATATCCCTAAGCTTTGATACCAACTGTGACGCCCCCAAAATAGGTATACATCATCCATCTTGAGTCGCCAAATACATGGTACAGAATACAAATACAAACTTAATTATACAACCGTCGTGTAATATACGACAAAACATAGTTGAGAGTTTAAACATGAATATTGCCTTCTAGACAATATCCACTCTCAAATAGAGTCCTCATTACATTTATTGTCACACTATTTTATAGAATAGTGAGGACTACTAATACACCATCTCGGACCATCACTCCGTTCCCCGACCAATCGAATATTATATAACCACTTGCTTACTTTGTAAAATTTTTAAATATTACCCACAACTATAACATTATATCAAATCCACACCATAATATTCAAAAATATATTTTGAGAAAATTATTCTTTATTCATAAAAGTTGGGGTCTTATATCTGACATAAGGAGTACATATTAAAACCTTTAGATCACCCAGATCTGTAGCAGAGTCATAGCAATTTTTGGTCAAACAACCGTTGACCAAACTGCTCAAGAACATTTTTGGGTTTTCCAGAAATGTTCAAGAACAATTTTTCTGGCCTACTTTGACCGGTCCAGATCTTATGTTAATGATGTTTTTAAGTGGATATTGTGACGCCCCCAAAATAGGTATACATCACCTATTCTGAGTTGTCAATACATGGTACGTAAAACAACTACTGACTTTATTATTACAACAAGAAAGCGTGAGTTTGAATACAAATATTATCTTCTGTACAATATCTATACTCAAATAAATCCTCATCACATTTATTGATACATTATTTTACAAAATGGTGAGGACTACTAAACAATCCTTTCTAAAACCTTCATTCCATACCCCAGGCTAAGTACTCGCTTATATTCTCGCCTCCTGAGAAGAAAAATGGAACAAAAAGGAAAAGGGTGAGCTCAACTAGCCCAGTAAAGAATATTATGACTAAGATAATATACAACAAATTATCGTTAGTCTTCAACAAGGAAAAATCTAATAGAATACAATAGACAACAAATTTTAAATCAATATTCGCAGCGGAAATAATAATTCATTAGAAGAGTTAAGTAGAGAATGCAAACTACTATCTTCTATGTATGAATTTAAAAGTTCATCGTCTATCTTTTATCCCTTTAACATCAATCAATATATATCTGGAATCAAATATTCATCTTTGCACTACAGGCCAAAGATATTCATCAGTTGGTCATGTTCATCTAAACACCTGTTCATCTTTGCACTACGGGCAAAGATATTCTTCAGAAATCATTCATCTTTGCACTACAGGCCAAAGATATTCAATAATATCATCATTTAAGACCGAGGATGATAAAAAAAATATTTTTAAAGAAACGAATCCAGTGAAACAAAATGACAAGGATTAAGGATTAAGGATTCGTACTTTGTTTTATCCATGTTCAAAAATGTAAGACCCCAACTTTTATAAATAAAGATGAATTTTTCTATAAATATTATTTTTGAATATTATGGAATAAATTTGATATAATGTTATAGTTGTGGGTAATATTTATAAATTTTGCAAAGTATGCAAGTTGTTATAAAATATTCGATTGGTGGGGAATATTCTTTTTGTTAGGGAATATTAATGCAACTGACTCAATCATTGGTGGACCCTAGCGTAATTATTGTCGGATTGAGAAAACGACAAAAATATTTTATAAAAATAACTACGGAGGTGTTACCGTTAAAAGCTGTTGAACTACCCGGTGGTAAAAAATACGATGTCTGGCGTGGTTGCATAGTAGCACCAGGTATTGATTATTGATGCTTACGTGAGAAGTCACTCATTATGCTTAATTATTACTTTCGATAATTCTTTGCGTCATCGTATCTCTTATATTATTAATTCAATTATTGTCACGATTATCATCATATAATATGTTATAGTATTAAATCAATAATTGATACGACAAGTTATAAATGATTAATAATTGTTGAAAGATTAAATATGTGTTGATGAAAAATAAAATGATTTGTGGTAAGTTTGATTATTTTATGGGGGCTCATATATCATCATCTAAGAGTCTCTTCGTCGATAGTAATTACCTTTGTGAATAGTAATTACCTTCGTCAATAAATAGTATTTACCTTCGCGTCGATAGTAATTACCTTCGTCGATAGTAATTGCCCTTGTGAATAGTAATTACCTTCGTCAATAGTAATTACCTTTACCGTGACGTCGAACCACTTGTCGTTTCACATTCACAGCATCGAACCACTTGTCGTTTCACATTACAAAATGCCGAAACCACTTTTCTTTTCACATTATTAGTCGTCAAGCCACTTACCTTTTCACACTAAGCGGTGCTAAGCTAGAAATCTTCTATAAATAGAGGCCTAGTGCTTCATTATTTTCCACGAATTCATTCAAGCTATAGAGAGAAAGTATAGAGAGAATAAGAGAAAGAAGAAGAGTATTTTGTTACTACACCGCTAAGTGCGATTCAATCTCCTACCAAAAGTAAGGGTGTTATTCTTTCTTATTCATGAAGAGAACTATTGTTATTCCATTGCTTATTATTACATTGGAATAACTTTGTATCGTGGTTTACCCTATACTTGGTGACATTCTTCTATTATTCTGTTGGAACATCCATCTGCATGTGTTTTACACCGGACTGGTTCCGCTTTTATTATTCTGTTGGAACATCCTGCTGCATGTGTTTTACACCTACTTCGGTTCCGCCTTTTTATTATTCTCGTTGGAACATCCATGCATGTGTTTTTACACCGACTGGGTTCCGCTCTTTATTATTCATTTGAAATATCCTATCTGCATGTTTTTACACCGGATCTGGTTCCATCTTTATTATTCATTGGAACATCCCATTGCGTGTGAATTTCACGACTTGGTTCCGTTATTTATTATTCTCATTGGAATAACTTTGTCTTTGCGGCTCTATCGCATGCGTGGTGATTTCTTTTGTTATTCCATTCTTTATTATACCCAAATTGGTTAAAACTTTGACTTCTATACTCCATGAAATTAGTGGAATATCCTTGATATTTGCGTTTCATCCAAAGATCTTTTCATGAAAATATTCTTCCGATCATTCTTGAATTTTACTCTACAAAAAATGATCATGTTGATAATTTGGGCGTTAATAATTCTGGATAAAATAATTCTTGAACTTGTTTTATTGAATTCTTATATCATTGTCATCATCCTCATGTTTATATTATGTTGAAAGTCATCCGTGGCTTGTAGTGGATAGATGGACTTGGTATGATTATGACCGAGACTATTCGGTGTAATCATGGCCGTAATATGTTACAAATGATGTGATAAAAATCCTCGATTGGTAGTAGTGCATTGATGGACGATTGTTGGCATGATCATGACCATTAATGAATACACAAATATTCTTGGCCCAGTGAGTGCATGAATAATTGTGGTCGTGATACTAAAGAATATCCTTGGTAGTAGTGCGGGGGTGATTCGATGATGTGAAATATTTATTAAAGCCGAGTCTCGGCTATAACGGTGATGAAAAACCTTTTAAAACCTAAAAGATAGTAGACTTTATTTTCTACTTGACTCTTTTAATGGATTGCATATTCAAGCTGCATTAAACCGGGTTTATCTATTGTAATTTATCGGTTTAACATTGTTGAAGACTATTGATAATTTATTCTCGCATTATCTTAGTCATAATATTTCTTCTTTGGGCTAGTTGAGCTCACCCTTTCTTTCACTTCATTCTCTTGAAATGAGAATATATATTTGGGACGAAGTCGGAAAAGCGAGTGATTGTCACGAAGATAGCATTAGTAGTCCTCACTATTCTACGTGAAATAGTGTGATAATAATTGTAATGAGGACTCCTTTTGAGTTTGTATAATATCTAGTAGACGATATTTGTATTTAAACTCACGATTTATGTCGTATTATACACGACGCTTATGTTAGTAAGTTGTATTTAAATTACATACCATGTAAGTGGCGACCCAAGATGGGTGATGTATACCTAATTTTGGGGGCGTCACAAAAAATACCTCAAAAATAATCATAGTGGTGTAAAATTCAAGAATGATCAAAACATGGATATAATCAAAGCTAGTATCCGAAATAGATATTTTGGACAAAAAGAAGAAATTTCAATTTTAAATGAATAGTGTCGATATCGTGAATAAATAACAGATATCGTGAATGGTGCCGATATCGTGAATAGTAACTCAGACACCAAAAGATAGAAATTTCACAAAAAACATCTTCACGCTTTCATGAATAGTACTCGTGAATAGTAACTCGTGAATAAGAAACTCATGAATAGTAACTCGTGAATAGTAACTCATGAATAGTAACCCCGACATGGAAAAGTTCCAAATTTGATAAAAGTTCCAACCAATATTTCAAAGATAATGATATTGAAGAAATAATATCATTTGAGAAGAAAATAACATCCCTTACCTCGAAGATTAGTACTTCTAATGGAATAACAGGAATAGTCTTTGAAGGAAACTTGCACCGCCTAACAATACTCAAAGTATACTCACAAGAATACGCTCAATATATCGAGAGAAATAGAGAGAAAACTTCAGTTTACGGTGTGTTTTCAATTCTAACCTAAGCACCCTATTTATAAGAAAATGCTTAGAACACCAAAGCGTAAAATTGAATATAATATTAATATATATTTCACATTTTCTTTAGCCCACCTTAGACAACTGATCTCAGCCCATTTGAATCACATGTGAGGCCAACTTAGTTGCAAAAAACGTTTTTCTCAAAATAATTAACTAAAACTCCCAAAAAATTAATTATTTGAACTTGAACTTCAATAATTCATAATAAATAGCCCTTTTATCAGAAAATTCAAATCTCGCGTGTTTTATAGGAAATTCAATTCTCTACAACTTTGCGGAAGAAAATTTTTTCAAATTCCAAATGAAATTGACCAAAATCCACAAGCGAGGCGATTTTACGAGTTATAATCAAATTTCTATCGATAATTGTGTCCACCAACACACAAAAACATGTGTTAAACATTTAATGCCACAAAAATACTCTTCCTCCTCATATACTCATATATCCCACATTAGTTGTAAAATATCACCATTATTATATTATTAAAATATAATAATATATTTAAATGAATTATTTTATCGGAAAAAGATAAAATTTCAATTTTCAACAATTGTCACATTAAAATTTTCTCCATCTATATCCACATAAAATCAATATTTTCCTCATCATATGAATCAATAATTAATTATTCACAAATAATATTACGAAATCACAATATTGACAACCAGGCAGGTTCAGGAAAGTGGGGGTTTTCCAAAAGAATTTCTTCATCTTGGCGCAATTAGGTGACCAAACCTCTCCTTAGGCGAACTTTCTAGACATTGCCAATAATGTTATCTAATAATATTATTCGGATAATATGAATTATTGCTTCGATAATGAAAAATCTTGTGTAATGACAATTATTGAAACAACAATGAATATAAAATATCAACGCAAAGAATTATTAACTCGAATAAAATCTTTGAGCAAATAATTATCAGTAACCATTATTGAGTAGTGCCTTCTTACGTAAGAATCAATAATTGGTGCAATACTGGTATCAATCTCTTGTATTTTAACCACCGGGTATTTTAACAAGTATTAACTTGATAACAACCACGCCTGATTATTTTTAAACCACTTATATTTGTCGTTTTCTTCATCCAATCGCTTTTCAGTTATGGGGCCCACACATGGTCGCTACTGGCAAATCGTAAATACGAATATTCCCCACAAAGCATTATGAATATTCCACGACAAAACGAATATTCCCCAAACAACAATGAATATTTTATAACCACTTGCTTATTTTGAAGTATTTGCGTATTTTACCCCCTAACTATCCACATTAATCAAATCAACCCTTACTATTTCAAAATAATCAATAGAGAAAATTAAATTTCATTAATAATAAGTTGGGGTCTTACAACCTCCCTCCTATGAAATTTCGTCCCACGAAATTGGCGTCGTACCGGTGTTTGAAAAGGTGAGGATACCTCGCTTTCATTTCCGTTTCCAATTCCCGGTCATTTCTCTATAGCATGATTCCTCCACAAAACTTTAACTTGTGGTATGACCTTTCTTGGCGTGGGACATGCTCCTTCCTATCCAAGATCTTGACAGTACCTCCTCATACGTTAAGTCTTGGCTATCTCGTCGGTTCTAACTCTATAACGTGGTTGGGTCTTTCACATATTTACGAAATCTGATATGTGAAACACATTATGAACACGAGACATACTCGGAGGCAACGCGAGTCTATAGGCTACATTTCCTACTCGGTCAAGAATTTGAAATGGACCAATAAATCGTGGATTGAGCTTTCCTCTCTTCCCAAATCTTGTAACTCCCTTCCATGGAGCAACTCGCAACAATACATGATCCCCTACACTAAATTCCACGTCCTTTCGATGAAGATCCGCATAACTCTTTTGTCGATCTTGTCTTGGTTTGTATCGTTGTCGAATCATTTGGATCTTTTCCGTAGTCATACGTACCAACTCGGGTCCCAACAGTGTTGCTTCACCCACCTCGTCCCAACATACTGGAGAGCAACACTTTCGTCCATATAATGCTTCAAATGGAGCTACACCTATACTTGCCTGATAACTGTTGTTGTAGGAGAATTCCACCAATGGTAAATACTTATCCCAACTGCCCTTGAAGTCTAGGACACAGTGTCTTAATAAATCTTCAAGAGTTTGAATAGATCCTTTCGATTGTCAAATCCGTCTTTTGAGGATGGTATCTTAGAAATCAATCGTAAATCCGTGCCCATAGCTTTTTGCAAGCTAACCCAAAATCTTGAAGTGAATCTTGGGTCACGATCCGAAACTATGGATACAGGCATGCCATGCAACCTCACAATCTCATTCACGTACATACTAGCAAGACGTTCAAGTGAATAAGTCTCCCGTATCGGCAAGAAATGAAAGCGGACTTGGTTAATCTATCAACAATAACCCAAATAGCATTGATGCCTGCGAGAAACCGTAGGAAGACCCGTATAACGAAATCCATGGTAATGTGTTCCCACTTCCATTTCGAATCTCAAGTGGTTCTGGCGGACCCTTAGGTACCGGATGCTCGCTTTACACGTTGACAAGTTAAACACATTGAGATAAACTTTGCAATCTCTCTCTTCATATTGTTCCACCAAAATGTATGTCGAAGATCACGATACATTTTAGTACTTCCAGGATGGATTGCAAATGGTGTATTGTGTGCCTCCATCATAATCTTGTACTTCAAATCAGAGTCGTTAGGAACACAAAGTCTAGAGTGGACTCAAGTATTCCTTCTTCATCAATTCTCGCTTAGGAATAGCTCCTTCTTGTACTTTCTTCTTCATACGCATTAGCTCTCGGATTGGTGGCTTGAGCAACCTTAACTTTTTCTATTAAAGTTGGCTCTGTCGTATACTTAACATCATCGCACTTTCGTTCACGCATATGATCTTCTATTCAACGCGCGTCGGCTACCACATTCGCTTTTCGGGATGGTATTGAATAGTGTGGTCGTAGTCTTTCAATAGCTCGAGCCAACGTCATTGCCGCATGTTGAGTTCTTTTGAGTGAAGAAATATTTAAGGCTTTTATGGTGCGAATATATCTCCACTTTCTCCCCATATAGATAGTGCCTCCATATCTTTAAGCGCAAACGATTGCTTTGCTTGACTCTAGATCATGAGTAGGATAATTCCTCTCATACTCTTTAAGTTGTCGCGAGGCATAAAGCTATATGACTTTCCCACGTTGCATGAGAACACATCCTAACCCTTTGCACGAAGCATCGGCAGAGATAACAAATCCATCCGAACCGGATGGTATTGTTAGAACAGTCTTAAAATAAGTCTCCTCTTAAGCTCTTGGAAACTCTTCTCGCATTCTTCGCTCCAAACGAATTTTGTATCCTTCCGAGTTAAATTTGGTTAATGGAGTAGCGATTCGAGAAAACCCTTCCACGAATCTCCGATAATAACCACTTAAGCCCAAAAACTACATACTTGATCCACCGACTTGGTTGCACCTAACTTTGTATTGCTTGATCTTGGCGGATCAACGGATACTCCATGTTTCGACACCACGTGCCCAAGGAATGCTACTTCCTCGAAGCGAACTCGCATTTCTTCAATTTGGCATATAGTTTGTTTTCACGAAGCCTTTGGAGTACCGACTTCAAATGGTGCTCATGATCTTCACGACTTTTGGAATATATGAGGATGTCATCAATAAAAACAACAACGAAATCGATCCAAATATTCCTTGAATACTTTCGGTTCATCATATCCATGAAAGCCCAGCGGGAGCATTAGTCAATCCGAAAGACATGACTAAGAATTCATAATGCCCGTCTGGGGAGTTCTAAAGCGCGGTCTTTGGAATATCCTCGATTCTAATCTTGATGATGATATCCGAGCGAGAGATCGATTTTTGAAAAGAATTGTGCCCCTTGCAATCGGGTCAAACAAGTCATCAATACGAGGTGAGGATACCTATTCTTGATGGTGACATGGTTCATTCGATAGTCGATACAAAAGTCGCATACTCCCGTCTTTCTTCTTTACTGAATAAAACAGGAGCACCCCAAGGAGATGTCTTAGGACCAATGAAACCGATGTCCAACAATTCACAGTAGTTGGACCTTTAACTCCTGAAGTTCAATAGGAGCCATTCGATATGGGGTTTTAGAAATGGGCTTTGTACAGGTTCAAGATCAATAAAGAATTCAACTTCACGTTACGGGGTGGGCGGAAGTTCTTGAAATCGTCGGAAAGTCGATAACAACAGAATATTATTCAAATTTGGCGTGTCTTTATTCAAATCCATAACATGGGCTAAGAAAGCTTGACATCCGTTTTTCAATAAGCGAATAGCTTTATGATTAGATATGACGGTGATTGATTTTAATGGTTTAGTTGCTTGAATTAATAAACGGGTTGGTTAGGAATATGAAAACTAACAACCTTACGAAAACAATCAAATTTGGCATGATGAGTAGTTAACCAATCAATCCCTAAAATCACATCAAAAGCAAGTATCTTTAAAGAGATAAGGTCAACGGTAAGGTAATGGTGCCAACTTGAATCAAACAAGATTTATAAGCGATGGATGTGATGAAAGTTTCTCTAACGGAGTTTCCACAGATAGGTCAAAGTCTAATTTCTCCTGAGTCAAGTTTAAGCGTTGAGCACATGCGGAGAGATAAATGAATGGGTATGCCGGTATCAAGTAAGGTATAAACTTAGCAAGAATTTATAAATAGCTTACCCGTGATCACCTCGTTTGGGTTCTCTCGCATTATGACCGATCCACAACAAACGCTCTTCCGGAATCGTTGACTTTGACTTTTACGGGGACGATCTTTTGAGTCACCGTCCCCATTGAACTAGGTTTATTCTGCATAATCTCGGCGATATGTCCTTCCTTTCCACAATTATAGCATACCTTGAACTGTTGTGGGCGGTTTGGTGATATGTCCCTCTTTCCGCATTTATAGCATATGATGGGTGGTGGTCGTTCTCCTCCCTTAGAACCGATTCTTTTGCAGACCGCTGCGTCTTCACATAGGTCATTGTTAAATCTCCTCTTTTAAAATCTCCTCCTCGACTCGCTTCTTCTATTTTCATGGCCATGATTACCACCGGAGTGGTTACCATTTTTGTCCGTCTGTTTCTTTCTCCGCCGGTTATCATTATTCTATTGGATCGCTATCTACAGTACGATCCTGGTTGTGGTCCCTCGGTTGACCGTATACTCGTTATCTCGCTCTAATAATTGAGCCTGTTTACAACATCCTGAATAGAGAAAAGTTTATGAGAAATGAGATCTTGACGTGTCTTAGGGTTTCAAACCTCTAAGAAACATCCGCGTCATCGTTCCTCATTCTCCACCAAATGAGGTGCTGAACACGGATAACTCTGCAAACTTTGCCTCGTCTTTGAGAAACCGTCGTGTTGTTTTGCTCTAATCGATGAACTCCACTTCCTTCATATAATGAACACTTTCGGGAAAGTATTTGTCATTAAATAGTTTCTGAAACGTTTCCCAAGACATCTTTGAGTCTTGGTTGGATGGAGTGCGCTTCCGAGACTCCCACCGATGATAGTCCGCCTTCATCACGGAACATAAAGGTGGCGAATGGAACCTTCTGTTCCTCAAGTGCATCCCAAGACATCGAATATCTTGGTAATTTGCTTGACCCATGTTTCCGCCATGATCGGATCGGCTTTCCCTTAAATTCAGGTGGTCCCAACTCTTTGAAGCTGCTTGGTTTGTGACAACCCGTGAATTGCTATCATTTCCTCCTGTATTTTGAACACGAGTCTCCTCGTCTTATTTTGCATGAACTGCAAAAAGCTTCTAAACATCCCTCGTTCATCATCTGCTTTCGGTTGGTGTTGTTCACGGGAGGAACTTTGCCGACTGTTGCACGTTCTCCTCGTTGGTGAGTCAGAGCGCGTCTCCACGGTCTAATTTCCATTGTTAATATTCTCGATTCGACATTCTCAAATCTTGTCATTAAACAAGGGTTAATTAAGGAAATCAATATATCACATAATATCCTATATCTTGACCAACTAACAAATAAGCTTAGGTAGGACACACTAGCGAAGGATTTACTCGTCTCTCCCCTCCTAGTTCTATTCCCCGATCTCATGCCAGATCATATCCCTAAGCTCGATACCAAGCTATGGCGCCCCCCAAAATAGGTATACATCACCTATTACGAGTTGTCAATACATGAGTACGAAACAACTATAACTTTATTATTACAACAAGAAAGCTGTGAGTTTGAATACAAATATTATCTTCTGAGACAATATCTATACTCAAATAAATCCTCATCACATTTATTGATACATTATTTTACAAAATGGTGAGGACTACTAAACAATCCTTTCTAAAACCTTCATTCCATACCCCAGGCTAATTACTCGCTTATATTCTCGCCTCCGAGAAGAAAAATAGAACAAAAAGGAAAAGGGTGAGCTCAACTAGCCCAATAAAGAATATTATGACTAAGATAATATACAACAAATTATCGTTAGTCTTCAACGGAAAAATCTAATAGAATACAATAGACAACAAATTTTAAATCAATATTCGCAATGAAATAATAATTCATTAGAAGAGTTAAGTAGAGAATGCAAACTACTATCTTCTATGTATGAATTTAAAGTTCATCGTCTATCTTTTATCCTGTAACATCAATCAATATATATATCGAATCAAATATTCATCTTTGCATTACAGGCCAAAGATATTCATCGATTAGTCATGTTCATCTAAACACTGTTCATCTTTTTCACTACTGGGCCAAAGATATTCTTGAAAATCATTCATCTTTTGCACTACAGAGCCAAAGATATTCAATAATATCATCATTTAAGACCGAGGATGATAAAAAATATTTTAAAAAACGAATCCAATGAAACAAAATGACAAGGATTAAGGATTAAGGATTAAGTAGTTTGTTTTATCCATATTCAAAAATACCTCAAAAATAATCATAGTGGTGTAAAATTCAAGAATGATCAAAACATGGATACAATCAAAGCTAGTATCCGAAATAGATATTTTGGACAAAAGAAGAAATTTCATTTTTGGTGAATAGTATAAGTATACGTGAATAGTCTTGAGTATCGTGAATAGTCTTAAGTATCGTGAATAGTAACTCAAACACCAAAAGATAGAAATTCCACAAAAAACATCTTCACGTTTCATGAATAGTACTCGTGAATAGTAACTTCGTGAATAGTAACTCGTGAATAGTAACTTCGTGAATAGTAACTCATGAATAGTAACCCAGAGCATGGAAAAAGTTCCAAATTTGATAAAAAGTTCCAACCAATATTTGAAATAATGATATTGAAGAAATAATATCATTTGAGAAGAAAATAACATCCACACCTCGAAAGATTAGTACTTCTAAATTTGGAATCAGGAATAGTCTTTGAAGGGAACTTGCACTTGCGTCTAACAATACTCAAAGTATACTCACAAGAATACGCTCAATATATCGAGAGAAATATAGAGAAAAACTTGAGTTTACGGTGTTTTTCAATTCTAACCTAAGCACCTATTTTTATAGAAAATGCTTAGAACACCAAAGCGAAAATTGAATATAATATTAATATATATTTCACATTTTCTTTAGCCCACCTTAGACAACTGATCTCAGCCCATTTGAATCACATGTGAGGCCAACTTAGTTGCAAAAAAACGTTTTTCTCAAAATAATTAACTAAAACTCCCAAAAATTAATTATTTCGGAACTTCGGAACTTCAATAATTCATAATAAATAGCCCTTTTATCAGAAAATTCAAATCTCGCGTGTTTTTATAGGAAATTCAATTCTCTACAACTTTGCGAGAAGAAAATTTTTCAAATTCCAAATGAAATTGGCCAAGAAATCCACAAGCAGGCGATTTTACAAAGTTATAATCAAATTTCGGTCGATAATTGTGTCCACCAACACACAAAACATGTGTTAAACATTTAATGCCACAAAATACTCTTCCTCCTCATATACTCATATATCCCACATTCGTTGTAAAAATATCACCATTATTATATTATTAAAATATAATAATATATTTAAATAATTATTTTATCGAGAAAAAGATAAAATTTCAATTTTCAACAATTGTCACATTAAAATTTTTCTCCATCTATATCCACATAAAATCAATATTTTCCTCATCATATGAATCAATAATTAATTATTCACAAATAATATTACTGAGAATCACAATATTGACAACCAGCGGTTCCTGGAAAGAGGGGTTTTCCAAAAGAATTTCTTCTTCTTGGCGCGCAATTAGGTGACCAAACCTCTCCTTAGACGAACTTTCTAGACATTGCCAATAATGTTATCTAATAATATTATTCAGATAATATGAATTATTGCTTCGATAATGAAAAATACGTGTAATGACAATTATTGAAACAACGATATAAATATAAAATATCAACGCAAAGCAATTATTAACTCAATAAAATCTTTGAGCAATAATTATCGTAACCATTATTGAGTAGTGCCATCTTACGTAAGAATCAATAATTGGTGCAATCAGTGTCTTTCATCGTGTTTTAACCACCGGGTATTTTAACAATATAATCTGTGAATAACCACGCCATAATTATTTTTAAACCACTTATATTTGTCGCTTTCTTCATCCAATCGCTTTTCATTATGGGGCCCATCAGAAGACCCCATCTTTTATAAATAAAGATGAATTTTTCTATAAATATTATTTTTGAATATTATGGAATAAATTTGATATAATGTTATAGTTGTGGGTAATATTTATAAATTTTGCAAAAGTATGCAAGTTGTTATAAAATATTAGTTTGGTCTGGGAATATTTTTTTTGTTAGGGAATATTAAATATTAGTGATGGCTCAATCATTGGTGGACCCCACAATGTAATTATTGTCGGATTGAGAAAACGACAAAAATATTTTATAAAAATAACGGCGGAGGTGTTACCGTTAAAAGCTGTTGAACTACCCGGTGGTAAAAGTACAATGATGTCTGGCGTAGTTACATTGTAGCACTGCGGTATTGATTATTGATGCTTACGTGAGAAGTCACTCATATGCTCAATTATTACTTTATGATAATTCTTTGCATCATATCTCTTATATTATTGATTCAATTATTGTCACGATATCATCATATAATATGTTATAGTATTAAATCAATAATTGAGGCGACAAGTTATAAATGATTAATAATTGTTGAAAGATTAAAAATGTGTTGATGAAAAAAAAAAAAGTGATTTGTGGTAAGTTTGATTATTTTATGGGGGCTCATATGTCATCATCTAAGAATCTCTTCGTCGATAATAGTAATTACCTTAGTACAATAGTAATTACCCTTGTGAATAGTATTTACCTTCGTCGATAAGTAATTACCCTTGTGTGAATAGTATTTACCTTAAATCGATAGTAATTACCCTTGTGAATAGTATTTACCTTCGTTCGATAGTATTTACCTTCGTTAATAGTAATTACCTTTACGGACATCAACCACTTGTCGTTTCACCTTACAAATCAAACCAAAAATCAAGCCACTTGCCTTTTCACACAGCAGTGCTAAGCTAGAAATCTTCTATAAATAGAGGCCTGAGGGCTTCATTATTTTCACGAATTCATTCAAGCTATAGAGAGAAAATATAGAGAGAATAAGAGAGAAGAAGAAGAGTATTTTATTACTTACCTACTTGCGCATATTCAATCTTCTACCAAATGTAAGGGGTGTTATTCTTTCTTATTCATGAAGAGAAGCTGTTGTTATTCCATTGCTTATTATTACATTGGAATAACTTTTGTATATGTGCAGTTTACCTATACTTGGTGACATTCTTCTATGATTACATTTTGGAACATCCATGCATGTGTTTTACACTCGGACTGGTTTCGCTTCTTTATTATTACATTGGAACATCCTCGTACATGTGTTTTACACCTAGACTGGTTCCGCTCTTTATTATTACATTGGAACATCACATGCGTGTGTTTTACAGGACACAGTTCCGTCTTTATTATTACATTGGAATATCCTATCATGTGTTTTTACACCGATCAGTTTCCATCTTTATTATTATACATTGGAACATCACATGCTTGTGTGAATTTCACGACACGTTCCGTTATTTATTATTACTGTTGGAATAACTTTTATGCATGCGGTCTATCGCATGCATGGTGATTTCTTTTGTTATTCCATTCTTTAATATACCCAGTTGGTTAAAACTTTGACTTCTATACTCCATAAAATTAGTGGAATATCCTTGATATTTGTGTTTCATCCAAAGATATCTTTTCATGAAAATATTCTTGACCATTCTTGAATTTTACTCTACAAAACAAAGATGTCGTATTGATAATTTGGGCGTTAATAATTCTGGATAAAATAATTCTTGAACTTGTTTTATTGAATTCTTATATCATTGTCATCATCCTCATGTTTATATTTTTTTAAAGTCATCATGGCTTTTCAGTGCATAGATGGACTTGGTATGATTATGACCGAGACTATTCGTGTAATCATGGCCAGTAATGTTACAAATGATGTGGTAAAAATCCTCAGTGGCCGTAGTGCATTGATGGACAGTTGTTGGCATGATCATGACCATTAATGAATACACAAATATTCTTGGCCGTAGTGCATGAATAATTGTGGTCGTGATACTAAAGAATATCCTTGGCCGTAGTGCAGGGGTGATTCGATGATGTGGAATATTTATTAAAGCTGAGTCTCAGCTATAACAGTGATGAAAAACCTTTTAAAACCTAAAAGATAGTAGACTTTATTTTCTACTTGACTCTTTTAATGGATTGCATATTCCTTGCAGGTTAAACTGGTTGTCTATTGTATTTTATCAGTTTAACATTGTTGAAGACTATTGATAATTTATTCTGCATTATCTTAGTCATAATATTTCTTACTGGGCTAGTTGAGCTCACCCTTTCTTTCACTTTTTCTCTTGAAATGAGAATATAATATAGGGGGACGAGTCGGGGAAGCGAGTGATGGTCCTGAAGATAGCATTAGTAGTCCTCACTATTACGTGAAATAGTGTGATAATAATTGTAATGAGGACTCCTTTTTGAGTTTGTATAATATCTAGTAGATGATATTTGTATTTAAACTCACGATTTATATCGTATTGTACCACGGCGCTTATGTTAGTAAGTTGTATTTAAATTACATACCATATAAGTGGCGACCCAAGATGGGTGATGTATACCTAATTTTGGGGCGTCACGGTTGGTATATCGAGCTTAGGGATATGATCCACGGCTAAGATGTGAGAATAGTACTAGGAGGGAGAGCAGGGAATACCTTCGCTAGTATGACCTACCTAAGTTTATGTGCTATTTTATTGGTTGGTCAGAAGATAGGGATAATTTGTTACATGTCAATTAACCTTTTATTTTGTGGCAGTATCTGAAAATGACATCTGAGAATGTTGAGAATAGCAATGGAGCGCAGGCGATTGTTGATTCACCACATATCAATAATCAGGATAATGTGCATTAAGAAGGCGACAATCCTCATGCAAACAACAACACTGACCAAATGATGAATGATCAAATGTTCGGAGGCTTTATGCAATTTATGCAACAAAGAAAGTAGAGCGACTCCTGTCCAAAAACGTAGGTGGAAACAAGGAAAACTCTCGGTGGTCACCGCTAAACAATTCAAGGAGCTGGGACCACCGGAGTTTAAGGGAGAGCCAAAACCACTTACAAGCGGAAGCATGGATAAAGCAAATTACCAAGATATTTGATGTCTTGGGATGCTCGAGGAGCAAAAGGTTCCCTTCTTACGCCTTTATGTTCTTGCGGAGAGGAGGATTCTTGGTGGGAATCGGTAAAACGTACTCAACTTCTTTGTCTTAAAGATATCTTGGGAGAAGTTCCAGAGTCGTTTCAACGACAAATACTTTCACGAAAGTATTCGCCACATGAAGGAGGTGGAATTTATCAAGTTGGAACAAAACAATATGGCCGTGTCGCATGATACGAGGCAAAATTTGCGGAGTTATCATGGTTCGTCCCCACTTGGTGGATAATGAAGAGAGAATGGCGCGAAATGTTTTTAAGAGGTTTGAAGCGGATATACGTCAACATCTTATTTCTCATAAACCGTGTTTGTATTCGATGTTGTAAATAGGGCTCGATTAGTGGAACGCGATAATGAGTCAACACAACTAAAAGAGAGCAAATAAGCAAAATTATAATACCAAATGAGTAGTCATCAGCGGTGACAACAAGCGTGGAGGGAATCAACGGGCGAGATATGGTAACCACTTCGGTGGTAATCGGGGCCAAAACAATAAGAATGGACATTTCAAGAAATCTGAGATTCAACAATGGTGGAAAGACGTCGAAGACCAAAGACCCATTGTTAAGGAAGGAGAAAGACCACCTATCATATGCTTCAAATGCGGAGGAGAGGGACACATCGATCAAATCGCGTCATGCCGTCCAAAGCATGTTATAATTGTGGAAGAGAAGGTCACTTAGCTCGATTTTGTCGTTTCTCAAGACAAATTCACTAGGATGGAGGCACCAAAGGCCATCCCGAAAAATTCAAAATCGGTGGTCTGAGGAGAGCGTTTGTTGTGACCTCCCAAAGAGCAAGGAATCCGAATGAGGTCATCACGGGTAAGCTTATCATAAACTATAATGAAGTCTATACTTTATTTGATACTGGTTCTACCCATTCTTTTATTTCTCCTACTTGCGCTCATCGATTAAATTTGACTCCGGAGAAATTAGACTTTGACTTATCTGTGGAAACTCCGTTGGGAGAAACCTTCATTACATCCACTGTTTATAAGTCTTGTTTGGTTCAAATCGGTACCCTCACATTACCTGTCGATCTTATTTCATTAAAAATACGTGCATTTGACGTGATTCTAGGGATTGATTGGTTAACTACTTATCATGCAAAAATTGATTGTTTTAAATAAGGTTGTTAGCTTTCATATTCCTAATCAACCTATTATGCTTGAATTCAAACGACCAAACCATTAAAATCAATCACTACGTCATCTCAAGCCATAAAGCTATTCGTTTATTGAAAAATGGATGTCAAGCTTTCTTAGCTCATATCACGATTTAAACAAAAATACGTCGATTTTGAGCGATATTTCTATTGTTAATAAATTTCTGACGTATTCCCGAAGAACTTCTGGCCTACCCCGGGCGTGAAATTGAATTTTGTATCGACCTTGAACCCGGTACAAAACCTATTTCCAAAGCCCCATATCGAATGGCTCTATTGAACTTGAGTTAAAGACCCAACTACGGGAATTGTTAGACATTGGCTTTATTCGTCCTAGTACTTCTCCTTGGGGTGCTCTGTTCTATTCGTGAAGAAGAAAGATGGGAGTATCGCGACTTTGTATTGATTATCGGGAGTTGAATTGAATCATGTCACCATCAAAAATAGGTATCCATTGCCACGTATTGATGACCTGTTTGACCCGATTGCAAGGAGCCAAATTCTTTTCAAAGATTGATCTTAGTTAGGATATCACCAATTGAAGATTAGAACCGTGACATTCCAAAGGCGGCTTTGAAACTCGATGCGGGCATTATGAATTCTAGTCATGTCCTTTGGATTGACTAATGCTCCTATTTGCCTTTATGGATATGATGAACCGAGTATTCAAGGAATATTTAGATCACTTTGTGGTCGTCTTTATTGATGACATCCTTATTTATTCCAAAAGCCGTGAAGATCATGAAGCAACACTTGAGGTGACATTCCAAAAGCTTCGTGAATATAAGCTTTATGCCAAGTTGAAGAAATGCGAGTTACGGCTTGAAGAAGTAGCATTCCTTGGGCACGTGGTATCAAGTCATGGAATATCTGTTGACCCAAAGAAAGATTGAAGCTATTCAAAGTCGGGAACAACCTAAATCGATGACCGAAATCGTAGCTTTCTCGGTTTAAATTTGGTTATTATCGGAGATTCGTGGAAGGATTTTCTCGAATCGCTATTCCATTGACTCGGTGACTCGGAAGATACAAAGTTCGGTTGGAGCGAAGAATGTGAGAAGAGTTTTCAAGAACTCAAGAGGAGACTTATTTCAAACTGCTTACGACAATACCATCCGCTCGGAGGGATTTGTCATCTACTGATGATGCTTGAGCAAAGGGTTGGGATGTGTTCTCATGCAACATGGAAAAGTAATAGCTTATGCCTCGC
Organism: Panax quinquefolius; assembly: GCA_020205615.1. Taxonomy (NCBI): domain Eukaryota; kingdom Viridiplantae; phylum Streptophyta; class Magnoliopsida; order Apiales; family Araliaceae; genus Panax; species Panax quinquefolius. Next base: position 87,768,255 of record CM035159.1, on the reverse strand, counting down.
GACAACTCAAAGAATATGAGAGGAATTATCCTACTCATGATCTAGAGTTAAGCGTTTGTTATCTTCACTTAAAATTTGGAGGCATTACTTGTATGGGGAGAAAGTGGAGATCTTTACGGATCATAAAAGCCTCAAATATTTCTTCACTCAAAAGGAACTCAACATGCGACAACGACGTTGGCTAGAACTGCTGAAAGATTATGATCATACCATCCAATACCATCCCGGAAAAGCGAACGGGTAGGCGGCGCGTTGAGTAGAAAATCATATGCAAGTCTGAGTGCGATGTTGTCAACGCATGAGCCCATTTTGTGTGACTTGCAAAGGATGGAGATAGAGTTAAAGACTCGAGGGGACGCGTGTGATGATAGCGAGTATCTGAGTAGAACCGACTTTAATCGATAAAGTTAAAGTACGCTTCGAGCTACTGAGACTGGAGTCGATGCGTGATGAGGAAAAAAGTGCAAGAAGGTGCTATATCTGGGAAGCAAGAATCGATGAAGAAGGAATACTTGAGTCAACTCCGGACTTTGTGTTCTAACGACCACGATTTAAAGTATAATATCATGATGGAGGCGCACAACACACCATTTGCAATCCATCTCGGGAGTACCAAAATGTATCATGATATTCGTAAATACATTTTGGTGGAGCAATATGAAGAGAGAGATAAGCGTTGTTTATCTCAAGGTGTCTAACTTGTCAACGAGTTAAAGCGGAGCATCAAGTACCAAAAGGTCCATTGCAACCACTTGAAATTCCGAATGGAAGTGGGAGCACACTACCATGGATTTAGTTCTGGCCTTCCTAAAGTTTCTCAAGGCATTGATGCGATTTGGGTCATTGTTGATAGATTGACCAAGTCTGCTCATTTCTTACCGATCTGAGAAACTTATACACTTGAACGTCTTGCTCGTATGTACATAAACGAGATTGTAAGATCGCATGGTATCTGCCGTATCCATAGTTTTCGATCGAGACCCAAGATTCACTTCACGATTTTGGGTTAGTTTGCAAAAAGCTATGGGCATAGACTTCACGATTTAGCTTCGGCATATCATCATCGAATCGGACGGAAAGTCGGAGAGGACTATTCAAACTCTTGAAGATCTATTAAGACTCTGTGTCCTTGATTTCAAGGGAGTTGGGACAAGTTCTTACCATTGGTGGAGTTTTCCTGAACAACGATTATCAAGCAAGTATTGGCATGGCTCCATTCGAGCGTTGTATGGAAGAAAGTGTCGTTCTCCAAAGATATCTTTGGGATGAGGTGGGTGAAAATAACGTTGTTGGGACCGGAGTTGATACGTATGACTACGGAAAAGATTCAAACGATCCGACAACGTATAAAAACCTCACAAAATCGACAAAAAAGTTATCTTGATCTTCATCGAAAGGGCGTGGAATTCGATATAGAGATCATGTGTTGTTAAGAGTTGCTCCATGGAAAGGAGTTACAAGATTTGGAAAGAGAGGAAAACTTAATCCTCGATTCATCGGTCCCATTTTAATCCTCGATCGAGTAGGAACTGTGGCCTATAGACTCGCTTTTCTGCCGCCAAATATGTCTCGTGTTCATAACGTTTTTCACATATCTATGTTACGTAAATATGTGAAAGACCGAACCATATTATTGAGTTAGAACCGGATTTAAATAGCGGAAGATTTGACGTATGAAGAGGTTCTGTTCAAATTTTGGATAAGAAGGAACATATTCTACGCTCCAAGGTTATACCTCAAGTCAAAGTTTTGTGGAGGAACCACGATGTTGAGGAAATGACTTGGGAGTTAGAATCTGAAATGAAATCAAGGTATCCTTACCTCTTCGACATACCAGGTACGTACCCTAATTTCGAGGGCGAAATTTCATAAGAAGGGGAGGTTGTAAGACCCCATCTTTTATAAATAAAGATGAATTTTTCTATAAATATTATTTTTGAATATTATGGAATAAATTTGATATAATGTTATAGTTGTGGGTAATATTTATTAATTTTGCAAAGTATGCAAGTTGTTATAAAATATTCGTTTGGTCGGGGAATATTCTTTTTGTTAGGGAATATTCGTACAATGGCTCAATCATTGGTGGACCCCACAACAGAATTATTGTCGGATTGAGAAAACGACAAAAATATTTTATAAAAATAACGGCGGAGGTGTTACCGTTAAAACTGTTGAACTACCCGGTGGTAAAAGTACAGTAATACGCGTAGTTGCATAGTAGCACACGGTATTGATTATTGATGCTTACGTGAGAAGTCACTCAGCTATGCTCAATTATTGCTACAGTAATTGCTGCATCATATCTCTTATATTATTGATTCAATTATTGTCACAGTATCATCAGTATAATATGTTATAGTATTAAATCAATAATTGAGACGACAAGTTATAAATGATTAATAATTGTTGAAAGATTAAATATGTGTTGATGAAAAAAAAAATGATTTGTGGTAAGTTTGATTATTTTATGGGGGCTCATATGTCATCATCTAAGAATCTCTTCACGATAGTAATTACCTTCGTCGAATAGTAATTACCCTTGTGAATAGTATTTACCTTCGTCGATAGTAATTACCTTCACGATAGTAATTACCCTTGTGAATAGTATTTACCTTCATCAATAGTAATTACCCTTGTGAATAGTATTTACCTTCGTCGATAGTATTTACCTTCGTTAATAGTAATTACCTTTACCGGACGTCGAACCACTTGTCGTTTCACATTACAAAAGGCCAAACCCGGTCGTCATAAGCCACTCTGCCTTTTCACACTAAGAAAGTGCTAAGCTAGAAATCTTCTATAAATAGAGGCCTAGGGCTTCATTATTTTCACGAATTCATTCAAGCTATAGAGAGAGAAAATATAGAGAGAATAAGAGAGAAAGAAGAAGAGTATTTTGTTACTACCTACGCCAGTAAGATTCAATCTTCTACCAAATGTAAGGGGTGTTATTCTTTCTTATTCATGAAGAGAATCTGTTGTTATTCCATTGCTTATTATTACATTGGAATAACTTTTGTATCGCTGGTTTACCTATACTTGGTGACATTCTTCTATGATTACATTGGAACATCCTGTCATGTGTTTTACACCTAACCTGGTTCCGCTTCTTTATTATTTTGTTGGAACATCCTCTACGTGTGTTTTACACCGGACCGGTTCCGTCTTTTTATTATTACATTTTGAACATCCATGCATGTGTGTTTTACACCTAACTGGTTCCGCTTTTTTATTATTCTCATTGGAATATCCTATCATGTGTTTTACACCGGATCCGGTTCCATCTTTATTATTCTGTTGGAACATCCTGCTTGCATTGTGAATTTCACCGACTTTGGTTCCGTTATTTATTATTACATTGAATAACTTTTATGCATGCGGATCTATCGCATGCATGGTGATTTCTTTTGTTATTCCATTCTTTATTATACCCAAATAAGTTAAAACTTTGACTTCTATACTCCATGAAATTAGTGGAATATCCTTGATATTTGTGTTTCATCATGATCTTTTCATGAAAATATTCTTCCGATCATTCTTGAATTTTACTCTACAAAACGATAGATCATATTGATAATTTGGGCGTTAATAATTCTGGATAAAATAATTCTTGAACTTGTTTTATTGAATTCTTATATCATTGTCATCATCCTCCTCATGTTTATATTTTTTTAAAGTCATCTACATGGCACAGTAGTGCATAGATGGACTTGGTATGATTATGACCGAGACTATTCTTGTAATCATCACGACAAAGTAATGTTACAAATGATGTGGTAAAAATCCTCGATTAGTCAGTAGTGCATTGATGGACGATTGTTGGCATGATCATGACCATTAATGAATACACAAATATTCTTGGCCCGTAGTGCATGAATAATTGTGGTCGTGATACTAAAGAATATCCTTGGCCGTAGTAGTGCGGGGTGATTCGATTATGTGGAATATTTATTAAAGTGAGTCTCAAATATAACAAAGATGAAAAAACCTTTTAAAACCTAAAAGATAGTAGACTTTATTTTCTACTTGACTCTTTTAATGGATTGCGTATTCATTGCAGATTAAACCGGTTGTTTATCATTGTATTTTATTAGTTTAACATTGTTGAAGACTATTGATAATTTATTCGCATTATCTTAGTCATAATATTTCTTCTTGGGCTAGTTGAGCTCACCCTTTCTTTCACTTTTTCTCTGGAAATGAGAATATAGGTTGGACGAGTCGATGAAACGAGTGATGGTCCTCAAGATAGCATTAGTAGTCCTCACTATTCTCGTGAAATAGTGTGATAATAATTGTAATGAGGACTCCTTTTTGAGTTTGTATAATATCTAGTAGATGATATTTGTATTTAAACTCACGCTTTATGTCGTATTGTACCACCTACGCTTATGTTAGTAAGTTGTATTTAAATTACATCCATGTAAGTGGCGACCCAAGATGGGTGATGTATACCTAATTTTGGGGCGTCCACACCCACACACGGTCACTGCTTGCTGCATCGTTAATATTCCCTAAGATAGCATTTAATATTCCACGACCAAACGAATATTCCCCGACAACAATGAATATTTTATAACCACTTGCTTATTTTGAAGTATTTGCGATTTTTACCCTAACTATCCACATTAATCAAATCAACCCTTACTATTTCAAAATAATCAATAGAGAAAATTAAATTTCATTAATAATAAGTTGGGGTCTTACAGATATTATGTTATATGATTGTTCCTTGACATGAAGTCTACATGATTAAACCTTATAATCACATTAAGCAAGCTCAGGATGCAAGTTATTAAGATCACAATTGGCCAACTCGGACTATTCTTCATTTCTGGAAAACCCAGAAATGAAGAACAGTTTCTGGCAACGATTTCTGTAGCTTTAATCTCTCTGTTGTGTTAGACTTTGGTCATGAAACTTGTTTATGGTTGTAGTACTACATCAGTACTACAACATTAACTTAATAAGTTGCCCAGAAACCTTATAACCATAAATCTAAGACTGATCAAACCTGATGACTCGAACATTGACATGATGTTCTGGGCTTTCATCAAGAACACTCAAGAACACCTATAGCGTCGGTTCTGTCGCTTTAGGGCCCTTTTAGCAACAGATTAATTAGAAAATAAATTAATTTAATAAATAAATATAAAAAATGGTTTTTAATTATTAAAAATACCAAATAAATTCTTAAAAATTATTTTAAAGCCTAAAAATTAGTTTTAATTATTTTAATATATTTCATAAATATTTAATATTTTTAGAATATAATGTTATTTAATTTATTTAATTATAATATTAAATAAATTAGTTAAAAATGATTTTAATACTTGAAAAATCATGAAAAATTATATTATGGTATAAGAAAATATTTTAAGTTATTTTTAATAACTTTTAATATTTTGTGATGAAATTCATTAATAAATTAATATTAATGGTAATTAGTTTATTTAATAAATATATTAAATAAATTATGGAAAAATGAAATTAATGATTTAAAAATCATATAAAATGATTTAAGTGTTATAAAAATATTTTGAGTTATAAAATATAACTTTTGATATTTTGTCATGAAAATATTAATATTTTAATATTAAAAGCAATTATCTGGATAATGGATTTAAGTGTTTAAAAATCATATAAATATGATTTTAAGGTATTAAAATACTTGGTAATATTATAATATTATGTTATGATTTCCATTAATATTTAGTATTAAAGGAATATTGTGGTATTTATATTATATAAATACGATATAAATGATTGAAAAAAAAAATTAAATTATGATAAATGGTAATAATTACTTGAAAATTATTACGAGCTTATAAAAAAACAATTTAACTGATAATAAATTATTTAAGATATCTGTGAACTAGTTTAGACCGAGTCTTAGTGATTTTAGACTCGAGATTTGTCCGACTAGACCGTCGGGATGTCAGATTTGTGTCGGGATCAACTCAGACTGCAATAGTTTGACTTGATACCGAGTTTTATGTGTGCTGTATAGACTTATAGGTTATGTGCTATGTGTTTAGGTTATTCTATGTATATATATATATATATAATAGTATTATATTGTGATGATATTATTCTAATTTGTATATCGATATTATTTATATATTAGGTCTACAAGCAAAGCTTATTAAATTACGTAACGATAATCAACGAAACATGCAAGTTTTACTTAACTCTACTAAGAGTTGTTTCATTCAGATATGCTTATGGTTAATCATTGTTGATTGCCATTGTAGAATTGTACTATGTACATATTGCATGTATAAGTCAGGTATGAAAGGCTGATCACTTTCATTACCGTTCGGTCCAGATATATTTATTCATTTTTAATACTTGTTTAGTCAAAAGTTTGTAAACGCTAATTCACAACTATATTGATGAATTATAGCCAGCTTATTATTCAGACTCTTTCAATCATGATATATCCTTAAATAAATTTAAACTTGCTGGGCAACTTTCATGCTCACCCTTGCTATATCATGATAAAAATTGCGATTAAAAGGCGAATCTCATGGATATGAGGAAAGGTTAAAGACAGTTACAACTTAAAGTTAGTGTGCGCGATTAATTTTTATAATAGTATTGTATGATAATAATGTTATATGTTAGACAAGTTATGAATTGTGTATAAGTTAAGGTTACTCGACCTTGGAAAAAAGTGTGTAAGTTTAATGTATAAACAATTTATGTTTATATCTTCCGCAAATAGTTATAGAATGATTGTACCAGATCCGTGGTGATTTGGGACCCGAATTTGGGGCTTTCACAACAGGCGGAGGCGACAGAGGGCTGGAAACGTCTAGTGGTGTTTGGATTTTGACTTCTCTTTCTTCTTCTCGGAGTGGGAGAGCTCGAGTTCAGACATGACGGCTTATTGAAAACCCTGATTCTATGGGGGGTTTATTGAGATGGTAAAGGGATTAGGATTATGAGGATTTGATGTAGAATGGGTTAAGGTGGAGAGGTATGCTAAGGTTTGATAGTTTGATTGACATAGGGAATGAAGAAGAAGAAAGTGACTGAAACCTTAGAAGAAGAAGCAAGTGATTGATAGTCTAACCCAGTCGTACCCCTCCGTGTTTTGTATAGATTGATTTTTGAAGGGTTAGATTTATTCCAACTTTTTGACAGTCCAAATCTTTTAATAGCTGTGGGTGGGAATTTAAGTTTACCTCTTATTTCATATTTGTTTTTACAAAAACAATAAATTATGGGTGTAATTTGTAAATGGTGCATAATCCGACCCAACCATTCTATCCCTAACTCGACTCAAGGTGAGAGACTGAAACCCTAACAAAACTAGATTTTAGCTGCCTCAACCTAATTTTCTCTCTCCACTTCCATTTACCCAAAAACAATGAAGAAGAAGAAGCAACGAAACCTCTCACCGCCGCCCGCTGCCACCACCATCTCCGACCTCAAATCTCTAATTCACGACCACGGCCTGTTCTTCGACAAGCTTGTCGAGCTCATTCCAGCCAAATTCTACCTCTCAAACGACGACGCAAACGACTCCAAGCCCTGGTTCCAAGGCCTCAGCAAAGCCGCCAAGGCCTCCGCCAAGCAACAGACCAGAGAAAACATCAAGAAAGCCCGACGCGATCGCCTGGACCCTGAAAAATCCCAAACCACAACCCTAGACCGCCTCAAACAAACCATTCAAGACGAGGGTTTGGAACAGAAAATCGATTTGGATGGTGGTGATAATTCAAAGAGTAATCGGTCGGTTACTTATGAGGAATTGCAGCAGCGCCTCCATTCTAAGCTCGAGGAGCTTCGTGCTAATCGGGGACAGGGGAAAAGATCTTTGATTGATAGGAGTGATAGGAAGAGGAAGAGGAAGAGGAGTGATGATTTTGAGGGGAAGAAGAATGGTGGGGATGGTAATTTGGGGAAATTTGATAGGGAGATTGAGAAGGATGTGAATGAGGCAACAAAAGGGATTGAATTTGGGAAATTGAAAATCGAAACTGATGAGGAGAGAGAAAGGAAGAAGAGGAAGGGATCGAAGGCAAAGGAGTTGGAGAGAGCTAAGAGATTGGAGGAGGCAAAGAAGGATCCAGACAAAGGGGATGTGGTGGCGAAGAATCATTCGTGGAAGGCAGCTACGAGTAGGGCAATGGGGATTAAAGTGCACGATAATGCGAGGATTTTGAAGGAGAGCATTAAAAAGGAGAAGAAGAGGCATGAGAAGAATGTGGGAAAGTGGAAGGAGAGAGTGGAGAGTAGGGAAAAGTTGAAGGGTGACAAGCAGCAGAAGAGGACGGGGAATATTGCAGAGAGGGCTCAGCAGAAGAAGGCTAGGAAGATTGCCAAGAGAGAAAAGAAGCTAATGAGGCCTGGGTTTGAAGGGAGGAAAGAGGGCTACATTAATGTGAAGTAAGGTGCATTATTTGAGTTTAATATTTATGTTGTTTCGTTTTCTGTCAAAGTTGTTTTTTGTGAGGGATATCAAATTTTGTGGAAGAATTCTATGATATAGATTATGTTCCTGAAATGAATTTCTTTGTTGATTTATATTTCTCATGAAGGATTGGTAGTTTGCAAATGTTGAGTTCTATATTATTCTGTTTTAGTTCTGAGTTTTCATGTATTTTGACACTGTTAGTAATGCTTCTAAATCACAAAATAAATAAATTGTTGAAGTGACTCAAAAAGGTATTAAAAAGAAGAAAAAAAAAACAAAGCATATGGTATTGGTTATTATGTTAAGTTTGCTTTAGTATAAGAAAGGTACCGAGGAACATATGGCATGCAAAGTTGATTCTGAAACTTCCCTAATAGTGCATACAAAATTATAACCAAAATCTCTATAAATGCTACAGTTCTAATTAGTTTTGTAAAATGTGCATATGAAAGTGAAGTGTTTACGGTGTCCAAAAGCACAAGCCCTTTTTAAAAAATATTATTCTGTTGGAAATTATGAGAATATTAGTATTGTTGGCTAAACCAATATCAACTAGTTTTTTGTCAAAATTATTTGAAACCATCCCAGCAACTGTGATGGCATTATGTGTATGTTTGAGTCCAGTCAGCAGTCACATCTGCCTCAAAATGCAGTTTTTTAGTTTTTTGGTGGATGCCTAGCAATGAGATCAATGCATCAAGTAAAATGTTATCTATGACAGAAATCAATGGATGGTTATAATGACCATTACAGCAATTCTTTCAACTGAGTTTGGGACAAATTTACCGGAGGTATTAAAGTTGTGAAGTCGTGGATTATTATGTGTTTCTTGTTCATTGTTAAATAACCTGAACTGCAAAGCATTTACTTTGCTATTTCTTATTGTGGGCGTTTTTTTGCCATTAATCAGCTCTTTGGCTACAAAGTGGTTCCCCTGTTGGTGCAGGTGTTCCTTTTTTATTTCTTGATTCTTATCATAAAATGAATAGGTTCTCGTCCATATACGTGATTGGTAATCTGTAGACTGTTAGTATCCTCTTATTAAATATGGAAAGTTGAGGCTTCTTTTGGAGGAACCGAAGTTGTTAGGATCTTTCGTTAATGCTTTGAACAACATTTCTAAAACCAACGGTCAAATGATGAATAGTTAGGTGTCTCAAGAAAGTTAGAGGATGAAGTCTGGATTTTGGCTCCCTGATCCTCTAGTTATTATCTTCGCTGATAGTTGCTACAAGAGTCCAGAGGTACGTTTGAAAGAGAAGCAGATTCTGAAATTGTGCTTGAACATAACATGAGTGGTTTAAGAAGCTGAAAAGATTAATGTGAATGAGGAAAAATATATTATTGTTGGAGGGATTAGTTGTTCTCGTATTTCCTTTGCTTTGGGACAAGAGAGAAGTTCTTTTGACATAATGTGGTTGAGTAAACAAATAGAGATGATCATGTGAAGGTTATTGCAAAAATTGGGGTTTGCACCAATACACCACCCCCATTCCAATTTTCTGAATACCTTCGCATGACAAAATGCGCCCGGGGGGGATCTTTATGGACGCTGTTAGTGGAATTATTTTCCTTAAAAGATTGTGATTTTGATAAATGTTTAGTGCTTGGAGTGTGTGATATCTACATGTTTTATTGATATTGGTACATGTTAACGCCAAGTTACGTCGGCGCGTTCAATCACAGAATTTACGCGCTTGAATTTGCACAATAACAGATCACACACGAAGCTTAGTGGCTTGTGCCGCCGGGAGATAGCTCTGATGTGAGAATAAATACAGGTCATTCACAAGGTTTAACAATGGAGGCTTTAGTGTTTAGTGCTTTAAAGAAAGTATTACCTGTTAATTGTAACATTGACCTTGTATTTATAGTACTCTCATCACCTTAGAATCATTCTCTAAGTCGGATTAGGACTCCTAAACATGGCAGTTATCATAATTTGGGTCCAACACAATCTCCTTAAAATGTGGAAGTAGAATCCAATCTAAACACTACCTTTGGAGTTACCTTATTCAAACACGGTTAGGACTCCAGACTCTGTACGCAGGACAATCCACTGCGCAGGACAATCCAACCGAACTCACTAATCGAGTTCGAAGCTTCGGTCCAAAGGACTCAAGGCTGACCCGAACACCATACACTACAGTAAGGTTCCTACTAAAGGACTTTGGACACCGATCTGAACCCGAACACCTCCAGCATCTCTGAGGGCTTCAGCCCATCGGGCTTATGAACCCCTTTTAGTATCAGGCCTTCGGCCCAGTTGAATGTCGGTTAAAACGCTCTCGAACATTGCCCCCCAGTCTTTTGTTATAATTTAATTATAATTAGAGACTTGAAAAGACAAGGACTCGAAAAGTCAAGACAAGAAATGATGAGTCGCCTGGGTAACTTAAGCGGTTTTTCCTCGTTTCTTGAAGCGCTATACGTCTTCCCAGAGGTGGGTCCCACCTGCATTTAATAGCAGCCCTTGGGTTTCGTGCAACACTGCTTATAAAAATCCCTTTCCATCCCACTATGTCATTTTTCCGAGTTTTTCTAATTTCAAATTTTTCTCTTCAAATTTTTCGGCGAAGGCGATTTCCGGCGAGCCCTCTACTCCCCCGAAATTACCCTGACATTAGCCATTTTTGCCTGTTTTCGTGCTGAATCCTCACACTTTCAATTTCTTTCACTTCAATGGCTGATTCTACCCTAGATCGAGCCCCAAACGTTGATGATATTACCATTTCTTCTTCTATTGGTGCCACTGACCTGGTTCCGGTGGATCTGCCGGCGCCACCTCCTGACACCGCCCCCTTGGCGGCTCTTCCTACCTCGATCAGTGCTGAAGCCAAAATTCAAAACGCCTACCACTCCGAAACGGAGTTTTCCCATATCAACACCACCTCCACCGTCACCCCTTCTCTGATATCCGATATCCGAACTCTTTTCAACATCCCAAAAGAGTACAAGCTTCGGGTGCCCAAACTGGGAGAAAGAATCTGGAGACCCGAGGGCGAATGGGTTGTCGTTCCCCTGTACGTTCTAAAATACGGGGTTCGGTTCCCACTTCACGAATTCATCTCTTCTTTTTTATGCTTCGTGGGGGTCGGGTTCGCACAACTCGTGCCGAACTCGTACATCCACTTGATATCCTTCATAGCCTTGTGCCAGGAGATGGGGATCACTCCTGGCCTCGATTTCTTTTTTGCCTTATTCACTGTTGCCAAGTCGAAAGAGCCTGGTCTTCGGCAGTTGAACAAACAACCCAATCGTTCTGTCCTCATCAAGACCCCTTCAAGCAACAAGGGGTGGCACAACTAGTGGATCTTCGTGAAAAGGACCGACCTCCAACTTTTGCCTAGCTGGGCCCATCCCGATGATCCTATCGCGAAGGTATCCAAATTCCCTAAGGATCGGGCCGATGCCTTCAAGGCATTTTACAAGAAGTTGAGCAAGACCGAATGGAGTCTGGCAGTTTTATCCAACGAAGCCTGGTTGTACAAACACGGGTGTAAGTTACAATCCCCCTTCCCTTTCATGCATTGACTTTATCTTGTGTGCCTTATTATTGACTGCTTTGTTTGCCTGACAGTGTCCATCTTTAAACCCGAAGGTGCCGATGACTCCCTGGTGCCTCTCCCCATTACCTCCGAACCTATCTGTCCTCCAGCAATCGACGATTCGCCCGACGAGGAGACCATCCCGATCTCCGAGCTCTCAGTGAGTTCCGCTTCGGGGCCTGCCCCTTCGACCAACACTGCTGCCGAAACCACCAACAAAAATGCTTTGAAAATGAGCCGGGCTGAGAAGATGGCCTTGTTAAAGAAGTCCAAGAAACCTTCCAAGCCTTCCACAAAGGCCCCCCCTAAGGCCACTTCTTCAGCTCTACCGAAGCCGATTCCTCCACCCCCTACACAAGTCGCAGTGATCGAAGATTCGGAGGAGACCGAAGATGTTCCTCTTGCGCCCCGATCGAAGAAACCCCGCTTGGATGAAGGGCCCGGTCTCCAAGTTGTGGAAGCCAAACCACCGCCAGCCTCGACACCTACTTCGAGGCCGAACCCTGAGGCGAGTTCATTTCATGGGACGTCGACTACGTTCTGCCCGAGGAGCCCTTCTGAGGTATTCCCCTACCACCAGCTCGAGCATTTCAAGCTTTCAGGTGATGACGAGCGATTTAGAGGAATGACCTCGGAAGAATTTTTGGTGGCCTATGTCAAGGTCCAGTGTCAGGTAATCCTGTTAATTTGAAATGTTCGCTTCATTAATGTTGAGTTTTCATCATAATGATGAAGCTTTTGCAGCAGTTAGGCGATGCCATTCTCGCCGAAAGCGATGTCGCCTCGCCTTCGCCACCAAGAGGGAAGCTCGGATGAGGATCGATGTGGGCGCTTTCGGGCCGAGGTCCGGTCTTGATCGAATTGAAGAAAGAAAAAGACCTTCACGCCGAGACCCAGAACAAGGCTACCGAGGCTGAATGCCAGGCCGATGAACTCAGGACACTTTATACTCTGCTGCAGGAGGAGTTTCTCGGTCTCGATAGTCATGCCAAGAGGCTTCTTGAGGAGAGGGATCATCTGTCTGGGGAAAGCAATGAGCGGTTGCTGGCGCTTCATGCTCTTGAGGAGAAGTTCGACTGGATGCACGGTAAGATGATGCATCTGATCCAAGAGAACAACGCCTTGAAGGATGAACGTGCGAGGACTGCGCAGTCGTCTGTCGAAGAATATGAAGAATCCTACCTTGATCAAAAAGATCATAGCTCATTTCATTTGAAGGCTATGAAACCTATCGGGGAAAAGGCTCGGGCAAAGTCGATCATTCGCCGACTCTATGCTTCATCTTCGACTCTTGGACGAAGAATCAAGAGATCGGTGATGAGCCCCTCCGGAATAGCTTCCTTTAGGACTTGTAAATTTTTGTAATCTTCATTTTTTCTCTTTATTTGTACTTTGCCCGAATCTTATGCGATCGAGTCTTGTAAAAATTTGAAGATATGAATGAAGTACAAAATTTTTGTTTGTAAATTTGTTTGATCAGTTATACTCGCGACTTTTCTCGATCAGTTATGTTGTTTCGAACTTTCTGATCGTGTTGTGCCCGAAGTTCGTCTGATAAACAATTTTAGTTTTCTCGATCAGTTATACCTGTGACTTTTATCGATCAGTTATGTCGTTTTTGACTTTCTGATCGGTTTAAGTCTGAAGTTTATCTGATTCGATTGGTGGTTATCCCAATCAGTTGTACCCAATACTTTGACTGATCAGTTCCGTCATTTCAAAATTCCTGATCGGCTTGAGTCTGAAGTGTTAGGAATAAGCATGTGAATGATATTTCTATTTACATATAATTTGATTATGATATACATATGAATGAATATGCAAGTATGCTTGCATTAAGAAAAGCTGTAAAGTCCTCTGATAGATTATAGAAACATATGTACAAGGACTTAGAATGAATTGATCAAACATGTTAGGTTGATCCTACATAAGCAAAACAGCTTTGTAAAGTCTTTAAAAAGAAATGATGTACAAGGACTATAAACATAGATAGATCAATCATGTTAGGTTGATCGAATGGTGTACTAGATAGGCTTGTCTGATCATCGAGCATTGCACCAAAAATCGTAGTTTATCAGGAAAGTCAAGGATAACTCGAGAGCTATCGAGGCAGAATCGTAGTCTGCAAGATAGTAGATCTCGGAGTTCGTAGACTGCCAGGAGAGACGAGGAAGGATCGTAGTAATGTCGAGTAAAGCTTCCTCGGGTAGTGAGTCTGCCGAGGAAGTCATATTCGAGAATTGAGAGACAACACCCTTTCTGAACCGAATGAGAGCATCTGCCGAAGCTAAGTCAAGAATTGTAGACCACACTCGGAGTCATAGAGTCTACTAATGTCAAAGGCAAGTCAAGAATCGTAGACTACACTCAGAGTCGTAGAGTCTGCTGATTGTATCAAAGGCAGAGATCGTAGTCGAGCAAGATCAGATGAAGACAACAAGCACAACGACAGAAATCGTAGTGTCAAGATCTGATCTCAGAGTCGTAATGTCTGCATAGCCAAAGCTGAATCGTAGAGTGCAGAGCTAAGACCTCAATAGATGTGCTCATAAAGCCAAGGAAGAATCGTAGAGCAAACACGATTCTCAACAATTGAGCACTCCCAGAATATCTAAAGGAATGAAGCCTCTGGTTGGTACTGCAATGATACATCTCACCTAAAGGAAGCCAGAGAGCACTCAACGAATGACATGCAAGCTAATAGAAGATCTAAGTATCAACTCAATCAGCATTCAGATTGAGTTGTGAAGCCATTCAAGATGAAGTCTTCCACAAGATGATCATAAGAAGACTTCAGTAGCTGAATGAGGAAATTCAGCATATGCAGTAGCTGTCAAGTGGAAAGATGACAACGATCTTGGAAGTAACCAGGATCATAATGTTTTCCAAACGAAGAAGGGACTGATGGAGTATATACAAAGATACTGGTCCGCCTATGAAGAACAAGGCTAAAGTGATTAAGCATTGGGTCAGTCCATTGATGATAAGTGAACGGGAGATCACAAGAAGAAAGCGAGCTGGACACTCCACAAATCTAAAGTGTCTTGTTATTCAGAAGGGGCCAGAGCAAGGAGTCAAGCCATCAGTATCTGAGAACAGTTGAGGCAAACAGAAGTGTTGAAGAACTGCACGAAAGAAGGAAGAGTTGTTCTTCAGTAGAGACCAAGGGAACACTCTTCAAGATCGTAGTGTTGACTCTACATGTCAATAAGCATCGATCGAAAAAGACAAGATCTGGTCGAGGTCCAAGAAGAAGTGCATCAGAATCGTAGAGTTCGAACAACTGAGGATTGAAGCATTTGCAACGGTTCAATCTGAAGGTTGGCATTTGGACAAAAGCTTATTGAGAGCATCGATGCAAGGACAACCCCTGATCAAGAAATCAGAAGGGGAAATAAAGTCGTCGACCTGCCCAAGACATCAAAGTAACATATCTGACGGGGTAGGTGAAACGATGAAGCTGCAGATGTCGAAAAAAGTCGAAAAAAGATGTTATGTCACATCTGCAGTCTGCACCAAATAACTCGAGATCTGTGAAGCAATTTGAATAGCTTTCAACGGTTACCTTCTAACGGGAAGATTGGGAAGTAGTATAAATCAACAGAGCTTCAAAGATCAAGGTTTGCTGATGACTGCTATGTTGCAGAATCGTTGAGTTGTTGAATGCTATTGTTGACTCTACGAGTTCCACCAAAGATCAACAGAACAAGTCTCAGTGACAGTGAGACTACCAAGGTGGAAGTGAAGCAGCCTTGAAGGACTTAAACGGATTAGAGCTTCACTCAACAAAGATGAGAATGCCATTGAAGATGGCAGCCAAGCTGAGAGCCGAGAAGGCCAAAGAGATAGCATTTAGAAAAGTGGCGAGTCTGAAAGAAGATCGGAGAGCCACTCTACGAATCACCATGAACCTAAAGTCGAATCCGAACAAGTGCGTAACCATATCGCAAAACATTCAAGAAGGGTTCAGGGATTGCTACGTGCCAGAAGAAGTCTACCAAGAGCTCAGGGACTTAGCAAATCCAGATGGTGATGGTGCACAGCTGACATCAAATGAAGATGAGCAGAAAAGAGTAAAGATCAGCTGCACCAAAGAAGATGTGATCCAGACTCAAAGCAGAATGCAAAGAGGACCACACCAAGCTACTAAGTACAAAAAGATGTTCAGAGCTTAATGACATCTTAGCATTTCGGCCCAAGACCAACAACAACAACTACACAACAAGAAGCCGGGGCTGAGGGTCCTTGTCCCTGGAGGGGACTAAATGAAGTTCCAAGCCTCTTTGGGCTTGAAGAGTTCGTGAGGAACTAGAGAAGTTCCAAGGTCACGGCCTTGAAGAGTTCTTAGTGAACTGAAGTCCCAAGGTTCTTTGGCCTTGAAGGAATCTTAGTGATTGCAGGTCTTGCCTTCCTTAGTGGAAATCCTGCTAGTTGAAAGCAGAAGAGTGGATTAGGAGCTTGAGTCTTTGAACCACTTAAAACCCCTTATGTCTCTTACTTTATGTCATTTACTTTATGTACATTAACTGCTATAACTGCTATGTATGTTTTAATTGCTTACTACTGAATTAACTCTAAGAACAATGTATGTCTGATTATGAATATATCACTGAAGGGGATCTTTTACTTATTCCGTTGTGCTTGAAAAGATTCTTATATTTGTCATATGCTAATTCATGAGCAATACAAAATAAATGAGAAAAGTATTTGAAACGAAAAAAGATCTATTCAACCCCCCTTCTAGATCTATATTGTGCCTACTGGGAACTAACACGAAGTTTATCTGATTGGGTATATAAAATTTTATGAACATGGAGTATAAATGTTTTCGAAGAAAAACCCCATTCATTTCGTTAATAAATAAAGCGGTTACACAAACAAAGAAAAGAATGACATAACTTTCACTGGTAAAATTTTCTAAGTCTTCCAGCATGCCATGTATTCTTTACTTCAGAGTTATCCATTGCTCGAAGTCGGTATGTACTTGGCTTCGGCACTTCTACCACTTCATATGGACTTTCTCAGTTAGGCATCAGTTTATCGGTGTTCTGGGGGGTTGATGCCTTCGACTCCCGCATGACCAAATCCCTGACCTCAAATCTCCTCTGTTTCACCTTCTGATTATAGTGTCGGGCTGTTCGCTTCTGGTAAATAGCCAACCTTATTAGAGCTGAATCCCGAACTTCCTCCAAAAGGTCCAGATTTAACCGTAGTCCTTGGTCATTGTACAACTCCTTGTATTGACTAACCCGAAGAGTAGGAGATCCGATCTCAACTGGTATGAGTGCATCGGTCCCATATGCCAATCGGAACGGTGAGTCCCCTATTGTTCTTGGAGTAGTTCGATAAGCCCACAGAACATTGAGTAATTCTTCTGGCCACCGACCCTTTAGCTCGTCTAATTGCTTTTTAATTCCGTTAAGCAGGGTCCGGTTAGTGACTTCCACTTGACCGTTCGACTGAGGGTGGGCAACTGAAGTCTTTCGGTGTTGAATTCCCAATTCTTTCAGAAAGCTTCAAATTTTGGCCCTACAAATTGCCTGCCATTGTCGGATACCACCGCCATCGGGATCCCGAATCGATAAACAACCCCCTCTTTGAAAAACTTCAAGCATTCTTGTTCGGTGATCTTCTGTAGAGGTTTGGCTTCGACCCACTTTGTCATGTAGTCAATGGCCACGATCAC
The DNA here is from genome assembly GCA_020205615.1 of Panax quinquefolius. Classification (NCBI taxonomy): domain Eukaryota; kingdom Viridiplantae; phylum Streptophyta; class Magnoliopsida; order Apiales; family Araliaceae; genus Panax; species Panax quinquefolius. The sequence goes on along the minus strand of CM035159.1, from coordinate 87,750,593 downwards.
AAAGCATACTTGTCCCTTGGCCTTCGGTAGCGGTCCCAGGATGTCGATTCCCCATACAGCAAAAGGAATCGGGGACAAGACCGAGCACAACTCTTTGGGAGGCTGGTGAGGTATGGCACTATTCAGCTCGCATTTGGGACATTTTTTGACAAAGTCTTTGGCCTCCTGGTAGATGGTCGGCCAATAGTATTCCTGTCTCAGAATCTTGTATGCCAGTGACTTGGCCCCCATGTGATCCCAAAAATTCCTTTGTGTACTTCACGAAGTGTATAATCTGCTTCTGAGGGTGTCTAGCATTTGAGCAGCGGAGAACTAAAAGCCCTTCGATACAGATCTCCGTCTATAAGGACGAAATTTGAGCTCCTATGCTTGATCTTCCTTGCTAAGATTCGGTCCGAAGGTAGAACCCCATCTGCTAGATATGAGATATATCTGGTGAAAGCCAAAGCAATGATCTGGCCAAAAGCTAGCACATTCGCCTCTTGGAACACTTGGCTGTTCTAAGACCTCTAGATACACCGACCCGTTGAAGGAGCTTGCTTCGGTAGTTGCCAATCTGGCTAGAGCATCTGCTACCGTATTGTTTGTACGATTAACTCCCTGACAACTATGTGAACTGAAGTACATGAGCTTATCTTTCACTTCGGCCATATATTTTGACATTCTCGCCCCCCGAGCCTCATACTCCCCCGATAACTGCTTGACCACCAGCTGTGAATCGCTGTAGATGACTAACTTCTGCACTTCCAAGCTTTGGGCCAATCGAAGTCTGACTAGTATGGCCTCGTATTCTGCTTCATTGTTAATAGCTTTGAATTGAAACCGGATGGCTTGCTGAACTTTGAATCCTTCAGGACTTGTCAGAATAAATCTCGCTCCGCTGATGTCTGAAGTCGATGACCCATCTACATATAAAGTCCACGAAGTTGGCCCCTGTTGTGTGTCAGTAACCGACCCTACATTCGGTTCTGTGAACAAACATTCTACTACGAAGTCGGCCAATGCCTGCCCCTTGATCGCTGTTCGGGGATGGTATTCCAAAGCGAACTGAGTTAATTCCAGCCAATCGACCCGAGACTTCTGGCCTTTGCAAAATCTTCTTTAATGGCTGATCCGTATACACTACCACCAACCGTCCCTAAAAATAATGTCGAAGCTTCCTGCTTGCGATGATCAAGGCATAAGTGAACTTTTTCAAGTTCGGGTATCTTGTTTCTGCGTCTCGAAGAACGTGGCTGACGTAGTATACCGGGAACTGTTTTCCTCCCCTATCCCTTACCAGTGCTACCCCTACGGCCATCGAGCTTGCAACCAAGTATAAGTATAAAGGTTCCGAAGGGATCGGTTTCATCAATAATGGTGCCGAAGACAAATATTTCTTGATCCCTTGGAATGCGTCTTCGCACTCTGAGGTCCACTGGAAACTCTTCTCGTTCTTCGGCCCCTTGAGAGTGTCAAAGAAGGGTAAGCATCTTTCGGCTGATTTTGACACAAATCTCCGAAGTGCCGCTATCCGACCCGTCAACCTCTGAACGTCCTTATAAGATTTCGGAGACTTCATATCTAAGATCGTCTGAATCTTTTCCTGATTTGCTTCGATGCCTCTTTTGCTGACCAAATATCCTAGAAATTTTCTTGACTCCAATCCAAAAGTGCACTTAGTCGGGTTCAGTCGTATATTGTGTCTTCGCACTGTCTCAAAGCAGCTCTCCAAATCTCCCAAGTGTTCCCGAGCTGACATGCTTTTAACAATCATGTCGTCCATGCAGACCTCCATACTTCGACCTAACTGCCTCCTGAATACGAAGTTCATCATCCTCTGGTATGTTTCCCCGGCATTTAACAGCCCAAAGGTCATTTTCCGATATGCATAGATGGCCTGATGAGTAATGAAACTAGTCTTCGGGATATCCTCCTTACTCAACATGCCATACCCCGATGTGGCATCAATCAACTGATCTATGTTAAGCAAAGGATATAAATCTTTTGGGCACGCCTTGTTCAGATCGGTGTAATTGATACATAACCTCCACTTCCCATTCTATTTCTGAACCAGAACCACGTTTGCCAACCATTCGGGGTAATCGATCTCGAAAATGAATCTTGCCTCCAGCAGTTTAGTGATTTCCTCATCTATGATCCTCTGCCTTTCTGGGGTGAAAGTTCTTTTCTGTATCACTGACTTTCTGTTCGGGTCAACATCCAGACTGTGTAAAGCCACCGACTCACTTACTCCAGGCATATCGCTAGGCTCCCATGCAAAGATGTCGGCATATACCCGAAGCAGATCTACCAGTCCTGTCCGTAGTGGTTCTTCCAATCCTGACCCAATCTTGATAATCTTCTCTGTATTTCTCAGGATCAACTCCACATCCTCCGTCTCTTCGGCTGGCAGAGCCAGCGGTTCAGTACTACTCTCGGTGAATGGCTTTATTTCGATGGCCATCGTCTGTTTCTGCTTGTTGACCCCGACACCCGAAGAAATCAAAGTATTCCGATAGCACCTTCGGGCAATGTCAAGATCGCCTTTTACCTCCCCAATCCCGTTCGGTGTCGGAAACTTGATTTTGAAATGGGGTATGGATGTTACCGCTTGCAAAGCTACTAGTGTCAGCCTTCTCAGAATAGCATTATATGCCGAATCTACCTGTACTACAAAAAATCAGACTAGAATCTCTTTCTCATTGAGGTGTTGTCTTAGAACCTAATGGCGGTAGATGGTTCTCGACATACTAACCAGGTCCCCACTAAAACCGTACAACGGACCTTCTTCCCCCAGCTCCATCTTCTTTCCTTCTAGATCCATCCTCTGATAGGCGTGCGTGTACAGTATGTCGACCGAGGACCCATTGTCGATCATCATCTTTTTCATATCCACCGGCCCGACCTAAGCTGTTATTACCAACGCCCCGTCATGTGGTTCTATGAGATCTGTAGGGTAGTCTTCGTCTGAGAATGAGATGGATACTCCCGGGTAGGCCTGATCTTTTCATGGTGAGGAACTTCTTCATCGACAACACTGACCTCGAGATGTCCGCTTCTTCTTTCTTTCTGTTACATCGCCCCACCGAACCGCCTTTGAAAATACGTCGATCACACCTTGAGGTGGTTGGTTCGGCTGATCGTATCTCTCGGCCAACCCTCTATTTTCCTCCCGAGGCATTTTTGAACCTTCTCGGCCGACCACATACTGTACCAATTGCCCATTCTGAACATTCTTCTCTATCAAATCCTTCAGATCATTACACATCTCCGTCGTATGCCCGCGACTTTGATGGTATTCACAGTATTTGTCCCGCCCTCTCTTGTCGGGCTTCGGGTGTGTTGAACATGGCTCAAAAAATGGTTTGTTCCGCATTTCCTCCAATATCTTTGCCCGATCTGTGTTGAGGGCGGTGTAGACTTTGTTGACATTTCTGTTCGGGAAAGGTGATCGGCCACTGCCTGAACCTCCACTGCTATAGTTTTTTCTTCTCGAGTTGTCCGACCTGCCCTGATTGTCCGACCGCTGATAGGTCTGTTTGTCCTGGTCTCTAGAATTCTCATAAGATTGGGAGTGTGGTTTGAAGTATCCCATAGCCTCTTCAATCGCTATGAATCCCTCTGCTCGATGGAAAGCTTCTGTCAAATCTGCTGGAGGGTTGATCACCAGATCTTTCATCAATTTCTTCGACTTCCCGATATGTAGACCAGTTGTGAAAAATCCCAAGGCCTGTGGCGATTTCAACTCTGCTACCGAACCAACAGCCTCCCGAAATCTCTTGACATACTGGCCTAGGCTTTCATCTGACTTCTGTCGAACCAGCATGAGGGAAACAATAATCTTTCCTCGTCTCCTGTTGCTCCCGAACCGAGCGTGAAACTTCTCCCGAAGATCACTCCAGGAATTAATTGAACCAGCTGCTAAGGTCCCCATCCATTCTCGGGCACTCTTCTTCAGGAGGGTTGCAAACATGTGACACTTAGCAGCGTCTGAATGCCCATAGTAGGTCATCAACCTGTCGTACCCGTGTGAATGATCATAAGGGTCTCACAGCCCATCATACGTCTCCATCCGGGGCATCTTCTTATTGGGGTCGACGGTGACATGATTTATCTCGGGTGAGAAGGGCGAGTCTATGCAAACCGAAGGTGTTCCCATTGAACTCTTTGCCACCAGCAATTTCTCCAACTCCGCCACCCTTCGAGCGAGGGGGTCAGACTCCTCTTTACGAGGGGACGATTTGGGTCTGTCCCTCTCGTATTCAGGAGGCGCGTCCCTCCTCCTCTGTCCCGATCTGCCTGGATGCTCCGATCTCCGTTCTGCCGAACGGTTCCTTTTGCTTCGGCCGTCTCGAGAGCGGCTTCTGTGCATGCTCCTTTCTCTTTCTGCCTCTCCCCTACGTGGTGACCGGAATCGGCTCCGATGTCGACGCCTTTTCGAGGACGCCTCCTGTTCCCCCACCATCTTCGCCATCTGCTCCTCGAGCTCTTCATGCGGAAGACGCAAGGCAAGCATGGCGTCTTTGTTTTACTGCATCTTTTTCAGGATAAACTCCCTCTGGTCTCGGCTGCCTTCGCCTCGGTCCTTTCCTTGCACCTCAAGTGCTCGAGAGTGGTTTTCATCCGCATGACTAGCCTAATTGGGTGTGTGTTGGCTATCGTGGAAGAGTCTGCGTCTGGGGGAAGGTGTCGGTTCCTCCTGATCACCTTGAACCCTGAAACCCAATCTGTCTTTCACCGACCCTCTCACCTGGGTGGTTTGGTGGGATTTCGCCTTCTCCGGGGCAGTGGCACTATTCTCTCTGCTCGTCATGGTCAGCTACCAGAAAAGTTGATTGTGATTGTAAAAGCACTAGGCCCTTCTTCTAGCACCAATGTTAACGCCAAAACAAAATCCACGCGCTTGAACCTACACAATAACAGATCACACACGAAGCTTGACGGCTTGTGCCGCCTGAAGATAGCTCTAGTGTGAGAATAAGTACAGGCCGTTCACAAGGTTTAACAATAGAGGCTTTAGTGTTTAGTGCTTTAAAGAAAGTATTACCTGTTAATTGTAACCCTTGCTCATTACCTTAGAATCCTTCTCCGAGTCGGATTAGGACTCCCTAAACATGGCAGTTACCATAATTTGGGTCCAACACAATCTCCTTAAAAGGTGGAAGTAGAATCCAATCCAAACACTATCTTTGGAGTTACCTTATTCAAACACGGTTAGGACTCCAGACTCTGTACGCAGGACAACCCACTGCACAGGCCCAACCCAACCGAACTCACCAACTGGTCTGAGCTTCGGTCCAAAGGACTCGAAGGCCCTATCCCGAACACCATACACTACCGTAAGGTTCCGGTCCAAAGGACTCGGATACCGAACCCGAACACCTCCAGTATCTCTGAGGTCTTGGGTCCATCGGACTTATGAACCTCTTTTAGTATCAAGCCTTCGGCTCAGTTGGAGGTCGGTTAAAACGCTCCCGAGCAGTCCATATAATTATTGCAGAAATAGGATGATAAATTCTTTCAATGAACAGAAGTTGTTCTTCCTGTTATAATTCCTGATTTTAATGTTGAAGTGATTCCCATGTCATCTAATTCCACTTCAATTTATAGAAGATTGTTATTTGCTTACTTCGAGTATAGTATAATGACTTCAATTATTTGGTTACTTGTAATTAACCACCCATTTTCTTGGGGGCTTATCATCGGTGCAGTTCATGTTCGGATGTTTCATTTTCCTTATGTATATTTATAAAAACATAGGGTGAAATATGGTCAGACTAGGGATTATTGTCTGACTTTTAGAAAATAGTATACTTCTTTGAATATTGATCATGTGTACAGCTGATGACTTTATATTGTAAGGTGCAAGTGTGTTGCGTGTCATTGTCATTTTCTGATGTTACCTTTAGAACACTTGAACACAAATGTGGTAGTTACACCATTCTTTTGTATATATATAAACACTAGGGTTAATCCGTGACTTCGGCACTACGAATATTCGTGTAATTATTTAATAGATGAATTTAAATAAAAAATGTGAGTTGACAATGTGAAAAGAGTATATTTGATAAAAATTAAAAAATTTCGTAATTATTTATTGTAAATAAGAAAATTTCTAATCAGGGTAGATATCTCACCCAAAAAGTAAAGAAGTCAAGAATTTTGTTATAAATTGTATTTACATGCTCATTATTTACAAATCGAGACTGGCAAGAAAAAATGAATTTGTTAAGGAAACAACTAAAGCCAACATCCACATTCACTCAACAATAAAATTGACCTAGGCCAGTTAACTACATTTATTAAATTCGAAACAATACCGGTGTCAATGATCTTCAAAATTTCTTGAAGCACATTTAAAAGCACTCCTCCACACTTATATGCTATTGATTCCCTTCATTTAATTTGCAATTTTAGATGGAACATGGATTAATTAGTAAAACTAATTTATGCACAATCAATCATACAAATGTGTCCACTGAATACCAGTCGCTGATACATTAACAGGTAAAAGCATTGTAGTAAAGAAATAACATAATGATATCCACTTGCTTAAAAGGTTCATGTGAACAAAATTGGGTTGGAGCTCCTTTGTTTGATTAAAGAAAAAATAAAATAAAATAAGAACTTCAAAAATAATTGACCCAACCACCAAAAAAAGTAAATTTGGTCAAATATATAGCCAAAAAAATTATCAAGGCCGTCCAAAGTTTGGAATAAATCCTACCGTCTATGGACACAGCTAGAATATATATATATATATATTGTAGCAACAAATTCAAAACAAAACTTTGCAAATAATTATATACTTTACCTTTTTACAACACCACAGTTTGGCAATGCGAAAATAATATTACAAAATGTATTAGAAAACAACCCAGTTAACACCATAGAGTACTGGAGCTTCTCATGTTATCATTCTCTTATGATTTCGTCAATGAGTTCATCAACCACATGTCCTATCCACATCCTTTATAATGTCATTTGTTTCAACATATGCAAACATCACCTCATTCCACCCAAAGTCCCACATATAGTTAATATTTGCATATGTAATTTTGATGTTTCTCTCGAGCATTTTGAGCTGGTTTTCAGCAGCATCACATTCATCATGCTCATTCATTCATTCCGTAGAATTTTAACCCTTCAAAATCCCTATACGACTGTTTGACCAAATCATCTAAAGACCTTACCTTTGTGTAACTGATGGATATCTTCAAGATGAGTTCTTAATTGACGCAGTACCTCAAGTCTCTCCTCCCAATCTACACCATATAGATTACTTAAAATTGGGCCCACCTTAACTATAAACTGAGAAATATCTTTGAAACAATCTACAATACTATGAAACCAAGAAAATACACCCAAAATTAGAACAACAAATTATCAGAAAGTAACAGAAAAACAAAAATTCAGTAGTTAGAACATTACTTTAGCTTTGCAATTCTCAATATCTAGCATAAGGTAAATGTAAGACCCCAACTTATTATTAATGAAATTTAATTTTCTCTATTTATTATTTTGAAATAGTAAGGGTTGATTTGATTAATGTGAATAGTTATGGGTAAAATACGCAAATATTTTAAAATAAGCAAGTGGTTATAAAATATTCATTGTTGTCGGGGAATATTCGTTTGGTCGTGGAATATTCTTGCTGTCGGGGAATATTCGTACGATGGCGTAGTATTTTGTGGGCCCCATAACGGAAAGCGATTGGATGAAGAAAACGACAAATATAAGTGGTTTAAAAATAACGGCGTAGTTATTCTGAATTAATCTTTGTTAAAATACTCTGGTTGGTTAAAACACGATAGCACCAGATATTGCACCAATTATTGATTCTTACGTGAAGACACTACTTAATAATGGTTACGATAATTCTTTATTCGATTATTTTATTGATTTAATAATTCTTTGCGTTGATATTTTATATTCTTTGTTGTTTGATAATTGTCGTTACACGGTATTTTTCATTATCGATGCAATAATTCATATTATCCGAATAATATTATTAGATAACATTATTGGCAATGTCTAGAAAGTTACATCTAAGGAGAAGTTTGGTCACCTAATTGCTTGGCCAAGAAGGAAAAATTCTTATTGGAAAGCCCTCTTTCACGAGAACTGCTCAGTTGTCGATATTGTGATTCCGTAATATTATTTGTGAATAATTAATTATTGATTCATATGATGAGGAAAATATTGATTTTATGTGGATATAGATGGAGAAAAATTTTAATGTGACAATTGTTGAAAATTAAAATTTTATCTTTTTCTGATAAGATAATTCATTTAAATGTATTATTATATTTTAATAATATAATAATGGTGATATTTTTACAACAAATGTGGGATATATGAGTATACGAGGAGGAAGAGTATTTTTGTTGCAATAAATGTTTAAAACATGTTAAACATGTCGGTGGACCCCATTTATTGACTGAAATTTGATTATAGCTTGTAAAATCGCCCGTTTATGGATTTCGGTCAATTTCTGTTTGGAATTCGAAAAAACTTTCTTCTGCAAAGTTGTACAGAATTTAATTTCCTATAAAAAGTCGCGAGATTCGAATTTTCTGATAAAAGAGCTATTTATTATGAATTATTGAAGTTCTGAAGCTTCGAAATAATTGATTTTTGGAAGTTTTAATTATTTATTTTATGAAAAACGTTTTTTAAAAGTTTTGTGAGGTGGGCTACTTATTTTGAATGCTGAATTCAGTTGATAAAAAGTAATGCGTAAAATTTAATAAATATATATTAATATTTTATTAAATTTTCTAACTTTGGTGTTCTAAGCATTTTCCTATAAATAGGGTGCTTAGGTTTAGAATTGAAAATCACACGAAATTGAAGTTTTCTCTCTCTATATTATCGGCGTATTCTTGTGAGTATTTTGAGTATACTTTGAGTATTGCTATCGGTGCAAGTTCAAGTTATAGTCGATATCCTGTGTTTAACTAAAAGATCTTGTCTTTGTGAGGTAAGGGATATTTTTTTTTCAGTAATGATATTATTTCTTCAATATCATTATGTTGAAATATTGATCTGAAGTTTTTTTATCAAATTTGGAACTTTTGGTGTAGTTACTATTCACGTATCTGTGACCTTATTCACGATATCGACACTTATTCACAAATCTGGCACTATTCATCGAAAAATAAAATTTTTCTTTTAAGTCCAAAATATCTATTCGGATACTAGCTTTGATTGTAGCCATGTTTTGATCATTCTTGAATTTTACACCACTATGATTATTTTTGAGGTATTTTTGGACATGGATAAAATAAAGTACGAATCCTTAATCCTTAATCCTTGTCATTTTGTTTCACTGGATTCGTTTCTTTAAAAATATTTTTCATCATCCTCAGTCTTAAATGATGATATTATTGAATATCTTTGATCTGTAGTGCAAAGATGAATGATTTCTGAAGAATATCTTTGGCCCGTAGTGCAAAGATGAACATGTGTTTAGATGAACATGACCAACTGATGAATATCTTTGGCCTGTAGTGCAAAGATGAATATTTGATTCTAGATATATATTGATTGATGTTACAGGGATAAAAGATAAGACATGAACTTTTAAATTCATACATAGAAGATAGTAGTTTGCATTCTCTACTTAACTCTTCTAATGAATTATTATTTCATTGCGAATATTGATTTAAAATTTGTTGTCTATTGTATTCTATTAGATTTTTCTGTTGAAGACTAACGATAATTTGTTGTATATTATCTTAGTCATAATATTCTTCTTCTCGGGCTAGTTGAGCTCACCCTTTTCCTTTTTGTTCCATTTTTCTTCTCGGGAGGCGAGAATATAGCGAGTGCAGTCGAGGTATGGAATGAAAGTTCTAGAGAGTTGTTTAGTAGTCCTCACCATTTTTGTAAAATAATGTATCAATAATTGTGATGAGGATTTATTTGAGTATAGATATTGTCTAGAAGATAATATTTGTATTCAAACTCACGCTTTATTGTTGTAATAATAAAGTTGTAGTTGTTTACGTACCATGTATTGACAACTCGTAATGGGTGATGTATACCTATTTTGGGGCGCCACACGGTTGGTATCGAGCTTAGGGATATGATCTCCAAGTGAGATCGGGAATAGAACTAGGAGAGGAGGGCACGTAAATCCTTCGCTAGTGTGTCCTACCTAAGCTTATTTGTTAGTTAGTCGATATATAGGGATATTATGTGATATATTGATTTCCTTAATTAACCCTTGTTTTATGGCGATGTTTGAGAATGTCGTTGAGAATATTAACAATGGAAATGAGACCGTGGAGACGCCTTTGTACTCCTTAACGAGGAGAACGTGCACAGCAGTCGGCAATGTTCCTCCCGTGAACAACACCATTGAAGCGAGATGATGAGCGAGGGATGTTTAGAAGCTTTTTGCGATTCATACAAAATCGACGAGGAGACTCGTGTTCAAAATACGAGGAGAAAATGATAGCAATTCACGGGTTGTCACATGACGCGTTCGAAGAGTTGGGACCACGAAATTTAAGGGAAAGCGGATCCGATCATAGGCGGAAACATGGGTCAAGCAAATTACCAAGATATTCGATGTCTTGGGATGCGGAAGAACAGAAGGTTCCATTCGCCACCTTTATGTTCCGTGGCGAAATGCGGAACTCACCGGTGGGGAGTCTGTGAAGCGTACCATCCATCGTACCTTTCGGCATGTCTTGGGAGACATTTGAAACTATTTAATGACAAATACTTTCACGAAAGTGTTAAATCGTATAAAAAAAAGTGGAGTTTATTATCTTTGGAGCGAAACAACATGGCGGTGTCTCGATGCGAGGCAAAGTTTGCGAGTTATCCAGTTTGCACCTCATTTGGTGGAGAATGAGGAACGTTATGACGCGGATGTTTCTTAGAGGTTTGAAACCCGGCATACGTCGGTATCTCATTTCTCATAAATTTTCTCTCTATTCGAGATGTTGTAAATGGGGCTCAATTATTAGAGCGAGATAACGAGTATGGTCAACCGAGGACCACAACCAGGATCATCTAGGAGATGGTAGTCAACAAAACAACGATAACCAAATGAGAAAGAAAAAGAGACGGACAAAAATGGTAACCACTCTGTGGTAATCATGGCCATGAAAATAGAAGAAGCGAGTCGGAGGAGATTTTAAAAAGAGGAGATTTAACGACCATGTGAAGACGACAGTCTTGGCGAAGAATCGGTTCTAAGGGAGGAGAACGACCACCGGTCATATATGCTACAAATCACGAAAAAGAGGGACATATCGATCAAACGCCCACAGCATTCAAGGTATGCTATAATTATGGAAAGGAAGGACATATCGCTCGAGATTGTGCAAAGAACGAAACCAAGTCCAGCGGGGATGGTGACTCAAAAGGCTGTCCCAGAAAAGTCAAAGTCAACGAGTCCTGGAAGAGCATTTGTCGTGACTGGTCAAAATGCGACGAACCCAAACGAGGTGATCACGAGTAAGCTAATCATAAATTATTGCGAAGTTTATACCTTACTAGATACTGGTGCTACCAATTCATTTATCTTTCCTGCTTGTGCTCAACGTTTAAACTTGACTTCGGAGAAATTAGACTTTGATTTATCTGTGGAGACTCCATTAGGAGAAACATTCATCACATCCACTGTTTATAAATCTTGTTTGATCCAAGTTGGCACCATCACATTACCTATTGACCTTATCTCTTTAAAGATATTTGCTTTTGATGTGATTTTAGGGATTAATTGGTTAACTACTCATCATGCCAAAATTGATTGTTTTAAATAAGGTTGTTAGTTTTCATATTCCTAACCAACTTTATGCGAATTCAAGCAACTAAACCATTAAAATCAATCACCATATCTAATCATAAAGCTATTCGTTTATTGAAAAAGCGGATGTCAAGCTTTCTTAGCCCATGTTATGGATTTGAATAAAGACACGTCAAATTTGAATAATATTCCTGTTGTTATTGACTTTCCCGGCGTATTTCTGAAGAACTTCCTTGTCTACCCCGAGCGTGAAGTTGAATTCTTTATTGATCTTGAACTTTGGTACAAAGCCCATTTCTAAAACCCCATATCGAATGGCTCTATTGAACTTCAGGAGTTAAAGGTCCAACTACGAGAATTGTTGGACATCGGTTTCATTAAATCTAAGTACATCTCCTTGGGGTGCTCTGTTTTATTAAGTAAAGAAGAAAGAAGGAGAGTATGCGACTTTGTATTGACTATCGGAATTGAACCATGTCACCATCAAGAATAGGTATCCTCTACCTCGTATTGATGACTTGTTTGACCAACATTCTGCAAAGGGCACAATTCTTTTCAAAAATCGATCTTCGCTTACGGATATCATCAATGAAGATTAGAACGAGGATATTCAAAAGATTGCCTTCGAACTTCGGTATGGGCATTATGAATTCTTAGTCATGTCTTTCGGACTAACTAATGCTCCTGCTGACTTTCATGGATATGATGAACCGGTATTCAAGGAATATTTGGATCGGTTTGTTGTTGTCTTTATTGATGACATCCTCATATATTCCAAAAGTCGTGAAGATCATGAGCACCATTTGAAGCCGGTACTCCAAAGGCTTCGTGAAAACAAACTATATGCCAAATTGAAGAAATGCGAGTTACGGCTTGAGGAAGTAGCATTTCTTGGGCACGTCAGTGTCAAAACATGGAGTATCCGTGGACCCGAAGCGAAGATTGAAGCAATACAAAGTTAGGAGCAACCAAAGTCGGTGGCCAAAATACGTAACTTTACGGGTCTAGTTGGTTATTATCGGAGATTCGTGGAAGGGTTTTCTCGAATCGCTACTCCATTAACCCAAATAACTTTCGGAAGGATACAAAATTGCTTTGGAAGCGAAGAATGCGAGAAAAGTTTCCAAGAGTTTAAAAGGACACTTATTTCGGCACTTGTTCTAACAATACCATCTGGTTCGGATGGATTTGTTATCTATAGCGATGCTTCAGGCAAAGGGTTAGGATGTGATCTCATGCAACGTGGGAAAGTCATAGCCTATTATGCCTCGCGACAACTTAAAGAGTATGAGAGGAATTATCCTACTCTCATGATCTAGAGTTAGCGGCCCGATCGTTTTAGCTAAAGATATGGAGGCACTATCTATATGGGGAGAAAGTGGAGATATATTCGGACCATAAAAGCCTTAAATATTTCTTCACTCAAAAAGAACTCAACATGCGGCGGTGACGTTGGCTCGAGCTATTGAAAGACTACGACCACACTATTCAATACCATCCCGGAAAAGCGAGCGTGGTAGGCGGCGTTGAGTAGAAGATCATATGCGGGAATGAGTGTGATGATGTCAAGTATATGCATAGAGCCAACTTTAATAGAAAAAGTTAAGGTTGCTCGAGCCACCGACCCCAGTGATGCGTATGAAGAAGAAAGTACAAGAAGGAGCTATTAGGGCGAGAATTGATGAAGAAGGAATACTTGAGTCCACTCCGGACTTTGTGTCCCTAACGACTCGATTTGAAGTACAAGATTATGATGGAGGCACACAATACACCATTTGCAATCCATCTGGAAGTACTAAAATGTATCGTGATCTTGACATACATTTTGGTGGAACAATATGAAGAGAGAGATTGCAAAGTTTATCTCAATGTGTTTAACTTGTCAACGTGTAAAGGTGGAGCATCCGGTACCTAAGGGTCCGTTGCAACCACTTGAGATTCGAAATGGAAGTGGGAACACATTACCATGGATTTCGTTCTGGTCTTCCTACGGTTTCTCAAGGCATCAATGCTATTTGGGTTATTGTTGATAGATTAACCAAGTCTGCTCATTTCTTGCCGATCACGGAGACTTATTCCTTGAACGTCTTGCTAGTATATACGTGAATGAGATTGTGAGGTTGCATGGCATGCCAAGTATCCATAGTTTCGGATCGTGACCCAAGATTCACTTCAAGATTTTGGGTTAGCTTGCAAAAAGCTATGGAGCGCGGTTTGCGATTTAGTTCGACATACCATCCCCAAACCAGACGGACAATCGAGAGAGACTATTCAACCTCTTGAAGATCTATTAAGACTCGTGTCCTAGACTTCAAGGCGTTGGGATAAGTATTTACCATTGGTGGAATTCTCCTACAACAACAGCTTATCGTGCAAGTATAGGTGTGGCTCCATTTGAAGCATTATATGGACGAAAGTGTCGCTCTCCAATATATGTTGGGATGAGGTGGGTGAAGCAACATTGTTGGGACCCGAGTTAATACGTGTATGACTACCGAAAAGATCCAAATGATTCGACAACGTATACAAAAGCAAGCACAAGATCGACAAAAGAGTTATCGCGGATCTTCATCGAAAGGGCGTGGAATTTAGTATAGGGGATCATGTATTGTTGCGAGTTGCTCCATGGAAGGGAGTTACAAGATTTTGGAAGAGAGGAAAGCTCAATCCACGATTTATTGGTCCATTTCAAATTCTTGACCGAGAGTAGAAAATGTAGCCTATAGACTCGCGTTACCTCCTCCGAGTATGTCTCGTGTTCATAATGTGTTTCACATATCTCATGCTTAAGTAAATATGTGAAAGACCCGAACCACGTTATAGAGTTAGAACCCAGACGAGATAGTAGAAGACTTAACGTATGAGGAGGTACTGTCAAGATCTTGGATAGGAAGGAGCATGTCCCACGCCAAGAAAGGTCATACCACAAGTTAAAGTTTTGTGGAGGAATCATGCTTATAGAGGATATGACACGGGAATTGGAAAGCGGAAATGAAAGCGAGTTATCCTCACCTTTTGAAACACAGTCACGCATCGTCAATTTCGAGGACGAAATTTCATAAGGAGGGGAGGTTGTAAGACCCCAACTTATTATTAATGAAATTTAATTTTCTCTATTTATTATTTTGAAATAGTAAGGGTTGATTTGATTAATGTGAATAGTTATGGATAAAATACGCAAATATTTCAAAATAAGCAAGTGGTTATAAAATATTCATTGTTGTCGGGGAATATTCGTTTGGTCGTGGAATATTCTTGCTCTCGGGGAATATTAAATGCACTGACAATAAATATTTTGTGGGCCCCATAACTGAAAAGCGATTGGATGAAGAAAACGACAAATATAAGTGGTTTAAAAATAACTTGGCGTAGTTATTCTGATAATCTTTGTTAAAATACTAAATTGGTTAAAACACGATAGCACACGGTATTGCACCAATTATTGATTCTTACGTAAAGAAGACACTACTTAATAATGGTTACGGTGATTCTTTATTCAATTATTTTATTGATTTAATCTGCGTTGATATTTTATATTCTTTGTTGTTTCAATAATTGTCGTTATACGGTATTTTTCATTATCGATGCAATAATTCATATTATCCGAATAATATTATTAGATAACATTATAGGCAATGTCTAGAAAGTTACGTCTGGGAGAGGTTTGGTCACCTAATTGCATGCCATGAGAAAAATTCTTATTGGAAAGCCCCTCTTCCTGAGAACCTGCTGGTTGTCGATATTGTGATTACATAATATTATTTGTGAATAATTAATTATTGATTCATATGATGAGGAAAATATTGATTTTATGTGGATATAGATGGAGAAAATTTTAATGTGACAATTGTTGAAAATTAAAATTTTATCTTTTTCTCGATAAGATAATTCATTTAAATGTATTATTATATTTTAATAATATAATAATGGTGATATTTTTACAACAAATGTGGGATATATGAGTATACGAGGAGGAAGAGTATTTTTGTTTACAATAAATGTTTAAAACATGTTAAACATGTCTGGTGGACCCCATTTATTGATCGAAATTTGATTATAGCACAGAAAATCGCCTGGTTTGTGGATTTGATTCAATTTACATTTGGAATTCGAAAAAACTTTCTTCTGCAAAGTTATGCGAAATTTAATTTCCTATAAAAAGTCGCGAGATTCGAATTTTCCGATAAAAGGGCTATTTATTATGAATTATTGAAGTTCGAAGTCTCAAAATAATTGATTTTGGAAGTTTTAATTATTTATTTTATGAAAACGTTTTTTAAAAGTTTTGTGAGGTGGGCTACTTGTGTTGAATGCTGAATTCAGTTGATAAAAAGTGTGCGTAAGAATTTAATAAATATATATTAATATTTTATTAAATTTTCTGCTTTGGTGTTCTAAGCATTTTCCTATAAATAGGGTGCTTAGGTTAGAATTGAAAATCACACCAGAAACTGAAGTTTTCTCTCTCTATATTATCGAGCGTATTCTTGTGAGTATTTTGAGTATTGCTATACGGTGCAAGTTCAAGTTATAGTCAATATCCGGTGTTTCAACTAGAAGTACTGTCTTTGTGAGGTAAGGGATATTATTTTTTTCTTAATGATATTATTTCTTCAATATCATTATGTTGAAATATTGATCTGAAGTTTTTATCAAATTTGGAACTTTTGGTGTCGGAGTTACTATTCACGTATACGGCACTATTCACGTATACGACACTATTCACGAATACGACACTATTCATCGAAAAATGAAAATTTTCTTTTCATTCAAAATATCTATTCTGGATACTAGCTTTGATTGTATCCATGTTTTGATCATTCTTGAATTTTACACCACTATGATTATTTTTGAGGTATTTTTGGACATGGATAAAATAAAGTACGAATCCTTAATCCTTAATCCTTGTCATTTTGTTTCACTGGATTCGTTTCTTTAAAATATTTTCATCATCCTCAGTCTTAAATGATGATATTATTGAATATCTTTGGCTTTGTAGTGCAAAGATGAATGATTTCTGAAGAATATCTTTGGCCCGTAGTGCAAAAAGATGAGCAGTGTTTAGATGAACATGACCAATGATGAATATCTTTGGCTTTGTAGCAAAGATGAATATTTGATTCGAGATATATATTGATTGATGTTACAGGGATAAAAGATAGACAATGAACTTTTACATTCATACATAGAAGATAGTAGTTTGCATTCTCTACTTAACTCTTCTAATGAATTATTATTTCCGCTGCGAATATTGATTTTAAATTTGTTGTCTATTGTATTCTATTAGATTTTTCCCTGTTGAAGACTAACGATAATTTGTTGTATATTATCTTAGTCATAATATTCTTTAATGGGCTAGTTGAGCTTACCTTTTTCTTTTTTTGTTCCATTTTTCTTCTCGGAGGCGAGAATATAAGCGAAAGCAGTCGGGTATGGAATGAAAGTTCTAGAGAGAGTTGTTTAGTAGTCCTCACCATTTTTATAAAATAATGTATCAATAATTGTGATGAAGATTTATTTGAGTATAGATATTGTCTAGAAGATAATATTTGTATTCAAACTCACAGTTTTATTGTTGTAATAATAAAGTTGTAGTTGTTTCTGTACCATGTATTGACAACTCAGAATGGGTGATGTATACCTATTTTGGGGGCGTCACAGTAAACCCATTTGTCTCTCAAAAAATTCGCTACATGCTCAGTATTTACCTAAAACATTAAATTGACAGCACCAAGCAAAATATAGTCTCCTGTTGCCACTACTATTGAGAAAATTTAGTTGAGATCTAAACCTACCCTATGAGAAAACAAACCACCAGAAGCATGAAAACAACATGTAGATCCAAAACCATGCCCTCACATCTCAACTGAAATCCGAATTCAAAACTAAGAAAAGTTCTGCTCCAAATTCAATTCAAAAGCATGAATACATGCTCCTAGGAGCAACCCAAGTGGATATAAAAGAAGAAATCACAACACAACTAGACATATCAATGCTCTGGTTTACTTTCAATAATTTAGCCAAGAATACAGTTACTTTAGCAAACCCATAACCAACAAAGTTAGCAAATTAGTTTACGGAAAATAAGATATTTACTGCTCCATACAAACCTGCAAACCTTTTATCAAAAAGAGAACTTGGACATTCTAGAAATTGCATTAATCATGTCAAATAAATAAATAAAGCTCTGAATGCCTGATCAACCATAATAAACAACATCCAAATGTACCCAAAAAAATGATTTTACAATAATCTATTTTCCAATCATCTACCAAAAAATATTACCACTTTTAAGAAACTATGTTCTTAAAAATACATATAATAACATTTACATTGTAGATCTGTCAAGCTCTACCATGTCTTCGGTACATAAACCTTTGAAAAGAAAGGCTATCCATCGGCAACGTCCATGGCCAACAAATATTATTTGTAACAAAAATCTGTTATTTATAAGAGAAAGTAAATGTTAGTAGTATCGCAAGAAAGAAATAATTGACACGTGATTACTTGAATACGATTTAATAATTATAATATACACATAATCGTGTTAACTTTTCTCCACCCCCGACTTGTTGTTGAATGAACACGTTTCCATTCAATAGCAATATCATCCCAAGACTACAAAAATTGAAATGAATCGTTTAGTTATATGTCTTTTAAAAAATAGATATCAAAACTTTTATCGTAAGAAGATCAATAATGCACGAAGATAAGAAATGGTACCTCAAACATATCAAATTATAACAAAACTTCAGGATATACAATATTTGTTGTGGACTTGTCAGTTAATTCACGAAGAAGTATGCATAAGTGGGAAGAACTTGTGCATCTTGACAGAGCTACATATAGTTAACCGTGACTAAATATTGGCGTACGTAAATCTACCCCCAACAAATTTGACAGACTGGCCCTGTGATTTATTCATTGTCATTGCATATGCTAACCTAACTGGGAATTGTCTTCTTGTCATATTAATACTTAACTCAGACGAAGAAGGAGTCAAAGAAATTCTTGGAATGAATACCAAGTCGCCATGCTTATCACCAGTTAAAATCTTTGCTTCAAGTACTAAAGCACCACACTTGACTATGATAAGTCTAGTACCACTACAAAGGCCATCTTTTGGTGCAATGTTCCTTAGAAGCATTATTGGACAACCCTCTTTTAAATCTAATTTAAATGGTGGTAGTCCAGGGGGATTGAGTGTGTTCAAATACTCATTCGAGTACCGATGCATAATAGTTCGATCCACATCGTCATCTTCAACCATTTTGTCAGTAGCAAAGTATGTATGTATTTCTCCTGGAAAAACCGCCAACACAGCTAGGTTGATATCATTGACATCATCATTTCTAGCAGATAGAATTGTGCGCTCTTTTAAGAATTCGGGAGTGACCTTACTTGGCACTTCTAGCTCTGGGTAGATGGTCGAGATAAGGTTATCTACACTTTGAGTTATTTTTATTGAATCTGGAAGTTGTATAGATTCTTGAGGGTTAGACCCAATCTACACATTAATGAAGTATTAGTAAATTATCAAATATTCTCAACGATATATAGATGTCAATATGAATAAAGATACAAATACTCAAACCTCATTAAGAAAAGTCAAGAAATCAAATAATACAGATTGTTCATCGTGTAAGCGCATGTTAACTTGTAAAGTCAAGACATGTATATCTTTCCAAAGCAAAGAACGTCATAGTGATGCTGCCACTATATGCTTGCGAAGACCTCTAGGTATAACAGGAAGAATCTGCCTAAAATCTCCCCCAAGAACAATAGTAATACCTCCAAATGGTTGTGAGTTATCACGAATGTCTTGTAAGGTCCGATTAACTGCTTCAACACAATGATGATGCTGCATTGGAACCTCATCCCATATAATTAGTCTAGCCTTCCGAAATAATTTCGAGTGTGATGATTGCTTCGTGAATCCACAAACTGAATTTTCTAATACGTTAAGTGGAATGCGAGAATGTTGAATGTGCGATCGTCCCCATGTAACAACCGGAAGAAATTCTAGAGGATGCTCTTTGTAATTACTATATCGCATAAGGAACGACATTTTTTGGCAATTGTATTATAGAAAAAAAGTCTTTCCGGTTCTGCCCCACTCGAAGAAGAAGGTTGTTCCTCTATTTTCATAAACAAATGAAATGATTGCATTATGAGCCATACGCTGACCTTCATTCAGTAGATCAATGTTTTGCTGGACATTTATTTGATAAACTTCAATTTGTAACTGCCTATGTTCCCATATAAGTCGATTGCCAATGATAATTCTCCAATTAGCATATGGTAGTGGCATTGGTGGGAAATCTGATAAGCTTTTCCCCGACTCTTGAAACAAAAGATTAATAAGGTATAAACCATAATCACAAATTTGAGTATTAGTAGGAACATCAATGCCATAACATGTACTTATTTTGTGTGATAAATCATCACAAATATGCATAGAAAATTGGTTCCACAACGCTTCTGGATTTAAATGAGAGCATTGTGTCAAGATAATAGAAAACAATCTTCTTAATTGAGAGCCTGTTCTCATTATTGATGCTTCTCTAAGACATTGAATCCACTCTTCATCGTCTTCCAAAAAGCCTTTTGCAATACATGATGCCTTATATGTGGGGTGTGCAACATTATCAACTGTTCTTAAACATTGAAAAGATTGAGGTCCCTCTACAACCGTCAACAGAAGACGAAGATAAAACCTTTCACCTTCATTTGGACTGGCAAAATACATTCTTCTGATTGCAAATACCCTTTGTCTCTTTGTCAAGAGCTGTTCTTTCTTTTGCCAAATGAAATGCTTTGGAAATTGTTTGTATGTGAGAGTTCAAGATAAATCATTAGTAGAGCAGCATGCAAAAAATCCTGTTAGAGTTGTCTGTTGATCCTCTGCTCTGTTCAATATTGCAGCTATTGGTTCAGAAGGGTTATAGCAGACGTGTTGTTTGCCCTCTAGGTGAACTACCAGACGTATAACTGGAGGGAACTCTTGATGCATAGGATATCCAAATATCCGACATGCCGCCTCTGTAGGTCCAATGTACCTTGAGTCAATATACTGCTTAATCTCATCTACGGGCCCTAATACCAAAGTTGTGCGATCGTAACCCTTGTAGATGTATTTATTGATATACTTTACGCACCTTACTCCTGAACAAACTTCCACATTTATATGGCAACTAAACAATCTAGAGAGGTATGAATTATATGGTACAACATCTCTATTATCAATTTCATGTCCAGACCTTAGACAATGTTTTCGACCATCATTGCGCCTTTGATATATCAGATACCCATCTTCGCCCATTGTAGTTTCTTCTGCCCAATATTTAGGATACCTCTTAGTGCATTTACCATCTTCCATACATGGTGATTTAAGATTTCGAACACCACATGGTCCATGTACCATGCAAGTTTTAACTGTTTCATATAGAAGTGGATCAAAAATTGGATCGGGAATTCGCACAAAAACGACTCGATTTACTTGTTCACGTGTTCGTATTTTATCAGACCCTTGAAGAAATATTAGCAAGTGAATGTGCGACAACCCACGCTTTTGGAATTCAATCGTGAAAACATGTGCCACCTTTGCACCAAATATTTTTTTCTTATCAATCTCCATCATCAAAGCTCGTCGCTTCAACTCAAATAAGCGGGCCACCAAGTCTGGGCGGTCAATTGACGTTTGATGTGGTAACAGTGCATCTTTTATCTCGGGCCAATTCGGATCTGCCGTCATAGTTAAGAAAATATCAGGGTGTTGGTTATACCGAGTTATGGCCATAAAATCATGGAAGATTTCAAACATTTACCTTGGACTCCCAGAAAAAGAAAAAGGCAAAACTACTCGTTTACCAACTTGATTAGCCTCTAACCCATCAGGAACTACCTCGACCAGATCTTGGTATAGATCAGATCGTAATTTTTGTTAGTTGAGCCTATAATATGTTAATCGATTCTCCTCTGTTGTCTCCCATGCATCTACAATAAACTCTTGAAATAATCTTCCACCCCTCAAGATAGTTAAATACTCAGTAGGTCTTTTAAACAAATGATACCCATAATATTGCAATTTCGTAAGTCTTTTTGATGAAGCTTTACCTTAATTGACATCCCACTGCTTAAAATTTGGTTCCCATCCAAGCTCACCATACAGAAATAACAATACTTAATGTAGTGGTAAATAAGCTGGATGGCATTCATTTATCTGCATCAACTGGTCACTCCCTCTTAACCGTACAATAATATCCCTCATCGCAGAGAATTCAGCACCATCTCCAGGTAATATGATAGCAACCTCCTCTGACGTGGGTAAATTATGAGACCGACGGTCTTTTGCTGCACTATAATGAAGGTAAGCTGGGATGTCATGATTGTTCAGATGTTCCCTGCTTAAAATTGCAGCTGCATGTCTAAACTTATCCGAAAATGAGTTGTATCTCAAAAGACTATCCTGGATTGTTCTTAGGACATCCTCTCGCAGCTTGGGGTTTCTTTGAGAACGATATTCTAAAGCAACAACGGCATCGTGAATGTACAACTGTGCTTATACTAGATTTTGACCTGCTGGAGGTTGTAGTAACCCTGTCCGATGTCGCAATTCCCCATGGATTGTAAATGCGTAGGGACCCCTACCAGGAACCACTCTATCATACATATGTACACCTAAGCTCGTAAAAGCATTAGCCGCATTGTACAGTCAGGTAGAACTTCGAAAGGACTTTGACTGATCATCATTGCCATCATATAATAGTTGAATTTTTGGAAGAGGCGTTAATAGTTGTGGAAGTCGAATCTTTCCTTGCAAACAACATGTTCCAAAGAAAGGGCGGTCAACAGATGAATTTGATAACTTTTTGGCTTTCCAATACAATGCTGAGCAGTGAGGACACTGTATATTCATATTATCGAGGTAGTGTCTCCCTAAAATAGGATGCGGTTGAGGGGCTATATTTGTAGGCAATGCCTCCTCTTGTACGCAAGCTTCATCAAGGATTGACTGAATAATTGGTAATAACCTAGAAAATAAATGAACTTGTTATAAATAGTTCATATATATTGTAACACTCCTTATGGTATATAGTTATAAATAATTTGCATTGAACTAACCCAAAAGTTGGTGATGTAGACATGGAAGATGATATAATATTATGGGAGTCATGTATATGCTCTATATTATTTGGTGGAAGAAAGATTTCTTCACCCATTGAATTTGAGTTAGTTGAATGTAACCCTTGAGGTGGTAAAATTGAAACTGGAGGAATTCGATTAGAATCTAATGGCACAGGTTTTAACAATGACGGATGCTGATAAAAATGATTCTTGATCGCGACACAATCCCGTTCATAAGCTGTGCGTTTGGATGTCCTGGGATCAAACCAGGGAAAAATCTTGGTTGAAATGGATATGGTTGAGATTGTATTATTTTTGCTTGCTTTTCTCTTTCACGACGCAAGCGCTGAGAAATATGTATTGTCGCACATCACCATTATCCCTTTCTCGTCTTTTACGTCGAGGAATTGGAGCTTCGTCAAGGATATTTTTATTGAATCCCTACAAATAACAATAGATATCTAAGTGTAAAGATAAGAAGTCGTAGTGTTTTTTTAAGAAAAAAACCCTAGTTTTCTATTTATTCGGATTAGAGTGCATATATTCAATTTGCTTGGTTTTGTATTTCACACGCAAGCGCTGTGCAATATGCATTGCTCGCCACTTTTTGTTTATTGTCTTTTACGGTGAGGAAGTGCAGTTTCGTAATGGATATTATTATTGAAACCCTAAAAAGATGTATAATTATAAATCTAAGAAGGCATAGTGTCGTTAATAAATTAGGTTCAAATATTTAGTTTATATGACTTTGTTTAACAAATCTTTGTAACTACAAACATAAATTTCTGGAATATTGTATACTTACCACAAGCAAATTAGGAGCTTGATTTTCTTTTTCTTTTTCTTTTTGATTCTCCTTCCCTTTTTCTTTTGCTCGAAGTTTTCTTTGATTTTCCCGATAGCGTACAAATATAAGATGTTTTGTCTTGGAAATAAAGTATGAGCTTAAGAAAAGAAAAAGTAATCTTATCTTGCCTTACGCATAATCTTCAATTCAGATTCTTCTCGAATGACAATGCCAATATTTTTTTTTCCGGTAATGCTCTCTCTATTAAAGAAAGGAAAAAAGAAGGTTAAATATAGAAAGTATAAAAAAAGACCTATTAAAAAACAAGTTTGCTATAAAAGAAGAAAATAATTTTACTGTGCATTGCAAATGATAATCCTCCTATCTCAAATTGAAAGACACGTTAGAAATTTCAAAAAGGAATAGTAATTGTTCAATTTTCATTAAGTCTAAAAAAGGAACTTACATATCCAAACACGATATAAGAAGGTGGTCATGTGGACAGGGTGACCTCATGATTCATATTCACTATTGAAAAAATGTATTAGTGTAAAATGAATTAAATTCAGTGATGAAAGAATATTCTTATTACTAATTAAATCTATCATAACTAAAACAATATTTTACATTCAAAGTAATAATAATTCACAATATTTAACTATGAATTGATTGTGTTTCAACGAAGATACCAATAATTATACTTTCTTTAAATAATTAATAATACTACATAAAGTCTTGTTTTATTTGTTAATTTTTTTCCCTTTCAAATTTTATGATTGTTTAAAATAGAATAAATATGTCATGAAAAAAAAGTTAATATTCAATAAAGAATACGATTGTCATTTTAAAGGAAGGTAGTAATAACTAATAACAACTAATAAGTACGATTTACTTAATATGCAGGAGTATTAGATATTAAAATTATTAAGTACTTATAAAAATGAGAGACTTTAATTTAAAAGGATATTAGACACTACAAAATTTGGACCCAATTTCTATACTATCAGAATCAAAATAATAAATTTTAACCAAACATTACCATAATCCGGAAACCTACAACTGGAACACAAAACTAAACAAAGATTTGATACAAAACAACTTAAAAACGGGGGGAAAACTCTAAGAAGGAAAAAAATGATGGCATGTACACAATCACAACTGAATACGAACATATATGAGTGTGTGTGTGTGTGTGTGTATATATAATTCATATGCAACTGAAAGAGAACATATCAAAATTGAGAAATTAAGGTGAACTAATTACCAGAACGGAAAGGAGAAGAGCAGAAAAGAAAAGCCCTAGAGTTGAGCACTTGAGTTGATGATTCAGAGGGAACTTAGAAGTTAAATCTATTAATTTCTCTCCTGTTGTGATGTAATAATAACATCAAATTTGAGAGTGGTTCTATTAGATCATTTATGTATATTTGTTGGACTTGGCCACTTTGCTATCATTGCGTCATACCTAGACGAACCTCAATAAATACACCAAAGCTTTATGAAACAACACGTGTACAACAGGACTCTTCCTTTAATTTTTTCTCCTTTTGAATATAGTAGGAATAACTGATGTTTTTGTCCCAAAATAGTTATTACCTTCCTATTTTTCAATATCTCAGATCTTTGTGACCTTCATCTTTTGATTTATATGATAATACTTAATTTATTTTTACTTTGGAAATAAAACGCTTGTGATAGAATTCGGAAAAGGGGTGTTTTTTAAAACATTCAATAAGTTTTACGCCTCTTTTTATTATTTTCTTTTAGTGGGTAAGCACGCAGTACTCTTATTCGACAAACTAAACATTTAATTAAGAAAAGAGAAGGTAACTTCTACTAAAGCAAATGATGTCATAATTGTTTCACATCTTGCTTATATATACTTTAGCAAAATTTATTCTACTTTTTTTTTGTAAAGAGGGCTTAATTAATGAAAGTGACTTGAAGTATCTTCGTGGGTTTATTTAATTCGAAATGTTGGATAATTAATTTCATTTAAGTTTCAGAATTGATTGGATCTATTTCAAAGTTTTCTATTTTGTGTTAGCAGAAGGACACCAAGAATTATACCAATAATCAAAATTCAAAATCTTGTGACTGGTGGCACATATCAACAGGGAGGTGATTATAATATGCATATATTGAAACGCATACATATGAGTGTTGTGGGAGTAGTTAGTGACACTGGTTGTTTTTTGGAATTCGATTAAAGTATATTTTTATTATAAAAAATTGGTAGAATGGAAATAATTTTCATATACTCCATATGGAATTTGTGAGATTACCTCAAGTTTAATAAATTATAATTATATCCTTCATCTGTCTTACTCCCTCATCTTTAGAACTCCATTTTCTCCTAGTAAATATACATACATGTAATAGTCCCATGTGCCTTCTTATCAATAATATACAACCTGTTCAATTTTTCCCTTAATTTGAATAGAACCTGTTTACATTATGTATGGTATTTTGGTTGGTAAATATCTCATTTTCAATGAACTGTTTAGAAATGTAAGACACTACTAAAATACACCATTTCTTAAGAGAAGAATGGACTCGAATGAATGATGGAAGAGTGAAACAAAGATCCTAAAATGTAAATGTGCAGGTTTCAAAGTTCAATTTTTACATAAACATCTTCAGCTAAGAAACAACATTATTGTGTAAAATTTGATGGAACGAACAAACAAAAATCAAAGAAACCATCTCAAATTGAATCTTCCTATAATTGACCTGTTTTATCAATTTTTATGTTTCTTAGGGCCACGTTAATTACAAATGTATACCCCTTCACAGTTCATATATTTCCTACAAAGTATATATTCAGGGCCTCAACTTAATAACTGAGGCAATGAGCCATGAGTCAATTATAGCAAAAATCACAACAGAAAACAAACTCTAAAAATATGGTCCTAATGTATATACACATACAAAGATATATGAATGAGCAACAACCTGAGATTTTATGGCTTCTTGAACAATTTGAAGTGCAAAATCTACCGGTGGACCGGGTTGCAATATAGCCTTCCTGAATAAATCCTGATAATTGAAAAACAATTTAACATGATTATGTAATTGTTAACAAACAAATCAAAAGAAGTAATAGTATACAAAATTATACTTCTAAACTACCCAATTAACCCTTAACCAAGATTAAGATTTGGAAACTGAAGCAACCAAGCACAATCACCGGAAAAGAAAACAAAAAGAAGAAGCAAAAATTGCTAGTCCCAAAACCCAAAACACAAATCTTCCAAAGATATGTAAATGGTTCCATTCAAACCGTAGCAAATAAGTTTGTACTTTAAGAGTTTGGTAGTCGAGAATACCATTTCTTGAGAATGAGACAAAAAACATAATGCTCTAGATTTCTATCAACATGCAGGATTTCGGTATCCCATAAAATATATACTCCAAGGCACCACTACAAATAAAAAAATAAAATAGTAGTGATAAATAAATACACTGAAGAATAGCTTATATCACCCACAGTAAAATAACACCTGAGATTTATAATAAATAATAGTCATATGAAAATGAAATTGAACTTCTAAATTAAAACCAATAATAGTAGCATCGACAACCCACCAAATCTCAAAGAGCAAAACCCAATCACTAACGCTTAAGTGGTAGGATATCCACTACGTCTATCTGAAAACAAAGTGTTCTGTCCATACGCAATTTGTAATGTTGATTATTCAATTAATAAGAGAGTTCAAAAAAATGAATTTACCACTATACCCAACAGAGCAGAAATACCCATTACCAAGAACCCAAAGATCCATGAGGAAAAGTTTCAATTCCAAAATAGATCAAAATATAAAGTCCTTAAAACTAAAAACAAAAATTTTCAATTAGATTCAAGCAAGTAATCCACAACCTCACAACAAACCATCACTTCAAAAAACAAAATCAAACAAAAAGTAACCTAATAAAAATCATACTGAATTAACAACCACAAATGCACATTAAAATAACACAAAAAAAGATTAAGCGTGACTGAACCCAGATGACAACCCATAGACACAACCAAAAAGCCCAACAAAACAAAACCTAATATTTAGAAGATATTCACAATCACTAATAATCAGAAACCCACACAACAAAAAGAGCTTAAATCAATGTAGACACTGTATCTATTATATAAATGCAGTTTAAGAAAGAAACAGAGTAAGCCACATAAATCAAATAAAGTATTAGAACATTGAAATTTTGATGTACCTTTTTAGTTCACAAATTGCTTAATCGCAAAATTAGAATCCAAATAAATCATAGCAGAAACGTTAGTGAAATAAGAAAAATGATTGTAGATACATGACAAATTCTATTTTCTTTCATTGTTTGCATTCGACAGATATTAATTAACTTTATTAGCGTGAGGCAGTTTGAGTCTCCCTTCTGGTTTTTGTCTTATCCCGTGTATATATGTTTAAAAGAGAGTCAAATTTATTTTGTTTATTAAAAGTAAGATATGTAAATTATCAATAATCCACACAGGGCAAGAGATTAATGACTGCAGAGCCAAAATAGACGAAGAAAAGAAACCCAGTGCTAATATGTCCCCAGAAAAATAACTACACAGACCAAATTAGGGATAAAAACACTTACTGTCAATTAATCCACAATAAAATGATTTCGTTGACCAAATATATAACAGAAAGAAGTAAAGTGAGCAGATTAACACGAATTATGAAGAGGTCAGGTAAATAAATTATCTTTGCAGGACATGGAAAAGTAAGATTGTATGAAAGAACAACAAACTACTTGATTTTTTTGTAACACGAAAATTCCATCAGAATTAATCCTATTTAGATTTTTTTCATAACTGATCTTTGCAGGACACCATGGCCAAAATCCGAAAGCTTCGCCCAAATCAATTTGAGGGTTCTAAACTTAGATCCCCAAATAGTATGAGAGCTTTAGAGTATACCCTTTTCTCTAAGGTCTTGAGAAGGAAGGATTAACTTATAATCAAGGATGAAGAGAGCAATATTAGTATATTTCCATTCTTTTAAAGCTCTGATTGTCTGATAACCAAAAGTTTAAAATTATATTGCTAGAATTAAATTTGATCTTTAGACTGCTAAAGGTACATCTAATCCAAGAAAAGCCAATAATGTTGTTCAATTTTTAAGAAACTGTAATTGCTATTTGCAGAAGCCAAAAGGTCTACTTATTCTTTTAGTTCCTTCCCTTCAACTATTTCCTAAACTCATACATGAGGGACATATGAAATACGATTATTCGAATCAGACTGGCCAAAAGTCCATGGTTTTTGGTTTGGCCGGTTGGCTATGGCTTTGGAAATTATGTTTTCCTCGTGGCCCTATAGGTAGCGGTTGGTTCCATGCATCAAAAAGTGTAGTAAAAACAAAGACTGGATAGACATTAAATACAGGTTTCATTCTCTGTTGTAGCCACGTAACCCTTCAGCTCTAGGTATTTAACCTAAAAACTCTTCAATTCATTATTAATCTATAAAAGCATTTCTCCATCTCGATAATTCTCAAGTGCTTAACCAAATCTCTGCAAAGTTCAAAGTTCAAACCATTCTTTGGTGAGCTACAAACCACAGAGAGGACATAAATTCCATCTATCGCATCAAAATACCTATGAAGCAGCTCCATCTCTCGTAAGTTATGGTTTTCCTTTTCCTTGTCGAATTCTTCTTAGTCTAACTATTCTTACTTTTGAGTTTTGAGAATCAAGTCTTCTATACCCTAAGACATGGAAAATTAAAAAAAATGCGCTTCAGATATAATGTTATTTTTTCCTCTTTGTGTGTGATTGTGTAGTGTTACGCAATTTCAAAACTAACATGTAAATTATAGGCCAACCTCCAATATGATGATGCAATTATGAGTGTCATATATAGGTAAAGGATCTTCCCAATGACAATTTCTTCTTAGTGATTGCTATTTTTGCCTAGGAGGACATTTCGATCATGAATATTCTGTTGAACTGTAACAGAAAATTATGCATCATATAATCTAATATTTTCAAACGTAACGACTTCTTATCTATCTTATCTATTGGACTACTAATTTACACAGCCCATGGATAAATTCTTATTAGTAAGCTATGTACGGATATTATTTCAGTTATAAATGTATTCTTTCCTCTTGTAGCTATAAAGTAATAAGATGGGTGAAATTCTGATTTATGATAGTATTTGAAATGTGATTATGCTCTCTCACTCACTCACTCACTCACTCACTCTCCATGTATTATTTGTTTTTATTGTCGTATAGGTTGCTTTTTTATTCTGATTTATGATAGTATTTGAATGGTCTTTTTCTAATCTATTCTATTTTGTTATGAACAATCTTAAAGACTATTTGTACACAACTACTATGGCCTATGGGGGGTTATATACTATAGAAAGATTTTAATTTTAGTTATTTGACGTTTTCTAATAAATAGGTGAGATAATGGTGCAAATTCACCCCATGTGTAATTTTTGGAAAGATGATATATATAGATTGCGAATGTTTAAGTCGACTTTTTGATTGATTACGCGGAGATGAGTAATAAGTGAGGTTCTTTTATAATTTCTACCAATTACGTGGTAAGTTTTGAAATTTATGGTAATACATAATAGCAGCAGGACTCCTTTTTAGAATTGGTATCCACGAACACAGAATTTCAGAAGGTATGGGGGTGTATTTGCGTTTCAAGTGAAATCAAAACTCAACCTCATTCAAAATGTTAACGATGAATTTTAGACCATTGAAGCCTTGGTTTAATAAAAAAAAAGGTTAAAATGTTACCATTCATTTTAGGCAAAAAAAAATTAAGTACATGTAGCTCAAAATATTTGACAAATTAATTCATAAAAAATTGAAATATTATTTTGGCACCACCAGGCACTATAATTAGAAACAATTTTAATACTTCTTCTAAAATTGAAATAAGTTAGTTAAAAAAAGTACAACGTACTAATTTGTACTCTACTTCCTTTAATAATGATGATAACATTAAAAGTATGAAATCAGTCAACAGTTGAATATAATTTATATCTAGCGTAACGAAATTCTCTCTTTAACCGTTTCAACAATCTCACTTTTATTTCCTCTCTCTCCTCCACCATGTTTGGTTTATATTTGTAATGGGTGTTGTTTATATCTATAATATTAAATTGATTCTTAACCTCTCAAACCACGTACAATTAAATTTAAATTGATTCTTAACCTCTCAAGCCTAGTAGCATCTTGGAAGGTTCCAAATTGGGGGGGGGGGGAGAAGAAAAAAATACAAAAAAATGAGATGAAACTGAAAGTCAGCTTCTATTCAGGATTAATTAAGCCAAAACCAAAGAAAATCACCACAACATTGAATTGAAACGTCATTGATTTTATAAAAATCTTTGAAACGTCACTGATTTTTCCTTGATGATGCTAAACAGTATGACCGCAAATGATTTTAAATATCTTAAAGTATCCGTGTTTCACCAAAAAATATACGGTAAAACTATGGAAAAGAAAAAAAATCAGATGAACTAAAATCACTGAAAACACATTACCAAATTCTATTGTGTGTCACCTAAAATACTATTTCCAGGAAATTAATTGGTTAAAACTCACGAAATATGAGAGGAGAACAGACATCCTACAGTGGTCATGTACCAAAATCTCTTGACACTCCCACTAATATGACATAATATTACAAAATCTGAGCATACATATAAGAGATATCTAATGTGAAACTTCTATAATATGTTCTATTCAGACATCCCCAATCAAGCCATGTGATTTATAAACTGTAAAGTAAAGTAAAATTTCCATTCAAAGAACCACAATAACAATAAACACAAAACACAAATAGAAAATGCTAAAGAAATCTACAGTTTGCACCATTGTGCAAAGTCTAGAGAAAACAAAACCATTAGCCTCACTGACTACTAATTAAAATTTTCAAGAAACAAAAAATTAAAACAGAAGACTTAGGAAAATAAATATCTTTCTCTAGGAAAACCAAAAACCCATCAGCTAAAACTCAGAATGTCACAAAAAACACTATGAACGTTCATTTTCTTCAGGTACGTTGTGAATCCATATGATTAGCAAAATGGAGAAACCCATATACAGTAATTGCAAACTCATAAATAGAGTCGTGTATACACATTATTACACATTGTTGTACAAAAATCTACAAAACCCGCAAAAGGTAAAAGCCAAAACATAATGGGTTTGCTTCAAAAATTTACAAAACCCAGTCGAGCTAAAAGTGAAAATAATGGGTTTTTCTTTAAACATGTATAAAACCCACAAAAGCTAACAAAAGCTAAAAACATAAAGGGGCTTGTTTCAAAAATCTACAAAACCAACAAAAGCTAAAAGCCAAAACATAATGGGTTTGCTTCAAAAATCTATAAAAAAGCTAAAACATAATAGGATTTGCTTCAAAAATCTACGAAACCCACAAAAATCTAACAAAACCTTAACAACACAAAGGGTTTTTAAAAAAATCAATGAAACGAAAAAAAGGTAAAAATGTAAAGAAGAAGAGGCTTACCCTGGTAGAGGAATATCAGAACTAACAGTAGCAGCAACCATGAATTCCACAAATAGGGAAAGAGAGAGAAATCAAACACAAAGAAGAGAGAAGAAAAGATGTGACCATATTACAAATCCAAAAGGGAATCCAAAGAAATCAACAGAAACGGAAAGAAATCTTTCTCATTCAAAGTCCCCATTATTTCACCAAAAAACAAAAATAGTAATTTGATTTTCTACAAATTTCTCACTGTTTCTCATTTCCTCTATGAGTTACCATGATTTACAATGACTGATTTCTTCATGTGAATTGTGCATAATTTCAAGTGTGAAATCCACGCCTTCTTAATGTACCCTGATACTCCACAGAAGACTTTAGCAAGTAAGAAAATCAATTTTATGTGCCTATTTTTATTGCCATAAATATATGCTAAGAATATAATTCTAGAACATTATATATGTATATGCAGAACTTACAAAATTTTCATATTTGTCAAGTTTGCAAGGTATGCAGGAATTCCTCCCATAAGATAATTATTATTTAGATACCTGCACATTTAAGTTGAAGGCGAACCATAAATAACTGTAACAACCCGGAGAATAAAATGAATTTTTATTAATACTATTTCATGCTATGTGTTTATTAATCGTTCTATAACCTAGGGTGATTATAAGTCAGGAGGATTCAGGCTACGAGCTAGATTGAACGAGTAAGAATTTTCAAGACGAAAATAAAATTTTTCCAGGAATAAAAATATTTTCAGGGAAAAAGACAAAATAGGCACTATTCACCTGACGAAATCTAAGGGTTAGGGTTTGAATAACCTAAGCCTTTTCGAGAGTTCGGTATGTCAAAATGATATTCCATCGAAAGATTTGACGATAAAATGTCGTGAAAAGTTAAGTAAGCCGATAAAAGTTTTTCTCGAAAAATGCGTAGAAATCAGACGAAATAAAAACGACGAAAAGTATTGCTATGTACTTTTCATTCGTTTAGGTACGTTAGGAGAAAACATGAAGGAAAATGTTTAATGTCAAAAAAGTGTTTTTTAGTTTTTCAGAGTTTCGAAGAATGCATAAAAGTTAGACTGTAGAGGAAAGACGAAATATCCAAAAATATTTGGATTCCGAGAATCGCAATTTTTCAAACTGTCGGACGAATTCCGCAAGACGGAAGCACGAAGCTTACAAGGGAAGCTTCGTAAATCGTAAGGAGGTGGAGTAAGGAGGTGTGAATAGTAAGGTGGTTTGTGGCAAAATGACTATTTTACCCCTAGCCTTGAAAATCTATAAAAGGAGAGCTTAATTCATTTATTGGTGATTTTGAAAATCACCAACACTTGAGAGAGAAAGAGAGAGAGTTCAGATGAAGAGGGAGAGAAAGAGGAAAAGCTAGCCCGAGTGCACACTTTGTCCAACGGAGGAAGATTAAAGAAGAGAGGTAATCCAAAAACCTAACTTTTAATAAATTTTCTTTAAGTTTTATATATTAAAACATACTTAATGAGAATAAGAAGTAAAAGATGTAAATAATGATTTCATGTGGTTGAAATCATGAGAAAACAAAGAAATAAGAATTAGAAATTTTGTTTATAAATTTCTTAAGGAAGTATAAGTTTTGTAATGAATTTGATCGATCCAAATGAATCATATGAATGATTCGGTGATATTAGTAAGGAATGGTGTTTTATAACATCAAATTCCAAGGAAAAGTGAAATCATAATCAAAGTACGGATTAAAAATGAAGAACGAGCGATGAACGCGAAGAACATTGTTGATGGACAAATTTAAAACCATCATAGTATAAGTTGTTGTTGATTGACAAGTTTAAAACCATCGCGTATAAGTTAGTTGATTATTGCTTGGTTAGGAACGGTAGAAACGTTCATGAAGAACGGATTAAACTTAGCTATAACGAAGTTATGGCAAAAATTTTGTAAAAGACGAACGAGAAATAGAAAGTAGGTAAGTGAACCCGAATGAGTAGGGTTTTATAAGAAAGTAAGAGAACGTAGAAAACGTGAGTCGTGGACTCAAGAACGAACAATTTCAGAGCTCGGATGACCGAATAACAAATGAATGATGAAGAACATTAATAACGTAAAACCAACGAGAGATCAAGATTAGGCCAATTTAATGGCATGTTAACGGATTCAGAATAAATTTCTTTCTGAGGGGAATTAAATTAAGTAAGATATGGAAGATAATGGCTTTAGAACGACCTTGTTCTGAGCTATAACGAAGAAGATATGAGATTTTAAAGTAAGCATCTCAAACAATTTCCAGACTTAGAAAAATTTGGAGATGTTGAGCCTGGCGCCACAGCGCCAGCTAAGCCTTGGGAGGCGGCACCACAGTGCCAGATTGGGCCATAATCTACTGCTGAGTGGTGTTGTAGCGCGAAGGAGAAGAAGGGAACTGGCGCTGCAGCGCCGGTGCAGGGCAAAGACCAGAAATGAACTTTTTATTGCTCAATTCCTGGGGGAAGTGTACGGATAGATAATGAACATGTAGTTCATGTAATGTAATACTTAAACAAGTGATTTAAACCTTTAGAAAAGTTTGAACGAAATGATTAAAAGAGATTAAAAGATAAAGAAGGTAATGAACGTAAACGTAACGCAGTTGCAATCGGTCTTAGCATACAACGAACAGTATGGCTTCGACATTAAGAAAGAATAATGAACATGGGGTTCATGGGATGGATAACGATTGAAAGAGATTAAAACCTCGAGAAAAGGTTGAATGAGAGATTAAGAGACTAGAAATATAATCGCTGAATACGTAAACGATTCTCGTGAATCGTATTCGCGTTGGACAAACGTTCTAAGTGTACAATAGTTGTATGACGTAGACGTTGACAAAGGTAGTAAGTAAGATATGAATTATCGAGAAAGCCATAATGAATGGTAACAAGATTAAGGAAAGTCCAAATGGGAGTTGAATAGAGAATAAATCCTGAGGTGTGGCATTTAGTTGCCAGAAAGCCATAAGGAATAAGAATTTGACTTAACGAACATTATAGTTTAATGGTTCGGATAGGTTAAGATAAAGTTAGGTTGTAGTACAATTTTAATCTTTGATGGTTGACATATGGGAGCTGGGATAAAAAATTCCTTTAGAGAGCGGAGGCATATACAAAACTGGCAACCGATCTAACTCACTGTGAAAGATGGTGTAAATGAGATGGGAACTTGTTTGTTGGTTGTTTGTGGGAAATCACTCAGAGTATCATATGAACTGCTAGCAGAGACGCGATGTGTGCTGAGTCCTAGAAAAGTTATAAGAAGAAGATAAGAAGGTAGATCATCAAAGATGATGATCGTATGAATAAGACATCTCCGTATGTCATGAAGCCGTAAACCGATAATGAAAGTTGGTTGCGTAGACTTAGATTTCAAGAACGCGAACCCTAAGAAGTAAAGAAAAGTTTAAACCAATGCGTAAGTCAAGTATATGACTAATTGGGATATGTGTTATTTTCTTATATGATATAGGAATTGGAATGAGCAGTTCAGCATAAATTTTAAGCTGTAGCTGTGCGTAAGGAAAGTTTCCTAACTTCATTCATATTTTAAATGAATGCTAGTTTCTTAAACTTCTCAGATGTTGAACTTGAGAAGTTTTATCTATGTGTGAATATGTGATATTTGTAAAAGGTGGTAGAACGTATGAGGCATTGAGCCATAATTTTAACACTTCGGTGTTTCTATGATATTAACTGTTCCATGGTTGAGCTGTTCAATATGAAAATATTATGTTTATACATGAACCGTTATTGTTAAGTCTGTGCTAATGATTTTAGCCAGACAGGATGTGTATGAAAAAGGTATAAGAATGAAAGTATTTAAAAGTTAATGTGATTAATGTTTTAAAATGATAGGAATCATAATTATTCCTATTATTCAAGCTGCTTCATAACCTTTGTTCAGTTATCGAAGTTCTAAAGAAATGTTTAAACTCTTGAAGTTATTATTCAACTGATATGACTTGTTGGGCATTTGAATGCTCATACTTGCTTTAAATGAAAAACATTTTTAGTGAATGATGTTAGAAGAGCTTAAGGATACCGTAAAGATCAAGTTGATCAGTATCCAGAAGAAGTGTCATTCGGTAGAGGAATGAGCGTGAAGATCAAGTAAAGATTTGTAATATAGAATAATTTAATTGAACTTTAGATTAGTTTAATGAACTGTTATGCATCCTTGGTGGCGGATGAAAGTCACTCTTGTAAGATGTAAAGAATAATGTAATTATCATTATTTGTAATGAACGAGGTTATAAGGTAATAGAACTTGGGATTTGAGAATGTATGTTATTATATTTGAATATATAATGATGTATGTTTGGAAAAAGATGTACTTATGACGCAAGGAGTTCGAGTGTGAAGATAGACAGGATTTTGGGGCGTTACAAGTTGGTATCAGAGCTAATAGGTTATAAACCTTAGGTATGTGTACCTAAGACTATAATCATATAGAGGAGTTTAAGAAGGTCGTTGATTTAAATGATTAAGGAAAAAGATCACCCCGTGATTATAGTGAATCGTAATAACAGATGATCTATTAAACGATGGATGATTTATAGCTAATGTTATAAATGAATGGTACTATGACTTAGTACGCGAAAAAGAACTTAGATTGAGTTTTAAAGGATAGCATACGAATTAAAGAAGATTCGTATTAAGTGAAGAGAAAATTTGAATTTGTAAAATTTCAATTGAGGACTCATGTGGTGGCTGAGTTGTATGAACTTTTGTGTGGGAAAGAGTTTGTGCTTTGGGGTAACAACCACTCAGTTTATTACAGTGATAATCATTGGAATTGGTCGCGCTATCAATATGTATATGGCGAGAAGGTGAATCTTTTCTCATGTATATACTTGATAGGTAGAGGATGTTAAGATAGGTGCGAGTTCTTGAAACTCATACTTATGAAAAGTTTGTGACTCATAGTTATATGCTATATTTCTGAGCCCTAAGCATATGGATTGTCCTTGATTTGTTCTTGGATTACATATTGCAAAGATAAGTTCTTAAACACATATGGTTGTGGAAAGTTCCTAAACACATAAAGTGTGGTAAGTTTATGGACTATACTAGGGTATAGGAATGTTTAGATTGAAAATAAGATATTTTCAGTAGATTTAGCATTGAAGGTGATAAAGAAGATTAAGTATTGTCGCAAGTAAGACAATGAAGGAAGATGGAGAAATAGGATATTCCAAGTTGTCTAGCTATGCTAGATTTCAAAATTTATTAAACTCGTGCTTATATGTGCATTTTGAAAAGGAAAGAATTGGTTCAACTTTTAGAACCAACGGATTTTAAAAGAGCTATTCTTTGTATGTCTATGCTAATTTTTTCGGCTGGACAGAAATTAATTTAAAATATCAAAATGAATTTTATATCATCTGTGCATTGAATGCAAGGATGATGGTCAAAAGATGGAGTTATTAATGCAATTAAATCTAGTGTTGGATGTGATCTTAGGATCAACAACCCACTATGGTATGATGTATAATGATGAAGTCCTCAACGTACTGTGAAAATGGTACGGTATCATGATGTCATAAAACATTTTGATGTATTGCGAAAGAATTTAAAGAAGTAGTCGATGTCAATTGATTTGATTAGACGAATGTTTCAAGTTGATATCCAATTTATTGGTATGGTCTAAGCTATTTGATTCGGCTAAGACAAATGATATGTCATGTTATAAGAAAATCGAGCTTTCTTTGAAGAGTTGTGCCAAACCAAATTGTTTTGGTGCGGAATCTAATGATTAAGTCTGAGGTGAACACACCCT
Source organism: Panax quinquefolius (assembly GCA_020205615.1). Lineage (NCBI taxonomy): Eukaryota > Viridiplantae > Streptophyta > Magnoliopsida > Apiales > Araliaceae > Panax > Panax quinquefolius. The sequence goes on along the minus strand of CM035159.1, from coordinate 87,712,627 downwards.
GAAATGAGGTTATACAATGGGTTGATCGCCTACGTATGGAAGATGTATTTTACTTTCTTGGTGATTGTAAACTGACCGTGAAAGAAGGATTTACGGCGAAATATTGTTAAACCTAGTAAGAGTTCATGGTCAATTTAACCCCACAGCAAAAGTGTGAAATGTTTTAAATGAATTCTTATATTCCTCGTTATTCATTCTACTTCATAATTCTTGATAAGTTATAAAGGTAAGGGAATGTTGGAAAGATAAGAACTTCTTTGAAGAGAAGTTGAGAAGTAGGGTAGGTTAAAATTTCGAGGACAAAAGTTTATGAAGAAGGGGTGGATGTGATGACCCGGGTAAGGGTGTGGTTTTAAGAAATTCTGAGGACATAATTTTTATAAGGGGGGAAGTGTAACAACCCGGAGAATCCGGATTGTTCAGAATTTAAGTTTAAAGAATTAGTTATTAATAATATGAATTTTTATTAATACTATTTCATGCTATGTGTTTATTAATCGTTCTATAACCTAGGATGATTATAAGTCGGGAGGATTCTGGCTACGAGCTAGATTGAACGACTAAGAATTTTCAAGACGAAAATAAAAAAAATTCGGGAATAAAAATATTTCTGGGGAAAAAGGCAAAATAGGCACTATTCACCAGACGAAACCTAAGGGTTATGGTTTGAATAACATAAGCCTTCTCGAGAGTTCGGTATATCAAAATGACATTCCATCGAAAGATTTGACGATAAAATGTCGTGATAAGATAAGTAAGCCGATAAAAGTTTTTCTCGAAAAATGTGTAGAAATTGGACTAAATAAAAACGACGAAAAGTATTGCTATGTACTTTTCATTCATTTGGCAACGTTAGGGGAAAACGTGAAGGAAAAAAATTAACGTCGAAAAGTGTTTTTCAGTTTTTTGGAGTTCCGAAGAATGCATAAAAGTGTTAGAGGAAAGACAAAATATCCAAAAATATTTGGATTCCAAAAATCGCGATTTTTCAAACTGTCGGATGAATTCCGCAAGACGGAAGCGTGAAGCTTTCAAGGGAAGCATTGTGAATAGTAAGGAGGTGGAGTAAGGAGGTGTGAATATTAAGGAGGTTTGGGGCGAAATGACTATTGTGACACCCCCAAATCTAGGTACTTCATTCCCACAAGATTTGGGGCTCACTAAACAAGCATTCATACTATCTACCCAAATAAAATAATATTTGAATCATAAAATCCTTCCCGTAAATAGGGTTACATCATTAATTTCAAAAACATCCCAGGTTATCTAACCTATAAACATCATTCAAAAGCGGAATTAATTTATTACATTACATCATTAAAATAAAGTCTACAAATCAGCATCACTTGTACAATTTTCCCTTTCCTTTGCTAGTTGAAGGTTCATCTAACTTCTCCACTTTAGCTACAATGAGTTTATAAATATGCAAGAGTGAGCAAAACAATTGCTCACTGGATATAATAATGGATCAACAATAATATCTGCCAACAAATAGGCTCATCAAAAACTGGATAGTACTCTAACAATGATAATCAGGAACTGAAATCCAAAATATGGAATAAACATAACTGAGGGTCATAAGATCATGAACTCTATTCTAGGTTTTCAAGTATTTATACTTTAACCTTTAACATTCTAGAAGACTATAATCATCATCTATGTCATAGGTTCACAGGTGTTTTTACTGTAACCTTTAACAGTCTAAACGACTATATGGACCATCATTCCGTACTCCAGGTGATCAGCCCTTTGTACTATGTATTGCGCAAACATTTTAACGTTATTGCGTAGCTCTAAAATATCCCCTGATATAGGGTTGTTCATCTCAGTATTTAGAGTACAAGTCCGCACCAAAGAAAGTTTGGTTTGGATAAGATTTCAAGGGTAATTTGAAGTTTAACGAACATCAACTAGAGGACTAGTTTAATCAATAGTGTTTGATAATACAACAGTTGATCAATAATACTATGAAACAATGAATAAGTGTAAGCGAACTGTCTATACTTGATCCCATGCTTAGAAACAACTACAAAGCATAAGTATTGAATGACAATAATAAACCTTGCTTGAATAAAATTAAGCTAGGACTATGAATTATTAAATAAACATTAAGTAATAGCAAGCTGAAAATAAAGCCCACTTATCATGAAAATGACTTGTGTCATGTAATTGAACTATAATGATTCAACATTTGAAATTAGAATTCAAGAAAACTGCATTCATAATATCCGAATATTAATAATGAAACTTGTCTAACACTAAACAAGTTAGAATGCATCAATAAGTATTGGACTTCAAACTTGGTTGAATACAATAATCTCATAGCTAGATTATTCAAATCATGATTAAGAATAAAATAGTTCGTTTAACGAAACTTTAAAGTAAGAACTAGCTCAACAGAAATGTAAGGATAAAAGGCTTGCTTAATGTAAAAAGAGAAGTTTAGAAACTTGCTCAATATAAATATAGAGTTAGAAAACTTGCCTTGAGCGTAAGCTATAAAATTAAACTAACGATCACCTACACATAATTTTAGAATGACAATACCTATTAGATACGCCAACATATCATAACATGATCATTACCATTCACATTTCAGAAACTCTAAGTGTTCTACTTCGCAACACTTAACTAACGTTCATTGTCCAACTAACTTGCAACATAACTCATTCTCGACGTACTAAACATTTTTGCAACTTTGAACTTACTAACCACAATTCACTATGTTGTGTTAACCTTAACATTACCCATTTAACATACTAACATAATTTCAGACCACACCATAATGCTATCCCAAGACTGCAATAACAATAAAAGCCAGAATCTCAAACCAGGGTATAAGCGGCAATTACAAGGCCATACAAAGGCTTGGAATCGGTAGCAAATTGCTACCATTTTTTGCTTAAGATCGGCAAGCAATTTAACAAGCAAGGTTCAAACAGACGCAGAGAAAAGTAATGAATAATGAACTTAGAGCCTTAGCCCAATAAACAAAATTTCACCCACCAAACAGTGAAATTAACACGTAAAATAAATATACCACAATCATAAACATGATTGCTCACATTTACAACCAATTGGAACAATTTAACACCAACTAAAACTATTTTAATTTCTCAAAATTCATATTTTGACAAAAACTCAATTTTCTTGATATTCATTCTAGAAATCATCACTGTAAATTCATTATTTGGCCAAATCACTCCATATCAATTACGTTATGCTCATATCTCAATGAACTACCAAATACAAGTTTCAATTTATGATTTTACATATGAATTGGCCACTAAAATCGATACTTACCCAAGCTATGTATGAAAACATATATATAAACATACACTGACAAATATTTCTTCTACTGTAAACCAAAATTAGCATGCAATTATTGTCTAAACATAACATATAATCATCATATATGCATGTAATCATCATAAAAAAGTTACATAACAAAATTCAGAAGAAATATAATTCACAGAGCATAGCAAAACTTTGTCGTAGTTCACATATGTGGACCTATACATATATAATAGGGTTGTATAAGAAATACATTTAAATTAGCTTGCACAGTCTTGCAATTGCAAACAATCCTTCTCAATCTCTCTCAAGCTTTCTCTCAATCTCACTCAACTCTCAATTCTCTGAACTCTAGCCTAGCAAATAACCAACTGATAATACTATGTGTAACCAATATAAAATGATATAGCCATAATACCTATACTAAATATATCAGTTACCAACCAATAAACATATATAATATAAATATATTATATTTATTATTTTATTTATTTATATTATTTATTTTAAATTTCAAAGAGTAGAAATATCAAAAGTTATAAGGCTTTGTTTGGCAAACCATTTAAATTTTTAAAGAATTAAAATACTTAAGCCTTGTTTGACAAAAACTAATTTAAATCCTTTTTAATTTATTTTAATAAACACTTTAGTTTATAATTATAGTGACATATTATATTTTAATTAAATATAGCATTTTAGCAAATATCACCAAATTATAATTTCCATTATAACTTTATTAAATAATTTAACATACCAACTAAATTATTAAATCAACACAACAACATAACACCTCATGTTATAATACAAACCTCTAAATTATAAATTAATTTAATTTAGAAAATTCTCTAATAAATTTAGATTCATCAATTCAACAATAGACACACCAAATAAATATTTATTATTCAATAAATATTCAATATTACACTTTGAAATTTCGGATCGTTACATCCTTCCCTCTTTACAAGGATTCTGTCCCCAGAATCACAATTCAAATAATCAAATGTGACCTTACAAGGATTCTGTCCCCAGAATCACAATTCAAACAATCAAATCGTCACATTCTCCCCTACTTACAAAGATTCTGTCCCCAGAATTGAAGACACAGACTAAACAAATAACTCAGGGTAATTCTTCATCATATCAGCTTCGAATTCCCACATAGCCTCTTCGACATTGTGGTTCCTCCATATCACTTTCACAGAAGGTATCACTTTATTCCTGAGCACTTGTTTTTTCTATCGACTATCTGGATAGGAATCTCTTCGTAAGACAAATCTTTACTGAACTGCAACGGTTCATACTCAATCACATGCTTGTAATCGGGTTTATAAGGTCGCAACACCGATACATGAAAAACATTATGCACATGCTCTAATTCTGGAGGTAAAACTACCTCATAAGCCACTTCTCCCACTTTGCGTAGAATTTTAAAAGGTCCAATAAACCTTGGGCTGAGCTTTCCTTTCTTGCCAAAATGAATTTTCCCCTTCCAAGGAGAGACTTTTAGAAACACGAAACTTCCTGCTTCAAATTCACGACTTTGCTTATGTTGATCAGCATACTTTTTCTGTCGATCTTGAGCAGCTACCGATTTGCTCTGATGAGTTTGACTACTTCAGCGGTCTGCTGAACCAGTTCTGGGCCTAATAGTTGACGTTCTCCAACTTCATCCCAGCATAGTTGAGTTCTGCACTTTCTATCGTATAATGCCTCGTATGGTGGCATACCAATGCTTGCGTGGTAACTGTTGTTGTATGCAAATTCCACCAACGGTAGATGATCATCCAAATTTCCTTTGAAATCTATGATGCACGCTCTGAGCATATCTTCAAGCGTCTGGATCGTTCTTTCGATTTGCCCATCAGTTTGCGGATGATACGCTGTGCTCATCTTCAATTGCGTTCCTATGCATTCTTGTAATCTCTTCCAGAAATTTGATGTGAACCTCGGATCTCTGTCTGATACAATTGATACTAGAACTCCATGTCTTGAGACGATCTCTTTAACGTATAATTTTGCCAGCTGATCAAGATTAAATCAAATCTTTATTGACAAAAAGTGTGCAGATTTTATCAGTCTGTCCACTATTACCCAAATCACATCATATCCTTTCTGAGTCATTGGAAGACCTACCACAAAATCCATTGTGATATGCTCCCACTTCCATTCCGGTATCTCCAATGGTTGAAGTAATCCGCTTGGTCGTTGATGCTTGACCTTCACTTTCTGACATGTCAAGCACTTTGCAATGCATTTTGCAACGTCTCTTTTCATGTCCGGCCACCAAAAATGACGTCGTAAATCCTGATACATTTTTGTACTTCCCGGATGAATCGAATATCTTGAGCTATGTGCTTTTGTCAAGATGTCTTCTTTAATATCCTGCACTGCTGGAACCCAAATTCGTCCCTCGAATCTTAGCATTCCCTCAGCATCGACCTTATACTTCGTTTCTTTACCCTCGACTACACTTTGCTTTATTTTCTTACATTCTTCATCCTGTAGTTGCGCGTTCTTCACTTTGTCCACCAAAGTTTGGCTAGTTTCTATCTGGAACAATTTTTCATCGGACTCTTCTGGAAATTTGATTTCCAGCTCTAACCTTGCCATTGTTGTAATAAGCTCCTCTTTATCTGTTAACAACATCAACTTTTTCTGCCTTTCCTACTCAAGGCATCTGCAACCACATTTGCTTTGCCTAGATGATAAAAGATCTCACAATCGTAATCCTTTATCAATTCCATCCACCTCCTTTGCCGCATGTTCAGGTCTTTCTGTGTGAAAATATACTTTAGACTTTTATGGTCTGTGTAGATCTCACATTTTTCTCCGTAGAGGTAGTGTCTCCATATCTTCAGTGCGAACACAACCGCTGCCAACTCTAAGTCATGAGTCGGATATCCTTTTTCGTAGTCCTTCAGTTGCCTTGATGCATACACAATAACCTTGTCATTCTGCATAAGAACACAACCCAATCCTTTGTGTGAATCACCACTATACACCACAAAGTTTCCTGTATTATCCTGTAATGACAACACAGGTGCCACACTGAGCTTCTTCTTTAATTCTTGAAAACTTTTTTCACATTTCTCCGTCCAAACAAATTTTACAGACTTTCTTGTCAAATTTGTCAATGGAGTAGAAATCTTGGAAAAATCTTGAATAAATCGTCTATAATATCCTGCCAACCCCAAGAAACTTCTTACTTCTGATGGATTTCTTGGTTGTTCCCAATTTATCACAGCTTCAACTTTTGATGGATCCACTGAAATCCCATCCTTATCGATTACATGCCCAAGAAATTGTACACATTCTAGCCAAAATTCACATTTAGAGAATTTCGCGTATAACTTTTCTTTTCTTAACATCTCCAACGCCAGACATAAGTGTTCCATGTGTTCCTCTTGGGTTTTAGAGTACACCAGAATATCATCGATAAACACCACCAGAAACTTGTCCAAAAATGGTTTAAACATCCTGTTCATCAAATCCATGAACGTTGCATGGGCGTTTGTCAAACCAAATGACATTACTAAAAATTCATAATGTCCATACCGAGTTCGGAATGCCGTCTTCGGTACATCCTCTTTCCTCACTTTCAATTGGTGATATCCACTTCTCAAGTCTATTTTCGAGAAATATCTAGCACCCTTCAATTAATCAAAAAAGTCATCTATTCTTGGCAATGGATATTTGTTTTTAATAGTGACTTTGTTCAATTCCCTATAATCAATGCAAAGACGCATTGACCCATCCTTCTTCTTCACAAACAACATCGGGGCTCCCCACGGTGACACACTCGGTTGAATATACTTCTTATCTAGCAGCTCCTGCAGTTGTACCATTAATTCCTTCATTTCTACCGAGGCCATTCTGTACGGGGCCTTCGATATCAGAGCGGTTCCTGACGCTAAGTCGATCACAAACTCGATTTCTCGGTCAGGTGGAAGTCCTGGAAAATCCTCCAAAAACACATCCACGAACTCCCTAACCACCGGTATTTCCTCTAATTTCATACCCTTCTCCTTCTGAGTATCGACTATGTAAGCTAAATACCCCACACAGCCCTGACTGAATAACTTTTTGGCCTGCATCATCGTCAGACATTTCATTTATCTAGGCGATTTGCTACCATGAAAAACAACCTTTGACAGAGTCATAAGGTTTACACACTTCTTTTGGCAGTTAATTATCACTCCATAATTAAACAGCCAATCCATTCCCAAAATAACATCGAACTCTCTGAGTTTTATCGGGATTAAATCTACTGCCATAATATTTCCCTTAATGTTCAGCCTACAGTTCTTGTATACGAACCTAACAGGAATCACTTCCCTATTCGTAATTTCTATATTTAAAGGAAAATTTAACTCTTCACAAGGTATTTCTAATTTCTTAGCAAAATCATCAGATATAAATGAGCAAGTAGCACCCGAATCAAATAATACATATGCATTTATATCATTGATTGGGATAATACCTGACACGACATCTTTTGATTGCACCGCGTCCTGCACCGTCATGTTGAAGGTTCTGGCTGTGGGTTTATTTGTTGTTGTTTGTCCAGCAATAGCCAACGCACCTCCACTAGCATTTCCCTTGCTCCCATTTGTCTCACCAGACCTCTTCTTAGGGCATTCACGAGCAAAGTGATCCTTGGATCCGCACGTGAAGCACACATTCTTCTTAGCTTGAGTACAATTTGGGGTGATGTGACCCTCCTGACCACAATTGAAGCATATCCATTTCCCCCGCAAACACTCTCCCTTATGAAACTTTCCGCACGTAGCACATGCTTCGAACTTCTTATTTTGTTGGTTTCTTTGCTGATTTCCAGCTCCTCCATTCCCATTCCACTTCCTCTCTAGGTTGTTTCCATTACTACCGTTACCACCACTCTTAGCTTCACCTTCACTTTTCTTCTTTCTCTGTTCTTGATTATGCTTTGTTACTGCCTCGCATCCACTTTTAGCGAGAATCGCCTTCTCCATCACTGCTGCAAATGTCTTCAATTGGAACAGGGAAACCCTACTGTAAAACCAGGGTTTCATTCCCTGCTAAAACCTCTTCGCCTTGCGCTCGTCTGTGTTGACCTGATATGGCGCAAACCTCACCAATTCATTGAATTTTGCGGCATACTCAGACACCGACATTGTTCCCTGCTTCAATTCCAAAAACTGAACCTCTAGCTGACTCTTCGAACTCTCTGGGAAATAGGTCTCGAAGAACAGCTCCTGAATCCTATCCCAAGTCATCACTCCTAGTCCTTCCCGAGTTTTGTTGGCCTGCCACCAATAGCTAGCCTCCTCTTTCAACATGAATGTTACAAAAGCAGTCTTCTGGTTATCCTCTACCCTAGCAACATCAAAAACCTTTTTGATCTCCATAATCCAGGTCTGTGCTTCGACTAGATTCATAGACCCTCAGAATTCTGGTGGTCCAACCGCCTTAAAGTCCTTGAATGTCGTACCTTGATTCTGAGGTTGATTCTGTCAAGCACCCATCAGCAACGTCACTAGCTGCTAAATAGGGTTTTCTTCCACATTATTATTGTTATTTTTTTCAATGATTCTCCGTCGTGGTGGTTGACGTCTTGAAGCCATTTTCTGTTAAAATACACCCATTAGCTTCTATTCAATCTCTTAAGTCGCACATCATAATAGTTTATCACGTAACACTTAACACTTTGAATAAAACAATAACTTTTATTCATTCATCATAAAAAAACATCAAAACAATAGCATCGCTACTATTTACATTACTTTCCTGAACTATAACAGTTGCAGGATAACATTATCATCATCTATCCCATTGGTTATCATACCTGGGATTTACATTTCATTTATTATCAAATCACCTATCAATTACATTTTCTACAATGTTCTACTAAGATATTGCGTAGCCTTACGACGCTCTTCCTCCATAATTCAGAACATTGTTCGGCGATCCAATACGTATGATGGTAGTGTCTCGAACTGAATCGGATAACTCATGACTCGATCTTGAGCTCGATTGACCACGGTGTTGAATACATTGCTCATTTCTTCCATCTTCCTCCTCTTGACTTGTGCATCACTCTCTGCTATTCCGGCTCGTTGATAAGCTTCACTGTACGCATCTTCGGCTCTTGCCCTTTTTGTAGATTCTTCTTTCAGCTTATTCTCCAGTTCTGCAATCTTCTCTATCATTCGCTCATTCTCTCCTTCAGTGTGGACCAGCTTCTCTTCAACGTTGTTCAGTCGTTCTTCTCGATCCAGGATCTCATCGTCTTTCTGTGCCATCGAGGTCTGTTGTTCAGCTACTATCTCTTGTAACTCCTCGACAGTATCTTGAAGTTCCACATTGCGATCATACACCTCGTTGTACATACGGGCAGCTATCGAGTTGAGTGGAAGCTCTTCCTCCTCGTCCTCCTCATCCTCCGACTGTGGTAGCTCCACGGGATCCTCCTCATCCGTCTCTATCTCATCATCCTCGTCAGGTACCTACTCCTGCTCAACTACTATGACCGATGGAACTGTTTCCCGTGGCAATAGTTGTTCCCAAATCACCTGAATATCCTGAGGCTCCTCCTCTCTATCCTGACTGGATCCTCCTATAATAGTCATCCTGTCAATCAAAGTTTAAGTTTTAATTACTAACTATTACACTACAACAAAAAGGCTTATCGATCGCACGACATCGTGACGATCGCATACGATCACAGATGGCTATTCTGCGGCCAGTATCACTGTCACGATACGAGTCGCAGATAATCTGGTCGCTGGAAGGACATCAGCGACCAACAATAGCGACCAAATTATTAGCGATCGCAATTAGCGACCGATACCGTCGCTATTATGACTTATGCTGAGTCATTTGTCATGCGTGACGTGTCACACGTGTCAGCGACCGATAATAGCGACCGCTGCGGTCGCTAGATTCAAAGAAGCTGAAGCGGTCGCTGATACATTTTTTTGCCTATTTTATTGATTTCCCAAAAATAACCTGCTTTGTACCTGCTTTCAATCCCAACACAGCAATATATATATATATACAAGCATCCATATTAACATCCATCCAATACAATACAAAACATTCATCCATGAATAAACATTCATCCAATACAATACAAAACATTCATCCAACACAATATAATCGATATCGTAAACATCCATATAAACTAATACAATTGTCCAAAGAATGAATCTAAAAGAGTACAAGGCTTTAAAAATCTAAAAAAAATAAGTCTAGGCGCTCTTCATGGATCATCCAAATTAGGATCCTGTAATTATCAAAGTAATAAAACATATATGTTACATATAAGTAAGACCTTGACTCAGAGACTATAAACATATAAGACAATGTAGCTAAACAATAAACGATATATATATATACCGCTCTGTTGTTGTCTTCTTTGCTCACTGCTCCTCGCTCGCCATTGCCGCCATCGCCTCCGCCAACTCATCAGGACTTAGAGACTGCAGATGCCCGCCAAGATATCTGAAGAAGATCACGATCCTGACAGATCGCTCTCACACAGTCAGCAGGAGTATGATAGGGTCGGATAACTTTGATGGTATGTAGTAGACTAGGTGGCGAGTCACTGTACCATGATGGTCGGGCGCGTCCGTCTTTGTCCTTGGCCTTTGACATAATTTTTCTTCACGATGGACGCCTCTCCCATAATTCTTGATCAATCGACGGATCTTGGGTGCCTTCGTGGATAGCGCTTTCGTTCATTAAGCCCTTATAAGTGTCCTGTCCGGAAGATGAACAATTAAATAGTTAAAATAAATAAAAAAATACTAAAGAAGGTCGTTATAATTTATAAACAACATATTAGGATAAAGTGAACTTATTACCGCTTATCTCAATGACTTGGTGTAGACCATCGCGGTGGCTACATACACATCCAACCAATTGATAGGTTGACCTTGAGACCGAGACTCCTATAGTTCATTTTCTCATATTATTATGTAAACATGTGATATTTTAGCTACAAAAGATGATCAGAAACATAACATACGTACCACAGCAAAGAATGTCTTTGCAATTGTAATAATATCTCGCCGCCTGGGATCGTGCCTTTTCGCCTTCTCGCCGCCTCGATACACTGAGGGATCTGCTCGAGGCGGAAGTCTCACGCCTCTTGACCCAAATCTCGACTCTCCATCGGGTCACACATCGCACCCATATGGACTGCAGGCGCACCACCGTGGCTATGCTCATGCATATACTGCTCACCCTGTCCTGGATGGTCAATCTCAGCATTGTGCAGGGCTTTTTGTCGTTCCTTGTTCAAATTATCTTTAGTTCAATGCAGTAGACTTCTCGCGAATAGTGTCTCAATAATCGATGCGTACGTATGTCGTCCCATCTATATCGCTTCTGCAAATAAAACAACAATAATAATATTAAAACTGTTTATATTACTAAACAATATTATTTGATTAACTATGTATTATCTATCGAGTGATAAAAAATATACCAAATTCAAATTTCAAATCAGATCCTTATGGGCGAGAGGTGTGTTTCATTACGTAATCATCATTAGCGTAGGCGCTTCAGAAGTATAATTGTGAAATGCACTTCACAATTTTACTATCTTGAAAATCACTACAATATACAATAATTTATATTAAAACCCTTACATTTAAATCACTACTATATTTATAAAATGAAAATATTAAACCCTTATATATATATACACGATGTTTAACTTACGTGTTATCCGGAGGAGGACGGATCTCAGATAAAATGCGATCATCCTGGATTAGTCGGGGCCTTCGACACATGATTAGGGCCCCACCCAACCCAAGGCTTTTTCGTTTGTAGGTTCGAAGACATCTATAAATAAAAAATTTAGGATGTTAGTATGAGTTTTAAATGAAAGGTACATGTAAACTAATACAATTGTCCAAATGAAATGGCCTCAGAATAAATACTCCAGATTACCGAAATTAATTAAATCAGTCTCTTTATTAACCAAGTGTGTCTAGTTACCTTCTCTGTTACACTAACAGTTCCCTAGCACTGCCTATTTTGGCTTAACAACCCCCCAATAGCTTACCATGCTGACAACAAGGCTTGGCTTGGCCCCGTGAGGCTTGGCTAAGCTTGGCGTGGCCTCGTGTGGCCTCGCGGCCCCAATAGCCCCTCAACAATAGCTTCACTTCACTTTTAAGTCCAATAGCCCCTTAATAGGCTCTAGTGGATCAACAATAGGCTCGTTAATAGTATAAATGTTCGCAACTACCCGACTAATAAAAAAAATTCGCCAGAGTCTCCCCTATAATATGGACTAGCCACATGCACGACAACATGTATATAAAGTCATTTCTAGGCACCCAAGACACAAGCCAAGAGAAATATACAAATTCCCAATATAATAAGACCAAAACAATAACGATAAATCGGTATCAAGACTAGATAAACCAAATTACAGCTCTAGAAAACACACTAATAAACCAAATTACAGCTCTAGATCCAATCTAGGTTTGTGTCTATCAATGGGTAAAAAAGTATCGAGACTAGATAAACCAAAGCAGTCTACGGGGTTTTAGGAATGGAATTTATAGGAAGATTAGCGAGGGAACCACCAGGAATCAATATACTGAAATAAAATCAAAAAATAATCCTACAAAATTTGCTATTGCAAAACAGAATAAGGAAACTAAAAGTTTAGGGATATACGTGTCAGGGCATGAAACTTAATTTCTACGAAATAGTCGTCAGAGATAAATGTTACTATTCCATATATATATCAAATATACACACTATACCTAAACATGCATAAACAAACCAAAAATTGATACATTCTTTTCTGTTCATACATTACATATCAAACTCAAATTTATACAAATTAAAACTTAATTGTAGAATATGTATTTACACAAATCAAACACTAATTGCAGTATACAATACAATACATATCAAATCCAAATTTCCAATATATTAAACCCAAGTTGAATTCAAATTTCGATTAATATATAACAAATTAAACCCTAGATTAAATTTCAAAACTCAAATTGAACACTAATTCATTCGAGGATTCATCATTTTATAACAAAATAAATTAAAACCCTAAATTAAACACAAATTCTAGCATATTAAACAAACAAATTAAACCCAAAATTAGTTTACCGTGGTGTGGTGAAGTGGTGGTGCGGCGGTGGTGAAGTGAAGGTGGTAGTGCGGCAATGGTGCGGCGGTCTGAGATCCTCTCTTCCCTACTCCCTCTTCTCCCTCGTGTATCTCCTCTCTTTTTTCTTCTCTCGATATCGCGAACACGAGTCCGAATAAGTTTTAGTTGATCAATGATTGTCCAATGACCGCTTGCGCTGATCGATTTTTTTTATGACGTGGCCCTATTAGCGACTGCAATGCGGTCGCTGATATATATTGGTCGCAACAAATAAACGCTACCACCTTTTTGCCAATTTTGGGAGGAAACTAATGTCATTGATCGAAGCGGCGACCGCGTGCGTCGGCGATAGTAAATTGCGACCAGATTCAATTACGGTCGCTGATGTTGGTCGCTATAAGTATTATCTGCGACCGGATATGCGGTCGCTGATATCCTTGGTCGCTGATAGGCCTTTTTCTTGTAGTGTTACTACTCGACACTCACGAGCACATAAGTTGTAATCACATAAGCACATAAGTGTTTTATTACTTTCTCTTTCCTAAAACTTGATGAGAGTTTATCATCACTATCTTTTCAAAGGTTACTTCCTAAGGCTTTTCCCCCACCTAAGGTTCATAACCTAAGGCTTTGATACCAACCTGTGACACCCCCAAATCTAGGTACTTCATTCCCACAAGATTTGATGCTCACTAAACAAGCATTCATACTATCTACCCAAATAAAATAATATTTGAATCATAAAATCCTTCCCTTAAATAGGGTTACATCAATAATTTCAAAAATATCCCAGGTTATCTAACCTTTAAACATCATTCAAAAGCGGAATTAATTTATTACATTACATCATTAAAACAAAGTCTAAGATCATCATAATAAATAAGAGTATAAATCAGCATCACTTGTACAATTTTCCCTTTCCTTTGCTAGTTGAAGGTTCATCTACCTTCTCCACTTTAGCTGCAATGAGTTTATAAATATGCAAGAGTAAGCAAAACAATTGCTCACTTGATATAATAATGGATTAACAATAATATCTGCCAACAAATAGGCTCATCAAAAACTGGATAGTACTCTAACAATGATAATCAAGAACTGAAATCCAAAATATGGAATAAACATAACTGAGGGTCATAAGACCATGAACTCTATTCTAGGTTGTCAAGTATTTCTACTTTAACCTTAAACATTATAGAAGACTATAATCATCATCTATGTCCTAAGTTCATAGGTGTTTTTACTGTAATCTTTAACAGTCTAAACGACTATATGGACCATCATTCCGTACTCCAGGTGATCAGCCCTTTGTACTATGTTTTGCGCAAACATTTTAACATTATTGCGTAGCTCTAAAATAATCCCCTGATATAGGGTTGTTCATCTCAGTATTTAGAGTACAAGTCCGCACCAAAGAAAGTTTGGTTTGGATAAGCTTTCAAGGGTAATTTGAAGTTTAACGAACATCAACTAGAGGACTAGTTGAATCAATAGTGTTTGATAATGCAACAGTTGATCAATAATAATATGAAACAATGAATAAGTGTATGCGAACTGTCTATACTTGATCCCATGCTTAGAAACAACTACAAAGCATAAGTATTGAATGACAATAATAAACCTTGCTTGAATAAAATTAAGCTGGGACTATGAATTATTGAATAAACATTAAGTAATAACAAGCTGAAAATAAAGCTCACTTATCATGAAAATGACTTGTGTCAAGTAATTGAACTATAATGATTCAACATTTGAAATTAGAATTCAAGAAAACTGCATTCATATTATCCGAATAACAATAATGAAACTTGTCTAACAATAAACACGTTAAAATGCATCAATAAGTATTGTACTTCAAACTTGGTTGAATACAATAATCTCATAGCTAGATTGTTCAAATCATGATTAAGAATACAATAGTTCGTTTAACGAAACTTTAAAGTAAGAACTAGCTCAACAGAAATGTAAGGATAAAAGGCTTGCTTAATGTAAAAAAAGAAGTTTAGAAACTTGCTCAATATAAATATAGAGTTTGAAAACTTGCCTTGAGCGTAAGCTATAAAATTAAACTCACGATAACCTACACATAATTTTAGAACCACAATACCTATTAGATACGCAAACATATCATAACATGATCATTACCATTCACATTTCAGAAACTCTAAGTGTTCTACTTCGCAACACTTAACTAACGTTCATTGTCCAACTAACTTGCAACATAACATGTTCTTGACTTACTAAACATTTTTGCAACTTTGAACTTACTAACCACAATTCACTATGTTGTGTTAACCTTAACATTACCCATTTAACATACTAACATAATTTCAGACCACACCATGATGTTATCCCAATATCGCAAAGAATAACAGAATCCGAATCTCAAACTGTGTGCATCAAGCAATTGCTACCCATACAAAAAACTTGGGATTCCAAGACAACAAGGCCGCCATTTTTTTGCCTTAAGAATTTGGCAAGAATTGCTGCCGTTGTTCGAGACAGACGCAGAGAGGCTAATGAACAGTAGCCGACTTTAGCCCAACAAACACAAATTTCACCCACCAAACAGTGAAATTAACACGTAAAATAAATATACAACAATCATAAACATGATTGCTCACATTTACAACCAATTGGAACAATTTAACACCAACTAAAACTATTTTAATTTTTCAAAATTCATATTTTCACAAAAACTCAATTTTCTTGATATTCATTCTAGAAATCATCACTGTGAATTCATTATTTGGCCAAATCACTCCATATCAATTACGTTATGCCCATATCTCAATGAACTACCAAATATAAGTTTCAATTTATGATTTTACATATGAATTGGCCACTAAAATCGATACTTATCCAAGCTATGTATGAAAACATATATATAAACATACACTGACGAATATTTCTTCTACTGTAAACTGAAATTAGCATGCAATTATTGTCTAAACATAACATATAATCATCATATATGCATGTAATCATCATAACTAAGTTACATAACAAAATTCAGAAGAAATATAATTCACAGAGCATAGAAAAACTTTGTCGTAGTTCACATATGTGGACCTATACATATATAATATGGTTGTATAAGAAATACCTTCAAATTAGCTTGCACAATCTTGCAATTACAGACAATTCTTCTCAATCTCTCTCAAGCTTTCTCTCAATCTCTCTCAACTCTCAATTCTCTGAACTCTAGCCTAGCAAATAATCAACTGATATTACTATGCGTAACCAATATAAACTGATATAGCCATAATACCTATACTAAATATATTAGTTACCAACCAATAAACGTATATAATATAAATATATTATATTTATTATTTTATTTATTTATATTATTTATTTTAAATTTCAAAGAGTAGAAATATCAAAAGCCATAAGGCTTGTTTGGCAACCCATTTAAATTTTAAAGAATTAAAATACTTAAGCCTTGTTTGACAAAAAATAATTTAAATCCTTTTTAATTTATTTTAATAAACACTTTAGTTTATAATTATAGTCACATACTATATTTTAATTAAATATTGCATTTTAGCAAATATCACCAAATTATAATTTCCATTATAACTTTATTAAATAATTTAACATACCATCTAAATTATTAAATCAACACAACAATATAACACCTCATGTTATAATACAAACCTCTAAATTATAAATTAATTTAATTTAGAAAATTCTCTAATAAATTTAGATTCATCAATTCAACAATAGACACACCAAATAAATATTTATTATTCAATAAATATTTAATATTACACTTTGAAATTTCGGACTGTTACAACTATTTTTCCCCTCGCCTTGAAAATCTATAAAAGGAAAGCTTAATTCATTTGTTGATGATTTTGAAAATCACCAACACTTGAGAGAGAGAGAGAGAGAGAGAGAGAGAGAGTCGGATGAAGAGGGAGAGAAAGAGGAAAAGCTAGCCCGAGTGCACGCTTTGTCCAACGGAGGAAGATTAAAGAAGAGAGGTAATCCGAAAACCTAACTTTTAATAAATTTTCTTTAAGTTTTCTATGTTAAAACATAGCTTAACGAGAATAAGAAAAAAAAAAGATGTTAATAATGATTTCATGTGATCGAAATCATGAGAAAACGAAGAAATAAGAATTAAAAATTTAGTTTATAATTTTCCTAAGGAAGTATAAGTTTCGTAAGGAATTTGATCGATCCGAATGAATCATATGAATGATTCGGTGATATTTGTAAGGAATGGTGTTTTATAACATCAAATTCCAAGGAAAAATGAAATCATAATCAAAGTATAGAATAAAAATAAAGAACGAGCGATGAACGCGAAGAACACGAAGAACGTTGTTGATGAACAAATTTAAAACCATCGTAGTATAAGTTATTGTTGATGGACAAGTTTAAAACCATCCCGTATAAGTTAGTTGCTTATTTCTTGGTTAGGAACGGTAGAAACGTTCATGAATAACGGATTAAACTTAGCTATAACGATGTTATGGCAAAAATTTCGTAAAAGACGAACGAGAAATAGAAAGTAGGCAAGTGAACCCAAATGAGTAGGATTTCATAAGAAAGTAAGAGAACGTAGAACACGTGAGTCATGGACAAAATAACGAACAAGTTCAGAGTTCGAATAACCGAATTACGAACTAATGGACGAAGAACGTTAATAACATAAAATGAACGAGGGATCAATATTAGGCCAATTGAATGGCATGTTAACGGTTTCAAAATAAATTTCTGTCTGAGGGGAATTAAAGTTTGTAAGATAAGGAAGATAATGGCTTTGGAACAACCTCGTTTCGAGCTATAACGAAGAAGATATGAGATTTCAAGTAAGCGTCTCAAACTATTTCCAGACTTAGAAAAATTTTGGAGATGTTGAGCCTGGCGCCGCAGCTCCAGCTAAGCCTTGGGAGGTGATGCCAAGAAGCTTAGATCGGACCATCACCATCTTCTTGAGTGAAATAGCATGTCACGAAGGAGAAGAAGGAACCGCCGCGGCAGCAGTCACGGTGCGAGGCAAGGACCAGAAATGAACTTTTTATTGCTCAATTCCTAGAGGAAGTGTACGGATAGATAATGAACATGTAGTTCACGTAATGTAACACTTAAATAAGTGATTTAAACCTTTACTAAAGGTTGAATGAAATAATTGAAAGAGATTAAAAGACAAAAAAGATAATGAACATAAACGTAACGCAGTTGTGAGCGGTCTTAGCATACAATGAACAGTATGGCTTCGACATTAAGAAAGAATAATGAACATAGGATTCATGGGATGGATAATGATTGAAAGCAATTAAAACCTAGAGAAAAGGTTGAACGAGAGATTAAGAGACGAGCAACGTAAATGCTGAATATGTAAAAGATTCTCGTGAATCGTATTCGCGTTGGACGAACGTTCTAAGTGTACAATGGTTGTATAACGTAGACGTTGACGAAGGTAGTAAGTAAGATATGAATTATCCGGAAAGCCGTAATGAACGGTAACATGATTAAGGAAAGTCCAAATGGGAGTTGGATAAAGAATGAATACTGAGGTGTGGCATTTAGTTTCCAGAAAGCCATAAGGAATAAGAATTTGACTTAACGAACATTATAGTTTAATGGTTCAGATAGGTTAAGATAAAGTTAGGTTGTAGTACAATCGTAATCTTTGATGGTTGACATATGGGAGCTGGGCTAAACAATTCCTTCAGAGAGTGGAGGTATATATGAAATTGGCAACCGATCTAACTCACTATGAAAGATAGTGTAGATGAGACGGGAACTTGTTTGTTGGTTGTTTGTGGGAAACCACTCAGAGTATCATATGAACTACTAGCAGAGATGCGATGTGTTCTGAGTCCATGAAAAGTTATAAGAAGAAGATAAGAAGGTAGATCATCAAAGATGATGATCGTATGAGTAAGACATCTCCGTATGTCATGAAGCCATAAACCGATAATGAAAGTTGGTCGCGTAGACTTCGATTTTAAGAACGCGAACCCTAAGAAGTAAAGAAAAGTTTAAACCAATGCGTAAGTCAAATATATGACTAATTGGGATATGTGTTATTTTCTTATATGATATAGGAATTGGAATGAGCAGTTCAGCATAAACTTTAAGCTGTAGCTGTGCGTAAGGCAAGTTTTTTAACTTCATTCATATTTTAAATGAATGCTAGTTTCTTAAACTTCTCAGATGTTGAACTTGACAAGTTTTATCTATATGCGAATGTGTGATATTTGTACAAGGTGGTAGAACGTATGAGGCTTTGAGCCACAATTTTAACACTTCAGTGTTTCTACGATATTAACTGTTCTATGGTTGAGTTGCTCAATATAAAAATATTTTGTTTATACATGAACCGTTATTGTTAAGTCTGTGCTAATGATTCTAGCCAGACAGGATGTGTATGAAAAAGGTAGAAGAATGAAAGTATTTAAAAGTTAATGTGATTAATGTTTTAAAATGTTAGGAATCAGAATTATTCCTATTATTCAAGCTGCTTCATAACCTTTGTTCGGTTATGAATTGTTTAAACTCTTGAAGTTGTTATTCAACTGATATGACTTGCTGGGAAATTGAATGCTCAGATTTGCTTTAAATGAAAAACATTTTTGGTGAACGATGTTAGAAGAACTTAAGGATCCCGTAAAGATCAAGTTGATCGGTATCCAGAAGAAGTGTCATTTAGTAGAGGAATGAACGTGAAAATCAAGTGAAGATTTGTAATATAGAATAATTTAATTGAACTTTAGATTAGTTTAATGAACTGTTATGTATCTTTGGTGTTGGATGAAAGTCACTCTTGTAAGATGTAAAGAATAATGTAATTATCATTATTTGTAATGAACGAGGTTATAAGGTAATAGAACTTGGGATTTGAGAATGTATGTTGTTATATTTGACTATATAATGATGTATGTTTGGAAGAAGATGTACTTGTGACGCACGAAATCCGGGTGTGAAGATAGACCGGATTTCGGGGCGTTACAATAACTATATAGGCAAAGTGAATATCATTTAAAGTAGTTCAAATTTCATTAACTTACAGGTTGCATAGAACTGGAAAGCACCCCTCAATACGAATGAGTTCCCTAATAAATAGTTGAACCAACACCTAATAAATTCAAGAATAAGCTATATATTATAAAAATGATAGAGCAAGTACATAAAACTAAAGACCATATCAAAAGATAAACGAGAAACCAAAATCAGTAAACAAGATAGAATATAAGCATCCACAAAAGCCACAAAGTGAACCAAACTTACATGAAATGTAATGATTTTAGGTTGATAAGTGTGGGCATATATAATTAGACTTATTGGAAAAAGAAAATAATAAATTAATCACCTTACAAACAACAAACATTAGAAAGAAGAAAATTGGGGAAAACTTAGTTGAAATCATGTAGTGAAACAAAAAATATATATGGCAATAAGGTGGGAAATAAAAGAAAATAATGAGATTTAACTATGGCAATAAGGTGAGAAATAGATAACTCCTTAGCCAATTGATGACCACCATGAGATGACTTAATATGAATAGAACCAACCTGTTTTCTCTAATCAAACTTTGAAACCCAGACAAACCTTAACCCCCTCCTCTGCCACCGTTTTGTGGGTTAGAAAGAAAACCCATACGAAAGATAAAACACAGAGGATTTAGCAGGTTAGTAAAGGGATTGGGAAATAGATAACTCCTTAGCCAATTGATTTACCATACATCTAAAATTCTAGGTTAGAATAAATTCAAGACGTTATTGAGAAATATTTCATGTAGTAACTCATAGTATCAGAGACTTGCTCAAAATGTATTTCATGCAAAACTCATTATCACTTTGAAATGTTACTTCTTTTTTAATACTTATAAATATTTATCTAGTAGTGGAATCCATATCACATGACCTATACTACCATTTAGCTCTCCCAGTGTAAAATGAGCCTTATAACTCAATTTTTTTTTTGGATTTCAAGTATGAAATCCGCAAATTCAAACTAAATGAAAGAACTAAAAAAGTTTATACCATCTTGAACAAAGTCAAACATCCTAAAGAACTCATTTGATGATCAACTAGTGTAAATAATTCATGCAGGAATATTAGCACCCCCATCATCAAATCTGCTCGTAATGTAGTTTAAGAAAGAAACATAGTAAGTAACTCATTTGGTCTAGGGTTCGGTACCTGGCAGCAATCGCAGGAGTAGCAGGAGATGGTCACGGAGGGAGCGAGAAGTTGGCGGACACAGATGGAGGAAGAGAAGCACCAGTGCTACAATAAATCGTCAGACCTAAAATGAAGAAATCGACAGAGGGAGAACTAAAATGAGAGTGGAATTGGAGACCCAAAACAAAGAGGTCAAAAGGGAAAGAGCAAAATTAGGAGGTCCATTGCTCTCGCCTCCCGCAATTAATGAAATTAGTTTAATAAATTAACCACACAAACTCACAGAATTGACGTTGTCGACCCGAGAGTTGGCATGGGTCACCTCTTTGACCTCCCAACCTTCTAGAAGTTTGAAGCGTGATGTGGTAATGACGGAGTAGTTGTGGAGCACGATAGGCGGCGGTAGAGGGCTGAAAACGGTGACTGAGTTACGGAAGAGTTGGGTTAGGGTGGAGAGGTATAATAAGGTTTGGCAGTTCGATTGATAGAGAAAATGAAGAAGATGCAAGTGACTGAAGTCTGAAACCCTTGTTTTAAGTCTAAACTCCCTTCATGTTTTGTTATAATTATTTGAAGGGTTAGATTTATCCCAACTTTTTGATGGTCCCGATCTTTTAATAGCCTTGAGCAGGAAATTAAGTTTTTTTAAAAAACACTTGTGTTTTGTATATATATATATATATATATATATATATATATATATATATATATTATTTTAAGGTGCGACTCTTCAATGGTTTGTAACAATTGGTATCAAAGCCGTCCACTACCTCCCGGTTGCAATCATGCGACGAGGGTGATGACGTCGTTATTGTAGTGTTCGTCCAGGGCTATATTCGTCTAGCGCAAAGTCAGCCCGCGTGGGCACCGGGACTGCGGAGCGTGGTGGAATGTTATGATCCTAATTGCAAGGTATGTGACTTGTGTCCCACATCGATGGTATGGGACTTTGATGTGGGGTATTTATAAAATTTGGGCTCTCCAATCTTAACAGCTAGCTTTTAAGGTATGGCTCTCCCATGGTTTGTAACAATATATATATATATATATGAGTTCTCATCCATAGCAACCGGTTGCTATAGACACTATTCTAACAACCAACTTGTCAGCCATAGATTAATTAAATAGAAGGCTAAGATGGGAAAAAATATATTGTTAGCCGCTACAACATGTAGCGGCCCAAACAACATACTCTAGTGGCTTCTATTTTAATAAAAGTCAAATTAACTTGCTAATGTGGGTCCATATTATCAGATAGAAAGATATAAAATGAATTTATTTTTTTATATACCAACCGCTACAGCTTGTAGCGGCTTGGTCTTAATTTTTTTTCATAACGTGTGCCTATTTTTGAGAAATAGAATGATAAAAAGTGAATTTATTTTTTTTATATACCAACCGCTACAGCTTGTAGCGGTTTGGTCATAATTTTTTTTGTGCCATCTGTTGTCCCACTTTGTTGGTAATAGTGCTATTACTTGTCTTTTTATTACTAATACTAATATTAATTAAATGAGAATTAAAAAGTTAATTAATATTAGTAATAGTAATAAAAAGACAATTAATATTAGTATTACTAATAAGAAGGCAATTAATATTAGTAATAAAAAGGTAATTAATATTAGTAATAGTAATAAAAAGACAATTAATATCAATACTAAAAAGGCAATTACTAATATTACTAAAAAGATAATTAATATTAGTATTAGTAATAAAATGTAATTAATATTAGTAATAGTAATAAAAAGTCAATTACTAATATTATTACTAAAAGGTAATTACTAATATTACTAAAATGATAATTAATATTAGTATTAGTAATAAAAAGGCAATTAATATTTGTAATATTAGTAATAAAAAAGGCAAGTAATAACACTATTACCAACTGCTACAAGATTTAGTGGCTTGGGTTTTTTTTTAATGAGTTCAGTTGTAAAAAAAATTGAGAGATAAAAAGATAATATTGTAATATTAATTGCCTTTTTTTGTCTTTTTAATTCTCATTTAATTAATAATAGTATTAGAAATAAAAAGGCAAGTAATAACATTATTACCAACAAAGTTGGACAGCGGATGGCACAAAAAAAATTATGACCAAGCCGCTACAAGTTGTAGCAGTTGGTATATAAAAAAATAAATTCTCTTTTTATCATTCTATTTCTCAAAAATGGGCACAGGTAATAAAAAAAAATTTAAGACCAAGCCACTACAAGCTGTAGCGGTTGGTATATAAAAAAAATAAATTCATTTTATATCTTTCTATCTGACAATATGGGTTCACATTAGCAAGTTAATTTGACTTTTATTAAAATAGAAGCTGCTAGAGTATGTTGTTTGGGCCGCTACATGTTGTAGCGGCTAGCAATATATTTTTTCTCATCTCAGCCTTCCATTTAATTGATCTACGGCTGACAAGTTGGTTGTTGGAATAGTGTCTATAGCAACCAATCGGTTTGGATGATATATATATAGGGGAATGATTCATAGCATTTATTTGCTATGAATCAAAAAGGGACAAATACTATCTCTACCTTCCATTATAATTATGAACGGATGGGATTTAAAACCTGCAGCCGAGGTCCGCTAGAATTTCTAGCGGACTGAATCAAAAATATTTTTAGACGAAATTACCCCCATCAGGCCAAAGTATCAGTTAAAAAAACACCGAGCCTGTTAGAAATTCTAGCAAGCTTCCTTCGCAATTGACTGCAGATCGACAGTTGAATGTTATGAATACCCAATGTGAGCTTACCATATGGGGGGGGGGCAAATCCCACATTGGTAGTATGAGATATCAATGTGAGGTTACTTGGACCTCTCTCTTGGATAGCTAGCTTTTCAGGAGGAAATAGGGGTTTGAACCTATATCGTAACATTTGCTATCAGAGATACTAGACGATCCGTGGAACCAGTGTTCTAAAAGTCACTAGTCGGTCCCATGTCAGTTAGCTACCGAGTAAAGACTCGAGGATTAATCGGCTAGTCGGATTTTCAATTTCCTTAAAATATATATTCTCCTTCGTCCTTCATAAGTTTTGAGTAAATAAAATAACATAAGTAACACAAATCATCAAATAAAAACATGGAAACTAAGTAAAACCAAATAGTTCGACACTCTAAGTTCAAAACCAATTAACCAAATAAAACTAAGTAGTACAAAATCAATAGTCAATCACTCTTTCTCCTCTTATCCATATCCCTCCAAGACTTGCTCTCTATTGGAATCAAACTCATAATCCTCATCTTCCTCTTCGTTGTCATCATCTTCCGAAACAAACTCGTCTTCATCTAGTTCTCGCACATTTCTACCACTTCTTCTAAGTAGAAGGACCTCATTCGCTCCCATTTTTTCTGATTTTCCCTGACTTGTTCTGATTTTATTATTTACTCCGACTGGGCGACTTTCCTGACTGGGCGACTTTACCGACTAGTCGTCGGCTGAAGCCCGACTAAGTCGGCCAGCGACTAAATCAAAGAACTAGGCCCTAGTCGACTTGTTGAGGCTCCGACCCCGACCTAGTTGCCGACTAGTCGGCCGACTAGGCTAACTTTTTGAACACTGCGTGGAACTACCAGCTAAGCGAAAAGGGCTACCTAGAGGCCAGATTAAAATACTGATAAGTGCAAAGGCATCGGGTCAGTGTTGCTAGAGTGAAGTCGTCGTGGACATCGGTAAGGAAGCATGGTGGAATGTTATGAATACTAATGTGAGCTTGTCATATGGGGGGTCCCATATTGGTTGTATGGGATATCAATGTGGGGTTGATATAGGCTTAGACCTCTCTCTTGGATAGTTAGCTTTTTAGGAGAAAATAGGGGTTTGACCTTATATCGTAACATTGAATTGGGGCAAACTTACTGGTTACAGGACTCCCAAATTACTTGATTAGGTAATTTGAGAGTACTATTTGAATACGTAATTTGTTTGAGTAGAAATATAATATAAACTCAATCACTATTTCTTATTTATAATTAATAATTATAAGGCGATAATTAGTAATTATCCTTATACAAACTTATTTTATTAATTAGTATTATTGATAATCCATATAAGAAATAGTGATTG
Organism: Panax quinquefolius; assembly: GCA_020205615.1. Lineage (NCBI taxonomy): Eukaryota > Viridiplantae > Streptophyta > Magnoliopsida > Apiales > Araliaceae > Panax > Panax quinquefolius. The sequence continues at coordinate 87,687,000 of CM035159.1, read as the reverse complement.
AGTTTATATTATATTCATACTCAAATAAATTATGTGTTCAACTACTCCTCCCAAATTACCTAGTCAAGTACTATTCCTTATATTAGTCTACTAATTTTATAATTCTTTATATTTGTGAACCAATTAGGGAGTGGAGTATTAATTAGCTATATTTTTTAATTTAAATTATAATTATTTTAAGTCCCTGATTAAGCCAAATTCTTTTATATTCTACACTGTCGTCGGCAATGAGGTCATTGGCGACGGCACTGACAGTTGTCACTCTCGTCGCCCCATAGGTCATCGACCCTGTCTCCCATCGATCGTCGTCGGCAACATAGTCATTGGTGATGGGGTCATTGGCAACGGCAGCCCGTCAGCCCAGACTCATTGGCGACGGCAATGGCAACAGTCTGTCCGTCGCCAATAAGAACCAGAAATTATTTATTGGGATGTCATTAGTGACGTGAGAGCCATCGCCAATGACTGGTTGGCCGTCAACAATGAGTTATTCTATTATTATTTAAAGGTCAACTTTCTGTTGCTAAAATCGTCGTTGTAGGTCATTAGCAATAACATTGTTTTTTTGATTTTTTTAAAATTTCAAAATTCCCCTTTTCATTTACATATATATACATATTTGTACCTGTTATAAACTAATGAAAAACCATCAACTAACAATCAAATATCATATGATATTATCATAATAATCAAATATGTAGATACAAAACTCTAGTCTATACAACTCAAAGACTGTACAAGTACATACATGAAAGTCAAAATACAAGCATAAACTAACTGCAACCCAAATCAGGAGTGTCAATAGCATTATCGCTGGTCCCACCGCCGGTCCCACCCTGTACTAGAGTTTGCTCGCCATCAACTCGATAGTCATCACCTCCACGGTCATCGCTTGTGCCGCTGCCTCCACCTCCATGAGTCTCGTCAACAAGACCCTACAAAAGTAAAATATTAATAACAAAATCGAAAAGAGAACATATTTAAATTATTTTTGTTTGTGTTCTTCAAGTTTTAACAAAGTAGGCAAACGAGCTGATAACTCGACCTTCGTATATCAGAATCTAGTCCCACAAGTTATAACGCGTGCCGAATACCTATGTGTTGCTATATATGTGTTTGCGTGTCGTTTCGACAGCCGAGGCAAGTTTTGGTCTCTTTTTCAACTTTTATTCTAAGTTTGCGAAAGTTAGGCAAACGGGCTGATAACTCAGTCTCCGTATATTGAAATTGAGTCTCGTAAGTTATAACACATGATTAATACCTATATGGTGCAATGTATGTGTTTGCGTGTCATTTCAACGCCCGAGGCGGGTTTTAGTCTCTTTTTCGACTTTTATTCTAAGTTTTCGTAAGTTAGGCAAACAGGCTTATAACTCGGCCTCCATATATCGGAATCGAGTTTTGTAAGTTGTAACGCATGCCTAATACTTATGCGGTGCTATGTATGTGTTTACGTATTGTTTCAATGCCCGAGGATAGTTTGGGTGTCTTTTTCGACGTTTGTTCTATGTTTGCGTAAGTTAGGCAAATGGGCTGATAACTTGGCCTCCGTATATCAGAATCGAGTCCCGTAAGTTGTAACGCGTGCCTAATACCTATGCGGTATTATGTCTATGTTTGTGTGTCATTTCGATGCCCGAGGCAGATTTTGGTCTCTTTTTCGACTTTTGTTCTAAGTTTTTGTAAGTTAGGCAAACGGGCTGATAACTCGACTTCCGTATATCAGAATCGAGTCCCGTAAGTTGTAACGCGTGCGTAATACTTATACGGTGCTATGTATGATTTTACGTGTCATTTTGATACCCGAGGCGAGTTTTGGTCTCGTTTTCGACTATTATTCTAAGTTTGCGCAAGTTAGGCAAACGGGCTGATAACTCGACCTCCGTATATCAGAATCGAGTCCCATAAGTTTTAATGCGTGCCTAATACCTATGTGGTGCTATGTATGTGTTTACATGTCGTTTTGACACCTGAGGCGGGTTTTGGTCTCTTTTTTGACTTTTGACATAAGTTTGCATAAGTTAGGCAATCGGGCTGATAACTCGGCCTTCATATATCAAAATCGAGTCCCGTAAGTTGCAACGCGTGCCTAATACCTATGCGGTATTATGTATGTATTTGCGTGTCGTTTCGACGTCCGAGGCGAGTTTTGGTCTCTTTTTCGACTTTTGTTTTAAGTTTTCGTAAGTTAGGCAAACGGGCTGATAATTCGGCCTCCGTATATCAGAATCGAGTTCCGTAAGTTATAACGCGTGCCTAATATCTATGCGGTGCTATGTATATATTGTTGTGTCATTTTAATGTCTGAGGCGGGTTTTGGTCTATTTTTGAACTTTTGTTCTATGTTTGCGTAAGTTAGGCAAACATGCTGATAACTCGGCCTCCATATATCGGAATCGAGTCCCGTAAGTTGTAACGCGTGCTTAATACCTATGCAGTGTTATATCTGTGTTTGCGTGTTGTTTCGATGCCCGAGGCAGATTTTGGTCTCTTTTTCGACTTTTATTTTATATTTTCGTAGGTTAGGCAAACGGGCTGATAACTCGGCTTCCATATATCGGAATCGTGTCTCGTAAGTTATAACGCATGCTTAATACCTATACAGTGCTATGTATGTATTTGCGTGTCGTTTCGATGCATGAGACGAGTTTTGGTCTCGTTTTCGACTTTTGTTCTAAGTTTACGTTAGTTAGGCGAACAGGCTGATAACCTATGTAGTGAAATACAACAATACTTATATAAACGAATATAATGTCAATACTATATACAATAAAAAACAATAAGATGTATAACAACAAAACATGTAATTATATTTGATAATCCGGCCTGATCATCACCCCCACTACCTCCACGGCGCCCACAACTTGTACTACCAACACGCCCACCTTGATCGTCATGTGGTGTACGCGCCATATGTATATATATATATATATATATTGTCAAATCATCAACAAAATATTATTAGACATTCGTAAGAACAATATTTTTGAACAGTAACAAAGAGGATAACATACGGATACAACTAAAAGGATACAACATAAATAGTAACCGAAAAGGATACAACATAAATAGTACTCCCTCTGTCCCATAGTTATAGGTTAATTTCTTTTGGCACATAGTTTAAGAAAATTAGTTTAAGTTAATTTTTAACAGAAATTTTCCACATATACCCTTTAATATAGAATTAATGAATAAATTAATTACTCCTTACTTATCACATTGAAACTCTGAACTTCATTGATTGCTGGTACAATTGTCTTTTATACACAAAATATGTTAAACTAGTAAACCTTAAAAAGTTGAATTCTTTTATTGAGAATACAACAACATTAAATGTGGTGATAAAAATAATGACATTGAAGGTTGTTTCTTTAAAAAAGAGTAATGGTTGAATATTTATTATAAGGGCATAAAAGTAAAATAATGAACCAACTAAATTTTATAAATAGTAAGTAGCCTATATATTGAGACATCTCAAAATGGAAAATCAGCCTATAACTATGGGACGAAGGGAGTAACCTAAAACAACTAGCACCTTATTTCGTAGATTAATATAAGTTTTAGATAATGATTGCACTACTACAAACTATTACATTTGAATACAACTAAAAGGACATAAAGAGTACATACTCCTAATCATTTATATCATCAAAGCCATCAATATCAGAATCGTCATCTTCGAGCAGTAGATCTTCAATATTGTCAATGTTCTAAAAGGCGGGAGGCGAGCGGCCAGGGGGGACCTGGGCATGATTTTTTATTTGACATCAATTTTAATATTTTGTCTTATATTATTCTAGAAAAACAATAATATAAAGCAAAATAATCTATAATAAAGATAATAAAGACATTTGCTTAAAGTTTAAACACATCCATATAGCCAATTTCAAAATTTAAACACAAACATGCAATTGTTCAAAGTTCAAACACAAACAAATAATCAAAAATACAAACTAATAGTCTTCATCCCCATATCCCTCTATATCTCTAACTCTTCTTCTCCATATCCCTCCAAGATAATGTCTCCATCGGACTCACACTCATACTCCTCATCTCCCTCTTCCTCCGTGTCATCATCAGACAAAAAATCTTCTTCATGAAGTTCTCTTACTCTAACATTTTTACTACTTCTCTTAGGCTCTAGCACACTATCCGCTCCGAATGCTTCACCAACTGCCTCCCAAGTAAGGCCCGAACAACCCTTAACTTCATCATCACCACCTTCAACAATCCATCCTTGCGCTTTTGAAGCATCACTTGCTAGTAGCACATTTACTTTCCTATCTTTCTCCCGTTTCTTTTTGTTGTTAAGCCTTGCATTAAATTGGACATAGACTAGATTGTTCAACCTTGTTGTGTCTAGTCTATTCCTTTTCTTTGTATGAATCTACAAAAAATGATTTATTTTTTAAAAAAATTAAAAAATTATGTATTTATATTAGATTTTACTTAATAAATCACAACCACTTACTATTTACTATATACTTGATAGTTGATACTTACCCCCTCAAAAGTACTCCAATTTCTCTCACACTCGGATGAACTAATAGTCAATGAAAGAATCCTTGTTGCCATCCTTTGCAAGTTGGGTGTACTATTTCCATAATTGGACCACCATCCAACTAGTCATTAAAGATTGTAAATTATTAACAAATATTTTAACAAGTATTAAATAGTAAAGAAAGATTAAACAATAAATATTTATACCTGGATCATAATTATCATCATTTGTTGCATATCGAAGTCATCGGGAAAGAACTTCTCAACACAAGTAAACATCGCATCCATGATAAGTGGATCACTTTGTATGCTAGGATCTTTAAAGAAGTAATAAGGGTTCAATAGCTAGGCCGTCAAATGCAATGAACTATCAAGCCGATCTTTGGCTTTAGCATCAATAATCATGAGAATGGGATGATAGTTAGTCTCATTATTTTTGAATGCCTCTTTGATCTCTTTCATTACTTTTTTGAGTTCTCCCATTGATGGCTTTCGGTCTCCATCAACAAGGCGAAGCACCTTTACCAATGGAGAAAACACTTTCAAGCATAGTGTTACTCCATTCCAAAAACTCAAACTCAAGATAGTAGCATACGCCGTTTTTCCCTTAGTATTTTTTGACCATTTGCATTGATCCAATTCACTACTAGTAAATATATACCTCAACTTCTCTTTCTTTTCCATCAAACTTTGCTTAGTCAAGAAAGAAGTTGCAAATCTAGTAGCGTCAGGCCTCACTATGTCTCTCTTTTTTGTATGCTTCCTCATCAATGTCAATGTCTTATGATATGGATAAATAAAGATAGTAAAGGCCTTTGCTTTCTCAATCACTCCCTAAAACTTTGGTAGCTTGCCAATTCCTTCAAGCATGAGGTTCAAAGTGTGAGTGGCACAAGAAGTCCAAAACATATCTGGCCTCTTTATCATTAACAAGTCCGTCGCAACCATGTTGTTGGAAGCATTATTAGTAACAACTTGCACTACATTTTGTGGCCTAACTTGTTCAGTGAAATCATCAACATATTTGAAAATATATTCTCCAGTGTGTGCTTCCTCAGAATCTTCTTTAGAAAAAAGAAAAGTTGTGCCCTCTTTGCAATTCACACACAAATTCATGATACTTCTTCTTTTTCTATCGGTCCAAGCATCGCCCATGATAAAAATAACCATTGAAATACCATTCCTCTTCTTGCTTCTTGAGTGACTTCTTAGTCCTCTCTACCTCCTCTTTCAATAATGGCTCCCTTAGTTGGTATTGGCTTGGAGGTTGGTAACCCGGGCCATATTGACCAACCGCCTCACAAAACCTCTTGAAGCTGTCACAATCGATAGCATTAAAAGAAATACCAGCTTTATACACCCATCGAGCCATGTATTGATGCACACTATGCTTTTTTTCCTTCCAAAGGGCATCATTGATATTTTGTTGTCGTAGCTTTTTACTTGCACTCATCGAAGAATCGAGATTTATGGTCGATGCAAATTTATCCATAGCCCTAATAAATTGTGGTCTTTTTTTTGACCCTGTCACTTCAATTTCTTCTTCTCTCTCTTCATCAATTATATTAACCTCTTTTCTATTTTCTTCAATCTCTTTCTTTTTCTCTTGCTTCTTCCTTTTTAATTCTTCTAATGTGGCTTTACACTTTTCTTTATCTTCATCAGTAGCCTTTGGGCACGGTCTAGTATTTCCCGTAATTTGCGCAATGTGTTATTTAATTCTATAAACTCCTCCACTAATACAATGTCCACACAACTTGCATTTCACCTTATGGGTATTTTTAGGATTAATCAACATCCCATACTCCCATCCAACGTCATTTGATGCACGTTTCAATTGTGATTCAAGTACAATGGCGGAATTAGATGCTCCCGAAGAAAGAATTTGTGCCATTGAAATTGAAAGTTTGAAACAAACCTACAAATTTCACTATAAAAGGCAAAAGCAACAAACAGATGCAAAATAAGTAAGATATTCTCATTTTTATTGATAGACATAGACTGATAATCTGAGAGTTTACTGAATTTACTAAATTTTGTTACTGAATGCATAACAAAATAAATGAAAATATGATAGTCTAATACTCTTAAATTTAGCATCATAATTTTGTTATTGTATGACAATTAATATTTTTATTTTTAAGGAAAAACATTTATAGGTTACAACTTTTGCAAAGTGGGTTTATATATAGAAGGCTGAAGGCAGAGGCAAAATTTTAATCTCATTCTCTATTTATATTTCTTTATGCAAAACAGAGGCAAATGTGTCACAACTCACAACCTTACAACTCGCAAGCATCAAGAATCAAGATATCAAACCAAAAAATTAGGAAGAAGAAATTACATGCGACTGCGATGGAGTGGCGGCGTTGGCGGGCATGAATGATGGAGTGGCGCTGTGTGGCTGCAAGGCTTCTTCTTCTACCTTTTCTTCTTCAAGAATGGTCTTTTGACCGCTGCTTTGCGTTACCAAGAGAATGAAAGGAAAGAGATGACTGATGAGTGATGGTGTGAGACCCCAAATTTTACGAATAAAGATTTAATTTTCTCGAAATATTTTTTTTGAATATTATGGTGTGAATTTGAGATAAAGTTATAGTTATGGGTAGTATTTATAAATTTTGCAAAGTATGCAAGTTGTTATATTATATTCGATTGGTCGGAGAATATTCTTTATGTCGGGGAATATTCGTATGACGGCACAATCATTGGTGGACCCACAACAGAATTATTGTCGGATTAAGAAAACGACAAAAGTATTTTATTGAAAATAACGGTGGAAGTTTTACCGTTGATACTTTTGAACTACTCGGTAATAAAAGTACAGTAATACGCGTGGTTGCATAGTAGCACACGGTATTGATTATTGATGCTTACGTGAGAAATCACTCAGTTATACTCAATTATTGCTATAGTAATTGCTGCATCATATCTCTCATATTATTGATTCGATTATTGTCAGTATCATCTGCATTATATGTTATATTATTAAATCAATAATTGAGACGACAAAGTTGTTCATATTATTAAATTGCAATATTTACAATGTCTAGAAGTTCTGTCAAGGAGAGGTTTGGTCACCTAATTGCGCGCCAATAGGGAGAAATCCTTATTGGAGAGCCCCCTCTTTCCTGGGAACAACCTGGTTGTTAAATATTGTGAGTTATAATATTAATGATGAATAAGTTCGTGTTGATTAAAGATGAATTTGATAATTTCATTGTGTTAGGATTATTTGTGTTAGTAGAAATCGACATCTATTCCGATGATAATTGATGTCTAGAGGTTATATTGTTCAATCGGGTATTCGGGACACTTTTCATGTCGGAGTACTATTCACGAGTTACTATTCAGGAGTTACTATTCATGAGTTACTATGCACGAATTACTATTCACGAGTTACTATTTATGAGTTACTATTCACGAGTTACTATTCATGAGTTACTATTCACAAGTTACAATTCACCTGAACAATATATTTCTTTTCGGTCTAAATTATTTTTGGGTACAATATTATTCCATGAGGAGTTGTGCTAATTTTTCAAACCGTTGGTTGAATTTATATTAGTAAATCAATATGGATCACTGGTTTAAAGTTTTAATAGTGAATCAGTATGGATCGCTGGTTTAAAGTTTTAATAGTGAATCAGTATGGACCGTTGCTTTAAGTTTTAATCTGGACCGTCCGTTTAAAAGTAAATCAATCGGACCGCTTCAGAATTAGTTACTATTCAATCCATTCTTCTATAAATAGAAGCTCATTCCTTCATTATTTCTTACTTAATTCAATCAAAACTCTAGAGAAAGAAATTATAGAGAGAAAGAAGAAGAGTTTTCTGCTACTTCACTACTTCTATATCCAGTTTCTTTTACGGTAAGGGGTGTTATTCTTTCTTATTCATAAAGAGAACTTTTGTTATTCCATTCTTTATTATTCTATTGGAATAACCTGTATACGCGGCATACCCTATACTTGGTGAAATCCTTCTGTTATTCCATTCTTTATTATTCTGTTGGAATAACCTGTATACGCGACATACCCTATACATAACATGTATACACGGCATACCCTATACTTGGTGAAATCCTTCTATTATTCCATTCTTTATTATTCTATTGGAATAACGTGTATACGCGGCATACCCTATACAGAACCTATATACGCGGCATACCCTATACTGGGTGAAATCCCTCTATTATTCCATTCTATATTATTATGTTGGAATAACCTGTTTATGCGAAATACCGCATACATGGTGAAATTCTTCTATTATTCCATTCTATATTATTATGTTGGAATAACTTGTTTATGCGAAGTACCGCATACGTGGTGAAATTCTTTTATTATTCTGTTCTTTATTATTCTCGTTTAATATCCTCGCTTGGTCTTGAATTTCGCCTAACCTGGTTCCATTATTTATTATTCCGCATTTATTATTCTGTCGGAATATCCTGTTTGTGCGTTTACGCCGGACCTGGTTCCATATTTATTATTCTGTTGGAATAACCTGCCTGTGCTATCTATCACATGTCTGGTGATTTCTTTTGTTATTCCATTATTTATTATACTCAGTTGGATAAAGTTTTAACTTCTATACTCCGTGAAATTAGTGGAATATCCTTGATATTTGTGCTTCATCCAGTATCTTTTCATGGAAATATTCTTCTGAGCATTCTTGAATTTTACTCTACAAAGAAGTATCATGTTGACAATTTGGACGTTATTAGTTCCTGGATAAATTAATTCGTGAACTTGTTTTATTGAATTCTTATATCATTGTCATCATCCTCGTGTTTATATTTTTGAAAGTCATCTGTGGCCTGTAGTGCATAGATGGACTTGGTATGATTCTGACCAGGGATTATTCGGTATAATCATGACCGTAATGTTGCAAATGATGTGATAAAAGTCCTCATTCGCCCGTAGTGCATTGATGGACAGTTGTTGGCATGATCATGACCATTAATGAATACACGAATATCCTTGGCCCGTAGTGTATGGATAATTTGTGGTCGTGACCCTAATGAATATCCTCGGCAGAGTGCGTGGGTGATGTGGATTATTTATTAAGTCGAGTCTCAAATGATAAAAGTGATGAAAACTTTTTAAATCATAAAAGATAGTAGATTTTATTCTCTACTTGACTCTTTTAATGGATTGCTTATTCATTGCAGCTAAACTTGTTGTCTATTGTATTTTATCGCTTTAACATTGTTGAAGGCTAATGATAATTTATCCCGCATTATCTTAGTCATAATATTTCTTCTTGGGCTAGTTGAGCTCACCCTTTCTTTCACTGCTCTTCGTGAAATGAGAACGAAGCGAGGACTAGTCAGGGAAACAGAGTGATGGTCCGGATGATAGCATTAGTAGTCCTCACTATTCTATGAAATAGTGTGATAATAATTGTAATGAGGACTTATTCTGAGAGTGGATATTGTCGAGAAGACAATATTTGTATTAAAACTCACAGTTTTTGTTGTATATTTAAGATTGTATTTATATTCTGTACCATGTATTTGGCGACCCAAGATGGGTGATGTATACCTATTTTGGGGGCATCACAGATGGTATCAAAGCTTAGGGATATGATCCCAAGCAAGATGTGAGACAAGAACTAGGAGGGAGAGACGGGAATTCCTTCGCTAGTAGTATGACCTACCTAAGTTTATTTGGTATTTAATTGGTCGATCGTAGTATAGGGATAATATGTGATATGTTAATTAACCCTTATTTTGTGGCGATTTTGAAAATGGCATCCGAGAATGTTGAGAACATCAATGGAGCACGGAGACCGCTTGAGTCTCCACGCATCAATAACCGGACAATGTGCATCAAGAAGGCGACAATCCTCATGCAAACAACAACACTGACCAAATGATGAACGACGGAATGTTCTGAGGCTTCATGCAATTCATGCAACATCAGGCGAGAGCGGCTCCTGTCTAAAATGCAGGTGGAAACACATCCGTAGAAAGTCCAAGCCTAACATTGCGAACCTCTTCAGCAAACGAGGGGTGCTTTTTATCAAAAATTTTCCACTCAAGCCCATCCGCCAGGTGCGTCAGTTGACCTTCGACTATGCCCCGTGTAGAGTGTCACCGCATATACTCGGCTGTATGTGTTGACATGAACAACCGCTGAAGCCTCGGCGCAATGGGAAAGTAACGTAAGATCTTTCTCGACACGTCTTTTCTCTTTTTCTTACGTTGTTCACAGTATCTACTTGTACCGCAAATATCACATGACCTCTTATCTTTATTGACATCACTGTAATATAACATGCAATCATTCTCACAGGCATCAATCTTCTCATACCCTAGATTGAGCCTTTTGACCATTTTCATCACATCATAGTACAACTCCGGTAACTTATTGCCTGCAGGTAAGCACTCCTTCACAATGTTTAGCAGTTCATTAAAACCTCTCTCGCTACAGTCATGCTCATTCTTGAAATGTATAAACGTAGTCACTGTATGTGCTTTTCATGCCCGTCATACAGTGACGTCCCTGCTTCATGCAATAACTCATAGAAACCATTAGCCCCGTTATTCGACTCTTGCTCAATGCTACCGTCATCACTGTCTGTATTCCGCTGGAAGTATGAACCAGCAGATTTGACTATCATGTTAGTACAGTCAAATGTTTCGTCACCTCTGGATTCCGGTTCTGATTCATGTTCATCCATCCAGGTTTCTCCATGATAAATCCATGTCGTATAACCATGCTTGAACCCATATGCAAATAAGTTGCACATGACATCACTCATTTCCTTCCACACTTCATTCACACACCTCTTACAAGGACATCTGATCTCATCGTCTTTGACTTGCTCAAACGTAAAATTGTAAAACTGTTCAACCCCACTACGGTACTATGAGCTAAGCCCACTCTTACCAGTGGCTACCCTACGTTCCATCCAACTTCAATCAACAGACATCTTGGACAACTGTCTGTTATATATATGGAAAGTTAGAAAAACACAATCAAGTCTCCAAGTTAATGTATATGCAAGCTTATGAGTTTCCTAACTTCATCTCCCACTCTAACGGGTCAGGCTTCTATCCCATTCCCGGATGTGTCGCTTCACTGATGCCAACAACTTAAACATATCTTTAAATTTTTCAAAAATTTCGGCAGCACCTCCCCATGGTCTTCAAGTACACAAAATAAACTAACACATCATAGTCTAAATATACACCCAAAGAACACCAAGAGATATATACTGACCAAAAATTCTCAAAATATAAAGACGTGCTCAAGTCGTTAACACCGACCTAAGTGAGAACAAAACATACAGGAAAAGTCCCAAAACGGGGTCTATTTGAGATTCACTCATACTAAGTGAATCTCAAACGGGTTTCTAAGCTTCCTAAACTATATGAAAATATGCACATGTGAAATTGGACTCTTTTTGTATAACAAAAAGAATACTAGCTTTTTATCATGTCACAAACTATTATTAAATGTTTGGGAGATTTAGTATATAATTAAGTACTTGGACTCTTCAATAAATATAACACTTAAGTTATTAATTCTCATACCTAATATATATAATTAGGTTACAAGGCTTTTTTTTTCATTGCTCATAAAAATAAATACACACACATACACACACACACACACACACACATATATATATATATATATTCAATCATATACACACTCTTTATAACTCACAAAGTTTTCTACTTCATTAATAATTAATTAATATTTTCATTTACAATGTGACCTAATATTTCTGGTTATTACATTTTCCACTCCTTATAAGAAGTTCGTACCCGAAATTATTACATAAGGTTACTAAAAAAGATTTGAATAATTTTTTCTCATCTTTTCCTGAAGTTCCCACGTATAGCTTTTTCAGCGTTGTTGTTCCTCCAAAGAACTTTGACATAATGTATCACCTTATTTTTTAACTTTTGTTCTTTCCTATCTAAAATTTCTATAGGAATTTCTTTATAAAATGAGCCCTTCTCGGCTTGAATCGGCTCATAAGATATAACGTGCTTATAATCAGGCTTATATGATCGCAACACTGACACATGAAATACATAATGAATATGTTCCAATTCAGGAGGTAGAGCTACCACGTACTCCACTTCACCTATTTTCTTCAATATCTCAAACGGTCCTATGAATCTCGGGCTCAATTCTCCTTTCTTGCCAAACCTTATCTTCCCTTTCCAAGGAGATACTTTCAAAAACGCAAAGCTTCCCACTTCAAAATCTCTTTTCTTGCGATGCAAATCCATATACTTCTTCTATCGATCTTGAGCTGCTACTAGACAAGCTCTTATCACTTTGATTATTTCCACGATTTGCTACACCAATTTTGGCCCTAACAGTCTATGTTCACCTACCTCGTCCCAACATAAGGGCGTTCTACATTTTCTCCCATACAATGCTTCGTACGGTGGCATGCCAATGCTCGCGTTTTAATTGTTATTATACGCAAACTCTACTAACGATAGATGATCCTCCCAACTACCCTTGAAGTGCATCACACAGGCTCTGAGAATGTCTTTCAATGTCTGAATAGTTCATTCGCTTTGCCCATTGGTTTATGGATGATACACGGTACTTAACCTTAATTGTGTCCCCATTCTTTCTTAAAGACTCCTTCAAAAATTTGATGTGAAGTGTGGATCCTTATCAGATACAATTGATATCGGCACTCCATGTCTTGAAATTATTTCTTTGATATACAATTTGGCTAATTGATCCAAATTGTATCCTATCTTGATCGACAAAAAGTGTGCTGACTTTGTTAGATGATCCACAATCACCCATATAGCATCGTAACCATTCTATTTTACTGAAAGTCCTACCACAAAATCCATCGTGATGTGCTCCCATTTCCATTCAAGAATCTCTAACGGATGCAACAATTCGCTTGGTCATTGATGTTCTGCCTTGACTCGTTGACAAGTTAAACACTGGCTGACACATTCCGTAACCTCTCTCTTCATATTCGGCCACCAAAAATGTTGACGTAAATCTTGATACATCTTTGTGCTACCCGGGTGTATCAAGTATCTCGTATTATGGACCTCTTGCAAAATCTCTTCTCTTAGTTTCGGTACTGAAGGTACCCAGACTCGCTCTTCGAACGTTAGCAATCTGGTGGCATCGATTTTATATTTCAACTCTTCACCTTCAGCTAACCGTTTCTTAATGTTATAACATTTTTCATCATTTTCTTGAGCCTCTTTCACCTTATCTAATAAGGTTCGACTTGCCTCCATCTCCATCAATTTCTCCTCCGAATCATTCATATTTTTCACCCCCAACTCCATTTTAGCCATTTCCTTTACTAGTTCTTCATGATCTGTCAATGCAAATAACTTCTCTCTACTTTATTTGCTTAAAGCATCTGCCACTATATTGGCCTTTCCGGGATGGTATAAAATCTCACAATCATAATCCTTGATTAATTATATCCATCTCCTCTGTCTCATGTTCAACTCCTTTTGTGTAAAGATATATTTTAGACTCTTATGATCCGTAAATATCTCACACTTTTCCCCATAAAGATATTGTCTCCAATTCTTAAGGGCAAATACTATTGCAGCCAATTCTAGGTCATGGGTAGGGTATCCCTTTTCATAATCATTTAACTAGTGTGACGCGTACGCAATGAACTTACCGTTCTACATCAGCACACAACCTAGTCCCTTATGAGATGCATCACTGTACACCGTAAAACCTCTCGTATTATCTAGTAAGGATAACACATGTGCTTCATTCATTTGCTTCTTCGACTCCTGAAAAATCTCCTCATATTTTTTCGCCCACACATAATTAACTGTCTTCCTTGTCAAATTAGTTAACGGCGTTGCTATCTTTGAGAAATCTTTAATAAATCTCCGATAATAACCTGCCAATCCTAAGAAACTCCTGACCTCCATCGTTGTCTTCGATTGTCCCCAATTTTTCACTGCTTCTACCTTTGCAAGATCTACATAAATTCCTTCCTAGTCAATAACGTGTCCTAAAAATTGAACTCTCTTCAACCAGAATTCCCACTTTGAAAATTTCGCGTACAATTTCTCCTTCCTTAATGTCTCCAGTATTATCCTTAAATGTTCGGCATGCTCCTCTTCAGTTTTTGAATACAACAAGATATCTTCAATGAACACAACTACAAACTTGTCCAAGTATTGTTTGAACACTCTGTTCATCAAGTCCATAAATATAGCTGACGCATTCATTAGTCCAAACGATATTACTAGAAACTCATAATGGTCGTAATGAGTTCTAAACGTTGTCATTGGTACATCTTCCTTCTTCACCTTCAATTGATGATAACCAGTTCTCAAATCAATCTTCGAAAAATACTTTGCTCCTTTAAGTTGATCAAACAGATCGTCTATCCTTGGTAACGGGTACTTATTCTTGATTGTCACCTTGTCCAATTCCCTATAATCAATGCATAGTCTCATCGATCCATCTTCTTCTTTACAAACAACACAGGTGCTCCCCATGGAGATACATTCGGTTGAATATACTTCTTGTCCAACAATTTCTGCAGCTGGACCATTAACTCTCTCATTTCTATCGGAGTCATCTTATATGGTGCTTTCGATATTGGCGATGTTCCCAGTACTAAATCAATCACAAACTCTATCTTTTGGTCTGGTGGAAGTCGTGGCAATACCTCTGGAAAGGCGTCCACGAACTCATTAACTATAGGTATCTGTCCCATTTCAGAATTCACCATCTAGGTATCCACTACATGAGCCAAATACCCTTCACATTCTTTCTTTAACAGCTTCTTGCCCTGCATCATAATCAGACAACTCGTTTGTCTTGGGGACTTGCTACTATAAAATACAACTTTAGACTTATTTGGTGTCTGAAGGCGTATACTCTTCTTCTGACAGTCAATAACTGCCTCATGATTAAATAATCAATCCATTCCTAGGATCACATCAAATTCTCCTAAGCGTGTCAGAATTAAATTCACGCATAACTTGTGTCCCCTTATTTCAACACAACAATTCCTATGGATATATTCAACAGGGATAACTTCTTTATTTGCAACCTCTAAGATAGGTTTCCAAAGTTTTTAGTTCATTTTGATGATAACAATTATTAGTAATTAAAATAATTAAAAAGGTAAAATCCTCTCCAAAGGTTTTATACTTATTTATTTTATTTTATTTACTTTAACCTAAACTATTTTCTAAATTTTATAGAATTAATTTTTATTAACTTTGATAATTTAAATATCAAATGTTAAATAAATTGATTCATAAAATAAAATTTACTAAGGCAAGGAGATCCTATTTTCTTTCAAAATAAATTAAATTGGAGCAAAAATATTTTTTTCATGCATGCATATATTTAGTTATATATGACTAGTGTGTATGCAAAACTGTGTATTGCCTATTTCTTGTTGGACAAACCGTGTGTATATGTTAAATGAATATGGGCATGGAAGTATTAAATTAGATTTAAAAAAGTGATAAGGTTTTTGGGACAAAACATTTGGCCACGTGGAGAATTGAATTTGCTGAAAATTGAGAATTGGTTATTTCACTAAATTAAATAAGCTCATTTAGAATGTGCATGGGCGAAAAAATTTGAATTCTTCAGCTTTCACATTTGGCAATCCGCGTGATTCTCAGTGCAAAATTTTTATCCGGACCATTGATTTTAAAATGAGCAATCCCAGTCATTCATTCCAAAACTGATTCTCAAAATTATCATTTTATCCCTAAACTCAAAAATCTATAAATAGGAAAGTCTTTCATTCGTTTTGGTTCACCAATTCACTTAAAAAGAAAAGTTTACTATCCTTGCCTATATACTCTTTCTAAAGCTTTCTATTTCTTCTTACCAAAATTCTGATTATTTGATAAGAAGAAATTGAGATAATTTATTTGAATTATTTTACTTATTTAAATTTATAGATATACGAATATAAATTGTTATACACAATTATATATATATATATATATATATATATATATATATTTCATCTATTTATCAAATAAAAAGTCATACTTAAACACCTAGGCTACGGATATATTTCTCTTAAGTGAGGGAATCAGACCGTACGATTCCTTAAAGTCCTAAGTGGCCTTTTATTGATATTATTTATATAAATATCGTAAAGTAGATCTACACTTGATAGTTGAAAACAACACTGAGATATTTCTCTTAAAAGAGTGAATCATCCGAACCGAATTTGAAAATCTAAGTGATCTATCGAAAGTATTTATATAAATATCAATTGTGAAACTATAAATTTTGTCATAC
Organism: Panax quinquefolius; assembly: GCA_020205615.1. Classification (NCBI taxonomy): domain Eukaryota; kingdom Viridiplantae; phylum Streptophyta; class Magnoliopsida; order Apiales; family Araliaceae; genus Panax; species Panax quinquefolius. Next base: position 87,670,232 of record CM035159.1, on the reverse strand, counting down.
TTAGACACCGAGGCTACGAAGATATTTCTCTTAAGTGAGGGATTCGGACCGTACGATTTCTCAAAGTACTAAGTGACTTTATTTATAACCACACATAATAGATAAAATATTATCATATATTCTCTGAGTTAGACAATTATATTTGTTATATCAAGTATTGTTTAACTGATTAAATTATTATACTTGAGAATTATTGTTTAAATTGATTTATTCATTTAATCACAAGTATTTGAACATAAATTCATTCATACAAAACTTGTTAGAGAATATTTGAAATTAAATATGTTTAAATCTATAGAAACACATTCTTTATTATAAAGAATAAATAATTCTTTATAAAGTTGCATTAAATTATATATTTGCTTATACAGAAGCATCTTTTTTAACTAACACTTAAATTGATTTATTTGATTATTCAAGAAACACTTTTTCACACAAAATATAAAAGTTATTTAAATTTTTATAATTGTACATAATTTACTTAATCGCTTATATAGAAGCATTATTTAATCAAAGCATAATTACTATCTGCTTATAAAGAAGCATATTTTTTTAAGTATAAAAGTTTTTGAAACTTTTATAAATATACTTTCTCTTTAATTGATATATGTTTATTTAAGAAGCACATTGCTGTAAAATCTTTTGTAAAAAGAGAAAGAGTTAATTTATTTTATGTACCTGTGAGAAAAACAAGTAATTCTTCGACCAAGACCAAAGTCTTAGAAAGGTCAGCTGGGAGTTGAGTCTCTAGTGAACTTGTGAGGTAAGAAAAAGGTTGTTGTTTCAAGACCAGACCATAGAATAAAACTAAACTCAAAAGAAGTATAACTAAACTTGAGAAGTGAGCTGGGAGCTTGTTATTCAAGATAAAATAGTTGAGAATAGTTAGAAGTTTATCTATAAAACTTTTTAAAGGTATCTTCGCATATTGAAGGAGTTTTTATTACAGGAAGTAATAGGATCTCAAGTCCTAGAGAGGAGCTTGAGTCTGGACGTAGCAACACCCAGGATGTATGTTGTGAACCAGACAAATCTCTGTGCATTGTGTGATTGAATTTTTATTGTCTTGCATATTAATTTCTAACACTGCAAATTAATTATCTAAAAATTCAAAAAGGCCTAAAATAATTTTTAAATCTGTAATAATCTATTCAACCCCCCTTTCTAGATTATTATTGGACTTTCAATTGGTATCAGAGCGGTGCTCTTTAACTTGTTTGTTAAGTGAATACAGGCATACCTAAGAGTAGATCCATGGCCTACAATACTATTGGTTGCGAAGAAGGACTATTAATGTCCAGACTTCCACTATTTAATGGAACCAACTTTGCCACCTGAAAAAACAGATTCAAAACCTATGTCAAGTTACAAGGAATCAAAATCTAGTGTGCAATAGAACAAGGTGTAAAACTTCCAACCAAAATTCAAGGAGAAAAGATCGTTGAAAAAGATATTTATGAATTCACCACTGAAAAAGAAGAGACTATGAATATAGCCTCACGAGCTGAACAGGTGTTGACAAGTGCTATAATTGAAAAAGAGTACAAAAGAGTTAACAACTGTAAAAATGCAAAAGAAATCTGCGAAAAATTGATTGTAACCTATGAAGGAACCAATCATATCAAAGAAACCAAAAAAAGACAATCTAATCCAAGAATATACAAGTTTTAAGCTTGGAGAAGGAGAAAAGATCATTGATATGAAAACATATTTTTCCATAATCATTGATGAGCTGGAACAACTAGGAAAGGCATATACAACAAATGAGAAAAACATAAGAATTCTCAAAGCCCTTCCATCTATCTGGAAAATGAAGGTTACAGCAATCAAGGAAATGCAAGATCTAACCACATATCCTCTTGATAACCTCATTGAAAATCTTCGTGCTCATGAAGTTGACATGCTAGTCGAAAAAGCCGGATCAGACACAGATCTCAAAAAGAAAGGAATTGCTTTTAAAGCTCTTTTTGTAGATCAAGAAAGTGATGATGAAGAACTAAATGAATAACTCCTGAGTCTAGGTAACAATGAAGTTGCTCTATTTTCCAGACAACTCAAGAGAGTAATTCAAAAAAAAGCAAGAAAATATGACAAAGGCTTTATGAAAACAAACAACAACTTCAAAACCAAGCAAATATTCAAGCCAAAAGCACAATTCCCCAAAAGAGTCTCTCTTACATGAGAAGCACATCCTCAGTGGGAAGACTATACCAGGGATTAAGGACTTTGGTGATAACCCCAATATCAACATCCTGGAAGTTCCTGTGAGCTTTGGAGTAGACATTCAAACAGTTCATCAGGATTATTAGTGATAACTCCAGTCCCCAACAGAAATCGTGGGAGCAGATAGTCATCACATCCCGTTGGAAAACGGTCCAACAAGCCACATTCAGCATACATTTGCATCATGCTGCATTACATTGCATCATGATGCATTACATTGCATCATGATTATCTTGTCACATTTCAAGTGTCTAGTATTCTTTATCCTATCCATACCATTATATTGCATGAATATGATAAAGTGGGCATCTGTAGAAAACTTGAATATGATAAAGAGGGGCATCTGCAAACAACTTCAGAAATGTCAATTCCAATGAAAATTCAAATATATGTTTTGAATGCAACCAACCTGGACATTTTAAAAAGAATTGTCCAAAATTAGTCAACAACAAAGTTCTAGTAGCTGAGGAAGATTGGGATCTAAGTGATGAAGAAGAAGTTGTCGAACAAATCGAAGAAATTGGAAATCTTTGTTTAATGACAGACAGTAACTCATTACCAAAATCTGAGGTAAATTCTGAACATCAAAAACCTATCACCTCATTTTCCACATATACATTAGAAAATATAAATAAAGAACATTATGAATTACAAGAAGTTTACGCTTATTTATATGAAAATAATGAAATAATAAAAGAATTTTTTATGAGATTAAAAGAAGAATTAGAAAAGTTAATTAAAACTAATAAAAATCTTGAAATAGAAAATTCAAGTTTAATTATAACTAATGAAAGTTAAATGAAGTAAAATTAGAAAATAATTCATTAAAAGAAGAATTAGAATAATTTAAAAAGGTAAATAAAAATCTTAAATAGAAAATTCAACACTTATCATTTCAGTTGAAAATCTTGAAGTTGAAAATTCAACACTTGCGGTAATAAATGAAGATACTCAAATCCAATATCAAGAGTTAGCTGAAGAAATCTTGATGTCATGTTAAATCAATAAAAATATAGTTTTAATAAAGAAAGTTTAGGGTATACTGGAGAAACAAGTAAATCAAAAGATAAATGACTATATCATGTTAAAAACAAAGAAAAGGAAAGTCATACATCTCCATTTACCAAATGTTCTTACTGTAACAGAAATGGTAATTCCTTTTATATATGCAATGCTAGAAATGGAAACTATAAAGGAAAAATAATTTGGGTTCCCAAAGGAACATACACTGCACCAACTATCACAAGAAAAGAATTTCATAAACATTATTATCATACATCTCATAATTTTGTTACTCATAGAATGCTCATTTCTACAAAAACTGATTATCCTATGCCGAGTTTTGTAAAGGAAAATACAAATGTTCCTTGTACAAAATGAAAAACTTACCCAAAGGACCCTTCATATTAGAGGGTACCAATTTGTAAAATTAGTACATATATTAAATGTATGTCTTGCAGTTGACTTAAATAAAAGTAAATAATATCTCGATAGCGGTTGTTCAAGACATATGACTGGTGACAAATCAAAATAAAAAATCTACAAGCTACAGACTATGGTGGGGTAACCTTTGGAGATAACAATAAAGGTAAAAACAGTTGGAGTTGGAATTGTTGGTAATAACCATATAACAATCTTTAACGTTCAATTAGTCACAGGACTCGGGTATAATCTTTTATCTATCAGTCAACTATGTGATATTGATTTTAAAATATCTTTTAATACACATAATTGCTCTATACAATAGTAGAAAAAAATAAATATATAACGCCTAAAAACGTTGTAATTGGGCCCCAAGATACGTTGTGGTTAGCTGTGTCATCTAACAGACACATTTACACAACGTTTTTAAAACGTAGTTTTACACATTATACAACGTCTTTTTCTTCTAAAAAACGTTGTATATTTATTTTCTATAAGGTGTTGGATGCGTGAAAACGTTGCATATAGTATGATTTCACAACGTTTTTGACTTAAAAACGTTGTAATACATGCATATATATATATATATATATATATATATATATATATATATATATATAACGTATTTAGATCTCTACCTTAGCAAGCAACAACGTTTATTTTGTCAAAAATATTGTAGTTTCACATATCACACAATGCTTTTTTTCTAAAAAAACGTTATATATTTATTTTTCATAAGGTGTTGGATGCATGAAAATGTTATAGATAGTATGATTCCACAACATTTCTGACTTAAAAATGTTGTAATACATGTATATATATATATAACGTTTTTGGATCTCTACCTTAGCAAACAATGTTTATTTTGTCAAAAACGTTGTAGCTATGATACATATACAACGTTATTTAGAGAAAAAAAGTTGTGATTTTAGTAAATGTTGACAACGTTTATAAATTCTTCCTATATTTGAAAATACAAACACAGTGGTTTAGAAGTACCTACAATGTTGTGTAGGTGCTACAAGGACCGCTAATGTCATGATATAGCTAAAAATGCTCTAAATTCTCATTTAAAGTCAACATGTACCTACTTACATAACCTTGTACATCCACCGTTAACTCGAGACTCTACATGTACCTGCTTACATAAGCTGCCCACTCACCCCGTACTTCGTCAATTTATTTTTGTGTGTACGTTATTCCATTTTCCTTATCCCACTGAAATAAAATAACAAAAAGTTTAGTCTCCCATTGTAGACTAATTAGCCAAGTCTATTAGTTAAGATTTGAAAATAAATTGTGCAAAAAATAAATCTTAAAAAAAATATCTAACCTTGGCCACAAAGTCCAAACTACCATCCTCAATTATCTCGTTCATAAAGCACATCACAAAATACCCGCACTCCTTGTATGTTAGTTATACAGGAGTACGGGTGCTCATTGGTAAAAAATCAAACCGACAATCAAAAATAATGAACCCAAGATCGATCCAAAAGTATCTTGAAAAAAGCAAGAAATCTAAATCTCTCGATTTCGGTACCAATTCAGTACAAAATCGATACCAATTTTTTTTTATTCGATTTTCGGTTATACCGCATGATAATATATAATTATTAATAATAATTAAATAATTTTTTTATATATTAACAATTTTTTTTAAAATTAAGAAATCATTAAATATTAATAATAATTAATATATAAAACTTCAAAACATTATTAATATATATAAAAAATTAATAAAACTACTATTATATAGAAATTATTAATATATAAAAAAATTATTTAATATATAAAACTACAAAATATTAACTATTAATTATTATATTATTAAATTTCGGTATTTTTGATATTTCAATTTTTACCGAATTCAAAAAATTCCTTACCGCTACCGGTACTGAGAAGTGTTAAAATACCGAAAAATTGATACTGAAAAAACTGGTATCGAAAAAAATCGGCACCGCTAGTACCGGTATCAATCGGTTCGGTAAAAAATTGAAAAAATAGAATATTTTGAGCACCCCTATACAGGAGTTTCCTAAACACAATTAGTAATTATGTCATGACAAATCAACAAAAATAACAAATGTCCATAATTAAACATCTTATGCTATATATATATATATATATATATATATATTTATAAGTTAACATACCACCAAGATTCTCTATTGTGGTAACTTTTGTATTTACTTACTGTTTTGCGCATTGTAAGCTTTAATGGCGCTTCATGAGCAAGAGGCTCCACCCAAATTTTATTATATTCTTACTTAATGTATTAGTATGTATACTATAATTCTTATTAGTAGGCAAAGAAAAGGCCAATAAGATAATGTGTATATGTATATACGCGCATAAATGTAATGAAAAATAGAGATTCTTTTCTTCTTTTTTTTGGGCGCACATACCTAGACAGGTTTTAATTAAAAGCTACCAAAAATCATTCCTGATCTGCTCACCTCCACGAGTCACTTTAAAGTTAACAAGTCAAACAACAATAGTAGTATTGAGGTACTAGTAGTAGTATTAATTGAAGATTGGTTTGAAGCCGTAACACATAAATATAACTCTAAATTTTCTTCATTTCCATACCTGCAAGATCTCAACCATAAAAAACAGAAAACCAAGCCTATATTGACTCCGAAATGTTTCAGAACGGGGGGAAATGTCAAATATGTTGAACATTATTCTTTTCTTTTTTGGGTACATATGTTGAACATTTTCCGTGACAGAAAAGGACCAACTTTTCTAGATTCAATTTATCTAAATAACTATATTTTAATTAATTCTTCAAAAATACATATATTTACTTCTAGAGACACAATCCCATAAAACAATACTTTCAGAAAAGTAAGTAATAGCTTGCAGTGCAATGATACAAATTGGCACAAAATATAAATATGCAGGTAACAAGTCTTAAACAAATGTCAAAACTCACTACTGAGAGACTCCACCCAAATTTTATGATAGAAAACTATTTGAAGCTTAGTAGCTTACAGTTCCAAGAGTTAGAAGACTTTTGTTTATGTAAGATCCTTCCTTTCTCCTTAGTCCAGTGGTTTCAGTTTTTGAACTCTCAGATCCAGTAAGATCAATTAAGTTGTACATCAAACAGATGAGAGAAATATTAAGATACAGGATGTCAGACAAAGAAAAAAATATGCTCGAGTTTCATGAATGACTTTAGACATACAAGTTGGGAAAAGATCACTCCATCATATTCATCTCCATGCGCAATACTTTCAATCATCTGCAAAATTAGTAGAGAGAGAGGTTGCTGATTAAAGAAATAATCGCAACATATGTTTTAATAGGTTGTCTAAAAAAATACTGATAACAATAAGGAAATATACTAAAACACTTGAGATTACAGGAAAAAATACAAATATAAATATTAAATACACACATAAAACTTTTTCATTCTTCACAACAAAACTACTATTTCATTCAAGTTTAAGTCAAAGAACTATATTGGGAGATGCAAATAATGTTAACTAGCTAAATTGTTATATAGTCTAACCACTTGACTTCAAGAATTTCACAAGTCCCGAGAACACTAGAACTTGGCCTAATTGCAGATTTTACATGCTTACATACTTCATCAACCTCTCATACACAAAATGCAATCAAATCTCAAGATAGCCAAAAGCAAGAGGACATGTCAATGCAAATAAAAATGACTCAGACACTGATGTAGTGGTCGTAGTTCGCACATAATATACCAACAGTCCCAACACTTACCTAATTAAGTATACATAATTTATTTTCAAATACACCCACACAACCTTAAATCTTCATTCCCTTCTAAGACATCAATGCACAAGGAATATTCAAATGGTTTACATAGTGCATCAAATGCAACTTTCAATATCTTCCAATCTTATACTCAGATAATTTTTTAATCTCAGATTGAACAAAAGAAATATTATACAATATGAATGGATTAACATTTAAATATCACTGACAACGAGGAAATAGTAGAGACTTGCATGTTGGTGATTGGAAATCAAATTAAATGGATAACATGTGAAAAACAAATGACTAGTCAACAAATTAGTTGTTATGAAAGAGAGTAATATTAGTGCATAGTCTATAAAAGTGCAGTTTATGGCAGAACGCTAATTACTTAAATTGATATTTTTGTCAATTTGCATTACAAGTATGTCATTTTTACTTCATTCATTGGACAAATTCACGTACTTTATGGTAGTGGAAATTTATTTTCAGTATCTCACACAAGGTAAGGTGCTGTTTGTTTACATCTGATTGCCTCTTAATGGACTGCCTCTTATTCGCTAAGAGGCATGATGCTGTTTGTTTATTTTTTTGTTACCTCTGAATGCTTCTTAATCAGTAAGACAGAAAATGAAATCTTAATAATTAAGAGGTACCACTAAATGAAATTTTTTTGATAATTTTTTTTATATAAATATATTCAACAATATTATGCACTCATTTTTATTAAATTGAATATTTAAAATTATTAAATAAAATTTTACCCTTTAAAATGGTAAAATAGTGTCATTATGTGACAACTTACTTTTTAGTTATCAAACATTTTTTTAGATTCAAACCTCATAACCATTCAGATGATCTAATTTATTAAGACATCATAATTATTCAGATCTTAATTCCCAAGTTTATCAAACACAACCTAAGCATTTAATGTTAACTGAGTAAGTCTCTAGAACAGAATAACACACATACATTGTAGAGGGACTCTTCAGTTTCAAGCATATGTACAACATGCCCCATCTTTGGATGCTTCTCACTATTCGGGTCAAAACAACGCAAAGCTACTAGAAGTGCTCGCTTCAATGCCCTCGAAGAAGGCTTCTGTGGAAGCTTTGGATCCAAAACTCCTTCAGAATTTCTGTTAGAAACCATCTGCTTCAGCCAGTCGACTAAGTTCACCTGAGATATACACCACTTAAAATGAAAAGCAGCATTCACAAACCAAAAAAAGAAAAACACCCTCAACATGATTCTTTTCTCTACATTAGTTCTCAACATAATTTTTGCCTGATGTGTGATGTAACTGATGTCCAGAAACTTGAGCTGCTTTTTACATTTGACTCATAAGCAAAGGATCAAAGATAACACTATCTGATTGTACTGTGTGAGAAAAAACTTTGGTGTCCAACAAAGTTACAGGAACGGCTTGATCTTGATAAACTCCGGTCTTTGGGTAAGAAACAGCACTTGCAACATTATTATCGCTGTCAAAGTAGAACAATCATTTGCTTAATTTCAAAAAAAAATTACAGTTGAGGGAAAGGATTAAAAGAAAATGATGAGAGGATTCACTATTATCATGTCGCTAAAGAATTGAAGAACACGAGTAGAATTAAAAAAATTAGAGATACATTAGACTATTAGATGCTAGGTAACTCATATTAGTCCAAATTGGAGATACATTTTTCTTTGTCCGTTTCAAAATTTGAGAAGATAAATTTCTATACAACTACAAAGTGACATGTGTTCCTAATTCATCATTACATTTTTTCCGTCACTTCTAAATTATAACCTAGCATTACATCGTCCTTGTTAATTTTTTTAGCTAATTTAAAAAAATATAAATAATTCTTCAAAGTTAGTTTTTAAAAATGCTACTCCAATTTTACAACGGAGGGAGTAATTCGTTCTAACAACACAATAAAGATCCAATTTTTAACTTCCCTACACTCACTAAACCACCAAACATATACAGAAAAAATCAGTAATAATAAATCAAAAGGTACCTCTCAATTGAACCTGATGAGACCGACTTGATATTAATGCCACCATCCTCACCATAAACCTCAATTGGAGGCAAATTCGACATGGATATTGAAGAATTCGTAGACCCAAACGACGAATTGGTCTCCAAAACCATGGAATCCGACCCGAAATCCAACAACGTATTCTTAGCCTCCTCGCCAATACTCAAAATTCTCACCCTGAGCTTCCATTGATGAATCCGAAAGGCCCAACTCTTCAAAACCATTCAACCCGTTACCAATACCTGCACCAGCAGACTGCCCTCTCTGGATCAACACGTGCTCTTCAGCGCATCGGAGAACCAAGACTATGATTTTGGGTCGAGGAATGTGGCACCGACTGATTCGGCCTTTGTAGGGAAGAGGAACAATCTGATGCGGGAGGGTGTAGAGGTAGAGGGTGGGACAATGGGCTGAGTTGAAAGAAGACCGACGAAGGAGATATTCAAAACCACTATGCAAATCTAATCCATAGTTTCGTGCTTTCAGGTCTAGGTTGAGCAAGACAGGGAGAGAGCTAGGTTAGGGATGACTGAGGAAGATGAGTTTGGGGAGAAGAGAGAGCCTTCTATTTTGCTGAGAGAGTTCTTTTGGGTGCGTATCGGCCTTCTTTGTTTTTCTTAAAAGCCTCTGTATTTTCATTTGTTAAAACCTCCGTGTTTTTTCAACGTCACATATACAACGTTTTCTACGAGAAAACGTTATAAACTTCAAACCCCATACAACATATAATCAACCCACAACGTTTTTGCATATCAAAAAAAACGTTATGCCAACGTTTTTTTTTTTGTAAAAACTACAACGTTGGGGTCATCTATTCAAAGGTCCAACAAATGAAGGAAATTATCTGATCAATTAAAGGTGCGCTGAAAATTATGGTAGTGTCATATATTCAAATCTCTGTCAGGGGCTCGATATCCTGATAAATTCAAAGTCTCAGAGTTGGAAAAGTACAATGAGGCAGATGATCCCTATACGCACCTAAAAGTATATATTGGCGAGTTGGGGTCTTATGCTGAAGATAAAAGTCTCAGAATGCAACTTTTCCAAAAGAGTCTTAGTGGAGAGGCTAAAGTCTGGTATGCTCGACTTGACAATGCCAAAATTCATAATTGGGAAGAATTGACCCACACCTTTCTAAATCAGTACAGTTTTCAGTCACAAATGACACCAAATCGATACCAAATGACTAAAGTCAAAAAGCAAAGTACTGAATCTTTCCGAGAATATGCCCAAAGGTGGAGACATCTAGCAGTATAAAGTCATTCCATCAATGATGAAACCCGAGATGGTAATGACGTTTATTGATATCCAAGAGGCTCTTTACTATGAGAGGATCCTAGCGAGGCATAGGAAAGCCATTTTGGAAATGATCAAACACTTACGAAATGGCGAGAGATGGGTCTAAAGGCGCATAAGATTAAAGACTTCACCGCCTTGGAAGCGCATGCAAGACATATACTGATCGACAAGTATACGAGCGATCCCAAGGGGGTACCCGATAAAGGCACTAAAGATGTATCCCTTGTTGTACAGGGGCAAGTTAGTAGACCAACCTATAGTCCCCCAATTCGGAAAAAGTGAGACAATCTGCCATTTCAACAACAGGCTGCATTTAACCAATTCCAGGACAGGAAAATAAATTTTGAGAGAACGGAAAATCAGGTGTTCAATCTACTAGGCGATTCTCTTGAAAATGTATTAGCGATATGATGGATCATAAGAAAATTACCGAACTGGCTCCACCTTTGGAACCAGGGAGCAAAAGATACAATCCAAGCCAGAGACGTGCTTACCACTCAGGGTCTCCTGGACACGATACATAAGATTGTTGGTCCTTAAAGCATAAAATTCAGAATCTGATCGAAAGTGGCAGTATTATGGTCTAACAACCTGACCAACAAAATGTCAACACCAACCTTCCGATGCAGCATGATACGGAGGAAATAAACATGATCGGGTCAAGAAGCGCTGAAATGAATCCAAATCGTAAGTACATACGAAGGATAGAGGAATACCCCCAAAGACACAGATCAAATGTCCTAAAGTGGGAAAACTCGGAGGAGGGTATGATAGCAATGCAAAAATTAGAGACGATCTAGAATCAAGTAAATCGCTGCTAAGTCGATGAAGACAGCGACAACATCAGATACAAGGCGCTTTTCACTCAACTATCAAAAAAGCCAAGAGAAAAAGAGGTCAACCATAATGCAAACCCATATCTCTCCATGATGAGCCAGCTAAATGAAGAAGATCAAAGCAGGCTAAAAGGAGAAGAAAAGGGGATTGATAAAATTGCTAGAAGATCTCGTCAGTGGAAAAATCGATCGGGGGAATGCGAATTCTCAAAGAAGAAAGATCAAACAACCTCCACAAGAGCCCAAAAATTCACCCCTTTGAGCAAATCAAATGAAGAAATGCTATACTTTCTGATAAGCAAAGGATGGATTACTGAGTTGCTGCCTCCTATAAATCCCAAGATAAAGAGTTATGATTCCACCAAGATGTGTTTCTACCATTCTAACTCACATGGACATATGACTGAGGAATATTGGTCTTCGCGACATAAAATCCAGGATCTCATTGAAAATGAAGAGCTGAAGATAGAATTCCTCATGCCCAGAATAGGCAAAAAGAAAATAAAAAACTTAATATGTCCACTTGAGACAGGCAGTTCAGAGGAGGTAAAGGCCATAAGCACCAATCCTGGCAGAACACAAGATGGATTAATCCTAATACATCGACTGATAGAGGAGACACGGAAATCCCCAAAGGATATTCCTCCGCCAACATGAAACATCTTCTGGTCCAAAGATAGCAACCACGTTCCTGATTTTATCACATTGGATGATGAGGAGGAAATACTAATCCTGTCCAAGGAAGGAAAAGCCAAAAAGGAAAATTCCTTGCAAGAAATGGAACCACAGTTCGAGGGAGATTTCATGGTCGAATCCTCTCAAGCCTAGGAAAAATGCGAAGGAATAGATGAAAGAAAAGATGGTGAGATTGTCAGGGAAGCCAACCCATTGAAGAATCTAGAGTTCATCCCTTTTTGCGATGGGTCTAGTTCAAGTGTCCATGAGGAATGTACTGCATCATGGCGGGATCAAGTTATGGCCATAAGCGCAGATATTCAGAATCAAGAGGTAACCTCTATCGCGAGCCTTGAAGGAAACATCACCACTAACAACTGGACTATTAGGCTTTAACTAGCCAAGAAGATGTAGATCCAGGGGTTAAAGTTGTGAGTTCCAGAAGATGTTGGGACGGTATCACTTTCTTTGCAGTATACCTTTTATTTTCCATGCACGTAAATATTAAAAAAAAATAAAAAAAAATCAAATCAGTCAGGTTTCAGCTCATCTAGCCTGAAATACGAAAGACCTGATCTCCCTTCATCAATGGGAGTACGTAGGCAGCCATTTATGGTGCGGTCAAATCAAACCAAAATCCAAAAAAACCCAAACAAACACTTCAATGTCATTCCATCAAATCTGACACAAGTCCCAAAAAAGGAAGAAACAACGATACACCAAGACAACCAGCAACGAGGACCTTCAAAGAGCTGACACCCTCAATCATTAGTGTTCATCAAATCAGAAGAAAATCATTAAGGCTGATTGCACAAACAAGTCAGGAATAATGATTGAGGGCATCAAAGCCCAAATCCATTGCCTGTTCACCATCTAGTATAGAGGTAAAAGCCTCTTGGGATCTCTTCATCTTATCAGCCCATCTGTCAAAGCAACTATCCAAAACAACAAGCAAGGCTGGGGGCAATTTCAAAATTAGCGACAATCCGATGTTGCGATTCTTACAACCAGACTGGTGCAATCTCGGAAACATCGACAACTCAACACTAGGGCAGTTATCAACAATCCTAAAGAGGAAAATGCACCAGTCAGCACCATCAGCATGATACATCATCATCAGAGCTTCCCTCACATCGTCTCACTAGCGATTCGATATGATCACTTAGTCTTTTCCAATCATACTGTTCTCAAAATTAATAATCCACATGTGAGGTATGACTCTTCCATCTCTTTATGAGCTTTTAGTCTCCATTTACATGCATTAACGATAATATACATGTTAAGTATTCTTAGAAAAGGATTTTGCTTAACTTGTTATGAATGGGATTAATTTTCATAAGTGTCCGTGGGGCGAGAATCACGGGAACAATTAGAGATTTAAGACTATTCAACCTTTTGATTGGGCACGACATCCCAGTTCAAAGCGCTTTTTGGAACAGACTTGACCTCATATGCATATCTCGCACTTTCATTATTGCCAAACTCTTAGTTCGTGGGGTATGAAGCTATGGAAAAAATAATGGCAAATAATGAAAAGATTAAAGATAAGTCACCAGCCTAATGTCTCAAATTGTGGCCAAGGTTGCTCGAGTTATTAAGCCTGAGGGGTGTTTTTACACCTGGATCCTTAAAGCCATATGGTTTGAGAGTCATCGGCCTAATGCTCGTTACATTGGGTAACTTAGAGCCTAAGAAAATGAGCACTGCAAAAGGTAAAACCTGAGTAGATCCGAATCGTGGCGCAAGTTACTCGAGTAATTAAGCCCAAGGGGTGTCTTTACACCTGGTGCCCTAAAGCCCTCTAGTTTGGGAGTCATCGGCCTAACGCTCGTTACATTGGATGACTTAAAGCCTAAGAAAACGGACCTATAAAACTCAGACAAAGAAGCGAATAGAGTTATCACCTGACTTATCTCGAAGCGTGGCCTTTATTACTCAAGCCAGTAAACCCGAAGGGGTGTCTTAGCACCTGCTGCCCTAAAGCCCTCCAGTTTGGGAGTCACTGGTCCAAAACTCATTACATGGGTAATTCTGAATAGCCTAAGAAAACGAGATAAGATTAGGCGAGAAAAAAGAAAATTTGGCAAGGCGTAGAAGTAAAGCCCCTACTAAGAGTTGCGTCACTCATAGTGCGTGTGTCATATGAAGTCAATTCTGCGAAGAATAACGTCTAGAGCGAAGATGAAGTTTCTCTGATAAAGGGAGATAAGTTTTTTAAAATCTAATCCTACTCATGAATAATGACCATGGATGTTTACAAATTTCCTTGCGATTTCATAACTCATTCCATTTCATAATTTGTACTTCAAATGCCTTATTCACAAGAGTATACTAATCCTGATGGCCAAACCGTCAAGCTTTTCGTACATTTTGCTCTTTTTATGTGCAGGATATAGCTCACTCGCGACTTGGTCAATAAAGAGAGTTTCCCATATGAATCCCCAACAACAACATGCGAAAGGATTGGGGCATTTTCAAATTCCAAGAAACGGAAGAAGTTTAAGGTGAGATCAAGCTTCTCATCAAAAGAAAGGAGAGAACTCCTGAAGGAAATCATGGCGACGTAAGCTTGCCCCTACAGAAGAAGGGGAAATTTTTCAAAAAAGTCCTTAACTTAAGAGCAAAAGGCCAATGACGAAAGGTCTAGTGAATAAAATCCTCACCATCAAAGGTGTCAACCTGCGTCAAGTCCTCACGAGTCGAGGCCTCTACACCGAAGTTCAAATCTGGGTAGCGAAAGAATGGGTTGTACCCTCCAGGGATGTCAGGAGCATTTAGATCATCAGTTCAGCCGGGTTACGCATCAAAAGCTCAAGGGAATGGGGCACAAGCACCCCAACAATGAAGAGAAACTACAAATTGCCTCAAAAAGGGTGAGGTAAGTTTATACTCTAGACACTGTAAAATGTGCATCAACCTAGGATAATAAACTCCTAAGGACAAATCTAGGTCATCACATCATGCATGATCTGCATATGTGCAAAAGTGCTACATCAGCGTACATCTCCATCAACATTTAGCATGCATCTCCTATAGATTTAAATATACGCGCACATTAAATGTCTAGATTAGAGGAAAATTCCGTCGTAGACATCAGTTGGTTGTCATCAATCCAGCGTAACATCAGGTGGAGTCTAGTGAATTAAGCCATTAAATATTACTTTAGCAAATGTATCAGAAGAATTCGTATTCTAAACCATTGGCATCAATTCTGCGTAACATCGAGCCATTTCAGCGATGGAAGCTTTGTATACCACCGTTCGAGTAGGAACCAAAAATAGTTTGGCGATGTCAGCGTAGAAAACTACCAGTAGGGTAGGCACCATTGTAAACTACTAGCGTATGCATCGGGAAGGTCCGATGATTTCAGAACTTCATCCCCAATAGAGATGTAGAAAACATCTCAACTTATATTCATCAAAGAAGCACTAACAACACCGATAAAAAGCCAAACCGTTGAAGTCAACACTAGTATATGCATTAACAATAACCGGTAAAGGTAAAGAAATTTGTGATGTGCGAAATACGATTTGCGATTTTCAATATGGGAAATGCGAATTGCGAAGTGCGAAATGCGATATGCGATTTGCGATCTGTGATTTGAGAAAGCATTTTAACATTCATCACAACATTCATTACATTGCGATTTGCATCATTCAAAATAACTTGTCATATTTCAAGTGTCTAGTAATCTTTATCATGTCCATTTCATTTCTTTGCATGAACATGATAAAGAGGGGCATCTATAGACACTCGAAATTTTGTTTTCCTATTACTAACTATGCAGGAGGACAAAAGTTTCTTTTTCACACTCCAGAGATAACCCTGGAGGACCACAAAGCCAGTTCTAACCCCGGAAATAACCCCGGGAGATCAAGTACAAAGCCTGGAGTCAACCCTGAGAGGTCAAGCCAACCTCAGAGATAACTTGAAGGACATTCAGAGTCGACAGTAGGCCAATCTTAGAGATAATCCTGAGAAAAGACTGCTACAACTGCGCCAAAACCGGAGATAACCTCGGGAGGGGTAAAATAGTCATTTTGCTAAATCAACTTCAAATAAAATCACATTAAATCATTTTAAATAAATCTTCTTCAAAAGAAGTCCCACAAGAACCATATCTTAACTTCTGAGCGCAAACTACGCAAAATGGCTCAACGGACTGGCTGAAGGAAACCCGAAAATGCCATTTCGTCATGAACCCATCTTCCTGGAATCAAAAATGGGAAAATCATATGTCATTGCATAGCTCTCGAAAAGAGCTTTCTAGAATGGTATGGCACACCTCAATCGGAGGCTCGGATTGAAGTTCTGCAAGTTCGAGCGGACATCACATTGCACGCGTGCACGTACTTTGAGACGACGGGACCCGCAGAGCTCGGGGCACCCCGAGTAGCCGCAGGTACATTTGCGGCTGCCGCATGTGTACCTACGGCTCCCCCTTTATAAATAGAGGGCTTGGGGTAGCCATATTTGTAAGAGAAAAGGCGAGGAAACCCTGTCCAATTTGCTCTGTACACACTATAAACTGAGTGCTTTCTCATTTTAAACACTTGTGAGCTCATATATTGTTATATTTTTACCAGCGGGAGCCGAGTGTTCATCTAGTTAAAGATATAGAAGTCTTCTTTGGCAGTCCACTGTAAGCCTTCTTACACACTTTAAAGCCTTTCTCTTCATCTTTGCACACACTCTTTTTCACATTGAG
Organism: Panax quinquefolius; assembly: GCA_020205615.1. Lineage (NCBI taxonomy): Eukaryota > Viridiplantae > Streptophyta > Magnoliopsida > Apiales > Araliaceae > Panax > Panax quinquefolius. The sequence continues at coordinate 87,653,310 of CM035159.1, read as the reverse complement.
AGTCGTGTTGTGTGTGTAGGCTAGGACTTGATGCGTGGTTTTCATTTTTGTTTATATATATATATATATATATATATATATATATATATAGTTCCATCCACAAAGAACTTGATTCTTTGTGGAGCAACCCCTTTTTGGCTCGCTAAAATTTCTACCGAGCAAAAAAATAAAAAATAAAAATTCAACAAGCCAAAAAAGGGGTTGCTCCACAACAACCGGTTGCTATGGATGAAACCCCTATATATATATATATTTATATTTCAGTCAGGCCTGGAGTTTACTTCGTGGCCTTTTACTGCTTTATTTATATTCCGTCCCGCCTGGAGTTTACTTAGTGGCGGTTGATCGTATTTATTGCTTTATTTACATTTCTGATCCCCTATGGAGGTGCTTCGCGGTGGTTGATCATGTCTATATATATATTTATCGTTTTTATATATTTACATTTTCGATCCCCCATGGAGGTGCTTCGTGGTGGTTGATCATGTCTATATATATATTTACCGCTTTTATATATTTACATTTCTGATCCCCCATGGAGGTGCTTCATGGTGGTTGATCATGTCTTTATATATATATTTACCGCTTTTATATATTTACATTTCTGATCCCCCATGGAGGTGCTTCGTGGTGGTTGATCATGTCTATATATATATATTTACAGCTTTATATATATATATATATATATATATATATATATATATATATATATATACTCTATCGCTTTCATATAAATTGCGGCATCATGTGAGCCTAAGAATCATGTGATCACAGATTCAGTCTACTAAATCTAGATTCGGTTACCGTGATGGACATTTTCAATTGTAAGCAGCTTGTAAATTATTCACTGTGTTTAAATTTCCTTAGATGACTTTTATGCCCATGAGGAGTTCGACACTACTATATATTATTTTCTCGAAGATTCTTCGCATCTCAAAAATAAAATCAACCAAGCCAAACATTTAATAAAATGGAAGAATCAAAGGCCTCAATTACTATTGAGCACAGGATTTAAAAAACCTCTTACAAAACATCATTGTCATATCTTGTTTAAAACTGAATTTTTATACAAATTCAAACTCTTTGTATATAGGTGCGAACGCGGCCTCGCACTACTTCCAAATAACAGCACATTGACCCACCCACACACATACACATTCATATAACAGTTTCTTGAAAAGAGGCGGTCACCGTGGTAACACGGATGTCGGGGGGTGCCTAACACCTTCCCTCTGCATAATCAAGCCCCCGAACCCAAATGAATATCGATTTCATAGACTCGTTTAACAGTGTTACATCACTGGGTCAATGTGCAAACCTTTTCTCGGTTGCGTTGGTGCAACCAGTTAAAAACACCAACTGACGACTCTTATAGTCAAATCGTCGACATATACATGTCGGACCTTTTTCACTTATTTTTTCAAACAAATCTCACCTAACATGAGAACACCAAAGAACAAGAACAAAAAAAGGACAAATAAAATTTTTGACATCAACAGAAAGAATTATTTATTAAAGACATTTAATTATCTACATGGTGCTGTTTTAATAATATGTGATAAACCCATAGTTTTAAGCTATGCTTTTAGAATCATGATGAGATCATGCTTATGAGATCTAAATTTTTAGATAGCTTAAACTAAAATGTTCCCAATCAATGGATTACTAAAAAGGGAATTAGTGAATCCGGATAGATTGGTACGTACGTTGCTTGCTCATTGGATGAGGATGATTGATCTCATGATCATTTACTTAAGACTCTTAGAGTATATCAAAGGGTTTGCTTGGGTGTAATAAATTAAATATGGAGATAATGAATGATCAATAAAGAATCTACCGCTTCTAGTAAAAGAAGAGAAATGTTCTATGTGATTCGATAAATGACAACCCAATAGTCCTTTGCCAAGGCAGAATGAAATTAGAAAAGGAGTTTTTAATTTGCATTATTTGGAGTTGTGCATTTAAGAGTCGAAATACATATGATTAAATAAAATAAGACTTGACAGTAATTCCATGTTTTATATTTAATTGGGACATTGTATGGTGGAAGGATTGAATTGTACGGTAACTATTTACTCAAAAGTTCTTTTATGATTAATGTTGAAATCTATATTATCTGGAAAGTCCTTAATCGCTAAGGAGGCTTATCCCTATTGTAGAATAAATATTATTTATTTAAATAAATTAATATTTTAATTTATTTATTTAAATAAGATTAGAATTGTTCTAATTGATTTATTCACACAACCTAGCTTTAATATAGAGAACCTAAAGGGTCACACCATAAAAGGAAGAATAATTATTTAAGAAGTTAATGGTATAATCGTAATAATAAGTTAAGTATATTTAATTTAATCTATTGTGATAGAATAAATTAAATAGCTTAATATTTATTATTTAATATTTTGAAAATATTAAATATAAATTAATAAGAGGAGTCTTATTATTATTATTATTACTATTATTATTATTTAATTCCTAAAGGAGTTTGTGAATTAATTAATAAAAGTACTCTCATATATCCTAATAAGATTAGGAGGCTAATTAATTAAAAGAGTTTAATTAATTATTCCTAATAAGATTGGGAGCCTAATTAATTAAAGAAGTTTAATTTATTAAAATAAAATCTAATTCCTTAATTGTTAAGGAGGGTTGCCTACATCTATAAATAAGAGAAGTCTTATTATGGGTGGTGGTTTTGTTGACTTTTTCACAACAGACATAATTTCAATAATTGGGAGAGTACACCCTTTTCTATGAGAGATAGAAAAACTAGGGTTTTTCCAAATACACATCTTCTTGAATCTTTCTACTTCCTTGGTGGATCATGTGACGCCTCCAAAATAGGTATACATCACCCATTCTGAGTCGCCAAATACATGGTACAGAAAACAACTACACCTTTATTAATACAATTGTCGTGTAAAATATGACAACACATACTGTGAGTTTAAATATAAATATTGTCTTCTAGACAATATCCACACTCAAATAAGTTTTCATTACATTTATTGATACACTATTTTATAAAATAGTGAGGACTACTATAACAACTCCCTTGGACTGTGACAACCCGAATTTTCATAAGTTATTAAAATAAGAATTTAATAATTGAAATTCTTATTACGATGTGATTAATGTAACAATCCAAAATTTTAATTGTAATTATAAATATTTATTAAATTATATAATTATTTAATGGATGTGTTTATTGTTGAATAAATATTTGTTTAATTTGATTTGATTTGATTTGGTTAATTATTTATTTAATAAATAATTAATGGAGCTAAAGAAATTAATTGTTATGAGATAATATTCTAATTTAATTTAATAATTAAGTTAGAGAATTTATAATGATTAAATGAATTATTATATCATTCAATAAATTATTACTAGAATTAATTAAATTAAGTATGAAAACTTAATTAAATAAAGTGTGACAAATAATTATACTATAAAGAAGTTTAATTTAGTTTTGCCAAACAAGGCTTAAAAATATTAAGTGTTTATTTTTTTTAAAAAGGTTTGGCCAAACAAAGCCTTATGGCTTTTGGTTTTATTTTGAATTTTGAATTATAATAAACTAAATAAATAAAATATAATTATAATCTATACGTTATATGTTTAGTAACTGCTATATTTTTAATAAGGTCATTAGTAGGCGTATTATTATTTTTACATTGGCTAGCTTATCAGTTAGTTTACGCTTAGTAGCTTAACTCTTATACTGAGAAAAGAAAAGAGAAAAAGTTACAGAGGGTTTTAGAGAGAATTGTCAGAGAAAATTCAGTGAGAAAAGGCTGGGATTCTAGAGAAATACTGAGTTCTTCAAGCTTTTCTAAAGATTTAACAAGTATCTTCTTAAGAAACAAAAATGTATTTTTCCTATAATCTAAATACTATGTAACTATATATGTTTTACGTTCTCTGTGTTCTTGAAATGCACTCACTGTGTATAAAGTTTTACAAAATTGTCTGTAAATTATGTTTTATAATTGGTTATGATAATATGTGTAATTGTATTTGTTATCACTAGCATGTCTATATGTATATAGGTGTTGTATGCTAGATTACGTTCAAAAAGAAAGAAAATTGTTTTTACAGTAAACATTCATGTATGAACGTGATTTATAGAAATATCAAAATTAGTACATGCTAATTGTGAAATTGAACCTTATGTATGTTAATTGGGTAAGAACTTAATGAGAACGTAGTTCAAAGGAATGAAGTCGTTGGATAATTGTGGTTTACAGTGTTAAACCTTGTAAAACAATGTCAACAATGGATTTGGGTTTTAAACTATGGTTTCAAGGATTTAAATTTTCTGAAATTATTGTTTAATTGCTTTAAATTGGTATATGTATGATAAGTAAATGTTTATGAGTAATCTATATAAGTTTTACGTCTTAATTTAGATGTTATCAGTAGTAATTAGTCCAGAATTTAGTTATTCTATTCTTCGTGGTTGGGTTCTGTAAGTTTTGGCGCCCCAACCAAAATCTCTGCCTAACTGTGATTTTCATGCCTCGGCACCAAAAATAGCCCAACTTGCGCCCAACGCCTATTTGAAATTGTGTGCCCAATTTCTGAAATTCTGGCACTTAATCGACGACTTAGTTCTTACCAATATTTGAACGAAAGATAGTCTAGGTTGGGTAGTTTTGACCTCCTATAGTAAAACGGCCATAACGTCTTCATAAGAACTCCGATTGAGGTGTTTTAATATGATCCGGAACGAGGACGAATAGACCTACAACTTTCGTTCTTTAAGTTTTTCAATTTGAGGTCGGGAACAGGGGTCAAAATGGTTATTTGTGGGACTGATATGTATTAGGAGGTAATCGGAGGGCGTCTGGAATACACATATGCAAATGTAGTGCTCCTGATGATAAAAGATGTTGTCCTAAGTTATAAAACATGAATATTAGTAAATATAATGATGCTTAACATTAATAAATGATGTATTAGATAAATTGTATAAGCATACTAAGTACACACAAGAGAGATGAATCGGGCGTGTGACAAATGAACGTCGAAACGCCGTGCCAAGTGTTAATGAACTTAAAAAGTGTTTCCATTCAATTGATATGAATATTATAAGATATGGAATGGATTTAATATAAAACCAATAAGTAGTCCTAGCAAGACTTAAGCACTTGAATGAACTTCGAGTTTGACTAATAAGAATTATAGTGAGTTATAAGTCTAAAGTTAACATAATCAAATTGAACATTGTGTATTGATTAATAGGAAGAGTTATAGGAGGTAGATTAAAGTTTACATTACAACTACTATGCGTTTCTATGTGACTAATAGTTGATGTGAATGATTATATAATTGTGTAGGGCACATGAAGTACAGATAACTGTAAGCTGTTAAACTGTTATTGGTAAACAACGATCAAGGAAAGTCTTTCAGTTCCTATTTGCTATGTAAACTTGATGATTAGCTGTTTTAAATCTTTATTGCAAAGAGCATGATGTGTTATATATATATGTTGAAAGTATGAAATGTTAAAGTCAATTTATGACTATGTTGATTGATTAAAGCATGCTAATTGAGTAAGGACTCAATCTTTATACCTGTTATATGAACTGTAGCATGTATATTATATGTTGAGCATGTTATTATGTGCTATGTGATGCATGAAAACTGTTAGATTTTGCTGGGCTGTCGAGCTCAACCTTGCAAATAACCATTTTTGCAGGTTCAAGATTCAAGGTAAAGTTATATGTTACTTGAAAGATATAAATCAGATGTGATACTTGAAGATTTATACACTTTGGTTGTGTTATTATTATTTGAACCATGTTTAAGGTTCCGAATAATGTATTATTGTCGAATTGTAGTATTATTTTGTGATGTAAACTATTATAGTATTAAAATGATTCTGAGATATTTAAATGTAAAGGTTGAAGGTTTTGGGAACGAGGATAGTTTGTAATAGAAAGTTTTATTTATTCCACAAATTTCAATGGTTGTATTATCGTTTAAAGATGTAAAATTAGAGGTTGAATGTATTATTAATGACCGAAGTCGAGAATTAAATTGTAGGAATTTTTGGGGTCGTTACAGTTGGTATCAAAGTTGATAGGTTATAAACCTTAGGTACGAGTACCTTAGGCTATAACCTTAGAGAAGAGAGGTTAAGATAATGAACGAATAAGCTTTAAATAGAGTTTGAAAAATAAGAAGAAATTTAAGAAATATATATATAAAGAAGGGATTAAAACATGCGTGAGAGGATTCAAAGAAGAATCTCGCAGAGTTATAAGGAATATGAATGTGGGGTTACCCAACTCCAATAATAAGGATGTAAGGTGAAAATAAATAGGCAATGTCTATAAGAAGAGAATGATAAAGAAGTTAAGAATAAAAAAAAAGTTATATCTAAGTATGGTGCAATTGTACTCTTTAATAGTTGATGTATGGTATCTGGGCTAAACGATTCCTTCATAGAGCAGAGGTATATACGAACTAGCAACTCGGAACCTAGTTTGTTGGTTGTTTGTGGGAAACCACTCAGCGTACCATATTGAAACTGTTAGAGACTCGATGTGTACCAAGTATAGAAAGTGGATACGTATAATGAAAATGTGGAACTCGAATGAAATGTTGAGCAATGTAAACGAAGTTAGAAATTCTTAAAGGAAGAATTGTTTTATAAATAAGAAAATTCAAAGAAGAATCTTGAAGAGATATAAAGATAAGAAATGGGAGTTACCCTAACTCTAATATCCAAGATAACGAATAATGATGAATAGATAAAGCTTGTAAGATTAAAAGCATAAATGAAATCGTAAATGATGAAAAAGGAAAGAAAGAGGATCGTAAAACAAAACGATCTCGAGTTAAGAAAAGAATTTGAAGGGAGATGATTATAGAATAAGATCACGACGTGATCTGTTTAAGTTATAAAAGGAAGATGGTCTGTAATGTTTGAATAATTATAGCTTGATGCTATGAAGATGATGTACTATGATATAATACAAGATAAACTTACGAGAAGTTATAGATAATGTGATACAAGGAATTCGTATTGAGCAAGTTAAGGGTAAGTTGTTAAGAGTAAGATAGAGTTAGGTGGGATTTCAATTAAGGACTCATGTGATGGCTGAGTTATACAAACCTTTGTATGGGCTAGGGTTTTGTGCTTGCACTAAGTTTATTACATTGATAATCATTGGAATGTCGGTGTCGCGCTATCAATGTATGTGTGGTGAAAAGGTGATTCTTTTCTCATGTGTATATTTGATAGTTAGAAACTATTAAGATTAGTCAGATATTATTAGGATTAGGTGCGGTTCTTAAAACTAATGCATATGGTAAGTTCGTGACTCATAATAATATGGTATGTTTTGAACCCCTCAGCGAATGGACGCCTATGGTCTGACTAGGATAAGTTTTTAAACTCATATTATTGTGGCAAGTTCCTGAACTTCTAATGTGCGGTAAGTTTGATGAATTATTTTGGGTAGAAAACGGTTATAGTATAGAGAGCATTGATGAAGTTGAAGATTGATAGAATGGTTAAGTAATGAAGTAATGAAGTAATGAAGTATAGATTAAAGTTGATGGATACCTAGATATTCTAAATCTACTAGCTATGCTAGACTTTCGAAATTTATTAACTTCGTGTTGATGTTTGCACTTCTATTTTCTTGAAAAACATTGGATCAAATGATGAAACCAATGAGTTTTAAAAACAATATCGTTATTCGTATATCTATGCTAATTAATTCGGCTAGACAAAAATGATTTGAAATATATCAAAATATATTTTTTTATATCATCAATGCATCATGGAACCTGGTGCAGAGATGATAAAAACGATGGAGTTATCAATGCAATATTACTTAGTGTTGGATGTGATCTAAGGATCGTCAGCCCACTATGGTATGATGTAGTATGATAAAATCACCAAATGACGGAATCCTCAACGGACTGTAAATACAGTGCGGTATCATGACGTCATAAAAAGAATTTTTTGAGATTTTTTTAAGATATGAGAATATATATATATATATATATATATATGTATATTTCGATTGATGTACGAATTGTTGTAGAAGTCTATGCTATTTGATTCAGCTAGATGATTATTGAAAGATGTTCGAGAAATTCAAGCGTTTCATGAAAAGTTTTGCCAAACCAAATTGTTTTGGTGCAAATTCAGATGTTGAAATGTTGAGATGAACAACCCTTTTATAAGGGATTACGCGGAAGCGTTTAGATGTTTGTTCACAATACATGGTACGAAGGGATGATCACCCTAAGTACGAGGAGTCCCTATAGTCTTATGACTGTTAAAGTTTAAGTTGAAAGATTACTTATAACTATGGACATACGTATAACGTTTAAATATTTGTGCACAATACATCGTATGAAGGGCTTAACACCCTAAGTACGGGAGTCCCTATAGTTTAATGACTGTTAAGGTTTAAGTTAAAAGAGTACTTATAACCGTGGACGTAGTTCAAGGTCTTATGACCCTCAGCATGATTTGGAATCTTTGAAATTCCTGTTATTCATATCGCTTCCCAATTATTGAGCAATTGTGGAAGATTCTTATTATTCTTAAAGGTGAAAGTGGAAAGGATGAGAAAATTAAGCAAAACATAATAATTTCAAGAAAGAATTGAACTCCAGAAAGAAGAGGAATGTGAAACTCTTAGAAGAGGAAGAGGTGAGGAATATGATGATCTTTGAAAGATCCTTAGAGAAAGAATTTGGTTGTAGAACCCAATGAATGAATAAAGTATTAACGTAAAATCTATTTTGATAGATTGAATGAATAAAGATTAATACATAAAATTTCGAGGATGAAATTCTTATAAGAATGGGTGAATGTAATATCCCGAGTGTTTATGATAACGATCCATAGCTAAGGAAATGAATGGGTTAAAGAGTATATAATACTCAAAATCTAATTGAGTTCAAGTGAAAGTTATGAAATAAAACCAGAATTTGTTGAAGTAATGAATGTAGTAGGAAATATAAAATCTATATTAAGGTATTGTGTTGAAGATATTCAACGATAAATTTTTGAAAAGAGACTTGGTGAAAATTGAGTAAAGGAGGTTTTTTTGATTCCGAGGACGGAATCCTTATAAGGAGGGAAAGATGTGACAACCCGAATTTTCATAAGTTATTAAAATAAGAATTTAATAATTGAAATTCTTATTACGATGTGATTAATGTAACAATCCAGAATTTTAATTGTAATTATAAATATTTATTAAATTATATAATTATTTAATGGATGTGTTTATTATTGAATAAATATTTGTTTAATTTGATTTGATTTGATTTGGTTAATTATTTATTTAATAAATAATTATTGGGTTAAAAAATTAATTGTTATGAGATAATATTCTAATTTAATTTAATAATTAAGTTAGAGAATTTATAATGATTAAATGAATTATTATATTATTCAATAAATTGTTATTAGAATTAATTAAATTAAGTATGAAAACATAATTAAATAAAGTGTGACAAATAATTATACTATAAAGAAGTTTAATTTAGTTTTGCCAAACAAGGCTTAAAAATATTAAGTGTTTATGTTTTTTAAAGGGTTTGGCCAAACAATGCCTTATGGCTTTTGGTTTTATTTTGAATTTTGAATTATAATAAACTAAATAAATAAAATATAATTATAATCTATACGTTATATGTTTGGTAACTGCTATTTTTTTAATAAGGTCATTAGTAGGCGCATTATTATTTTTACGTTGGCTAGCTTATCAGTTAGTTTACGCTTAGTAGCTTAACTCTTATACTGTGAAAAGAAAAGAGAAAAAGTTACAGAGGGTTTTAGAGAGAATTGTCAGAGAAAATTCAGAGAGAAAAGGTTGGGATTCTAGAGAAATACTGAGTTCTTCAAGCTTGTTATAAGGATTTAACAAGTATCTTCTTAAGCAACAAAAAAGTATTTTTCCTATAATCTTAATACTATGTAACTATATATGTTTTACGTTCTCTGTGTTCTTGAAGTGCACTCACTGTGTATAAAGTTTTACAAAATTATCTGTAAACTTTGTTTTATAATTGGTTATGATAATATGTGTAATTGTAATTGTTATCACTAGCATGTCTATATGTATATAGGTGTTGTATACTAGATTACGTTCAAAAAGAAAGGAAATTGTTTTTACAGTAAACATTCATGTATGAACGTGATTTGTAGAAATATCAAAATTAGTATATGCTAATTGTGAAATTGAACCTTATGTATGTTAATTGGGTAAGAACTTAATGAGAACGTAGTTCAAAGGAATGAAGTCGTTGGATAATTGTGGTTTACAGTGTTAAACCTTGTAAAACAACGTCAACAATGGAGTTGGGTTTTAAACTATGGTTTCAAAGATTTAAATTTTCTGAAATTATTGTTTAATTGCTTTAAATTGGTATATGTGTGATAAGTAAATGTTTATGAGTAATCTATATAAGTTTTACGTCTTAATTTAGATGTTATCAGTAGTAATTAGTCCAGAATTTAGTTATTCTGTTCTTTGTGGTTAGGTTTTGTAAGTTTTGGCGCCCCAACGCCAAAATTTGTGCACCGACTGTGATTTTCGCGCCTTAGCGCCAAAAATAGCCCAGAACTTCATGCTCCAGCGCTGAAATTTGCACCCCAGCGCCAATGCATAACTTAGTTCTCGCGCCCTAGCGCTGGAACAGTAGTTCGGGTCGGGCAATTTTGACCTCATGTAGTAAAACAGCCATAACATTTTCATAAGAACTTCGATTGAGGTGATTCAAGATGATCCGGAACAATGACGAATAGACCTACAACTTTCTTTCTTTAAGTTTTTTAATTTGAGGTCGGGAACAAGGGTCAAAATGGTCATTTGTGGGACTGATATGTATTAGGAGGCAATCAGAGGGCGTCGGGAATGCACATATGCAAATGTAGTGCTCCTGACAATAAAAGATGTTGTCCTAAGTTATAAAATATGAATATTAGTAAATATAATGATGCTTAACATTAATAAATGATGTATTATATAAGTTGTATAAGCATACTAAGTACACACAAGAGTGACGAATCGGGCGTGTGATGAATGAACGTCGAAACGCCGTGCCAAGTGTTAATGAACTTAAAAAGTGTTTCCATTCAATTGAAATGAATATTATAAGATACGGAATGGATTTAATATAAAACCAATAAGTAGTCCTAGCAAGACTTAAGCACTTGAATGAACTTCGAGTTTGACTAAGAAGAATTATAGTGAGTTATAAGTCTAAAGTTAACACAATCAAATTGAACATTGTGTATTGATTAATAGGAAGAGTTATAGGATGTAGATTAAAGTTTACATTACAACTACTATGCGTTTCTATGTGACTAATAGTTGATGTGAATGATTATATAATTGTGTAGGGCACATGAAGTACAGATAACTGTAAGCTGTTAAACTGTTATTGGTAAACAACGATCAAGGCAAGTCACATAGAAATGCATAGTAGTTGTAATTACAACCTGCAAATAACCATTTTTGTAGGTTCAAGATTCAAGGTAAAGTTATGTGTTACTTGAAAGATATAAATCAAATGTGATTTATACACTTTGGTTGTGTTATTATTATTTAAACCAAGGTTCCGAATAATGTATTAATGTCGAATTGTAGTATTATTTTACGATGTAAACAATTGTAGCATTAAAATAATTCTGTATATTTAGATGTAAATGTTGAAGGTTTTGGGAACGAGGATAGTTTGTAATAGAAAGTTTTAATTATTCTGCAAATTTCAATGGTTGTATTATCGTTTAATGATGTAAAATTAGAGGTTGAATGTATTATTAACGAACGAAGTCAAGAATTAAATTGTAGGAGTTTTTGGGGTCGTTACATGTACCATCACTCCATACCCCGGCTAGTTCTTTCTAAATTCTTACCTCCTGAGAAGAAAAATGGAACAAAAAGGAAAAGGGTGAGCTCAACTAGCCTAGTAAAGAATATTATGACTAAGATAATATACAAAAAATTATCCTTAGTTTTCAACAGTGAAAAATCTGATAGAATATAATAGACAAAAATTTTAGATCAACAACTGCAGCGGAAACAACAATTCATTAGAAGAGTTAAGTAGAGAATGAAATCTACTATCATCTATGATTTAAAAGTCCATCATCAATATTTTATCCCTATAACATCAATCAATATACATCTTGAATCAAATATTCATCTTTACACTACGGACCAAAGATATTCATTTGTATCACCAGTTGGTCATGTTCATCTCAACACCTATTCATCTTTGCACTACGGGCAAAAGATATTCATCGAATAATCATTCTTCTTTGCACTTTCTGAGGCCAAAGATATTCATCAGTAATCATTCATCTTTTACTAAATGAGGCCAAAAGATATTCATCAAGTATCATCATTAAGGACTGAGGATGATGAAATACATTTTAGAGAACGAATCCAATAAGATAAAAGGACAAAGATTAGAGATTCGTACTTTAGATAATCCAAGTTTAAAAACACTCCATAATAAACCATAATGGAGTAAAATTCAAGAATGAAGATCAAAACATGGATACAATCAAAGATAGTAACCATATTAGACATCTGGGACGAAAAAGAGAAAATTTCATTTTTCATTGAATAATCTTGAAGTATTTGTGAATAATTGTAATTATCGTGAATAGTAACTCCGACACAAAAAGGTAGAAATTCCACAATAAAATTCATATCAATATTTTAGCATAATGATATTGAAGAAAATAATATCATTTACGAAGAAAATAACAACCCTTACCTCAAAAGAACAGTATTTCTGATCAAAATATCGAATGTAAAGCCGAAGGAAACTTGCACTGAATAGCAACTCTTAAAGTATCTAAATACTCACAAAAATACGCTCGACAAAATAGAGAGAAAAAACTTATGTTTCTGGTGTGATTTTCAATTCTAACTTAAGCGCTTATTTATAGAAAAATGCAAGAACGCCATAGGAGACTAAAATAATAAAATATTATTATTATTATTATTTTTTTTGTTACGCATGCCAAGCTAGACCAAAACTTTAGCCACCACAAGTGGGGCCCACCAAAAATCAACCACTTTTCCCAACAACCAAAAGTGGGTCCCACATTCTAGAAATCTCCACCAAAATAAAATAATTTCTGAATCAGTCACCTCTTAAAATTCATAACAAATCATGCGTTAATTTTTAACGGTTCAAAATTTGTGGACATATACTCAAATTGTATATGTATAACATATCCAAAAATCACAACGATCCAACGGTCGGATTAAAATTTATAACTCACGCAATATAGCTTAAGAACACTGATTTTTCGGACTATGAGTCCTTTGGACCAGTTTCATTCAAACAGTCACCACGAAAAATCCACAAAGAATTTTTGGGTGATTCCAATTTCTACGGTTAGCTTACTTCCAGGGCTTTCTTTTGATATTTGGCTCATCTCCTAACTCATTATACACAAAGAGTTATAGATTTTACAAAATCAAGTAAGAAACTAATTTTTTTCTGAAAATCCCATATTTTGTTCTTCATTTCGACAAAATACTAATAAAACACCTCAACATTAATTTCTTCATTTACAACCACATAAAATATATCCATCATTTATATCCACATAAAATAAATATTTCCTTATCATATAAATCAATAAATAATTATTCACAAATAATATTATAGAATCACAATAATGACAACCAGGTGGTTCCCAGGAAAGAGGGGGCTTTCTGATAAGGATTTCTCCTTACTGGCGCTCAATTAGGTGACCAAACCTCTCCTTGACAAAACTTTCTAGACATTGCCAATAATGCTATCTAATAATATTATTCAAATAATATGAATTATTGAGCTGATAATGGGAAATACTGTGCCGTGATAATTATTGAAACAACAATAATATAAAATATCAACGCAACAATTATTGAATCAATAAAATAAAATATTGAACAGTAATTATTGTAACAATTATTGAGTATTTCATTCTTACGTAAGAATCAATAATTCAAAATCTTGTGCAATCTGCAGTCTTCTTATGCTGAACCACGCGTATTCATCGTATTTTAACCACCAGGTAATCCAATAGTGTTAATGGTACCAATCATGCCGTTATTTATAAAAACTCAAACTTGTCGTTTTCTTCATCCGATAGTTATTCTGTTATGGGGCCCATAAATGGCTGCGCCGTCGTACGAATATTCCCCGACAACAAGAATATTCCACGATGAAATGAATATTCTCCGACAAAATGAATATTTTATAACCACTTGCTTATTTTGTAAAATTTGCACATTTCATCCATAACCAAAATATTATATCAAATTAACTCCTTATTATTTCAAGATAATGAATAGAGGAAATTTTATTTTATTTATATATATAAAAAAAATTTGGGGTCTTACAATCTCCCCTCCTTATGAAATTTTGTCCTCGCAATTGACGTACGCACCTAGTATTTTGAAAAGATGAGGATACCTCGCTTTCATTTCTGATTCCAACTCCATGGTCATTTCTTCAATAACATGGTTCCTCCACAAAACCTTAACTTGTGGTATAACCTTTGTGCGTAGGACATGCTCTTTCCTATCCAAGATCTTGATAGGTACCTCCTCGTAGGTTAAATCCTCGGCTATCTCATCTGGTTCTAACACAATAATATGGTTTGGGTCGTCCACATATTTACGTAACATCGATACATGAAAAAAAGTTATAAATAAGCGACATACTTAGCGTTAAGGCGAGTCTATAGGCCACAGTTCCTACTCGATTGAGGATTTCAAATAAATTGAAGGTTTGAGCTTTCTTCTCTTCATTGACTCCTACTTCTAGAATAACACCTTCTTGCACCTTCTTCTTTATATTCATCATTCGATTGTGCGCTTGAAAGCGGTTTTAACTTTATCAATTAAAGTCGATTCTACTCGTATATTTAACATCATAACGTGGGTCCCTAGAGTCTTTAACTCTATCTTTATCGTTTGTAAATTATACAAAATAGGTCTTTGTGTTCAACAATATCGCACTTTCGTACTTTCGCGATCTTATCTTCTACTCAACACGTCGGCTACCACGTTCGCTTTTTTTCGGGATGGTATGGTCGAGCAAGTGCTTAAAATGAGTCGCCTCTTGAGCTCTTGGAAAATCTTCTCGCATTCCTCGCTCCATACGAATTTTGTATCTTTCCGAGTTAGCTAAGTTAACGGAGTAGCGATTCGAGAAAATCCTTCCACGAATCTCCGATAGTAACCAGCTAAGCCTAGAAAGCTAGATATTTCGATTACTGACTTAGGTTGCTCTCAACTGTGACTCATATCCCAATCTTGGATAGCACGTCACAATGGCGCCTACCAGTTTACCACCGCACGAATATGACGTCCCCTATGGAGAGTCTAGCTTCAGTGCATTCCACAAAAGAAGTCACCAGATAGAGGCTCGGGTACCAACTCTTTTACTTGGGTTTTTAACTCCTGAAGTTCAATAGGAGCCATTCGATATGAGATTTTAGAAATGGGTTTTGTATCGGGTTCAAAGTCGATACAAAATTCAATATCACGCTCTGGGGTAGGCCAGGAAATTCTTCAGGAAATACGTCAGGAAATTCACTAACAACAGAAATATCATTCAAATCTGACGTATTTTTGTTTAAATCCATGAAATGGGCTAAGAAAGCTTGACATCCGTTTTTCAATAAACGAATGGCTTTATGGCTTGATATGAAAGTGTTTGATTTCAATAGTTTGGTTTCTTTGAATTCGCATAACAGGTTGGTTAGGAATATGAAAACTAACAACCTTACGAAAATAATCAATTTTGACATGATGAGTAGTTAACCAATCAATCCCTAAAATCACGTGAAATGCAAGTATCTTTAAAGAGATAAGATCAACATGTAATGTGATTATGCCCACTTGGATCAAACAAGATTTAAAAACAGTGGATATGATAAAAGTTTCTCCTAACGGAGTCTCCACAGATAAGTCAAAGTCTAAGTTCTCCAGAGTCAAGTTTAAACGTTGAGCACAAGCAGGGGAGATAAAAGAATGGGTAGAACCGGTATCTAATAAGGTATAGATTTTTGCAAGAATTTATAATTAACTAAGCCGTGATACCTTCGTTCGAGTTCCTCGCATTTTGGGCAGTCACGACAAACGCTCTTCCAGAAACTACCGACTTTATTTTGTCCGTATCCGCCTTTTGTGCCACCGTCCCTCCTGGACTTGATTTCGCTATAGGAAAAAATCGATCTATGTGACCGTCTTTTCCACAACTAAAACATACCTTGGAAGGTTGTGAACAGTTTGGACTTATATGTCCCTCCTCTCTGTATCTGTAGCATCTAACTGGCGGTCGATCTCCTCCCCTAGAATTTTTTGCTGGTGCTGGTGCTACTGCCGACGTCTTCCCGTCATCGTTAAATCTTCTCTTCTTGAAATTTCTAATTGAATTATTTCTTCTATTATCTTGGCCATGATTACCACCGAAGTGGTTACCATTTCTGGCATGATAATTTCCTCCACGATGGTTATCATTGTTCCGATGACCGTTTCCACCGGTTCGATTATCATCAAGTTGTTGGTCGTTATTCTTCGGTTGAACTGACTCATTATCGCGCTCCAATAACTGAGCACTATTCACAACATCTGAATATAAACAAAGTTTTTGAGAAATGAGGTATTGACGTATTTCGGGTTTCAAACCTCACAGAAACATTCGCGTCATTCTCTCCTCATTATCAACCAAATGGGATGCAAATCGGGACAACTCGGCAAACTTAGCTTCATACTGTGACACATTCATATTATTTTACTCCAGCTTGTTGAACACTACCTCCTTCATATGACGAATGCTTTCAGGAAAGTACTTGTCATTGAACAGTTTCTGAAACTTTTCCCAAGACATATTGAGTGCGGCATGCTGGGTACGCTTCACAGATTCCCACCAGTAATCTGCCTCACCACGAAATATAAAGGTGGCGAATGAAACCTTTTGTTCTTTCGTGCATCCCAATACATCGAATATCTTGGTAATTTGCTTCACCCATGTTTCTTCCTTAATCGGATTCGGCTTTCCAAAGAATTCTGGTGGTCCCAACTCCTTGAACTGCTTGGCTGTGACAAACCACGCATTGCTATCATTTCCACCCGTATTTTGTACACAAGTCTCCCTCGTCTGATTTTGCATGAACTACAAAAAGTTTCTAAACATCCCATCATTCATCGTTTACTCGTTAGTGTTGTTTACAGGAAAAATATTGCCATCCTGTTGCACGTTCTCCTGGTTGGTGATTAAAGGTGTTTCCACAGTCTCATACACTCCATTGTTAACGTTCTCAGCTGCCATTCTTAAATACTGCCATAAAATAAGGGTTAATTAAACAAATTAAAATATCATATAGTATCCCTATATTATGACCGACCAACAAATAAGCTTAGGTAGGACACACTAGCGAAGGATTTACTCATCTCTCCCTCTAGTTCTATTCCCGATCTCGCTTGGAGACCATATCCATAAGCTCGATACCAACTGTGACGCCCCCAAAATAGGTATACATCACCCATTCTGAGTCGCAAAAAACATGGTACAGAAAACAACTACAACTTTATTAATACAATTGTTGTGCAAAATTCGATAACACATACTGTGAGTTTAGATACAAATATTGTCTTCTAGACAACATCCACACTCAAATAAGTCCTCATGACACTTATTGATACACTATTTTATAAAATAGTGAGGACTACTATAACAACTGCCTTGGACCATCACTCTATACCCCGGCTAGTTCTTGCTAAATTCTTACCTCCTGAGAAGAAAAATGGAACAAAAAGGAAAAGGGTGAGCTCAACTAGCCCAGTAAAGAATATTATGACTAAGATAATATACAACAAATTATCCTTAGTCTTCAACAGGGAAAAATCTGATAGAATATAATAGACAACAAGTTTTAGATCAACAACTACAGCGGAAATAATAATTCATTAGAAGAGTTAAGTAGAGAATAAAATCTACTATCATTTATGAATTTAAAAGTCCATCATCAATATTTTATCCCTGTAGCATCAATCAATATACATCTTGAATCAAATATTCATCTTTGCACTACGGGTCAAAAATATTCATTTGTATCACTAGTTGGTCATGTTCATCTCAACACCTATTCATCTTTTGCTACTGCCAAAGATATTCATCGAGTAATAATTCAATTCATCTTTGCACTACAGGCCAAAGATATTCATCAAGTATCATCATTAAGGATTGAGGAAGATGAAAAACATTTTAGAGAACGAATCCAATAAGATAAAAGGACAAAGATTAGAGATTCATATTTTAGATAATCCAAGTTTAAAACACTCCATAATAAACCATAATGGAGTAAAATTCAAGAATGAATATCAAAACATGGATACAATCAAAGATAGTAACCATATTAGACATCCGGGACGAAAAAAGAAAAATTTTATTTTTGGTGAATAGTCTTATATTTGTGAATAATGTATGAGTATACGTGAATAATTAATAAGTATCGTGAATAGTAACCTGACACAAAAAATATAGAAATTCCACAATAAAATTCATATCAATATTTCAAAGATAATGATATTGAAGAAAATAATATCATTTACTGAAGAAAATAACATCCCTTACCTCAAAAGAATAAGTATTTTGATCGAATATCGAATATAAAGCCGAAGGAAACTTGCACCGAATAACAACTCTCAAAGTATCTAAATACTCACAAAAATACGCTCGATAATATAGAGAGAAAACTTATGTTTACGGTGTGATTTTCAATTCTAACTTAAGCGCTTTATTTATAGAAAAAATGCTTTAGAACGCATTACATAGGAGACTAAAATAATAAAATATTATTATTATTATTATTTTTGTTACGCATGCCAAGCTAGACCAAACTTCAGCCACCACAAGTGGGGCCCACCAAAAATCAACCACTTTTCCCAACAACCAAAAGTGGGTCCCACATTCTAGAAATCTCCACTAAAATAAAATAATTTCTGAATCAGTCACCTCTTAAAATTCATAACAAATCATGCGTTAATTTTTAACGGTTCAAAATTTGTGGACATATACTCAAATTGTATATGTATAACATATCCAAAAATCACAACGATCCAACGGTCGGATTAAAATTTATAACTCACGTAATATAGCTTAAGAACAACGATTTTTGGACTATGAGTCCTTTGGACGATTTCATTCAAACAATCACCACGAAAAATCCACAAAGAATTTTTGGGTGATTCCAATTTCTACGGTTAGCTTACTTCCAGGGCTTTCTTTTGATATTTAGCTCATCTCCTAACTCATTATACACAAAGAGTTATAGATTTTATAAAATCAAGTAATAAACTAATTTTTTTTCTGAAAATCCCATATTTTGTTCTTCATTTCAACAAAATACTAATAAAACACCTCAGCATTAATTTCTTCATTTACAACCACATAAAATATATCCATCATTTATATCCACATAAAATAAATATTTCCTTATCATATAAATCAATAAATAATTATTCACAAATAATATTATAGAATCAGAATAATGACAACCAGGTGGTTCCCAGGAAAGAGGAGGCTTTCTGATAAGGATTTCTCCTTACTGGCGCTCAATTAGGTGACCAAACCTCTCATTGACAAAACTTTCTAGACATTGCCAATAATGCTATCTAATAATATTATTCAAATAATATGAATTAATGATCTGATAATGGGAAATACTGTGCCGTGACAATTATTGAAACAACAATAATATAAAATATCAACGCAACATTTATTGAATCAATAAAATAAAATATTGAACAGTAATTATTGTAACAATTATTGAGTATTTCATTCTTACGTAAGAATCAATAATTCAAAAATACTGTGCAATACCGTAATGCTTCTTTATGCAACCACCATGCGTATTACTCTATTTTTAACCACCGGAGTAATCCAACGATTATTAATCTTGTAGTAACAATCACGTCGTTATTTATAAAAACTCAAACTTGTCATTTTCTTCATCCGATAGTTATTCTGTTATGGGGCCACAAATGGTCATACTGTAAGTCGTCGAATATTCTGACAACAACAAGAATATTCCATGACGAAACGAATATTCTCCGACAAAATGAATATTTTATAACCACTTGCTTATTTTGTAAAATTTGCACATTTCACCCATAACTAAAATATTATATCAAATTAACTCTTTATTATTTCAAGATAATGAATAGAGAAAATTTAATTTTATTTATGTAAAAAAAAAAAATTTCTGGGTCTTACAGATCACCTCTAGAGGCCAAATACTTAGGTGGCTAACATTGATCAAAGGAAGAAACCAAACCCAGTGGATTCAAGTTGAACGCGAAAGGATTTGAAGGTGAACTTGTACCAGAAGAAGCTCAAATCTTCAAGGGTATAATTCTTATTTTTTATCTTTTCGTTTAATTAATAATTATGTATAAAGGATGATCTGAGTATATGGTTTGTAAAATTTTAAAACTTTAATTTTTCATGCTTCCGCTTATTTTGTGCAATTTGATTATGTTCATGAATCGTACAAACCTAACAGTGGTTTCAAAGCCAAACCTTTATGCGAATTATTAATTATTTTGATTTGATATGTATGTTGATATGTGTTTAGAACAATTTAATTGGGCATAATTTTGTTGTATAAAATTTATTTTAAAAAAAAAAACAAATCGCGAAACTGTTTTTGAAAACCGGATTTTCGCTAATTACTAATCTTGGTGATTCAGTATGGTTACTTCGGTAATAATACACACTATTTATATATTAACAAAATTATACAGGAACATGATAGATCTATATATATATATATATATATATATATATATATATCATGTTGTAGTATGATTACCTGGATGGTGGTACATTACTATATATATATATATATTATTCTGTTAAACTTAAAATAAAAAGTTTATTTTAATCTTAAAATAAAAGATTTATTTTAATTTTAAAATTAGATTTCATGCTAACTAATTAGAGTTAGAATTGGATTCCATGATAACTAATTGGAGTTGAAATTGGATTTCATGTTTCCTAAAATAAAAGAGTTTATTTGTGAATAGGAAAGTGAATCCATGTTTCCTTAAATAAAGGAGTTTATTTAGATATGGAATAAGATTTCATATTATTCAAAATAAAGGAGTTTTTTTGTGAATAAGAAAGAAAATCCGTGTTTACTTAAATAAAGGAGTTTATTTAGATATGGAATATGATTTCATATTATTCAAAATAAAGGAGTTTATTTGTTAATAAGAAAGAAAATCCGTGTTTCCTTAAATAAAAGAGTTTATTTAGATATGGAATAAGATTTTATATTATTTAAAATAAAGGAGTTTATTTGTGAATAGGAAAGAAAATCCGTGTTTACTTAAAATAAAATTTTTTATTTTGATTTAAATTTGGATTAAAATAAAAGAGTTTATTTTGATTCAAAATTAGATTTTATGCTAACTAAATTTACCCATTAAATGATATCAATATATATATATTTAATGTTTATTATTCATGAGATGACTATTATTTATTGATGCATATGGTGATGTGTATGATAATAAATGTGATTAATTATGAACTATTGACCAATGTGATTGGATTTTATTTTTGTTAGATGCATGAATGTATGTGTTTTATTAAATGGGTTCTGTGTACCTTGTCTTCTCTAATTTTTTCTTAATGTAAATTCTATCTTCCTCCTATGTACTTCCCTTGACTGCTAATCAAGGTTTCTATTTATTTTAAATAGTTTTGTAATAGGAATAGTTAGAATTAATTTTGAAAAATTGGAGATCAAGGAGCAAGGAGCACTTGAAGACCCGTTTGTAATGGAGCATGTGATTTAAATGTAATAGTTATATTTAAATTTAATTCTTGCACCCCTAGATTTGACCTTTTGGTTCATTTGGTGGCTCTAGTGAACCAAACTAGAATAAAGTCCATTATCAATCCAGGTAGAATATAGTATTCTATATGTGCATGCTTATACTATATATATATATATATATATATATATATATATTATGCAAACATGCTTTGCATGTTAATTAATATGACGCATATTTTATATATATGTGCATGCGCGCTAAACAAGATGAGACAAATTAATAAAAAATCCCTCAAATATTTTATATTAAGTCCTAAGAGTTCAAAGATATTTGGAATATCAAATGTCTCCTTCTAACATGATAAAAAATAATAGAGTATTAATTAATTATTATAAGTTTGTTGTGTCACCACAAGGCTGATCTTAATTTTTTGAGATGTTAATGTTATCACATTTGATGCTTATAAAGAAAATTGAACAATGTTGTTTTGTTGTGTCACTACAATGACAATGTTTTGAAAATGTTTCAGGTACTTGAAACCTGAACTCGGTGCTTCACGTACCATTTCTATGAGCTGAATAATACTAATACTAATAATAATAATATAAATATCCAACTTAATTTACATAATTATCAGAGTCTATTCCCAAGTACGTAACCTTTAATACATTCATTACATAACATGATAGATAATATATCTCATTGTCTTAATAATATCAAACTATTACATTGAATTCATTCAGCAACCTTTCCTTTTCCTTTGTTCTTAGCAGAGCCTTCAGGTTGTTCACACTTAGCTGAAAACATTTAAATTAAGCAAGGATGAGCATTTGAGTGCCCAGTAAGTAATAGCAATTATAAATATTAGCTGAAAGGATTAAATATTTTCTTTGTACGACACTTCTACAACGAATCAATGGTTGTGAAGTAAACTGAACCAATAATAACAATATATTAATTCTATACCAAATTTTTGAAACTATGTACTGACTATAACTAGGGATTAGTCGAAGAACTATGAACATTATTTTCTATTTTTCGAAAAGGTTAAATGTAACTTCATCATGGCAAACTGTTATAACTTACTTAACGCACTGGGTGATCGACCGTTATGCCCTATATTGATCAATACTACATGCAAGAACGATATTATCGTTCATCTATTCTCCTTTGGCGCACAAAAATTATCCCATGTACGGGATGTTCATGCTTAGTCGGGATTCCAAACCAAAATAATTCGGTTGGATAATAGTAAGGTTTTATCTTGTTCAACAATAATCTATAAGTTTGTGTCTAGCCAAATCAATTAGCTTAGACGACTTTTAAGTTAACATATACATACTGGAAATTTATAAATGTGTATCAACATGTGATTAAATACAACGATTATCCAAGCGAGGACACTTGTATAACCATATAATGAAATTAACGAATAAAATAAATATTTGAATTATAATATAATACTATGTTGATAAACAATGAACATATATATATATATATAACAATAGGGTTAATAATTTGGCACAATAATAATATAATTCTGAAACTTTCTTACTTATGTCCATTGCATAAAGTAAATGCAAAGGTAGGATACTTGCACAGTGATGCGCTGACTTCTACGCAACTTAGTTTTATCTTTTATACCGAAACCTATCATTAAGAAAATCATTCGTTTGATTAGAATATTATATCATAACACATAGTACTGCTTATTGCAGTCAACACATAACCTAATCACATTATCACACATGGTTAATAGTCATTGGATCACAAACAAACACTAATACAGACAAATTATCTAAGTCCAGATCAATTTCTGAAACATGTCGGTGTACCGATGAATTTATCGGGTAATTATCGAGTCTAAGACTCTATACTGAAGTTCTAAATAACTTAAACATCGGTCAAATTATTTTAAAATGACTTATAATAATTTTTAATTAATTATTATAATTTATCATGATTTTTCAAACACCGGAATCATTATTAAATGATTTAAATATTAAATAATTTTATTATCATTAATATTTAATTAATATTAAACTATTAATGAAACCATTGCCAAAATATCAAAGTTATTTATAATAACTTAACATATTTTTAAAGTACTACTATTACCCTTAAATGTTTTATAAACATTTAAAATCATTTTAAATAATTACCATTCATATTTAAATATTAATGTACTAATTATCAAAATATTAAAAGTCATTAATTATAACTTAAAATATTTTTAATTTAATTATATCATTTTAAATGATTTTTAAATCAATAAAATCATTTTAAAACTATTTATTTAATATAATTGTTAAATAAATTTAATATCATTAATATTAAATTAATATCATTAATATTGAATTATTAATGAAATTATCCTTTAAATATTAAAAGTTATATTTTATAACTTAAAATATTTTTAAACACCTTAATTTCATTTGAAATGATTTTTATAATATTAAAATCATTTTTAAACTAAGTTATTTAATATAATTATTAAATAATTCTAATATCATTATTAATGAAATTTACCTTTAAATATTTAAAGTTATATTTTATAACTAAAAATATTTTAAATACCTTATTATTATTCAAAATGATTTTTAATATAATCAAATCATTTTTAATTAATTTATTTAATGCATTTATTAAATAACTTAATTATCATTAATATTAATTTATTAATAAAATTTATCACAAAATATTAAAAGTCATTAAAAATAACTTAAAATATTTTCTTCTATCATAATATAATTTTAAATAATTTTTTAAGTATTAAAATTATTTTTAAATAATTAATTTAATATAATAATTAAATAAATTAAATACCTTTAATATTTAAAAAATATTAAATATTTATGAAATATATAAAAAATTATTAAAAACTAATTTTCAGACTTTAAAATAATTTCTAATAATTTAATTTGTATATTTAATAATTAAAAACTAATTTTCTCTATTTATTTAATAAAATAATAAATTTTAGAAATAAATTGTCGCTAAAGACTTCCTATAGCGACAGAACCGTCGCTATAGGTGTTCTTCATGTTCTTGACAAAACCCAGAACATTTATGTCAGTTATCAAGTTGCCTACTTTGACTAAGATTTCTGATCAGATCATGATGTTTCTGGGCTATCTATTGATAACTGTTTGTAGAACAAATGTAATACTACATGATACAACAACAATCATGATCATACAATACATAACAAAGGAGATCTGGGCATCTAAAGTGGTTGTCAGAGCTTTTCTTCATTTCTTGGTTACCCAGAAATGAAGAACAGTTCGACTGCCCTTCTTTGGGCTTCCACAACTTGTGATTTGCGTGATAGTTTTGTGATTTAAAACTTTTAGTGTATAGCCAACATATAAGAGAGTAGATCTATAACATAAAACCGATCTAACAACAACAGATTTAACTGTTATGATCCGGTCAAACCATGTCAGTCGACATGTTCATATGTTTTCTGGGTTTCCCGGAAAAGAGAAAACGCTTCGACACTGCTCGAATTTATTGATTCACAATAATCACCCAATTTAATGTTTAGGAGATTTTAAGGCATAAACATGCATGTAGTCCATATACAAGACTGCAATATATATGGATTGTGACGCCTCCAAAATAGGTATACATCACCTATCTTGAGTCGCCAAATACATGGTACAAAATTCAAATACAAACTTAATTATACAACATGAGCTGTGAGTTCTAATACAAATATTGTCTTCTAGACAGTATTCAAACTCAAAATACGACAAAACATAATCTGAGAGTTTTAACACGAATATTGTCATCTAGACAATATCCACACTCAAATTCAATCTTATTACATTTATTATCACACTATTTCATAGAATAGTGAGGACTACTAATGCTATCATCTGGACCGTCACTCCATTCCCTGACTAGTCCCTGCTACGTTCTCATTTCCTGAAGAGAACAATGAAAGCAAAAAGGGTGAGCTCAACTAGCCCAGTAAGAAATATTATGACTAAGATAATGCAGAATAAATTATCGTTAGCCTTCAACAGTGTTAAACTGATACAATATAACAAACATCAAGTTTAACGGCAGCGGAACAAGCAATCCATTAGAAGAGTCAAGTAGAGAATAAAATCTACTAACTTCTATGATTTAAAAGGTTTTTCATCACTTTTATCGCTGAAACTCAACTTAATAAATAATCCACATCATCAAATCATCCTTGCACTACAGCCAAGGATATTCTTTAGTATCATGACCACGAATTATCCATGCACTAAGGGCTAAAGATAATCATGTTTTCATCAATGGTCCTGATCATGCCATAAAATAATTCATCTTTGTACTCTTGGCCGAAGAGAATCCATAGCCATAATCATACCAAAAACTGTCCATCAATGCACTACGGGCCAATGAGGACGTTTTCCACATCATTTGTAATATTACGGTCATGATTATACCGAATAATCCCTAGTCATAATCATACCAAGTCCATCTATGCACTACAGGCCACAGATGACTTTCAACATAATATAAACATGAGAATGATGACAATGATATAAGAATCCAATAAAACAAGTTCAAGAATTAATTTATCCAGGAACTAATAACGTCCAAATTGTCAACATGATACTTCTTTGTAGAGTAAAAATTCAAGAATGCTCAGAAGAATATTTTCATGAAAAGATACTGGATGAAGCACAAATATCAAGGATATTCCATTAATTTCATGGAGTATAGAAATCAAAACTTTAACTAACTGAGTATAATTAAGAATGGAATAACAAAAGAAATCACCAGGTATGCGATAGACCGCACAGACAAGTTATTCCAACAGAATAATAAATAACGTATTCAAAGTCAATGCGTAACGCACGATGAGGATATTCCAATGAAATAATAAATAACGGAACCAGGTCAGGCAAAATTTGCACCAACAGGATGTTCCAAAAGAATAATAAATAACGGAACCAGGTCAGCGTAAACGCACAGACAAGATATTCCAATAGAATAATAAAGAATGGAATAACAGAATGATTTCACCATGTATGCGGTACTTCGCATAGACAGGTTATTCCAATATAATGATAAAGAATGGAATAATAGAAGAATTTCACCATGTATGCGGCACTTCACATAGACAGGTTATTCCAACATAATAATAAAGAATGGAATAATAGAAGAATTTCACCAAGTATAGGGTAGCCCGCGTATACAGGTTATTCCAATAGAATAATAAAGAATGAAATAACAGAAGTTCTCTTCATGAATACGAAAGAAATAATACCCCTTACGAGTAAAACAAATAATATCCCTTACCTTATAAAGAAGAGTACTCCGACGGGTAGGGCAGGGATATACTTGAAGAAACTTGCACTATGCTCAAAGCTTTCTTAAACTCTAAAAAAAATACGCTCAAGATTATAAAAGAAGAATTCTCTCTACAGTTCTCTCTCTAGAGTTTCAGTGAATTCGTAAGAAATAATGAAGGAATGAGCTTCTATTTATAGGAGAATGGACTGAATAGTAACTACTTCATGAACGGTCCAGATTGATTTACTTTTAAACGGACGATCCATATTGATTTACTATGCAAGATTAATAAAATATTCTAATAAAACAAAATCTTTTAAATAAAATATAATATATTCTATTTATAATCTAATAAAACGAATAACTTTATAAAAGTATTACATTTTATATAAAAAAGATTTTACTATGCAAATACTATGCAGCACTATGCAAATACTATATGATAATAAAATATAATATATTCTATTTATAGTCTATTAAAATGAATAACTTTATAAAAGTATTACATTTTATATAAAAAGATTTTACTATCGCAAAAACACTATCGTAATAGAATATAATATATTGTATTTATAGTCTAATAAAACTAATAACTTTATAAAAGTATTACATTTTATATAAAAAGCTTTTCTGTTTTATTACATTAATAATACTAATAAAACAAAACTTCATCATCATTATTATAATTCACACTATTAATCGACCGAATCGCTCCTCGGAAAGAGGGGCTTTCTAATAAGGATTTCTCCTATTAGCGCCAATGATTAGGTGACCAAACCTCTCCTCGCGTAACTTCTGTACATCGTTAATATTGCAAATAATAATATTAATAACTCAATCATCTCAATTATTGATTTAATAATATATAAAATATTGACAATAATTGAATCAAATAACGTGAGATACTATTCAACAATTACTGAATCAATAATTGAACAAAACTGAGTGACTTCTCACGTAAGCATCAATAATCAATACCGTGTGCTACTATACAACCACGCGTATTCCTGTACTTTTAACACTGAGTGTTTCAACAGTTTTAACGGTAAAACTTCCGCCGTTATTTTCATAAAAATATTTTTGTCGTTTTCTCAATTCGACAATAATTACATTGTATAGGGTCCACCAATGATTGTCATTGTCGTTAATATTTCCCGACCAATCGAATATAATATAACAACTTGCATACTTTGCAAAATTTATAAATATTACCCACAACTATAACATTATATTAAATCCACACCATAATATTCAAAAAAATATTTCGAGAAATTTAAATCTTTATTCGTAAAATTTGGGATTTTACATGGATGCAACAAAAACAACAAACAAATAACAACCAGTAAGATCAAAGGCCATGAACTCGCTGTCAGACCGATCTGGGGAAATCTGGGTTACCCAGAAATCTGCCGGTCAACGTGGTTTGACCACGAATAACTTGAAATCTGTTCATGTTCTGACCTTGATACAAGTTCCATTTTAAAGATCTCATAGCATACTACAGGATCAAAGCTTAAAATAACCAAAAACATAAACAGGTAATGATTTACAGGGTCTAACATTACGTTGTCAGACACAAAATTTTTTTTCCCAGATTTTTGAAAATTTCAATTTTGAGCACTTAGGTGTTATGGATCTACAAGATACCAACCCAGATCACTTAAATAGACTACAAAAAACATGTTTTAACATAAAATCATAACATCTAACATAGAAACTGAGATCAGATTTCAAGTCAAGGTTTATACCTTCTATGATCAAATTCTGATTCAAGGCTTCTGATTTGGTAGTGGTGTTAGTGGGGCTTGAGTTTGGGACTGGTAAGCTAATATTTTTCGTGGGTTTGGAGAGAGAGAGGGTTGGTTGAGCATTGGTTGAACAAATGGGCCAGAAAATGAACTTTTTTTCTCTCTCAATCTATATATATACAAGTCTTAGATGCATGTATTGGCTGATAATGGGGCTGATAGCTGGAGATTTAGTCATATGGGGTTAGTGAGAGTTGGTAAACAACTCAAGATTTAGCAAGATTTGCAAGCAATCTAATAAAAAAAATGTGTAAAGAATATTTTAGTCTTTTTTCTTGCAATTTTAATGGCCACTTTGTCATTTGCCCTAACCCTTAGGGTTTAACCCTTAGGGTTTAACCCTAAGGTTTAGTACAATGCATTTGTAGGATTTCTAATTAGGGTTTAAATAAAAATAAATATTAGTTTCCTAAAAAAAATGTAATTTAAAGATTACTAATTATAATTAGTTTTCTAATTATATTACTTGAACATTTAGGGTTTAAAGTCCACTAATTAGCATTAGGGCTTACAATTTAGAATTAGGGTTTCATTTTAACAAATTAGGGTTACTAATTTAGAAATTAGGGTTCTAACAATTAGGGTTTTCAAATATTAATTAGGGTTTCTCTAATTAACATTAAATTCTATAATACACAACATAATTCATATAACACAATTACCACACCGTCTTGAACTCGTATTTAACTTTTGAACTAGGGTTTAGCAAATTAATATTAGGGTTTCGCACAGTAAACAAGATTTTTCTACTGTCACAATATAATTGACCAATTACCAGTCTATGCAAACACAGTACATATTTCTAATACTGAATTAAAAAATTAATATTATAATATATTTTTATTCCTTATTACAATTCCAGAATTAGAATTTGGATTCCATATCTGATTTATCTTGCCTATATAACATTATTAATTAAGTTAAAAATGATTAACTTAACTAATCTAAAATAAATTCATATAATAAAATAAAATAATTATTATAATAATTTTAATAATCATTTCATATATTATTTGAATAATATATAATTATATCTTCATGGAAAATAATTAATAAAAATATTTCTACTATAAAATTAATTATTATAAGAATATAATTTATAATGATCAATAATCTAAAAATAAAATTATTTGTAATTATTCATGTAATAAATATATTTTTATTTATCACATAAATACGTGCGCTTTGACTTACACATATTCCCCATATTTATATTTTAAATAATAATAAAAAAATTTATACGCATAATTTCTAATTTAGTTATACAGAAAATATCAGGTTATTACAAATACAAACTTAATTATACAACATGAGCTGAGAGTTTTTACACGAATATTGTCTTCTAGACAATATCCAAACTCAAATAGAGTCCTCAATATATTTATTGTCACACTATTTTATAGAATAGTGAGGACTACTATAACACTATCTCGGACCATCACTCCGTTCCCCGACTAGTCCCGGCTACGTTCTCATTTCCTGAAGAGAATAATGAAAGCAAAAGGGTGAGCTCAACTAGCCTAGTAAAAATATTATAACTAAGATAATGCAGAATAAATTATCATTAGTCTTCAACAGTGTTAAAACTGATAAAATACAATAAACATCAAGTTTAACTGCAGCGAAACAAGCAATCCATTACAAGAATCAAGTAGAGTATGATATCTACTATCTTTTATGATTTAAAAAGTTTTTCATCAATTTTATCGCTGAGACTCAGTTTAATAAATAAACCACATCATCGAATCATCCATGCACTACGGGCCAAGGATATTCATGTAATCATCAATGGTCATGATTATATCGAATAATCCCTGGTCATAATCATACCAACAACGGTCCATCAATGCACTACAGGCCAATGAGGACTTTTACCACATCATTTGTAATATTATGGTTCACGATTATACCAAATTATCCATGGTCATAATCATACCAATCAACAGTCCATCTATGTACGTAAGCCAAAGATGACTTTCATCATAATATAAGCATGAGGATGATGACAATGATATAAGCATTAATCAAAAGAAATCAAGGATAAATTTTAAAGACTTTAAATTTATCTAGAGTTTAAAAATATCTAAATTGTCAACATGATACTGCTTTGTGGAATAAAATTCAAGAATAATATTCATGTATCAAAAATAATTTGGACAGAAAAGAAATATATTTTTCAGGTGAATAGTACCCTAGGAATAGTACTTCGGGAATAGTACCTCGTGAATAGTACTCTGACATGAAAAGTGCCCCAAATACCCGAGTGAATAGTAACTGGGTGAATATTAACTCATAAATAGTAACTCGTGAATAGTACTCCGACATGAAAAGTGCTCCGAATACCCGAGTGAATAATATTTGAGTGAATGGTAACTGGGTGAATAGTAACCCATAAATAGTAACTCATGAATAGTATTTCGGTATGAAAAGATCAATAATTATCAAGAAAACTTATAATAATATTTTCATGAAAAGATACCGGATGAAGCGCAAATATCAAGGATATTCTACTAATTTCACGGAGTATAGAAGCAATACTTTAACAAAATGAGTGTAGAATTAGGAATATGAAACGAAATAATATTACTCACATACTACAGAGTATGGAAGAAAATATTATTTCTACGAATACTAAAAAATATAATATCCCTTACCTCAGAAGAAGACTGGATACTGGAATAGTGAGGTTGCAGACTTCTCTTCTTCCTTCTCTCTATAGCTTCTCTCTCTATAGCTTCTTTCTCTTGCAAGTATTATCAAACTTGCACCACCTCCCCTAACAGTACATGCATGTAAATTAATAGTACACACATGTGAACAAATATTTATAAGCATGTGAATTAATAGCAATTAATTGCTCATTTATCCGATTAATTACCCGATTGGTCAATATAACCTCCAAAAATCAATTATTATCGAAATAAATGTCAATTTCCACTAACACTAATAATCTCAACATAATGGAACTATCAAATTCATCTTTAATCAACATGAACTTATTCATCATTATTATTATAACTCACAATATTTAACAACCAGATCATTCCCAGGAAAGAGGGGGCTTTTCGATAAGGATTTCTCCTATCATTGCCGCAATTAGGTGACCAAACCTCTCCTCGATGTAACTTTCTGAACATCGTCAATATTGCAAATAATAATATGAATAACTTTATCGTCTCAATTATTGATTTAATAATATAGAATATTGATACTGTGACAATAGTTGAATCAATAATATGAGAGATATTATGCAGCAATTACTATAGTAATAATTGAGTATAACTGAGTGACTTCTCACGTAAGCATCAATAATCAATACCGTGTGCTACTATGCAACCACGCCAGACATCATTCTTACTTTAACACCGGCGCTTCAACAGTTTAACGGTAAAACTTTCGCCGTTATTTTTATAAAAAGATAATTTTATCGTTTTCTAACTATGACAATACTTCCGTTGTGGGGTCCACCAATAATTGTGCTGTTGTACGAATATTCCCCGACCAATCGAATATTATATAACCACTTGCTTACTTTGCAAAATTTGAAAATATTACCCACAACTATAACATTATATAAAATCCACACAATAATATTCAAAAATATATTTTGAGAAAAATTATTTTTTATTCATTAAAGTTGGGGTCTTGCAACCTCCCCTTCTTATGAAATTTCACCCTCGAAATTAGGGTACGTACCTGGTATGTCGAAGGGGTGAGGATACCTTGACTTTATTTCAGATTCTAACTCCCAGGTCATTTGTAACAACCTGGGTCAAATCCCCAGTCCAGAACAAATCTTGGGTCAAATCCCAAGTCCGAATCGAATCAAATCCATCAAAATAAGGCCTCAAACTACTGGCCCAATAGTATCTTCTTGGGTTAACTTAGCCCACCACAAGCTCACCCAAAAAGTCATGACTTGAAGGTACTATTGGTAGTAACTTATTTCCTTAAATGTAGATAAATTTTTCCCTATCTTTCGATGTGGGACTGGGGTGTTACAAACTCCCCCACTTTAAATTTCTGACATCCCCATCAGAACCGATCACACACACAGGCCCAAAGATCTTTGCCTCTCTAGCCATTGTGGGATAATACCGACTGGCTTCGTGTCCCCACCTCCAGACCTCCATCTCTCCATTGTGGGATAATATCACCAGCCTTCGTGTCCCCACCTCCGACAACTCGATCGGATGACCCGACCCAAGCTTTCAAGAGTCGGCTCTGATACCATATGTAACAACCCGGGTCAAATCCCGAGTCCAGAACAAATATTGGGTCAAATCTCAAGTCTGAATCGAATCAAATCCATCAAAATAAGTCCTCAAACTACTGGCCCAATAGTATCTTCTTGGGTCAACTTAGCCCACCACAGACTCACCCAAAAGGTCATGACTTGAAGGTACTATTGGTAATAACTTATTTCCTTATATGCAGACAAATTTTTCCCCTATCCTTCGATGTGGGACTGGGGTGTTACATCATTTCCTCAACATCGTGGTTTCTCCACAAAACTTTAACTTGAGGTATAACTTTGGAGCGTAGAATATAATCATTCTTATCTAAGATTTTAACAGGTACCTCTTCATACGTTAAATCTTCCGCTATCTCGTCCGGTTCTAATTCAATAATGAGGTTCGGGTCTTTCACATATTTACGTAACATAGATATGTGAAAAATGTTATGAACACGAGACATACTTGGCGGTAAGGCGAGTCTATAGGACACAGTTCCTACTCGATCGAGGATTATAAATGGGTCAATGAATCAAGGATTGAGCTTTTCTCTCTTTCCAAATATCATAATTCCTTTCCATGGAGCAACACGTAACAACACATGATCTCCAATATTGAATTCCACGTCCTTTCGATGAAGATCAACATAACTCTTTTGTCGATCTTGTGAGGTTTTTATAAATTGTCGGATCGTTTGAATCTTTTTTGTAGTCATACATACCAACTCCGGTCCCAATAACGTTGCTCCACCACCTCATCCCAGCATACTAGAGAACAACACTTTCTTCCATATAACGCCTCAAATGGAGCCATACCAATACTTGCTTGATAACTGTTATTGTAGGAAAACTCCACCAATGGTAAGAACTTGTCCCAACTTCCTTTGAAGTCAAAGACACAGAGTCTTAATAAATCTTTAAGAGTTTAAATAGTCCTCTTCAACTGCCCGTCCGTTTGAGGATGATATACCGAACTAAATCATAAATCCGTGCTCGTAGCTTTTTGTAAACTAACCCAAAATCTTGAAGTGAATCTTGGGTCTCGATCAGAAACTATGGATACTGGTATACCATGTAATCTTACAATCTCTTTTATGTACATAAGAGCAAGACGTTTAAGTATATAAGTTTCTCGTATCGGTGAAAAATGAGCAGACTTGGTCAATCTATCAACAATGACAAAAATCTCATCTATGCCTTGAGAAACCTTGGGAAGACAAGTAACGAAATCCATGGTAATGTGCTCCCACTTCCATTCTGGAATTTTAAGTGGTTGCAATGGACCTTTTGGAACTTGATGCTCCACCTTGACTCATTGACAAGTTAGACACCTTGAGATAAACCCCACTATCTCTCTCTTCATATTGCTCCACCAAAATGTATGTCAAAGATCACGACACATTTTGGTACTCCCAAGATGGATTGCAAACGGTGTGTTGTGCGCCTCCATCATGATTTTATACTTCAAGTCAGAATCGTTAGGAACAAAAATTCTGGAGTTGACTCGAAGTATTCCTTCTTCATCGATTCTTGCTTTCGGAATAACACCTTCTTGCACTTTCTTCCTCATACGCATCAGCTCCAGGTCTGTAGCTTGAGCAACTTTAACTTTATCGATTAAAGTCAGTTCTACTCGTATATTCGCCATCATCACATGGGTCCCTGGAGTCTTTAACTCTATCTCCATCCTTTGTAAGTCATACAAAATGGGCCTTTGCGTTGACAATATCACACTCGTACCCGCATACGATCTTCTACTGAATGCTTCAGCTACTACATTCATTTTTCCAGGATGGTATTGACTGGTATGATCGTATTCTTTTAATAGCTCAAGCCATCGTCGTTGCCGTATGTTGAGTTCCTTTTGAGTGAAGAAATATTTGAGGCTTTTATGATCCGTATAGATCTCCACCTTCTTTCAATACAGGTAATGCCTCCAAATATTAAGCGCAAAAACGATAGTTGCCAACTCTAGATCATGAGTAGGATAATTAATCTCATATTATTTGAGTTGTCGTGAGGCATAGGCTATGACTTTCCCATGTTGCATGAGAACACATCCTAAACCTTTGCCTAAAGCATCGCTGTTTATGAAAAATCCCTCCTAACTAGATGGTATTGTTAGAATAGGTGCAGAAATGAGTCTCCTCTTGAGTTCTTGAAAACTCTTCTCACATTCCTCGCTCCAATCAAATTTTGTATCTTTCTGAGTCAGCTGAGTTAATAAAGTAACGATCTGAGAAAATCCTTCCACAAATCTCCGATAATAACCAGCTAACCCCAGAAAGTTACGTACTTTGGTCACCGACTTAGGTTGCTCCCAGCTTTGAATTGCTTCAATCTTTGTCGGGTCAACAGATATTCCATAATTTGATATCACGTACCCAAGGAATGCTACTTCCTCAAGCCAGAACTCACATTTCTTTAACTTGGCATATAACTTGTTTTCACGAAGCTTTTGGAGTATCAGCCTCAAGTGTTTCTCATGATCTTCACGGCTTTTGGAGTAAATGAGGTTGTCATTGATAAAGATGACCACAAAGTGATCCAAATATTCCTTGAATACTCGGTTCATCATATCCATGAAGGCAACAGGATAATTATTCAATCCAAAAGACATGACTAGGAATTCGTAATGCCCGTACCGAGTTTTGAAAGCAGTCTTTGGAATGTTATCAGTTTTAACCTTTAATTGATGATATCCGGAATGAAGATCGATCTTTGAAAAGAATTTGGCGCCTTGCAACTGGTCAAACAGATCATCAATTCGAGATAATGGGTACCTATTTTTGATGGTGACATGGTTCAACTACCGATAATACATATAAAGTCGCATACTTCCATCTTTCTTCTTCACGAATAGAACAGAAGCACCCCAAGGAGACATACTAGGACGAATGAAACCGATGTCTAACAATTCCTGTAGTTGGGTTTTTAACTCCTGAAGTTCAATAGGAGCCATTCGATATAGGGCTTTGGAAATGGGTTTTGTACCGTGTCAAAAGTCGACACAAAATTCTATTTCACGTTCTTTGGGGTGGGGGGGTGGGGGGGGGGGGGGGTGGTAGGCCAGGAAGTTCTTCAGGGAATACGTCAGGAAATTTATTAACAATAAAAATATCATTCAAATTTGACGTATTTTTATTTAAATCCGTGACATGGGCTAAGAAAACGTGACATCCATTTTTTAATAAATGAATAGCTTTATGGCTTGATATGACAGTGATTGACTTTAGTGGTTTGGTTGAATTCGTATAATAGGTTGGTTAGGAATATGAAAGCTAACCACCTTACGTAAACAATCGATTTTAGCATGATGATAACCAATCAATCCCAAAAATTACATCAAATGCAAGTATTTTCAAAGAGATAAGATCGACAGGTAACATGTAATTACCGATTTGAATCAAACATGACTTATAAAAAGTGGATGTAATGAAGGTTTCTCCTAACGGAGTTTTAATAAATAAATCAAAGTCTAATTTCTCCGGAGTTATTTAAACGTTGAGCGCAAGTAGGAGAAATAAAAGAATGGGTAGAACCGGTACTAAATAAGGTATAAACTTCGCTAGAGTTTATGATTAGCTTACCCGTGATCACCTCGTTCGGATTCCTTACTTTTTGGGAGGTTACGACAAATGCTCTCCGGTTAACTACCGATTTTTCCTTGTCTGGGACACCCTTTGATGCCTCCATCCCAGTTGGACTTGACTTTGGTGCACGACAAAATCGGGCTAGGTGACATTCTCTTCCACAATTGTAACATGCTTTAGATTGCTGCATAAAGTTTGGACTGATGTGTCCCTCCCCTCTATTTTTGTAACATACGACCGGCGGTCGTTCTCCTTCCTTAACAGTAGGTGCTGGTGCTGATGTCTTTCCATCATTATTGAATCTCTTCTTCTTGAAATTTCCACTTCTATTATCTTGGCCATGATTACCACCAAAGTGGTTACTATTTCTGGCATGTTAATTCCCTCCACGTTTGTTGTCACTGCTTCGATGACTGCTACCACTGGTATTATCGATTTGTCAGCTGCTTTCTGTTAGTTGGGTTGACTCATTATCGCGCTCCAATAACTGAGTGCTATTTACAACATCTGAATACAAACACAGTTTGTGAGAAATTAGGTATTGACGTATCTCAGGTTTCAAACCTCTTAGAAACATCTACATCATGCTCTCCTCATTATCAACCAAGTGGGATGCAAACTGGGACAACTCGGCAAACTTAGCTTCGTACTGTGACACAGTCATAATATTTTGCTCTAGTTTGATGAACTCTACCTCCTTCATGTGACGAATACTTTTGGGAAAGTACTAGTCGTTGAACAGTTCTTGGAACTTCTCCCAAGACATCTTTAGTGCGGCAGGCTGAGTACACTTCACAGAATCCCACAAGTAATCTGTCTCTCCTCGCAACATGAAGGTGGGAAAGGTAACCTTTTGCTCCTCGAAGCATCCCAAGACATCAAATATCTTGGTGATCTGCTTCATCCATGTCTCCGCCTTAAGTGGTTTTGGCTCTCCTAAAAACTCCAGTGGTCCCAGATCCTTGAACTATTTAGAGGTGACCGTTCGAGAGTTGCCAGTGTTTCCACCCGCATTTTGTATAGGAGTCGCTCTCGCCTGATGTTGCATGAATTGCATAAAGCCTCTGAACATCCCATCGTTCATTATTTGATCGGTGTTGTTGTTTACCTAAGGATTATTGTCTTCCTGTTGCACATTATCCCGCGTATTGATTGTTGGTGACTCAACGGTCTCATGTGCTTCATTGCTGATCTCAATATTTTCAGATGTCATTTTCAAACACTGCCACAAAACAAGGGTTAATTGACATGTCACATATTATCCATATACTCTGACCGACCAATTAAATACCAAATAAACTTTGGTAGGTCATACTAGCGAAGGAATTCCCCGTCTCTCCCCTCCTAGTTCTTGTCTCACATCTCAGCCAGGGATCATATCCCTAAGCTTTGATACCAAATGTGACGCCCCAAAAATAGGTATACATCACCCATCTTGGGTCGCCAAATACATGGTACTGAATACAAATACAAACTTAATTATACAACATGAGCTGAGAGTTTTTACACGAATATTGTCTTCTAGACAATATCCAAACTCAAATAGTGTCCTCGTTACATTTATTGTCACACTATTTTATAGAATAGTGAGGACTACTATAACACCATCTCGAACCATCACTTCATTCCCCAACTAGTCCCGGCTACGTTTTCATTTCCTGAAGAGAACAATGAAAGAAAAAGGGTGAGCTCAACTAGCCCAATAAGAAGTATTATGACTAAGATAATGTAGAATAAATTATCATTAGTCTTCAATATTGTTAAAATGATAAAATACAATAAACATCAAGTTTAACTGCATCAGAAAAAGCAATCCATTAGAAGAGTCAAGTAGAGCATGATATCTACTATCTTCTATGATTTAAAAAGTTTTTCATCAATTTTATCGTTAAGACTCAACTTAATAAATAAACCACATCATCGAATCATCCCTTCACTACGGGCCAAGGATATTCATGTAATCATCAATGGTCATGATTATACCGAATAATCCCTGGTCATAATCATACCAACAACGGTCCATCAATGCACTACAGGCTAGAGGACTTTTACCACATCATTTGTAACATTATGATTCACGATTATACCAAATGATCCATGGTCATAATCATACCAATCAATAGTTCATCTATCCACGTAAGCCAAAGATGACTTTCATCACAATATAAGTATGAGGATGATGACAATGATATAAGCATTAATCAAATGAAATCAAGGATAAATTTTAAAGACTTTAAATTTATCCAGAGTTTAAAAATATCCAAATTGTCAACATGATATTGCTTTGTGGAGTAAAATTCAAGAATAATATTCATGTATCAAAAATAATTTGGATAGAAAAGAAATATATTTTTCGGGTGAATAGTACCCCGTGAATAGTACTTTAGGAATAGTACTTCAGTATAGTACCTCGTGAATAGTACCCCGACATGAAAAGTACCCCAAATACCCGATTGAATAATATTTGAGTGAATAGTAACCCGTGAATAGTAACTCGTGAATAGTACTCTGGCATGAAAAGTGCCCCGAATACCCGAGTGAATAATATTTGAGTGAATAGTAACCGGGTGAATAATAACCCGTAAATAGTAATTCCTGAATAGTATTTTGGTATGAAAAGATCAATAATTATCAAGAAAGCTCATAATAATATTTCCATGAAAAGATACTGGATGAAGCGCAAATATCAAGGATATTCTACTAATTTTATGGAGTAAAGAAATAATACTTTAGCAGAATGAGTGTAGAATTAGGAATATGAAATGAAATAATATTACTCACATACTACAGAGTATGGAAGAAAATATTATTTCTACGAATACTGAAAAATTTAACATCCCTTACCTCAGAAGAAAACTGGATACTGGAATAGTGAGGTAGCAGACTTCTCTTCTTCTTTCTCTTTATAGCTTCTCTCTCTATAATTGCTCTTGTGAGTCTTAGTGAATTGGTGAGAATGGAAGAAGAATGAGCTTCTATTTATAGAAAAATATAGTTTCGATAATAACACGTTTTGGGGCTCGAAATATTACAGTATAATACCTTCATCTTTTTCTTCATTTTTAATTTAGTCCTACAAGTATTATCAAACTTGCACCTCCTTCCCAAATAGTACATGCATGTGAATCAATAGTACACACATGTGAACAAATAGTTATAAGCATGTGAATTAATAGCAATTAATTGCTCATTTATCTGATTAATTACCCGATTGGTCAATATAACCTCCAGAAATCAATTATTATCGAAATAAATGTCAATTTCCACTAACACTAATAATCCCAACATAATGGAACTATCAAATTCATCTTTAATCAACACGAACTTATTCATCATTAATATTATAACTCACAATATTTAATAACCAGATCATTCTTAGAAAAAAGGGGGCTTTCCGATAAGGATTTCTCCCTATTGGCGCACAATTAGGTGACCAAACCTCTCATCGACAGAATTTCTAGACATCGTCAATATTGCAAATAATAATATGAATAACTTTGTCGTCTCAATTATTGATTTAATAATATAGAATATTGATACTGTGATAATAATTGAATCAATAATATGAGAGATATTATGCAACAATTACTGTAGCAATAATTGAGTATAACTGAGTGACTTCTCACGTAAGCATCAATAATCAATACCGTGTGCTACTATGCAACCACGCCAGACATCATTCTTTTTTTAACACCGGGTAGTTCAACAGTTTAACGGTAAAACTTTCGCCGTTATTTTTATAAAAAGATAATTCTGTCATTTTCTAACTACGACAATACTTCTGTTGTGGGGTCCACCAATGATTTTGCCGTCGTACGAATATTTCCTGTTAAAACGAATATTCCCCGACCAATCGAATATTATATAACCACTTGCTTACTTTGCAAAATTTATAAATATTACCCACAACTATAACATTATATCAAATCCACACCATAATATTCAAAAATATATTCCGAGAAAAATTATTTCGTATTCATAAAAGTTGGGGTCTTACAATATACATTTGAAATGGGATCCTTATTCTCACTAGCAATTTTTTAATTAGATTTTGCCGAACTATATTAGTGAGGGTAATATAGTTTGATGAAAATAGTGGGAGATACCAAATTAAAACAAGACCTAATTTATTTTGGTAATTAATAAAAGAATGTATGCTAAAATGTTGTTAATTATAAATTTATTTACAAAATTTTACAATGTCCAAAATTACTATCCCTACATAGCATATTAGATACTAAATTAACTGGACCGAATTAAACTGTTTGGTTAAGGAAATTGAGAATAGTTCTCACGGCTGAAAAACTATCTTATGTCCTTAATACGCCTATCCCTACAATAGTTGCAGACAATGCCTCTGAGGAAAAGATTTCTACATTTAAAAAGTGGCAAGATAATGCATAGTTGGCTCAATGCATCATACTCACATCTATGAGTAACGAGCTTCAGCGTCAGCATGAAACTATGGATGCTCCTATTATATTCCTGCACATCAAATAGATGATGGTGAGGAAAGTAGGACTGATAGATATTAGATATCTAAGGAGCTCTTCCGTTCTAGGAGGAACAATGACACTACAATACATATACATGTCCTAAACATGATCAATTTGATTGAACAATTAGGACAACAGGTTTTGTCATGGATGGAGAGTTGAGCCAAGATTTGATCTTATAGTCACTCCCAGACTCCTCACAATTGTTGTGAATTTTTCATATGAACAAGCTAGATATTAGCTTCGATGATTTGATTAACATGTTGAAAAATAATTGAGAGTCACTTTCTAACCAAGAAAGACCAAGTCTTACTGGTAGGGGCTGAAGGATCTTCTAAAAAGAAGAACGATTCAAAGAAGGTAAATAGAAAGGCAAAAATAAAGGATAATAAGAACAAAAATGATATGGATAGCAAAGAAGTTTGCTTCCATTGCAATAAGCCTGGACACTAGAAAGAAATTGTAAGAAGCATCTTATAGAGGCTAACCAGAAGAAGCTTAGTGAAATTTCGGTTACAAATACAATTTTGTTCATGATTTAAAATAAATTTTTCATTAAGTCAAGGTTCTACTTAGATATTGGATACCGACTTTGGTTATCATAAATATAGATTTATGAAGGGACCAAGCAGAAGTAGAAAGCTAAATAAAGATAAGTAATCCTATGTGTGGGAAATGAAGCAAAGGTTGCTGCATTATCCATAGAAACTTATAGTTTAGCATTGCCTATGGGTAAATCTATTAAGTCAATAAATTGTTATTGTATTCTAGTTCTCGTTAGAAATATTATTTCCATTTTGTTGTTGAACAATGAAATCTTTGGTATTATATTTAAGAACAATTGTTGTTCTATTTATAATAATAATGTTTTGTATAGAACTGAAATATTACTTAATGGATTTTGTATACCTGACTTACGTGAAAATAATTTTGCATATTGAACAAATTAGTATAAGAAAAGGAGATGATCATTCAAAGAGTTGAATGTGAGTATTTGCTGA
This sequence comes from Panax quinquefolius, assembly GCA_020205615.1. Classification (NCBI taxonomy): domain Eukaryota; kingdom Viridiplantae; phylum Streptophyta; class Magnoliopsida; order Apiales; family Araliaceae; genus Panax; species Panax quinquefolius. The sequence continues at coordinate 87,611,029 of CM035159.1, read as the reverse complement.
AATATAAGTGTGAATTATTTGAAAAGTTCAAAGAATTCAGAAGTGAAACTAATTGAAAAGTATTAGAATTCTTTGATCAAATCGAGGAAGGAATATTTGTGCAATAAGTTTCTAGATCTTCTCAAATATTTTTCTCACAATGGACGCCTACTACTACGCAATAATTGATTGATGTATCTGAAAGGAAAAATCGTACCTTGTTGGACATGGTGTGCAGTACATAATGATTTTACCGACATTTCAGTATCCTTCTAGGGTAATACTCTAGAAATGGCTGCATATCTACGAAAAAGGTAACCTCAAAATTCGACCCCAAAACTCTATAAGAGTTATGGACAGGGAGGATTCCTAATCTTAAGTATGTTAAGATAAGGGGTTGTCCACCTTAGGTGAAAAGGTTTCAAAGGAATAAGTTTGGGACAAGATTTGACAAGTGCAGATTTATGGGACATCCTAAAGTAAGTTTAGGGTACATATGTTCTATAATCCTACTCAACAAAGGTGTTTGTTATGAAACATGCTGCCTTCTAAGATAAAGGTGTTTATCATTGAAGGGGCTAGTGGGAGGATAATAGATCTTGAAGAGTTCAAGAACCATAAAACACACTATAAGTCAAATAAGAGGAATAGATAGACCTATTGTACCACTATCGAATCGTAAATCTGGAATAGTACCGAAGATACCTAGGAGGTATGGATTCATCATAGATGATGATGATGAGGTACACATCATAGAAGATGATGATCCAGTTATATACGATGAGTTAAGAGTTGTAGACACTCAAAGAAATGGATTGAAGCAAGCTTCTTAAATATAGAACATTCATTTTGATGAGACAATCAAAAGAATTTGATTTTATTAAAAACAAGAATGAACCTAGTGCGTACAAAAGGGTCAGTGGGAGCGTCGTGACATTCCTAGTATTATATGTTGATATACTACGGATAAGGAATGACATACTAATGCTACAATCAGTAAAGATAAAGTTGTCTAAACATTCCTCCATGAATGATTTGAGAAGAGTATCGTAATTGGGGATACAAATATATATATAGATAGATTTAGAAGGATGCTCGGCTTAACCCAAGGAACATATATTTATTTGATGCTAAAGTTTTTTAGCATGGAAAACTCCAAGAGATATCTCATGTTGATGAGCCCTGGAGTGTATCTCTCTTAATAGTCCCCATAGACTCCTAAAATAGAGATCTCATAAGTAATTATCATGTATACAATGAAATATACGAGACCTGATGTTGATCGGTCATATTATTCGAGAAGATCACCAGAAGTAAGGCGGTGAAAAACATCTTAAAGTACTTAACCGACACTAAGGATGTGATTAAAATTTATGGTGGGTCTAAATTAAAACTAGAGGGTTTAACAGACTCAAGTTTTTCAAACAGACCAAGACGACAGAAGATATATTTTAAGGTAAAGTGTTACCTTGAACAGTGGTGCAGTGAATTGGAAAGGTTCCAAACAGCACAAAGTTGCTGGTTTAGTGATAAAGACAAAGTATATAGCTGTAAATGAAGCTGCAAGTTGATTGTTTGGATGAAAAGTTCATTACAGAACTAGGAATAGTTCCTAAGTCTCATCTTGGATCTAAACATTTGTTGTAGCACTTTCATTTGATTATAGGAATCATTGAAAGATGGGAATCATTATAGAGATAATGAACTCTCAAGAACAACATTACATATCTATTAACTAAAGCTTATCCAACACCAGGATAATCGTCACTTAGTGAAGAAGGGTATGAGATACCATGACGATTAACTTTAGTGCAAATGGGAGATTGAAAGTAGTATGCACACAAGCCAATTATGTTTGCTGATAAAGCATATACTTTGTAATAATATTATTCATTTATTAATAAAAGTATTAATTTATTAAAGGCTTTTAATTATCTATATGATGCTGCTTTATAATATGTGATAAACCCATAGTTTTAGGCAATGCTTTTATAATACTGATGATGATCATTCCAATGAGATCTAAATTCTTAGAAAGTGTAAAACTAAAATAGTTCCCAATCGTTAGATTACTAAATTGGGGATTAGTGAATCTTGATATATTGGTACATTCTCTGCTTGCTCATTGGATGAGGATGATTGATCTCATGATCATTTGTGTCGAGGCACTAAAGCAAGTATGTAGGTGCTTATTGGAGAATAAGTACACTGAACGTGGCTCTCTAAGGAATACCTAATGGAGTTTTACTTGTCTGTTAATAGGAATTCCTATAGTGATAGTAGTAAAAGTGATCCTTGGACTTGAGATCATCATAGTATCTTGTATATGATGAATTATACTTTGACTTATTCCTTAAGACCCTTAGGGTATATAAAAGGGTATGCTTGGGTATAATAAGTTGTACATAGAGATAATGTATGATCAATAAAGAATCTACCACTTCTAGTAAAAGAAGAGAAATGTCTTGTGTGATTCGATAAATGACAACGCAGTAGTCCTTGGCCAAGGCATAATGAAATTAGAAAAGGAGTTTTTAATTTACATTATTTGGAGTTGTGCATTTAAGAGTTAAAATACATATAATTAAATAAAATAAGACTTGACAGTAATTCCATGTCTTATATTTAATTGGGACATTGTATGGTGGAAGGATTGAATTGTACGATAACTATTTACTCAAAGGTTCTTTTATATTTAATGTTGAAATCTATATTATCTGGAAAGTCATTAATCGCTAAGGAGGCTTATCCCTATTATAGAATAAATATTATTTATTTAAATAAATTAATAGTTTAATTTATTTATTTAAATAAGATTAGAATTGTTCTAATTGATTTATTCACAACCCATTTAATATGGAGAACCTAAAGGGCCACACCATAAAATGCGAATAATTATTTAAGAAGTTAATGACATAATCGTAATAATAAGTTAAGTATATTTAATTTAATGCATGGTGATAGAATAAATTAAATAGCTTAATATTTATTATTTAATATTTTGGAAATATTAAATATAAATTAATAAGAGGAGTCTTATTATTATTATTACTACTATTATTATTTAATTTCTAAAAGAGTTTGAGAATTAATTAATAAAAGTACTCTCATATATCCTAATAAGATTAGAAGGCTAATTAATTAAAAGAGTTTAATTAATTATTCCTAATAAGATTGGGAGCCTAATTAATTAAAGGAGTTTAATTAATAAAAATAAAACCTAATTCTTTAATTGTTAAGGAGAGTTGCCTACATCTATAAATAAGAGAAGTTTTATTATGGGTGGTGGTTTTGTTAATTTTTTCACAACAAACGTAATTCCAATAGTTGGGACTTGGGAGAGTACACCCTTTTCTATGAGAGATAGAAAAACTAGGGTTTTGCCAAATACACATTTTCTTGAATCTTTCTTCTTCCATGGTGGATCACCTCTAGAGGCCAAACACTTGGGTGGCTAACATTGATCAAAGGAAGGAACCAAACCCGGTGGATTCAAGTTGAACGCGAAAGGATTTGGAGGTGAACTTGTACCTGAGGAAGCTTGAATCTTTAAGGGTATAATTCCAATAATTCTTTTATTAATTATCAAAATAATTTATGTCTTGTTTTAAATTGGTATGTCCCACTATTTTTATCAAACTATATTACCCTCACTTATATAGTTCGATAAAATCTAATTAAAGATTTGCTAGTGAGAATAAGGATGCCATTTCAAATGTATATAGCCTTGTGGTGACACAACAAACTATATATAAATAAATAGGTAGACAACTCTTGTCAATTACATCATCCTATAACTCCTTTTATTTTGCCTCTTAGATTATTTTGATCAAGTGGCGGCACATTCGAATAAAAATTATCTAAGTTAAGTCCAACCTAGCACTCCATATATTCAAAAAAGAAAAATATTATCCTTGTGGTGACACAACAAAACAATATTGTTCAATTTTCTTTATAAGCATCAAATATGATAACATTAACATCTCAAAAAATTAAGATAAGCCTTGTGCTGACACAATAAACTTATAATAATTAATTGATACTCTATTATTTTTTATCATACTAGAAGGCGACGTTCGATATTCCAAATATCTTTAAACGATTAGGACTTAATATAAAATCTTTGAGGGGTTTGTTATTATTTGTCTCATCTTGTTTAGCGCGCGCGCGCACACACACACACACACACACACACACACACACACACATATATATATATATGTATAGTATAAGCATGCACATATAGAATACTATATTCTATCCGGATTGATTATGGACTTTATTCTAGTTTGGTTCAGTGGAGCCACCAAGTGAACCAAAAGGTCAAACCTTGGGTGCAAAAATTAAATTTAAATATAACTATTACATTTAAACCTGGACTCCATTATAAACGGGTTTTCAAGCGCTCCTTGCTCTTTGATCTCCAATTCTTCAAAATTAATTCTAACTATTCCTATTATAAAACTATTTAAAATAAATAAAAACCATGATCAACAGTCAAGGGGAAGTAAATAGGAAGGAGATAAAATTTACATTAAGAAAAATTAGAGAAGACGAGGTACGTAGACCCCATTTAATAAAATCCATACATTCAAGCATCCAACTAAAAAAAAAATATAATCACATTGGTCAATAGTCCATAATCAATCCAATTTATTATCATACACATCACCATATGCATTAATAAATAACATTCATCTCATGAATAATAAACATTCAATATATATAAATAGTTACCGTACAATTCAATCCTTCCATAATACAATGTCCCAATTAAATATAAGACATGAAATTACTGTCAAGTTTTATTTTATTTAATTATATGTATTTTGACTCTTAAATGCTTAAATCCAAATATTGCAAATTAGAAACTCCTTTTCTAATTTCATTATGCCTTGACCAAGGACTACTGGGTTGTCATTTATCGAATCACATAGGACATTTTTCTTTTTTTACTAGAAGCGGTAGATTCTTTATTGATCATACATTATCTCCATACCCAAGCATACCCTTTGTTATACCCTAAGGGTCTTAAGGAATAAGTCAAAGTATAATTCATCATACACAAGATACTATGATGATCTCAAGTCCAAGGATCACTCTTACTACTATCACTACAGGAATTCCTATTGAGAGGCAAGTAAAACTCCATTAGGTATTCCTTAGCGAGCCACATTCAGTGTACTTATTCTCCAATAAGCACCTACATACTTGCTTTAGTGTATCCGCATAAATGATCATGAGATCAATCATCCTCATCCAATGAGCAAGCAACATATGTACCAATCTATCCAGATTCACTAATCCCCAATTTAGTAATCCAACGATTGGAAACTATTTTAGTTTAAGCTTTCTAAGAATTTATATCTCATTAGAATGATCATCATCATTATTCTAAAAGCATTCCTTAAAACTATGGGTTTATCACATATTATAAAGCAACATCATGTAGATAATTAAAAGCCTTTAATAAATTAATACTTTTTATTAATAAATGAATAATATTGTTACAAAGTATATGCTTTATCATCAAACATGATTGGCTTGTGTGCATACTACTTTCACTGAGCCCTATTCACAACATCTGAATACAAGTAAAGTTTGTGAGAAATGAGGTATTGACGTATTTCGGGTTTTAAACCTCGCAAAAACATTCGTGTCATACGCTCCACATTATCTACCCAATGGGATATAAACCGGGATAACTCCGTAAACTTAGCCTCGTATTGCGATACGATCATATTGTTTTGCTCCAGCTTGATGAATTCCACCTCCTTCATGTGGTGAATACTTTCGGAAAAGTACTTGTCGTTGAATAATTCTTGAAACTTCTCCCAAGACATCTTCAATGTGGCAGGTTGAGTACGTTTTACAGATTTCCACCAAGATTTGTCTCTCCTCGCAACATGAAGGTGGTAAAGGGAACCATTTGGTCCTCGGAGCATCCTAAGACTTCAAATATCTTGGTGATCTGCTTAATCCACGTCTCTACCTCAAGTGGTTCTGGCTTTCCCAAAAACTCTGGTGGTCCCATCTCCTTGAATTGCTTAGCGGTGACCATCCGTGAGTTGCCAGTGTTTTCACCTGCATTTTGAACAGGAGTTTCTCTTGCTTGGTGTTGCATGAATTGCAGAAAGTTCTTAAACATCCAGTCGTTCATCATTTGGTCGGTGTTGTTATTTACCTGAGGATTATTGCCTTTCTGATGCACATTATCCTAGTTATTGATCGTTGGTGACTTAACGGTTTCATGTGCTTCATTGCTCATCTCAACATTTTTAGATGCTATTCTCAAACAATGCCACAAAACAAGGGTTAACTAACATACCACCTATAGGTATACATAACCCATTCTGAGTCGCCAAATACATGGTACAAAATTCAAATACAACTTAATTATACAACTGTCATACAAAATACGACAAAACATAAGCTGAGAGTTTTAATATGAATATTGTCTCGTAGACAATATCCAAAATCAAATGGATTCCTCATTATAATTATTATCACACTATTACATAGAATAGTGAGGACTACTATAACCACCAGCTTGGACCATCACTCCATTCCCTGACTAGTCCCAGCTATATTCTTATTTCCTGAAAAGAACAATGAAAACAAAGGGTGAGCTCAACTAGCCCAGTAAAGAATATTATGACTAAGATAATGTAAAATAAATTATCGTTAGCCTTCAACAATGTAAAACTGATAGAATATAATAGACAACAAGTTTAACTGGAGCGGAACAAACAATCCATTAGAAGAGTCAAGTAGAGCATGAAATCTATTATCTTCTATGATTTAAAAGTTCAGCATCAATATTTTATCATTGTAACACAAATCAATAAATAATCCACATCACCGAATTATCCATGCACTACAGGCCAAGGATATTCGTTAGTATCACATCCACGAATTATCCATGCACTACGGGCCAAGGATATTCGTTATTATCACCAGTGGTCATGATCATGCCAATAACTGTCCATCAATTCACTATGGGCCAATGAGGACTTTTACCACATCATTTGTAATATTACAGGTTATGATTATACCGATACATAGTTCCTAGTCATAATCATACCAATCAACAGTCTATTTGTGCACTACGGGCCAAAGATGACTTTCATCACAATATAAGCATGAGGATGATGACAATGATATATAAATTCAATCAAACGAGATCAATGATAAATATTAAAGATTTATAATTCAATTTATCAAGAGTTTAAGAATGTCCAAATTTTCAACATGATAACTACTTTGTGGAGTAAAATTCAAGAATAATATTCATGTAAAAATAATTTGGACAGAAAAGAAATTAATTTTTGTCATGAATAGTACCACGGGTGAATAGTACCTGAGTGAATAGTACCTCGTGAATAATACTTCATGAATAGTACCCCGTGAATAGTACCCCGGTATAAAAAGATTAAAATTTAACAAGAATGTTCAGAAAAATATCCTTATGAAACGATAATAGATGAAGCGTAAATTTCAAGGATATTCTACTAATTTCAAGGAGTTTGGAAGCAATACTTATTAACGTAAGTGTATAATTAGGAATATGAAACGAAATAATATTACTTACAAACTACAGAGTATGGAAGAAAATATTATTTCTTACGAATATTAAACAAAAATAATATCCCTTACCTTAAAAAGAGAGTACTTCTGACTGGTATAGCAGGGATATTCTTGAAGAAAACTTGTACTATTTTTTACACTCAAAGCTTTCTTAAACTTAAAAGAAATACGCTCAATATTATAGAAGAAGAATTATCTGATTCTGGTGTGATTTTCATTTCTAAACTAAGCATCCTATTTATAGGAGAATGATAGGATACTATTTGAATTAGAAAATCACAGGTGAACAGTCGAAGAAAATCACGAGCGTTTGGCTAAAAATTTTCTGATTTATATGCTGCACTATACAGCACTATGCACAATAAAATATAATATATTCTATTTTATATAAAAAAACAAAATTTATATAATATATATATATATATAATAAAATAAAACTGAGAAAACTTTCTACTAATGATTTTGAAAAATAGGTAAGTGGGGGTCCATGCAATAAGCCAAATTTATAACAAATACTTCATAAAAATCTCCTCTATTTATCTCAATTCACTTGAATTTACTAAACAAATTTTTAACAATATTCATCATTAATATTATAACTCACAATATTAACAACTAGATCATTCCCAGGAAAGAGGGGGCTTTCTGATAAGGATTTCTCCTTATTGGCGCACAATTAGGTGACCAAACCCCTTTCCTCGACAGAACTTTCTAGACATTGTCAATAATGCAAATAATAATATGAATAACTTTGTCATCTCAATTATTTATTTAATAATATAAAATATTGTGCAGATGATACTGTGACAATAATTGAATCAATAATGTGAGATACTACGCAACAACTACTGTTGCAATAATTGAGTATAACTGAGTCACTTCTCACGTAAGCATCAATAATCAAAGATATTGTACAATACCGTGTGCTACTATGCAACCAATGCCAGATTATTGTACTTTTTTCATCAATGTATTTCAACAGATTAACGATAAAAAATTTTGCCGTTATTTTTATAAAAAGTTATTTTGTCATTTTTTAACTCCGACAGTAATCCGTTGTGGGGTCCACCAATGATTGTGCCATCGTACGAATATTCTATGACCAAACAAATATTTCCCGACCAAACAAATATTTTATGACAACTTGCTTATTTTACAAAATTTGTAACTATTACCCACAACTATAACATTATATCAAATCCACACCTTATTACTCAAAATGATATTTAGAGAAAATTAAATATTTATTCATAAAAGTTGGGGTCTTACAAAATAGCTTAATATTTATTATTTAATATTTTGGAAATATTAAATATAAATTAATAAGAGGAGTCTTATTAATATTATCACAATTACTATTATTTTTAATTTCTAAAAGAGTTTAAGAATTAATTTAATATAAGTACTCTCATTTATTCCTAATAGGATTAGTAGGCAAAAATAGTTAAAGGAGTTTAATTAATTATCCCTAATAAGATTAGGGAACCCAATTAATTAAAGGAATTTAATTAAATAAATAATACCTTATTTTAATTAAATAAGGTTACCTAATATCTTTATAAGATGAGTCTTATATCAGATATCAAATATACGTGATTCCAATAGCTGGAGAGTACGCCCCATTTTTCTATAGAGATAGGAAAAACTAGGGTTTGAGCCAATACACCCTTACTCTTGAAAATTCTTCTTCCTTGGTGGATCACCTCTAGAGGTCAACACTTGGGTGGATAACATTGATCAAAGGAAGGAATCTACCCGGAGATTCATGGAGATCGCGGAGAAGTAGGAGTTGAACCCGTACCTGTGGAAGCTCGTATCTACAAGGGTATAATTCCATAACTTCTTGTTCTTCGTTTTAATTAATAATATGCATAAAAGAAGATCCGGGTAATTGGTTTGTGAAAATTTTTAAAATCAAATTTTATTTTGCTTCTGCTAATTTTGCAATTTGATTGCTACTTTGATTTTCACAAAACCTTACAAGATATTCCTCTTAAGTGATGGAATTGGACCGTATGATTCCTTAAAGTCCTAAGTGGCCTTTTTATAAATATCGTAAAGTAGATCTACACTTGATAGTTCAAAATAACACTAAGATATTCCTTTGAAAAGAGTGAATTATCTGAACAAGATTTGAAAATCTAAGTGATCTATCGAAAGTATTTATATAAATATCAATTGTGAAACTATAAATTTTGTCATACTTAGGCACCGAGGCTAGGGAGATATTCCTCTTAAGTGAGAGAATCAGACTGTATGATTTCTCAAAGTACTAAGTGACTTTATTTATAACCATTCACATAATAGATAAAATATTATCATATATTCTCTAAGTTAGACAAATATATTTGTTATATCAAGTACTGTTTAACTAATTAAATTATTATACTTGAGAATTATTGTTTAAATTGATTTATTTATTTAATAACAAGTATTTGAACATAAAGTCATTCTTACAAAACTTATTAGAAAATATCTAAAATTAACTTTGTTTAAATTTATAGAAACACATTTTTTATTATAAAGAATAAATAATTCTTGCTTATATAAAAGCATCTTTTTAACTAACTTTTAAATTGATTTATTTTCTTATTGAAGAAGCACTTTTTCACACAAAATATAAAAGTTATTTAAACTTTTATAATTGTGCATAATTTACTTATAAAGAAGCATATTTTTTTAAGTATAAAAGTCTTTGAAACTTTTATAAATATTCTTGCTATTTAATTGATATCTGCTTATTTAAGAAGCACATTGCTGTAAAATCTTTTGTAAAAAGAGAAAGTTAGAGTTAGTTTATTTTATGTACCTGTGAAAAAATGAGTAATTCTTCGACCAAGATAAGAGTCTTAGAGAGGTCAGATGGGAGTTGGGTCTCTAGTGGACATGTGAGGTGAGGAAGAGGTTGTTGTTTGAAGACCAGATCATAGAATAAAACTAAACTCAAAAGAAGTACAACTAAACTTAAGAATGGAGCTGGGAGCTTGCTGTCCAAGAAAGAATAGTTGAGAATAGTTAAAAGTTTGTTTATAAAACTTTGTAAAGGTTTCTCCGCCTATTGAAAGAGTTTTTATTACAAGAAGTAATAGGATATCAATTCCTGGAGAGGAGCATGAGACTGGACTCTCCAGGACTTAGCAACATACCCGGGATTTATGTTGTGAACCAGATAAATCTTTGTGCATTGTGTGATTAAATTTTTATCGTCTTGCATATTAATTTCTAACACTGCAAATTAATTATCTAAAAATTGAAAATAGCCTAAAATAATTTTTAAATCTGTAATAATCTATTCAAACCCCACTTCTAGATTATTATTGGACTTTCACTCTATATTCAATGGGTTTTTTAACATTTCGCGAGGTAAATCTAGTCTTATAGTAAAATCATCAGACATAAACGAACAGGTAGCTCCCGAATCAAATAATACATATGCTTTTATATTATTGATCAGAATAATACTTAAAACCACTTCCTTTGATGCTACAACGTCTTGCACAGTCATAATAAATGTACGAGCTGTCGGCTTGCTTTGCTGCACTGGTCCTTCATTGGTAAACTTTCTATTACTACCTGTGTTGCCGCTTTCTCCATCATTACTCTTTTTCAATGGAAAGTCCTTGAATTGATGACCTTTTTTTCTGCACAAAAAACATCCTCCTTTTTTAGGTTTGGGAAAGATTGGAGCGATATGCCTTTCTTGACTGCAATTATATCACACATTTTTCCCCTCCATACATTCCCCAATATGATTCTTTCCACACTTACTACATGCCTTCTTCTTCTGCTGTGAATTCCCTTGTTGGTTCCTTGAACTATTGCCACTGTTGTTATCCCACTTGTGCTTGTTGTTGTTACTACCGCCACTGCTGACATTCTTTTTCTGACCTTCATTCTTTTTCTTATTTTTCTCCCGATTATACTTTGATATTACTTCACTTCCTCCTTTTGCAATGATTGATTTTTCTAACAGAGTCAAAAATGAATCAATCTATAACATTGATACCTTATTGAATATTCACTACTTCAGTCCGTTCTTAAAATGCCACGCCTTTCGTTCCTAGGTGTCAACTTGATGTGGAGCGAACCTTGATAACTCGTTGAATTTGGCGGCGTATTTCGAAATTGACATGTTCTAATTCAATAATGTGGTTTGGGTCTTCCACATATTTACGTAATATAGATATGTGAAAAACGTTATAAAAATGAGACATACTTGGCGGTAAGTGAAAGTATTATGCGCACAAGCCAATCATGTTTAATGATAAAACATATACTTTGTAACAATCTTATTCATTTATTAATAAAAGTATTAATTTATTAAAGGCTTTTAATTTTCCACATAATGCTATTTTATAATATGTGATAAACCCATAGTTTTAAGCAATGCTTTTAGAATAATGATGATGATCATTCTAATGAGATCTAAATTCTTAGAAAGCTTAAAACTAAAATAGTTCCCAATCGTTGGATTACTAAATTGGGGATTAGTGAATCCAGAAAGATTGGTACATACATTGCTTGCTTATTGGATGAGAATGATTGATCTCATGATCATTTGTGTGGAGACACTAAAGCAAGTATGTAGGTGCTTATTAGAGAATAAGTTCATTGAATGTGGCTCGCTAAGGAATACCTAATGGAGTTTTACTTGTCTGTTAATAGGAATTCCTGTAGTGATAGTAGTACAAGTGATCCTTGGACTTGAGATCATCATAGTATCTTGTGTATGATGAATTATACTTTGACTTATTCCTTAAGACCCTTAGGGTATATCAAATGGTATGCTTGGGTATAATAAGTTGAACATGGAGATAATGTATGATCAATAAAGAATCTACCGTTTCTAGTAAAAGAAGAGAAATGTCCTATGTGATTCGATAAATGACAACCCAATAGTCCTTGGCCAAGGCAGAATGAAATTAGAAAGGAGTATGTAATTTGCATTATTTGGAGTTGTGCATTTAAGAGTCGAAATACATATAATTAAATAAAATAAGACTTGACAGTAATTCCATGTCTTATATTTAATTGGGATATTGTATGGTGGAAGGATTGAATTGTACGGTAACTATTTACTCAAAGGTTCTTTTATGATTAATGTTGAAATCTATATTATCTGGAAAGTCGTTGATCGCTAAGGAGACTTATCCCTATTGTAGAATAAATATTATTTATTTAAATAAATTAATAGTTTAATTTATTTATTTAAATAAGATTAGAATTGTTCTAATTGATTTATTCATAACCGGTTTAATATGGAGAACCTAAAGGGTCACACCATAAAAGGAAGAATAATTATTTAAGAAGTTAATGACATAATCGTAATAATAAGTTAAGTATATTTAATTTAATCTATGGTGATAGAATAAATTAAATAGCTTAATATTTATTATTTAATATTTTGAAAATATTAAATATAAATTAATAAGAGGAGTCTTATTATTATTATTACTATTATTATTATTTAATTCTAAAGGAGTTTGAGAATTAATTAATAAAAGTAATCTCATATATTCCCAATAAGATTAGGAGGTTAAATTAATTAAAAGAGTTTAATTAATTATCCCTAATAAGATTAGGGAGCTTAATTAATTAAAAGAATTTAATTAATTAAATAATTCCCTATTTTCTAATTATGTTAGAAGGGTAACTGATATCTTTATAAGAGGAGTCTTATATCAGATATCTATATACATAATTCCAATAGTTGGGAGAGTACGTTATTTTTCTATGAGAAATAAAAAAACTAGGGTTTTGCCAAACACCGATCTTCTTGAATTTTTCTTCTTCCTTGGTGGATCACCTCTAGAGGCCAAACACTTGGGTGGCTAACGTTGATCAAAGGAAGGAACCAAACCCGGTGGATTCAAGTTGAACGCGAATGGATTTGGAGTTGAACTTGTACCTGAGAAAGCTCGAATATTCAAGGGTATGATTCTTGTTCTTTATCTTTTCGTTTAATTAATAATTGTTCATAAAGGATGATCCGGGTATATGGTTTGTAAATTTTTAAAACTCTAATTTTTCATGCTTCCGCTTATTTTGTGGAATTTGATTGCGTTCTTGAATATTACAAACCTAACAGTGGCATCAGAGCCAAACCTTTATGCAAATTATTAATTGTTTCGATTTGATATGTATGTTGATATGTGTTTAGAATAATTTAATTGGGCATAATTTTGTTGTATAAAATTTATTTAAAAAAAATTAAATAAAAAAATTAAAAAATAAAAACGCAAATTCGCGATTTCGCTAGATCTTATTCATGGTTAAAGGAGATTCACGGCTTTGGACTTTGGTAGCATCATAGCATGATTACTAATATATATATATATATATATATATATATAATTTTACAATTAAAATAAAATTTTTTTAATCTTAAAATAAAAACTTTATTTTAATTTTAAAATTAGAATTTCATGCTAACTAATTAGAGTTGGAATTGAATTCCATGATAACTAATTAGAGTTGAAATTGGATTCCATATTTTCTTAAATAAAGTAGTTTATTTAGATATTAAATAAGATTTTATATTATTCAAAATAAAGGAGTTTATTTGTGAATAGGAAATAACATCTCGTATTTCCTTAAATAAAGGAGTTTATTTAGATATGGAATAAGATTTCATATTAATCAAAATAAAGGAGTTTATTTGTGAATAAGAAAGAGAATCCGTGTTTCCTTAAATAATTTTTTTACTTGGAATTGATTCCATAATTAATTAAAATAAATGAGTTTATTTTGATTAAAGATTTTGATTAAAATAAAATAGTTTATTTTATTCAAAATAGGATAAATTAAAAATAAAAGTGGTTTATTTTGATGTAAATTTGGATTAAAATAAAGGAGTTTATTTTGACTCAAAATTAGATTTTATACTAACTAAATTTGCCCATTAAATGATATCAATATATATATTGAATGTTTATTATTCATGAGATGAATGTTATTTATTGATGCATATTATGATGTGTATGATAATAAATGGGATTGATGATGGACTATTGACCAATGTGATTGGATTTTATTTTAGTTGGATGCATGGATATATGAGTTTTATTAAATGGGGTCTGCGTACCTCGTCTTCTATAAATTTTTCTTAATGTAAATTCTAACTCCGTCATATGTACTTCCCCTTGACTGTTGATCAAGGTTTCTATTTATTTTAAATATTTTTGTAATAAAAATAATTAGAATTATTTTGAAGAATTAGAGATCAAGGAGCAAGGAGCACTTGAAGACCTATTTGTAATGGAGCCCGAGTTTAAATGTAATAGTTATATTTAAATATTAATTATTGTACCCCTAGGGTTTGACCTTTTGGTTCACTTGGTGGCTCTAGTGAACCAAACTAGTATAAAAGTCCATAATCAATCCGGGTAGAATATAATATTCTATTTGTGCATGCTTATAATATATATAATATATATTATTCAAACATGCTTCGCATGTTAATTAATATGATGCGTATTATATATATATATATATATATATGTGTGTGTGTGTGTGTGTGTGTGTGTGTGTGTGTGTGTGTGTGTGTGTGTGTGTGTGCACTAAATAAGATAAGACAAATTAATAACAAACCCCTCAAATATTTTATATTAAGTTGTAACGTTCAAAGATATTTGGAATATCGAGCGTCGCCTTCTAAAGCATGATAGAAACAATAGAGTATTTAATATTTAATATGAGTTTGTTGTGCACACACAAGACAAGTATTAAATATTTAAGATGTTGTTTTTATTACATATAATGTTTATAAGGAATTGAACATTACTGCTTTGTTGTGCACACACACAAGTACGTAGTTTTCTCTTGACTTATATGGAAATACTGGGTCTGACTTAACTTAAATCATTTTAGTTTGGACGTGCACACACTTGACCATTATGATTTAAGAGGCAAAATACAAGGAGTTGCATAGTTGATGTAATTGACAAGAGTTATCTACCTATTTATTTATATATAGTTTGTTGTGCACACACAAGGCTATATACATTTGAAATGAGACCCTTATTCTCACTAGTATATCTTTAATTAGATTTTGCCGTACTAAATAAGTGAGGGTAATATAGTTTGACGTAAATAGTGGGAGATACCAATTTAAAATAAGACCTAATTTATTTTGGTAATTAGTAAAAGAATGTATGCTAAAATGTTGTTAATTATAAATTCATTTACAAAATTTTACAATTTCTAAATTACTATCATTGTGAAGCATATTAGATGCTATTTAACCAAACCGAATTAAACGGATTGGTTAAGGAATTTGAGAATAGTTCTCATGGCTGAAAAGCTATCTTATGTTCTTAATATGCCTATCCCTGCAATGGTTGCGAGCATAATGCCTCTGAGGAAGAGATTTCTAATTTTAGAAAGTGGCAAGATGATGCATAGTTGGCTCGATGCATCATGCTGCATCCGTGAGTAACGCGTTTCATTGAACACGACGTAAAAACTATGGATGCTCTCTACTATATTCCTATACGTCAAGTAGTTGATGGTGAGGAAAGTAGGCTAATAGATATCAGATATCTAAGGAGCTCTTCCTATCTAGAATGACCAATGACACTATAGTATAGACACATGTCCTAAACATGATCAATTTGATTAAACAATTGGGATAATAAGTTTTGTCATGGATGGAGAGTTGAGCCAAGATTCGATCTTGCACTCACTCCCGGACTCCTTTCACAATTGTTGTGAATTTTTCATGTGAACAAGCTAGATATCAGCTTCGTTGATTTGCTTAACATGTTGAAAAATGTTGAGAGTCAATTTCCAACCATGAAAGACCAAGTCTTACTAGTAGGGGCCAAAGGATCTTCTGAAAAGAAGAACGATTCAAAGAAGGTAAATAAAAAGGCAAAAACAAAGGATAATAAGAACAAAACTGATACGGATAACAAAGGAGTTTGCTTCCACTGCAATAAGCCAGGACACTGGAAAAGAAACCACGAGAAGCATCTTGCGAGGGATAACCGAGAAAATGCTTAGTGAAGTTTGATTACAAATACAATTTTGTTCATGATTTAAAATAATTTCTTCTTTAAAATCGAGGTTCTACTTGGGTATTGGATACTGACTTTGGTTATCATAAATATAGATTTATAAAGGGATCAAGCGGTAGAAAGCTAAACAAGAGATAAGTAACCTATATGTGGAAAATGAATCAAAGGTTTCTTTGCATCACCATAGGAACTTATAGTTTAGCACGACTACGAGCAAGTCTATTAAGTCGATAAGTTGTTATTGTATTCCGGATCTCATTGGAAACATTATTTCCATTTTATTGTGGATAATGAAATCTTTGGTATTATATTTAATAAAATTATTGTTCTATTTATAATAATAATGTTTTGTATAAAATATGGAATATTACTTAATGAATTTTGTATAAAAATTAATTTTCAAATTGAACAAACTAGTATAAGAAAAAGGAGATGATCGTTCAAAAGGTTGAATGCGTGTATTTGCTAAAATACAATTGTGAATTATTTGAAAGGTTCAAAGAATTGAAACAAACAAATTGGCAAAGTATTAGGATTCTTTGATCGGATCAAGGAAGGATAAATACTTGTGCAATAAGTTTCTAGATCATCTCAAATGGTTTTCTCATAATGGGCGCCTCTTAATACTGTGATAATTGATTGATGTATCCGAAATAAAAATCGTACCTTGTTGGACATGGTATGGTCCATAATAATTTCTTCGACATTCCGAAAGATCATTCTAGGGTCATGCCCTAGAAATGGTTGCATATCTACTGAAAAGGTAACCTCAAAATCATTTGAAGACTCCATAAAAGTTATGGACATGGAGGATTCCTAATCTTAAGTATGTTAAGATAAGGGGTTGTCCAACTTATGTGAAAAGGTTTCAAAGGATAAGCTTGGAACAAGATTTGACAAGTATAGATTTGTGGGACATCCTAAAGTAAGTTTAGGGTATATGTTTTATCATCCAACTTAGCAAAAGGTGTCTGTTGCGAAGCACGCTACCTTTTAAGATAAATGTGTTTATCATTGAAGGAGATAGTGGGTGGATAATAGATCTTGAAGAGTTCAAGAACCATAAATCACTATAAGTTAAATAAGAGGAACCTGTAGATAGACCTATTGTACCACAACCGAATCGTAAATCAGGAATAGTACCAAAGATACCTTGAGGTATGGATTCATCATAGATGATGATGATGATGAGAAGTACATCATCATAGAAGATGATAATCCGAGAGTTACATACGAGGTAAGAGTTCTAGTGTGTACAAAAAAACAAGAATGAACCTAGTATTGACATTCTTAATATTATATGTTGATATACTATGGATAAGGAATGACATACTAATGCTATAATTAGCAAAGATAAAGTTGTCTAATCATTCCTCCATGAATGATTTGGGAAGAGTATCTTAATTTGGGATACAAATCTATATAGATAGATTCAAGAGGATGCTCGACTTAACCCATGAAACGTATATTCATTTGATGCTAAAGTCTTTAAGCATGACAAACTCCAAGAGTTGTCTCATGTTAATGAGCCATGGAGTGTATCTCTCTTAATAGTCCCCATAGACTCATAAAAGAGAGATCGCATGAGTAACTATCATGTATGCAATAAAATGTACGAGACCTGATATTGATCAGTCATATTCTGGAGAAGTTCACTATGAGTCAGTGAAAAACATCTTAAAGTACTTAACTGGCACTAAGAATGTGATTAAAATTTATGGTAGGTCTAAATTGAAACTAGAGGGCTTAACAGACTCAAGTTTTTTTTTAGACAGACCAAGATGACAGAAAATCTACTTCAAGGTAAAGTTACACCTTAAACGGTGGTGCAGTGAAATTGGAAAGGTTCCAAACAGCAAAGAGTTGTTGGTTTAGTGATAAAGAATAAATTAAATTGCTATAAATGAAGCTGCAAGTTGATTGCTTGGATAAAAGTTCATTAAAGAACTAGGAATAGTTCCTAAGTCTCATCTTGGATCTAAACATGTGTTGTGGTACTTTCATTTGATTATAGGAATCATTGAAAGATGAGAAATCACTATAGAGATAGTGAACTCTCAAGAACAACATTACATATCTATTAACTAAAGCTTATCCAACAGCAGGATAATCGTCACTTAGAGAAGAAGGGTATGAGATACCATGGCGATTGGCTTTAGTGCAAATGGGAGATTGAAAGTATTATGCACACAAGTCAATCATGTTTGATGATAAAGCATATACTTTGTAACAATCTTATTCATTTATTAATAAAAGTATTAATTTATTAAAGGCTTTTATTTTTCCACATAATGCTATTTTATAATATGTGATAAACCCAAAGTTTTAAGCAATGCTTTTAGAATAATGATGATGATCATTCTAATGAGATCTAAATTCTTAGAAAGCTTAAAACTAAAATAGTTCCCAATCGTTGGATTACTAAATTGGGGATTAGTGAATCCAGAAAGATTGGTACATACATTGCTTGCTTATTGGATGAGAATGATTGATCTCATGATCATTTGTGTGGAGACACTAAAGCAAGTATGTAGGTGCTTATTAGAGAATAAGTTCACTTTGAATGTGGCTCATTAAGGAATACCTAATGGAGTTTTACTTGTCTGCATTAATAGGAATTCTCAGTGATAGTAGTACTAAGTGATCCTTGGACTTGAGATCATCATAGTATCTTGTGTATGATGAATTATACTTTGACTTATTCCTTAAGACCCTTAGGGTATATCAAATGGTATGCTTGGGTATAATAAGTTGAACATGGAGATAATGTATGATCAATAAAGAATCTACCGTTTCTAGTAAAAGAAGAGAAATGTCCTAT
Organism: Panax quinquefolius; assembly: GCA_020205615.1. NCBI lineage: Eukaryota > Viridiplantae > Streptophyta > Magnoliopsida > Apiales > Araliaceae > Panax > Panax quinquefolius. The sequence goes on along the minus strand of CM035159.1, from coordinate 87,591,625 downwards.
GTGATTCGATAAATGACAACCCAATAGTCCTTGGCAAAGGCGAGAATGAAATTAGAAAGGAGTATGTAATTTGCATTATTTGGAGTTGTGCATTTAAGAGTCGAAATACATATAATTAAATAAAATAAGACTTGACATAATTCCATGTTTTATATTTAATTGGGATATTGTATGGTGGAAGGATTGAATTATGCAGGTAACTATTTACTCAAAGGTTCTTTTATGATTAATGTTGAAATCTATATTATCCGGAAAGTCGTTGATCGCTAAGGAGACTTATCCACATTGTAGAATAAATATTATTTATTTAAATAAATTAATAGTTTAATTTATTTATTTAAATAAGATTAGAATTGTTCTAATTGATTTATTCATAACTTAGGTTTAATATGGAGAACCTAAAGGGTCACACCATAAAAGGAAGAATAATTATTTAAGAAGTTAATGACATAATCGTAATAATAAGTTAAGTATATTTAATTTAATCTATGGTGATAGAATAAATTAAATAGCTTAATATTATTATTTAATATTTTGAAAATATTAAATATAAATTAATAAGAGGAGTCTTATTATTATTATTACTATTATTATTATTTAATTCCTAAAGGAGTTTGAGAATTAATTAATAAAAGTAATCTCATATATTCCCGATAAGATTAGGAGGTTAAATTAATTAAAAGAGTTTAATTAATTATCCCTAATAAGATTAGGGAGCTTAATTAATTAAAAGAATTTAATTAATTAAATAATTCCTATTTTCTAATTATGTTAGAAGGGTAACTTTAGATATCTTTATAAGAGGAGTCTTATATCGGATATCTATATACATAATTCCAATAGTTGGGAGAGTACGTTATTTTTCTATGAAATAAAAAACTAGGGTTTTGCCAAACACCGATCTTCTTGAATTTTTCTTCTTCCTTGGTGGATCACCTCTGAGGCCAAACACTTGGGTGGCTAACGTTGATCGAAGGAAGGAACCAAACCCGGTGGATTCAAGTTGAACGCGAATGGATTTGGAGTTGAACTTGTACCTGAGAAAGCTCGAATATTCAAGGGTATGATTCTTGTTCTTTATCTTTTCGTTTAATTAATAATTGTTCATAAAGGATGATCCGGGTATATGGTTTGTAAATTTTTAAAACTCTAATTTTTCATGCTTCCGCTTATTTTGTGGAATTTGATTGCGTTCTTGAATATTACAAACCTAACAGTGGCATCAGAGCCAAACCTTTATGCAAATTATTAATTGTTTGATTTAATATGTATGTTGATATGTGTTTAGAATAATTTAATTGGGCATAATTTTGTTGTATAAAATTTATTTAAAAAAATTAAATAAAAAATTAAAAATAAAACGCAAATTCGCGATTTCCTTAGATCTTATTCATGGTTAAAGGAGATTCACGATCTTTGGACTTTGGTAGCATCATAGCATGATTACTAATATATATATATATATATATATATATATATATATATATATTTACAATTAAAATAAATTTTTTAATCTTAAAATAAAACTTTATTTTAATTTTAAAATTAAATTTCATGCTAACTAATTAGAGTTGGAATTGAATTCCATGATAACTAATTAGAGTTGAAATTGGATTCCATATTTTCTTAAATAAAGTAGTTTATTTAGATATTAAATAAGATTTTATATTATTCAAAATAAAGGAGTTTATTTGTGAATAGGAAATAACATCTCGTATTTCCTTAAATAAAGGAGTTTATTTAGATATGGAATAAGATTTCATATTAATCAAAATAAAGGAGTTTATTTGTGAATAAGAAAGAGAATCCGTGTTTCCTTAAATAATTTTTTTACTTGGAATTGGATTCCATAATTAATTAAAATAAATGAGTTTATTTTGATTAAAGATTTTGATTAAAATAAAATAGTTTATTTTATTCAAAATAGGATAAATTAAAATAAAAGTGGTTTATTTTGATGTAAATTTGGATTAAAATAAAGGAGTTTATTTTGACTCAAAATTAGATTTTATACTAACTAAATTTGCCCATTAAATGATATCAATATATATATTGAATGTTTATTATTCATGAGATGAATGTTATTTATTGATGCATATTATGATGTGTATGATAATAAATGGGATTGATGATGGACTATTGACGAATGTGATTGGATTTTATTTTAGTTGGATGCATGGATATATGAGTTTTATTAAATGGGAATCTGCGTATGTACCTCGTCTTCTATAAATTTTTCTTAATGTAAATTCTAACTCCCTCTATGTACTTCCCCTTATTTGTTGATCAAGGTTTCTATTTATTTTAAATATTTTTGTAATAAAAATAATTAGAATTATTTTGAAGAATTAGAGATCAAGGAGCAAGGAGCACTTGAAGACCTATTTGTAATGGAGCCGGGTTTTAAATGTAATAGTTATATTTAAATATTAATTATTGTACCCCTAGGGTTTGACCTTTTGGTTCACTTGGTGGCTCTAGTGAACCAAACTAGTATAAAAGTCCATAATCAATCCGGGTAGAATATAATATTCTATTTGTGCATGCTTATAATATATATAATATATATTATTCAAACATGCTTCGCATGTTAATTAATATGATGCGTATATATATATATATATATATATATATGTGTGTGTGTGTGTGTGTGTGTGTGTGTGTGTGTGTGTGTGTGTGTATGTGAGCACTAAATAAGATAAGACAAATTAATAACAAACCCCTCAAATATTTTATATTAAGTTGTAACGTTCAAAGATATTTGGAATATCGAACGTCGCCTTCTAGCATGATAGAAACAATAGAGTATTTAATATTTAATATGAGTTTGTTGTGCACACACAAGACAAGTATTAAATATTTAAGATGTTGTTTTTATTACATATAATGTTTATAAGGAATTGAACATTACTGCTTTGTTGTGCACACACAAGGGCTGTAGTTTTCTCTTGACTTATATGGAAATACTGGGTCTGACTTAACTTAAATCATTTTAGTTTGGATGTGCACACACTTGACCATTATGATTTAAGAGGCAAAATACAAGGAGTTGCATAGTTGATGTAATTGACAAGAGTTATCTACCTATTTATTTATATATAGTTTGTTGTGCACACACAAGGCTATATACATTTGAAATGAGACCCTTATTCTCACTAGTATATCTTTAATTAGATTTTGCCGTACTAAATAAGTGAGGGTAATATAGTTTGACGAAAATAGTGGGAGATACCAATTTAAAATAAGACCTAATTTATTTTGGTAATTAGTAAAAGAATGTATGCTAAAATGTTGTTAATTATAAATTCATTTACAAAATTTTACAATTTCTAAATTACTATCATTGTGAAGCATATTAGATGCTATTTAACCAAACCGAATTAAACGGATTGGTTAAGGAATTTGAGAATAGTTCTCATGGCTGAAAAGCTATCTTATGTTCTTAATATGCCTATCCCTGCAATGGTTGCAGACAATGCCTCTGAGGAAGAGATTTCTAATTTTAGAAAGTGGCAAGATGATGCATAGTTGGCTCAATGCATCATGCTCGCATCCGTGAGTAACGTGCTTCAGCGTCAGCATGAAACTATGGATGCTCCTACTATATTCCTATACGTCAAGTAGTTGATGGTGAGGAAAGTAGGCTAATAGATATCAGATATCTAAGGAGCTCTTCCTATCTAGAATGACCAATGACACTATAGTATAGACACATGTCCTAAACATGATCAATTTGATTAAACAATTGGGATAATAAGTTTTGTCATGGATGGAGAGTTGAGCCAAGATTCGATCTTGCACTCACTCCCGGACTCCTTTCACAATTGTTGTGAATTTTTCATGTGAACAAGCTAGATATCAGCTTCGTTGATTTGCTTAACATGTTGAAAAATGTTGAGAGTCAATTTCCAACCATGAAAGACCAAGTCTTACTAGTAGGGGCCAAAGGATCTTCTGAAAAGAAGAACGATTCAAAGAAGGTAAATAAAAAGGCAAAAACAAAGGATAATAAGAACAAAACTGATACGGATAACAAAGGAGTTTGCTTCCACTGCAATAAGCCAGGACACTGGAAAAGAAACCACGAGAAGCATCTTGCAGAGGATAACCAGAAAATGCTTAGTGAAGTTTCGGTTACAAATACAATTTTGTTCATGATTTAAAATAATTTCTTCTTTAAGTCAAGGTTCTACTTGGGTATTGGATACCGACTTTGGTTATCATAAATATAGATTTATAAAGGGATCAAGCAGAAGTAGAAAGCTAAACAAGAGATAAGTAACCCTATATGTGGAAATGAATCAAAGGTTGCTGCATCAGCCATAGGAACTTATAGTTTAGCACAGCCTACGGGCAAGTCTATTAAGTCAATAAGTTGTTATTGTATTCCAGATCTCATTGGAAACATTATTTCCATTTTATTGTGGATAATGAAATCTTTGGTATTATATTTAATAAAAATTATTGTTCTATTTATAATAATAATGTTTTGTATAAAACTGGAATATTACTTAATGAATTTTGTATAAAAAATTAATTTTCAAATTGAACAAACTAGTATAAGAAAAAGGAGATGATCGTTCAAAAGGTTGAATGCGTGTATTTGCTAAAATACAATTGTGAATTATTTGAAAGGTTCAAAGAATTGAAAAACCAAAACAAATTGGCAAAGTATTAGGATTCTTTGATCGGATCAAGGAAGGGATAAATACTTGTGCAATAAGTTTCTAGATCATCTCAAATGGTTTTCTCATAATGGACGCCTCTTAATACGCAATAATTGATTGATGTATCTGAAATAAAAAATCGTACCTTGTTGGACATGGTATGGTCCATAATAATTTTACTGACATTCCAGTATCATTCTAGGGTCATGCCCTAGAAATGGTTGCATATCTACGAAAAGGTAACCTCAAAATCTGGCCCCAAGACTCCATAAAAGTTATGGACATGGAGGATTCCTAATCTTAAGTATGTTAAGATAAGGGGTTGTCCAACTTATGTGAAAAGGTTTCAAAGGATAAGCTTGGAACAAGATTTGACAAGTATAGATTTGTGGGACATCCTAAAGTAAGTTTAGGGTATATGTTTTATCATCCAACTTAGCAAAAGGTGTATGCATTGCGAAAAGCACGCTACCTTTAAGATAAATGTGTTTATCATTGAAGGAGATAGTGGGTGGATAATAGATCTTGAAGAGTTCAAGAACCATAAATCACTATAAGTTAAATAAGAGGAACCTGTAGATAGACCTATTGTACCACAACCGAATCGTAAATCAGGAATAGTACCAAAGATACCTTGGAGGTATGGATTCATCATAGATGATGATGATGAGGTACATCATCATGATGAAGATGATAATCCAGAGTTACATACGATGAGGTAAGAGTTCTAGTGTGTGACAAAAAAAGGTTTGATTTTATCAAAACCGTGACATTCTTAATATTATATGTTGATATACTATGGATAAGGAATGACATACTAATGCTATAATTAGCAAAGATAAAGTTGTCTAAACATTCCTCCATGAATGATTTGGGAAGAGTATCTTAATTTGGGATACAAATCTATATAGATAGATTCAAGAGGATGCTCGACTTAACCCAAAAACGATATTCATTTGATGCTAAAGTCTTTAAGCATGACAAACTCAAGAGTTGTCTCATGTTAATGAGCCATGGAGTGTATCTCTCTTAATAGTCCCCATAGACTCATAAAAGAGAGATCGCATGAGTAAATATCATGTATGCAATAAAATATGTCGAGACTTGATATTGATCACGTCATATTCTGGAGAAGTTCACTATGAGTCAGTGAAAAACATCTTAAAGTACTTAACTGGCACTAAGAATGTGATTAAAATTTATGGTAGGTCTAAATTGAAACTAGAGGGCTTAACAGACTCAAGTTTTTTTTAGACGCACCCAAGATGATGAAAAAAAATCTACTTCAAGGTAAAGCGTTACCTTAAACGGTGGTGCAGTGAAATTGGAAAGGTTCCAAACAGCAAAGAGTTGTTGGTTTAGTGATAAAGAATAAATTAAATTGCTATAAATGAAGCTGCAAGTTGATTGCTTGGATAAAAGTTCATTAAAGAACTAGGAATAGTTCCTAAGTCTCATCTTGGATCTAAACATGTGTTGTGGTACTTTCATTTGATTATAGGAATCATTGAAAGATGAGAAATCACTATAGAGATAGTGAACTCTCAAGAACAACATTACATATCTATTAACTAAAGCTTATCCAACAGCAGGATAATCGTCACTTAGAGAAGAAGGGTATAAGATACCATGGCGATTGGCTTTAGTGCAAATGGGAGATTGAAAGTATTATGCACACAAGTCAATCATGTTTGATGATAAAGCATATACTTTGTAACAATCTTATTCATTTATTAATAAAAGTATTAATTTATTAAAGGCTTTTAATTATCCACATAATGTTGTTTTATAATATGTGATAAACCCAAAGTTTTAAGCAATACTTTTAGAATAATGATGATGATCATTCTAATGAGATCTAAATTCTTAGAAAGCTTAAAACTAAAATAGTTCCCAATTGTTAGATTACTAAATTGGGGATTAGTGAATCCGGATAGATTGGTACATATGTTGCTTGCTCATTGGATGAGGATGATTGATCTCATGATCATTTGCGTAGAGACACTTAAGCAAGTATGTAGGTGCTTATTAGAGAATAAGTTCACTGAATGTGGCTCGCTAAGGAATACCTAATGGAGTTTTACTTGTTTGTCAATAGGAATTCCTGTAGTGATAGTAGTACAAGTGATCCTTAGACTTGAGATCATCATAGTTTCTTGTGTATGATGAATTATACTTTGACTTATTCCTTAAGACCCTTAGGGTATATCAAAGGGTATGCTTGGGTATAATAAGTTGAACATGGAGATAATGTATGATAAATAAAGAATCTACCTCTTCTAGTAAAAGAAGAGAAATGTCCTATGTGATTCGATAAATGACAACCCAGTAGTCCTTAGCCAAGGCAGAATGAAATTAGAAAGGAGTTTGTAATTTGCATTATTTGGAGTTGTGCATTTAAGAGTCGAAATACATATAATTAAATAAAATAAGACTTGACAGTAATTCCATGTCTTATATTTAATTGGGACATTGTATGGTGGAAGGATTGAATTATACGGTAACTATTTACTCAAAGGTTCTTTTATGATTAATGTTGAAATCTATATTATCTGGAAAGTCGTTGATCGCTAGGGAGACTTATCCCTATTGTAGAATAAATATTATTTATTTAAATAAATTAATAGTTTAATTTATTTATTTAAATAAGATTAGAATTGTTCTAATTGATTTATTCATAACCGGTTTAATATGGAGAACCTAAAGGGTCACACCATAAAAGGAAGAATAATTATTTAAGAAGTTAATGACATAATCGTAATAATAAGTTAAGTATATTTAATTTAATCTATGGTGATAGAATAAATTAAATAGCTTAATATTTATTATTTAATATTTTGCAAATATTAAATATAAATTAATAAGAGGAGTCTTATTATTATTATTACTATTATTATTATTTAATTCTAAAGGAGTTTGAGAATTAATTAATAAAAGTAATCTCATATATTCCCAATAAGATTAGGAGGTTAAATTAATTAAAAGAGTTTAATTAATTATCCCTAATAAGATTAGGGAGCTTAATTAATTAAAAGAATTTAATTAATTAAATAATTCCCTATTTTCTAATTATGTTAGAAGAAGAGTAACTATTATCTTTATAAGAGGAGTCTTATATCGAGATCTCTATATACATAATTCCAATAGTTGGGAGAGTACGTTATTTTTCTATGAGAAATAAAAAAACTAGGGTTTTGCCAAACACCGATCTTCTTGAATTTTTCTTCTTCCTTGGTGGATCACCTCTAGAGGCCAAACACTTGGGTGGCTAACGTTGATCAAAGGAAGGAACCAAACCCGGTGGATTCAAGTTGAACGCGAATGGATTTGGAGTTGAACTTGTACCTGAGAAAGCTCGAATATTCAAGGGTATGATTCTTGTTCTTTATCTTTTCGTTTAATTAATAATTGTTCATAAAGGATGATCCGGGTATATGGTTTGTAAATTTTTAAAACTCTAATTTTTCATGCTTCCGCTTATTTTGTGGAATTTGATTGCGTTCTTGAATATTACAAACCTAACAGTGGCATCAGAGCCAAACCTTTATGCAAATTATTAATTGTTTCGATTTGATATGTATGTTGATATGTGTTTAGAATAATTTAATTGGGCATAATTTTGTTGTATAAAATTTATTTAAAAAAAATTAAATAAAAAAATTAAAAAATAAAAATTTCATAAAATTTTTCTAGGACACGGTTACTAATAGATCTTATTCATGGTTAAAGGAGATTCACGACTTTGGACTTTGGTAGCATCATAGCATGATTACTAATATATATATATATATATATATATATATATATTTATACAATTAAAATAAAATTTTTAATCTTAAAATAAAAACTTTATTTTAATTTTAAAATTAAATTTCATGCTAACTAATTAGAGTTGGAATTGAATTCCATGATAACTAATTAGAGTTGAAATTGGATTCCATATTTTCTTAAATAAAGTAGTTTATTTAGATATTAAATAAGATTTTATATTATTCAAAATAAAGGAGTTTATTTGTGAATAGAAATAACATCCATATTTCCTTAAATAAAGGAGTTTATTTAGATATGGAATAAGATTTCATATTAATCAAAATAAAGGAGTTTATTTGTGAATAAGAAAGAGAATCCGTGTTTCCTTAAATAATTTTTTTTTTGAATTGGATTCCATAATTAATTAAAATAAATGAGTTTATTTTGATTAAAGATTTTGATTAAAATAAAATAGTTTATTTTATTCAAAATAGGATAAATTAAAAATAAAAGTGGTTTATTTTGATGTAAATTTGGATTAAAATAAAGGAGTTTATTTTGACTCAAAATTAGATTTTATACTAACTAAATTTGCCCATTAAATGATATCAATATATATATTGAATGTTTATTATTCATGAGATGAATGTTATTTATTGATGCATATTATGATGTGTATGATAATAAATGGGATTGATGATGGACTATTGACCAATGTGATTGGATTTTATTTTAGTTGGATGCATGGATATATGAGTTTTATTAAATGGGGTTCAAAGTACCTCGTCTTCTATAAATTTTTCTTAATGTAAATTCTAACTCATCTATATGTACTTTCCCTTATTTGTTGATCAAGGTTTCTATTTATTTTAAATATTTTTGTAATAAAAATAATTAGAATTATTTTGAAGAATTAGAGATCAAGGAGCAAGGAGCACTTGAAGACCTATTTGTAATGGAGCAGGGTTTAAATGTAATAGTTATATTTAAATATTAATTATTGTACCCTAGGGTTTGACCTTTTTTGGTTCACTTGGTGGCTCTAGTGAACCAAACTAGTATAAAAGTCCATAATCAATCCGGGTAGAATATAATATTCTATTTGTGCATGCTTATAATATATATATATATATTATTCAAACATATATATATTAATTAATATGATCACGTATATATATATATATATATATATATATATATATATATGTGTGTGTGTGTGTGTGTGTGTGTGTGTGTGTGTGTGTGTGTGTGAGCACTAAATAAGATAAGACAAATTAATAACAAACCCTCAAATATTTTATATTAAGTTGTAACGTTCAAAGATATTTGGAATATCGAGCGTCGCCTTCTAAAGCATGATAGAAACAATAGAGCATTTAATATTTAATATGAGTTTGTTGTGCACACACAAGACAAGTATTAAATATTTAAGATGTTGTTTTTATTACATATAATGTTTATAAGGAATTGAACATTCTTTGCTTTGTTGTTGTGCACACAAGGGTCACGTAGTTTTCTCTTGACTTATATGGAAATGCTGGGTCTGACTTAACTTAAATCATTTTAGTTTGGACGTGCACACACTTGACCATTATGATTTAAGAGGCAAAATACAAGGAGTTGCATAGTTGATGTAATTGATAAGAGTTATCTACCTATTTATTTATATATAGTTTGTTGTGCACACACAAGGCTATATACATTTGAAATGAGACCCTTATTCTCACTAGTATATCTTTAATTAGATTTTGCTTAGTACTAAATAAGTGAGGGTAATATAGTTTGAAGAAAATAGTGGGAGATACCAATTTAAAATAAGACCTAATTTATTTTGGTAATTAGTAAAAGAATGTATGCTAAAATGTTGTTAATTATAAATTCATTTACAAAATTTTACAATTTCTAAATTACTATCATTGTGAAGCATATTAGATGTTATTTAACCAAACCAAATTAAGCGGATTGGTTAAGGAATTTGAGAATAGTTCTCATGGTGAAAAAAGCTATCTTATGTTCTTAATATGCCTATCCTGCAATGGTTGCGAATAATGCCTCTGAGGAAGAGATTTCTAATTTTAGAAAGTGGCAAGATGATGCATAGTTGGCTCGATGCATCATGCTCGCATCCAAGTGAGTAACGATGCTTGGTTGTCGACGTGAAACTATGGATGCTCTTACTATATTCCTATCGTCAAGTAGTTGATGGTGAGGAAAGTAGGCTAATAGATATCGAGATATCTAAGGAGCTCTTCCTATCTAGAATGACCAATGACACTATAGTATAGACCATGTCCCTAAACATGATCAATTTGATTAAACAATTGGGATAATAAGTTTTGTCATGGATGGAGAGTTGAGCCAAGATTTGATCTTGCACTCACTCCCGGACTCCTTTCACAATTGTTGTGAATTTTTCATGTGAACAAGCTAGATATCAGCTTCGTTGATTTGCTTAACATGTTGAAAAATGTTGAGAGTCAATTTCCAACCATGAAAGACCAAGTCTTACTAGTAGGGGCCAAAGGATCTTCTGAAAAGAAGAACGATTCAAAGAAGGTAAATAAAAAGGCAAAAACAAAGGATAATAAGAACAAAACTGATACGGATAACAAAGGAGTTTGCTTCCACTGCAATAAGCCAGGACACTGGAAAAGAAACCACGAGAAGCATCTTGCAGAGGATAACCAGAAAATGCTTAGTGAAGTTTCGGTTACAAATACAATTTTGTTCATGATTTAAAATAATTTCTTCTTTAAGTCAAGGTTCTACTTGGGTATTGGATACCGACTTTGGTTATCATAAATATAGATTTATAAAGGGATCAAGCAGAAGTAGAAAGCTAAACAAGAGATAAGTAACCCTATATGTGGAAATGAATCAAAGGTTCTTTGCATCAATATAGGAACTTATAGTTTAGCACGACTACGGACAAATCTATTAAGTCGATAAGTTGTTATTGTATTCCGGATCTCATTGGAAACATTATTTCCATTTTATTGTGGATAATGAAATCTTTGGTATTATATTTAATAAAAATTATTGTTCTATTTATAATAATAATGTTTTGTATAAAACTGGAATATTACTTAATGAATTTTGTATAAAAAATTAATTTTCAAATTGAACAAACTAGTATAAGAAAAAGGAGATGATCGTTCAAAAGGTTGAATGCGTGTATTTGCTAAAATACAATTGTGAATTATTTGAAAGGTTCAAAGAATTCAGAAACGAAACAAATTGGCAAAGTATTAGGATTCTTTGATCGGATCAAGGAAGGGATAAATACTTGTGCAATAAGTTTCTAGATCATCTCAAATGGTTTTCTCATAATGGACGCCTCTTAATACGCAATAATTGATTGATGTATCTGAAATAAAAAATCGTACCTTGTTGGACATGGTATGGTCCATAATAATTTTACTGACATTCCAGTATCATTCTAGGGTCATGCCCTAGAAATGGTTGCATATCTACGAAAAGGTAACCTCAAAATCTGGCCCCAAGACTCCATAAAAGTTATGGACATGGAGGATTCCTAATCTTAAGTATGTTAAGATAAGGGGTTGTCCAACTTATGTGAAAAGGTTTCAAAGGATAAGCTTGGAACAAGATTTGACAAGTATAGATTTGTGGGACATCCTAAAGTAAGTTTAGGGTATATGTTTTATCATCCAACTTAGCAAAAGGTGTCTGTTGCGAAGCACGCTACCTTTTAAGATAAATGTGTTTATCATTGAAGGAGATAGTGGGTGGATAATAGATCTTGAAGAGTTCAAGAACCATAAATCACTATAAGTTAAATAAGAGGAACCTGTAGATAGACCTATTGTACCACAACCGAATCGTAAATCAGGAATAGTACCAAAGATACCTTGGAGGTATGGATTCATCATAGATGATGATGATGAGGTACACATCATAGAAGATGATAATCCAGAGTTACATACGATGAGGTAAGAGTTCTAGTGTGTATCAAAAATGAACCTAGATGGGAAAGGAGTTACGTGTGACATTGACATTCTTAATATTATATGTTGATATACTATGGATAAGGAATGACATACTAATGCTATAATTAGCAAAGATAAAGTTGTCTAATCATTCCTCCATGAATGATTTGGGAAGAGTATCTTAATTTGGGATACAAATCTATATAGATAGATTCAAGAGGATGCTCGACTTAACCCATGAAACGTATATTCATTTGATGCTAAAGTCTTTAAGCATGACAAACTCCAAGAGTTGTCTCATGTTAATGAGCCATGGAGTGTATCTCTCTTAATAGTCCCCATAGACTCATAAAAGAGAGATCGCATGAGTAACTATCATGTATGCAATAAAATGTACGAGACCTGATATTGATCAGTCATATTCTGGAGAAGTTCACTATGAGTCAGTGAAAAACATCTTAAAGTACTTAACTGGCACTAAGAATGTGATTAAAATTTATGGTAGGTCTAAATTGAAACTAGAGGGCTTAACAGACTCAAGTTTTTTTTTTAGACAGACCAAGATGACAGAAAATCTACTTCAAGGTAAAGCGTTACCTTAAACGGTGGTGCAGTGAAATTGGAAAGGTTCCAAACAGCAAAGAGTTGTTGGTTTAGTGATAAAGAATAAATTAAATTGCTATAAATGAAGCTGCAAGTTGATTGCTTGGATAAAAGTTCATTAAAGAACTAGGAATAGTTCCTAAGTCTCATCTTGGATCTAAACATGTGTTGTGGTACTTTCATTTGATTATAGGAATCATTGAAAGATGAGAAATCACTATAGAGATAGTGAACTCTCAAGAACAACATTACATATCTATTAACTAAAGCTTATCCAACAGCAGGATAATCGTCACTTAGAGAAGAAGGGTATGAGATACCATGGCGATTGGCTTTAGTGCAAATGGGAGATTGAAAGTATTATGCACACAAGTCAATCATGTTTGATGATAAAGCATATACTTTGTAACAATCTTATTCATTTATTAATAAAAGTATTAATTTATTAAAGGCTTTTAATTATCCACATAATGTTGTTTTATAATATGTGATAAACCCAAAGTTTTAAGCAATACTTTTAGAATAATGATGACGGTCATTCTAATGAGATCTAAATTCTTAGAAAGCTTAAAACTAAAATAGTTCCCAATTGTTAGATTACTAAATTAGGGATTAGTGAATCCGGATAGATTGGTACATATGTTGCTTGCTCATTGGATGAGGATGATTGATCTCATGATCATTTGCGTAGAGACACTTAAGCAAGTATGTAGGTGCTTATTAGAGAATAAGTTCACTGAATGTGGCTCGCTAAGGAATACCTAATGGAGTTTTACTTGTTTGTCAATAGGAATTCCTGTAGTGATAGTAGTACAAGTGATCCTTAGACTTGAGATCATCATAGTTTCTTGTGTATGATGAATTATACTTTGACTTATTCCTTAAGACCCTTAGGGTATATCAAAGGGTATGCTTGGGTATAATAAGTTGAACATGGAGATAATGTATGATAAATAAAGAATCTACCTCTTCTAGTAAAAGAAGAGAAATGTCCTATGTGATTCGATAAATGACAACCCAGAGTCTTCCTTAGCCAAGGCAGAATGAAATTAGAAAGGAGTTTGTAATTTGCATTATTTGGAGTTGTGCATTTAAGAGTCGAAATACATATAATTAAATAAAATAAGACTTGACAGTAATTCCATGTCTTATATTTAATTGGGACATTGTATGGTGGAAGGATTGAATTATCACGTAACTATTTACTCAAAGGTTCTTTTATGATTAATGTTGAAATCTATATTATCCGGAAAGTCGTTGATCGCTAGGGAGACTTATCCCTATTGTAGAATAAATATTATTTATTTAAATAAATTAATAGTTTAATTTATTTATTTAAATAAGATTAGAATTGTTCTAATTGATTTATTCATAACTTAGGTTTAATATGGAGAACCTAAAGGGTCACACCATAAAAGGAAGAATAATTATTTAAGAAGTTAATGACATAATCGTAATAATAAGTTAAGTATATTTAATTTAATCTATGGTGATAGAATAAATTAAATAGCTTAATATTATTATTTAATATTTTGAAAATATTAAATATAAATTAATAAGAGGAGTCTTATTATTAATATTACTATTATTATTATTTAATTCCTAAAGGAGTTTGAGAATTAATTAATAAAAGTAATCTCATATATTCCCAATAAGATTAGGAGGTTAAATTAATTAAAAGAGTTTAATTAATTATCCCTAATAAGATTAGGGAGCTTAATTAATTAAAAGAATTTAATTAATTAAATAATACCCTATTTTCTAATTATATTAGAAGGGTTAACTGATATCTTTATAAGAGGAGTCTTATATCAGATATATATATATACATAATTTCAATAGTTTGGAGAGTACGCTCTTTTTCTATGAGAAATAGAAAAACTAGGATTTTGCCAAACACCCATCTTCTTGAATCTTTCTTCTTCCTTGGTGGATCACCTTTAGAGGCGAAACTCTTGGGTGGCTAACGTTGATCAAAGGAAGGAACCTAAACCGGTGGATTCAAGTTGAACGCGAATGGATTTGGAGTTGAACTTGTACCCGAGGAAGCTCGAATCTTCAAGGGTATGATTCTTGTTCTTTATCTTTTCGTTTAATTAATAATTGTGCATAAAGGATGATCCGGATATATGGTTTGAAAAATTTTCAAACTCTGATTTTTCATGCTTCCGCTTATTTTGTGCAATTTGATTGCGTTCATGAATATTACAAACCTAACAGTAAGGCGAGTCTATAGGCCACAATTCCTACTCGATCGAGGATTTCAAATGTACCAATAAATCGAGGGTTGAGCTTTCCTCTCTTTCCAAATTTCGTAACTCCTTTCCATGGAGCAATACGTAACAACACATTATCTCCAACATTGAAGTTCACGTCCCTTCGATGAAGATCAACATAACTCTTTTGTCGATCTTGTGAAATTTGTATGCGTTTCCAGATCATTTGAATCTTTTTCGTAGTCATGCGTACCATTTCTAGTCCCGTCAATGTTGCTTCACCCACCTCGTCCCAGCATACTGGAGAATAACACTTTCATCCATACAACGCCTCGAATTGAGCCATGCCTATACTCACTCGATAAATGTTTATGTAGGAGAATTCCACCAATGGTAATTGTTCCTACTTCCTTTGAAGTCTAGAACGCAGAGTCTCAATTGATCTTTAAGAGTTTGAATAGTCTTTTCTGATTGCCCGTCTGTCTTGGGATGATATACAAAACTGAATCGTAAATTAATGCCCATAGCTTTTTTCAAGCTGACCCAAAATCGTGTCTGAATCTTGGGTCTCGATCAGAAACTATGGATACTGGTATACCATGCAATCTCACAATATCATCTATGTACATACGAGCAAGACGTTCAAGTGAATAAGTTTCTCGTATAGGCAAGAAATGAGCAGACTTGGTTAATCTATCGACAATGACCCAAATTGCATCTATGCCTTGAGAAACTTATTAGAGTTTATGCCCTGGAGGCCAATTATTTGATATAATTGCTTAACATTTTGATATTATATTTGATTAATAAATGAATGATTTAATTATGGTTTTATTTATTGCGTTATATAAATGTTAACATAATAAAATTCCTTAGAATATTGATACAAATTATATAGTTTCAAGTATTTGACTTGAACATAAGATTATATAATAACAATTAATATCATTGCTCTTAAATTTCCCTAGTCAAGTATCATTGTTGATGGGACAACAATTATGCATTGAGACTAGTATGCGGATTGATTGATGACCAAATCTCATTGGTCATGAATATATGATCTATTGAGTCAATGAATAGGTACATGTTAGAGAACGATGTACTGGACATACCCACCATGAGAATTCTACGTGGAGCATTATGCAAAGTGTCATTAGTGATTCTCATAGCGACAATGATGTAATGATCCTTCGACCTGAAATCACTATATTACTACACAATAATTTATGTACTTTGATATCATCAAAGGTCACCTTTAATAGGGTGGACAATAAAGGTGATTATTGGGTACATCATGAATCGTGTGAGAAATATGAGTGATCTAGATGGAATTTAACCCTCCTATATATTAGGGGTGATATCCATAGGCATCTTGATTGAGTAGGATTATGAAATGCATGGCCATGCTCAAATAGTGATTTGTTTCATATAGTCTACTCATTGATCAAGAAAACTCAGATTAAATTATTAAGAGTATGACACATTTCATGACTCAAGTTTAATCTAGGATGTCAAGGTTAAAAGGATTAAATTACATTGAAACATTGGTCACGAAAAGGTTGCATTGAATCATCGATCTTATTATTACTTGGGTAGCAGTGATGCATTACTAGATGTCGCTCACTGTTTATAATTTTATAATATGATTTAAGATTATTGCCAACGTAATAATAACCTATAGGGTTACACACTTAGAACGTAATTAAATAGAAATTAATTTAAATTATAAGATTTAAATATGTCAATATGATTGATAATATTTAAATTATGAATTTAAATTAATATGATAATTTGTATATATGTATATTAATTAAGTAAGACTTAATTAATATATAATATATATAATTTAGATTTTACTAGAATTAGGTTTTAATTAATTCCTTTTGATAACTATATATATATATATATATATATATGATATATCAACCACTTTAGGAATTAATCAAAAACCAAAAACCCTAACCGCTCTTAGAGAGAGACTAGAGAGAAAAACTTCAGAAAATCCCGATACTTTGTGGCTAGTACTGCGCCTCTTTTACAACAGATCGCGTGACGGTTCACGAGACGTTCGTGTGGATACTGTAGAGGCCCAGTTCGTTTGGATTGCGTTGGAGATTCGATCGTATCAATTCTAGATTCTATAATCGGTATAAATTTCTAACCACTGAATTAATATGTTTTCGTATGGATCCTG
This sequence comes from Panax quinquefolius, assembly GCA_020205615.1. Lineage (NCBI taxonomy): Eukaryota > Viridiplantae > Streptophyta > Magnoliopsida > Apiales > Araliaceae > Panax > Panax quinquefolius. Next base: position 87,574,245 of record CM035159.1, on the reverse strand, counting down.
TTTTAAGGTTTCGGAATTGATTTGAGATTTTTTAATTCTCCTGTGCTTTTTTTGTGCCGAAATCCCAACAGTAGTATCACAACTACTTGAGAAAACGATTAACTCAGATTATATGTTTTAATTTTATTCGATATATATGATATATGATATATGATGATGCATGTTTACCGATCTAAAATTGAATATATGATACTCCGCTATATGCATATTCTGTAATTATGAATTATATCTGTAATATATATGTATATATATGATGATTCTGTTAATCGTATCTTAGAAGGTGGAATAACAATAAAACTTTTGTTATAATTGGATTAGTAGCATGAAGATTCGTTTTAATATGATTAATCGAAACTGGACATATATGATATATTCTGGGTGTACTGTTATTGAGTGTTATGGTGGATTTGATATGATTTTGGAATTGTTTCAGAGATTCGTATGGAAAAATTCTACAATACAGATTATAGGTCGAAAATAATTTTCGGTATTTGCGCTTTAACCCTTCGTGGCAAGGCGGCAATGAGACCACCACCGGTGATTGTCGGACCAATCGATGAGGGAGACCCCCTTGGACCCCCCTTTCGTAGCGTACGATGGTCGTGACCCTTATATTTTGTATATAGTTTTTCTTTAATTATATGAACACTGTTATGTGCTTTTGTGATATGCATGGTGCACAGTTATGACCCTTTTGACCCATAGGTTAGTGGTTTTTGGTTTTGAAATACGGCTTGCGTGTCGTGCCTTTCTATAAATTCTGATGTAACACTCTCTTCTCATCTAAATCCCCTCTAATGTAACTCGAGGTTTCTTTATATCATGTAATAATCTATAATCGATGAAGATGACAAGATGAAGAACACGATGAAAGATGATGATGGAGAGGAGGCAGACACATGAGGAAGATCCAAGGGTGATACTATTTTGAAGATCTTTTACCACCTTAGATTGACCTTCAATCTTTCATTAGTTTGAAAAGATTGACAGTGGATTGGGCCATAACTGTGACACATTTAATTTTGCACTTTTATTTATGCTTGTATTCGATATGATATGATAAATAATGTGCATGCTTAATAAGATTAAAATTACTGAGATCTAAATTAATTAATTAAATCCCTCATTAAAATTATTAAGTCTAAATCAGATGCCTTCCAATGAATAACACTCATCAAGACCTTTATCGATGGATGTAGGTTTGCCAAAGCAAAGTACCCTATTTATCTTGGCAAGATGCGATAGGATAATTGTGATATCCAAACTGTTCAAATCATTGGGCCCAACTTAAATAAGTTATCTCAATAGGATTGTGGACTTATAGGCAAGGAGTTTGGTGGGTACCATTAGATGGTCTAGAAACAAATGTTGTTTACCAAACTATCCAAGAGTTATATATGATATAATTGACAAGGGATTGTCTACCTAAATAATTGTATTTTGAGAGATTAGCCAAAACTAACTTAAGGCATAATGAAATATGGATCTTGGCTCACTAGAAAGATTTAATAGAAAATGCTTTCCGAATTAATGGTGAGGGCCATTAATTTGAATAAAATAGTGGGAGGTATATTTTGAATGTATTATTATCAATTACATAATATCAAAAACTCTGCAATTTGACTTTTTTTTTGCACTTATAAATTGTAGATATCAATGGCAAATAACAACAACACAAATAGTCTTTCACTACGATCAGTCCTTGAGAAGGAAAAGTGGAGTGGAATTAATTTCCTTGAGTGGCATAGGAATTTGAGGATTGTCCTCAAATAAGAGCGCAAGCTATATGTCCTTGATGGGCCCATTCCTGCAGCACCAGCTAACACTGCACCACGTGCAGAGCATAATGCTTACAAGAAGCATCAAGATGTTGCTCTGGACGTGAGTTGTCTCATGCTAGCAACTATGAACACTGAGCTTTAGAAGTAACATGAGTTGATGGATGCTTATGAGATGATCGAGCATCTCGAGAAATTGTTCGAATGACATGCTCGACAGGAGAGGTATGATACAAGCAAAGCGTTGTATCACTGCAAGATGGGTGAACGTGATCCAGTTAGTCCACATGTGCTGAAAATGATTGGGTATACTGAGTACCTTGATAGGTTGGGTTTTCCAATTACTCCGGAAGCCCAAACTGATCTTGTTTTACAATCTTTAAACAACAGTTACTCTCAATTTGTTATGAATTATCTCATGAATGAAATTGAGAAACCCCTTACTGAGTTGTTGAGCATGTTAAGTACTACCGAGAACAACATGAAAAAGGCATGACCCGCTCCCATAATGATGGTGCAAAAGGGGAATGCTAAAGGAAATTAGAAAGGTAAGAAGAAGATAGGATCTAAATCTGGTGCCAAACCCAATTCCAAAACCAAACATGCTTTAAAACCTAAAGACGAGGTGGCTAAAGAAGGTGATTGTCACTTCAGTTGAAAACCTGGACACTGAAAGAGGAAATGTCATGCTTATTTGGAAGAAGTGAAGAAAATGAAAGGAAGTGTGACTTCTGATTCGGGCATATATGTTATAGAAGTCAACTTGTCTACTTCTACATCATGAGTATTGGATACTGGATGTGGTTCTTACATTTGTGTTAATGTGCAGGAACTTTGAAGGAGTAGGACTTTGGCAAAAGGAGAGGTTGACCTACGAGTTGGGAATGAAGCAAAAGTTACTGCACTGGCCGTAGGAACTTATCATTTATCTTTGCCCACTGGGCTAGTATTAGAATTAGAAGATTGTTATTATGTGCCTACTATAAGCAAAAACATTATTTCTGTTTCTTATTTGGACAAGAAAGGTTTTTAATTTATAATAAAGAACAACCGTTGTTCATTTTACTTAAATGATGTATGCTATGGTATTGCATAATTGTTTAATGGTCTTTATATTCTTGATTTAGAAATGCCTGTCTATAACATAAATAAAAAATGATTTAAATCAAATAATTCAAACCGACATATCTCTGGCACTGTTGTTTAGGCCATATAAATGAGAAACGCATATCCAAACTCCATAAAGATGGGTTTTTGGATTCATTTGATTTTGAATCATATGAGAAATACGAGTCTTGTTTATTAGGCAAGATGACTAAAGCCCCTTTCAATGGACATAGTGAATGGGCTAGCGATGTATTGGGACTTATACATAGTGATGTATGTGGACTCGTGAGTTCGTTAGTGTAACGTCCCGAAATCCAGTCTATCTTCACACCCGAATTTCGTACGTCACGAGTACATCATTCATCCCAACATACATCATTATATACTGAAATATAACAACATACATTCTCAATTCCCAGGTTCTAATACCTTATAACATTGTTTATTACAAATAATGATAATTACATTATTCTTTACACCTTACAATAGTGACTTTTATCTACCACTAAGGATACATAACCGTTCATTAAACTAATCTACAGTTCAATTTCATCTTTCTATATTACAAGTCTTCACTTGATCTTCACACTCATTCATCTAATGAATGAGACTTCTTCTGGATATTGATCAGCTTGATCTTTACGGGATCCTTAAGTTTTTCTACTCATACGTTGAAAATATTTTTCATTTAAAGCAAGTGTGAGCATTCAATTTCCCAGCAAGTCATAACAGATGAACAAACAACTTCAAGAATTCAAACATTCCTTTAGAACTTCAATAACCGAACAAAGGTTATGAAGCAGCTTGAATAATAGGAATAATCTCGATTCCTATCATTTCAAAACATTATTCACTTTCACTTTGATATACTTACATTCTTCTACCTTTTTCATACATATTCTGTCTGGCTAGAATCATTAACACATAATTAACAATAAATTATCATGTATAAATAGAGCATTCTCTTATTGAACAGTTTAATCACATAATAGTTCATCTCATAGAAACAACGAAGTGTTCACATTGTGGCTAAGGCCTCATACGTTCTACCACCTTGTATAATTATCACACATTCACACATAGACAGAACTTCTCAAGTTCAACATCTAAGAAGTTTAATAAACTAACATTCATTTAGAATATGAATGAAGTTAGGAAACTTGCCTTACGCATAGCTACATCTTACGCTGAACTGCTCATTCCAAAACCCTATATAGCATATAAGGAAAAAGCATAAACACCAATTAGTTATATACTTGACTTATGCATTGGTTTACGCTTAACTGTACTTCTTAGAGTTTGCGTTCTTTCGATCTAAGTTTACGCGACCAACTTTCATTACTAGTTTACGGCTTCATGACATACGGAGCATTTTACGTTACCTTATTCTTATCTTACAACATCTGGTTTATTCGACCCGGAACGTCATCCAAGTTATACACATTAACTCGGCTTCTTTACGTTATGCTTGTCTCTTAATCTCTCGTCCAACCTTTTCTCAAGGTTTTAATCGCTTTTAATCGTTATCCATCCCTTGAACCCTATCTTCCTTATTCTTTCTTAATGTCGAAGCCATAATGTTTGTTGTATGCTAAGACCACTCGCAGCTGCGTCACGTTTACGTTCATTACCTTCTTGGTCTTTTAATCTCTTTCAATTATTTCATTTAACCTGCACTAAAGGTTTAAATCACTTGTTTAAGTGTTACATTCGATGAACTACACGTTCCTTAGCTTTCGTTACACTTTCCCAGGTTTTGAGTAGTTAAAAGCTCATTACTAGGCTTTGCTCTGCACCGATGCTGGTTCCCTTTACACTTCTCGTGCCGCGGTGCCACTCTATAGTGGCTACCTTCCCGGTCTGGCACTGCAGCGCCACCTTACAAGGCATGGCTGGCACTAAGGCGCCAAGCCCTATTTCTTGAAAATTTTTCTAAGTCTTTAAATTGTTCTGAAATGCTTACTTCTCGATCTCATAACTCCTTCGTTATAACTTGGAACGAGGTCATTTCAAAGCCATTCTCTTCCTTATCTTATGCACTTCAATAACCCTCAAATAGAACTTCGTTCTGAATCCGTTAACATGCCATTTGATTATCTTGATCTTCATCCTTCGTTCATTTTTATGTTTTTAACGTTCTTCATTCGTTCATCCGTAATTCGGTCATCCGAACTCAGAACTTGTTCGTTCTTGAGTCCACGACTCACTTTTTCTACATTCTCTTACTTTCTTATGAAATCTTACACGTTCGGGTTCATTTCCATACTTTATAATTCTTGTTCGTCTTTTACAAAATTTTTGCCATAACTTCGTTATAGCTCAGTTTTAATCCGTTCTTTATGAACATTTCTACTGTTCCTAACCAAGAGATAAACATCTAAGTTATAAGCGATGCTTTTAAACTTTTTCGTCAAAATAAATTATACTACGATGGTTTTAAATTTGTCCATCAACAACGTTCTTCGTGTTCTTCGCGTGTTCTTCGCGTTCTTCGTTGGTTCTTCATTTTTAATCGATATTTTGATTACGATTTCACTTTTCCTTTGAATTCGATGTTATAAAACACCATTCCTTACTTATTTCACTGAATTGTTCATATGATTCATTCGGATCGCTCAAATTCATTACGAATCTTATACTTTCTTAAGAAATTTATAAACTAAACTTCTAATTCTTATTTCTTCATTTCCTCATGATTTCAACCATATGAAAATCATTCTTACATCTTTTATTTCTTATTCTCATTAAGCTATGTTTTAAACATATAAAACTTAAAGAAAAATTATATAAAAGTTAGGTTTCGGGTTACCTTCCTTCTTTAATCTCCTTTCGTCAGACAAAGTTTGCTCACGAGCAACTTTTCCTCCTCATTTTCCTCTTCTTCCTCATCCAAAACTCTCTCTCTCTCTCTCTCTCTCTCTCAACTGTTGTAGGATTTTCAAAATCCTAAACAAATGAAATTAAGCTTCCTATTTATAGATTTTCCAAGCTAGGGGCAAAATAGTCATTTTTCCCCTCCGGTTACTAATCACATCTCCTTACTATTCCACCTCCTTTCTATTCATGAAATTTCCCTTGAAAGTTTCATGGTTCTGTCTTTCGGGTTTCGTCCGACAGTTTTAAAATCTGCAATTCTCGGAATCCAAATATTTTTGGATATTTCATCTTTCCTCTATTGATTAACTTTTACGCATTCTTCGGATCTCCGAAAAATTGAAAACACTTTTTGGTGTCAAGCGTTTTCATTTACGTTTTCCCCTAACGTAGTTAAACGAAAGAAAAGTACATAACAATACTTTTCATCGTTTTTATTTCGTCCGATTTATGCACATTTTTCGAGAAAAACTTTTATGGACTTATTTAACTTTTCACGATATACTATCATCAAATGTTTCTACGGAATGTCATTTTGACACACCAAACTCTCAGAAAGGCTTAGGTTATTCAAACCTTAACCCTTAGAGTTTCGTCAGGTGAATAATGCCTACTTCGTCTTTTTCCCCAAAAATATTTTGTTCCCAGAAAATTTTTATTTTTGTCTTGAAAATTCTTATTCGTTCAGCCTAGCTCGTAGCCAGAATCCTCCCACATTCTAATCATCCTAGGTTCTAGAACAATTAATAAACACATAGCACAGAATATTACTAATAAAATTCATTTTGTTAATAACTAATTCTTTAAATCTTAGATTCTGAACAATCCGGATTCTCCGGGTTGTTACAGTTAGAAAGAGGTAGGTTTTATTACTTCATTACATTTACTGACTACTTTAGTAGATATGGATATGTGTATCTTATGAGACATAAATCCGAATCATTTGAAAAGTTCAAGGAATTCAAGAATGAAGTTCAAAACCAATTTGGCAAAAGCATAAAAGCCCTTTGATCCGGTCGAGGAGGTGAATACTTAAGCCAAGACTTTGATGACCTTCTAAAGGAGTGTGGTATTATATCACAACTCACTCCACCTGGAACACCATAATGTAATGGTGTATCTGAGAGGATAAATCACACCTTGTTGGATATGGTACGATCAATGATGAGTCACGCAGATCTTCCAATAAGCTTCTGGGGTCTTGCCTTAGAGACAGCTGTATTCACACTTAACCGTGTTCCTACAAAGATGGTTAGAAGACACCATATGAGATGTGGACTGGGAAACGTCCTAGTATGTCTTTCATGAAGATTTGGGGTTGTAAGGCGTTTGCAAAACGTCTGGATTCTAACAAGCTTGGACCCAAATTTGACAATGTAATTTTGTGGGATACCCAAAAGAAACAAAAAGGTATTATTTCTACAAACCTTCTAAGAATAAAGTGTTTGTTGCTCGAACAGGTATTTTTTCTAGAAAGAGAACTCGTCTCTAAAGGAAACAGTGGGAGGAAAGTAGAACTCGAAGAAATTTGAGAACCACAAAATATCACTGAACCTGAATTGGAACGTGAGCAGGAGCCACAAGATATTGTGGAAAGTGAACCTGTTCAAATTACACAAGGTATTCATTGATCTGGTAGGCCACGCCAAGAGTCCGAGAGATATTATGGATATCTTGTGACTCAAAATGGCGATGTGATGCTCATAGATCAAGATGAGCCTGCTTCCTACCAAGAAGCTGTGAATGGACAAGATTTTGAAAAATGGCTTGAAGCCATGAAATCTGAGATGGACTCCATGTATACTAACCAAGTATGGACTTTGGTTGATCCACCCGAAGGGGTAAAACCAATCGGGTGCAAGTGGATTTTCAAGAAGAAAACCGACATGGATGGTAATGTACAAACCTATAAAGGCCGACTGGTAGCAAAAGGTTTCAAACAAATTCATGGTGTTGACTATGATGAAGCCTTCTCTCCAGTGGCAATGGTTAAATCCATCAGGATCTTACTTGCTATTGCAGCTTTTTATGATTACGAAATCTTGCAGATGGATGTCAAAACTGCTTTCCTGAACAAAAATCTCCTTGAGGATGTGTACATGACACAACCTGAGGGTTTTATCACTCCAAAGGATGCTGGAAAGGTATGTAAGCAATAGCGATCCATTTATGGATTGAAGCAAGCCTCTTAGAGTTGCAATCTTCAATTTGATGAGGCAGTCAAAGAGTTTGGCTTTTATAAAAAATGAAGATGAACCTTGTGTATATAAGAAGGTTAGTGGGAGTCACATTGTATTGCTAGTATTATATGTTGATGACATATTAATTATCGGGAATGACATTCCTTCATTACAGGCTGTAGAAACATGGTTAAGAAAATATTTCTCTATGAAATATTTGGGCGACGCAACCTACATTTTAGGTATCAGGATCTATCGAGATAGATCGAGAAAAATGCTCGGCCTAAGTCAAAATATATATATTGATAAAGTGTTGAAACGGTTCAGCATGCAAGAGGCAAAAAGAGGACACTTACCCATGACTCATGGTGTAAAGATATCTGAGGCCCAATGTCCTAAATCACAAGATGATGAGGAGCGTATGAGAAAGATCCCTTATGCTTCAGTAATTGGATCTATCATGTATGCAATGATATGTACTCGTTCGGATGTCTCATATGCTTTGAGCATGACGGAATACTGTCGAATCCGTGAAGGTCATCGGACGGCGATCGAAGAATATCCTCAAGTACCTGAAAAGGACTAAGGATTCATTCTTGGTATATGAAGGTGAAGATGAACTGGCAGTAAAGGGTTACAAAGATGCTAATTTCCAGACTGACAATGATGACTATAAGTCTCAGTTAGGTTTTGTGTTTTGCCTTAATGGTGGTGCTGTTAACTGGAAGAGTTCAAAGCAAGAGACATGAGTGGATTCTACAATAGAATTGAGTATATTCTTTTCTAGTGCAAAATGCAACGAAGGAGGTCAGTATGGATTAAAAAGTTAAATCATTTGAACTTGGTGTTGTTCTAACCATTGTTGATCCGGTTGAGCTATACTATGATAATAATGGAGCCATTGCACATGCTAAGGAACCAAGATCTCACCAATGATCCAAGCATATACTTAGGCGGTACCATCTCATCCGTGAAATCATTAATAGAGGAGATGCACATATAGGAAGAGTGCCAATAGATGATAATATTTTAGATCCATTGACCAAGGATTTGTCGCAGCATAAGCACGAAGGTCATACTAGTTCCATGGGTATTAGAAACATGAGTGATTGGCGCTAGTGCAGGTGGGAGACTGTTAGAGTTTATGTCCTAGAGGCCAATTATTTAATATAATAGATTAACATTTTGATATTATATTTGATTTAATAAATGAATGATTTTATTTATTGCGTTATATAAATTCTTACATAATAAAATTCCTTAGAATAGTGATACAAATTATATAGTTTTAAGTATGTGACTTGAACATGAGATTATATAATAACAATTAGTATCATTTCTCTTAAATGTCCCTAGTCAAGTATCATTGTTGATGGGACAATAATTATGAATTGAGACTAGTATGTGGATTGACTGATGACTAAATCTCATTGGTCATGAATATATGAGATATTGAGTCAATGCATATGTACATGTTAGAGAACGATGTACTGGACATACCCATCATGAGAATTCTACGTAGAGCATTATGCAAAGTGTCATTAGTGATTCTCATAGTGACAATGATGTAATGATCCTCCAACCTGAAATCACTATATTACTACACGAGAATTTATGTACTTTGATATCATCAAAGGTCACCTTTAATAGGGTGGACAATAAAGGTGATTATTGGGTACATCATGAATCGTGTGAGAAATATGAGTGATCTAGATGGAATTTAACATTCCTATATATTAGGGGTAATATCCATAGGCCTCTTGATTTAGTAGGACTATGAAATACATGGCTATGCTCAAATAGTGATTTGTTTCTTATAGTCTACTCATTGATCAAGAAAACTCAGATTAATTTATGAAGAGTATGACACATTCCATGACTCGAGTTTAATCTAGGATATCAAGGTTAAAAGGATTAAATTACATTGAAACATTGGTCACGAAAAGGTTGCATCGAATCATCAATCTTATTATTACTTGGGTAGCAGTGATGCATTACTAGATGCCGCTCACTGTTTATAATTTTATAATATGATTTTAAGATTATTACCAACGTAATAATAACTTATAAGGGCACACACTTAGAACGTAATTAAAGGGGAATTAATTTAAATTATAAGATTTAAATATGTCAATATGATTGATAATATTTAAATTACGAATTTAAATTAGTAGGATAATTTGTATAAATGTATATTAATTTAGTAAGACTTAATTAATATATATAATATATATATATATATATATATATATATATATATATATAATTAGGATTTTTACGGAATTAGGTTTTAATTAATTCCTTTTGACAGCTATATATATATATATGATATATCAACCACTTTAGGAATTAATCAAAAACCAAAAACCCTAGCCGCTCTTAGAGAGAGACTAGAGAGAAAAACTTCAGAAAATCCCGATCCTTTGTGGCTAGTATCGCGCCTCTTTTACAGCAGATCGTGTGACGGTTCGCGAGACGTTCATGTGGATACCGTAGAGGCACATTTCGTTTGGATTGTGTTGGTTTGATCATATCAATTCTAGCTTCTATAATCGGTATAAATTTTTAACCACTGAATTAATATGTTTTCGCATGGATCCTGTTTTAGGGTTTTGGAATTGCTTTGAAATTTTTTAATTCCGCTGTGCTTTTTTATGCCGAAATCCCAACAAAACCTTGGGAAGACTAGTAACGAAATCCATTTTGATGTGCTCCCACTTCCATTCTGGAATTTCAAGTGGTTGCAATGGACCTTTTGGTACTTGATTCTCCGTCTTGACACATTAACAAGTTAAACACCTTGAGATAAACTCCGCGATCTCTCTCATCATATTGCTCCACCAAAATATATATCGAAGATCACGATACATTTTGGAACTTCCAGAATGTATTGCAAATGGTGTGTTGTGTGCTTCTATCATGATTTTATACTTCAAATTAGAGTCATTAGGAACACAAAGTCTAGAGTTTACTCGAAGTATTCCTTCCTCGTCGATCATTGCTTCTAGAATAGCAACTTCTTGTACTTTCTTCTTCATACGCATCAGCTCTGGGTATGTAGCTTGAGCAGCTTTAACTTATTCAATTAAAGCTAGTTCTACGCGTATATTTGTCATCTTCACGTGGGTCTCTGGAGTTTTTAACTCTATCTCCATCATTTGTAAGTCATACAAAATAGGACTTTGAGTTAACAACATCGCACTCGTACTTGCATATGATCTTCTACTCAACGCATCAGCTACCACATTCGCTTTTCCAAGATGGTATTGAATGGCATGGTCGTAATCTTTCAACAGCTCGAGCCAACTTCATTGCCACATGTTGAGTTCCTTTTTGGTGAAGAAATATTTGAGGCTTTTATGATCTTTATAGATCTCCACTTTCTCCCTATACATGTAGTGTCTCCAGATCTTTAGCGTGAAAACGACTACTGCCAACTCTAGATCATGAGTATGATAATTCCTCTCATATTCTTTGAGTTGTCGTGAGGCATAGGCTATGACTTTCCCATGTTGCATGAGAACACATCCTAAACCTCTACCTGAAGCATCACTGTAGATGACAAATCCCTTTGAGCCTGATGGTATTGTCAGAACAGGTGCTGAAATGAGTCTCTTCTTGAGTTATTAGAAGCTCTTTTCACATTCCTCATTCCATCCGAATTTTGTATCTTTTTCAGTCAGCTGAGTTAATGGAGTGGCAATTCGAGAAAATTCTTTCACGAATCTCCGATAATAACCAGCTAAGCATAGAAAACTACGTATTTCGGTTACTAACTTAGGTTGCTCCCAACTTTGTATTGCTTCAATCTTTGCCGGGTCAACTGATATTCCATGTTTCGATATCACGTGCCCAAGGAAAGCTACTTCCTCAAGCCAGAACTCGCATTTCTTCAACTTGGCATATAACTTGTTTTCACGAAGCTTTTGGAGTATCAGCCTCAAATGTTGCTCACGATCTTCACGACTTTTGGAGTAGATGAGGATGTCATCAATAAAGACAACAATAAAATGATCCAAATATTCCTTGAATACTCGGTTCATTATATCTATGAAGGCAGTAGAAGCATTAGTCAATCCAAAAGACATGACTAGGAATTCGTAATGTCCGTACCGAGTTCTAAAACCAGTATTTGGAATGTCATCAGTTTTAATCTTTAACTGATGACATCCAAAATGAAGATTGACCTTTGAGAAGAATTTAGCACATTGTAACTAGTCAAACAGGTTGTAGACACTCGAAATTTTGAATTCCTATTACTAACTTTGCAGGAGGGCAGAATCGTCTTCCAGAGATAACCCTGGAAGTCAAAATAGTTCAATCCCGGAGATAATCCCGGAATACTCAGTCTTTTCCATCTCAGAGATAACCCCGAGATATCTAGTTCCCGTCTCGGAGATAACCCCGGGAGTTTCAATTTCAACCTCGGAGACAACCACGAGGAATACAGTTCCAGTTTCAGAAATAACACCGGAGAAGTCATTTTCATCTCGGAGACAACCTCGAGATACTCAGTTCCAGTCCCAGAGATAACCTCGGGAGGTTCAGTTTCAACCTCGAAGAGTGCAATTGCTGTTCCAGAAATAACATCGGAAATGCTTGTTTCCACCCAACAATCAGCTTCAACCTTAGAGATAACCCCGAGGCACTTAGTTCCAAACCCAGAGACAACCCCCGGAGGTCAGGCACACCTCAGATACAACCCTGAGGACATTCATCACTTGCAGTAGCCCAATCTCAGAGATAACCCTGAGCAACAACTACTAAATCAGCCCAAACCGGAGATAACCCTGGTGAGGGGCAAACTTGTCATTTTTCCACCTCGATTCCACATTCACGCCATCTCAACAACATTTCAACATACATTCTACACAACAATATCCTACAAGAACCATAGCTTCAATCCCGAGTGACTACTACACAAGGTAGCACATCGGATAAAATTTGAAGCTTGAAGACCTGGGCATGGTCCCATCTTTCTGACTTCGTACAACCTCTAATCCCATGTCATTTGTGTATCTCTTAACAAAAACACTCCAAAAAAGGTCTTATAGACCTCAATCGGATGACTGGATTGAAGATCTGAAAGTTCGAGCGGACAACGCATTGCATGCGTGCACGTACTTCAAGACAGCGGGACCCATAGAGCCCGGGAAGCCGCAGGTGCACCTGTGGTTCCCCCCTATATAAATAGAGGGCTTGGGGTGGCCATTTTGCATAGAGAAAAGGTGAGGAAACCCAATCCAATTTGCTCTGTACACATTATAAACTGAGTGCTTTCTCATTTCAAACACTTGTAAGCTTGTACTTTGCTATATTTTACCGGTGGGAACCGGGTGTTCATCCATTTAAAGCTATTGAAGTCTTCTTTGGCAGTCCACTGTAAGCCTTCTTACATTTCTTAAAGCCTTTCTCGACTACTGTGCACACATCGTTATTTACATTGAGAGTCGTGTTGCATGTGTATGCCCGGATCTCGGTCCGTAGCTTTTATTTCTTATATATATATATATATATATATATATATATATATATATATATATATATATATATGGACTAACATCATCGAGTTATGCCTTGATTGTGCACTCAATTCACATTCGGAGCGTTTATTGCTTAGATATATATATATATATATATATATATATAAGCATTGTCGAACTCATTCGATGAGCACTCAATTTATATCCTAGACGCGTTCGCTTATATATATATATATATAAATACTTATATATATATTATTACCATCACACTCTATTTAATTGAGCCTGGATATAATATCTCTAACGCATGAGAAAATCGGATTTTTATGAGAATTAAATTTTTATTTGATTATATGGATTAAATAAATTTAATTGATTATTTATGTGAGTAATCTACTTGAAGGTCGTTCTATGACTTAAAGTGTGCGGATGTGAATAAGATTTTAGCTACGTTGTAGAATTAAAGTGTTTGAATTTCCAAGATGAAAATAAAAGTTTTCCGAGAAATTTTCTGAAAAATACTATTCACTGATTTCTGCTCGGGAATTATTTTTGAACTTCTGAGAAATATGTAACGATAGAATATCGAGGTGAGATGGATTATGTAATTATAATTCAAGTATAGAAAACGTAGTTTTTTGCCTGCGGACTTAATTTGAGAAAGTTAGGAAAAGTAAAGTGTTAACTAGTTAAAGCAATGATCGTATAATACGTAGGTATTGCACGAGGTAATGAATACAAGTATGATACGATGTATTATACGAGTTTATATGAATGATGGTATGTCGTATATGTTGAATAAGTATACGAGTTAGAATACGAGATTAATACGTAGACAATACGTTCTAAGTATTTAAGCCATGTGTAATGGACTTGAAGGATTGTGTAGGAAATGTAAAGTCCAATTGAGATTATGATTAAGCCCAATGTTAACTAAAGGTTAAGGCCCAAATGTTTGTTAATGTATAAGCCAATGTGGATTAATGCAAACCCAAAATCATAAGCAAGCTAATTGAACCTAAAGCCCAAAGTAAGAATCCAATGGGTAAGCATGACCCATGGGGAAACCAATGTGGGCCCCATGATCACATAGGTGATCTTGGTGGCCAAGAAAAAGTTGTGATGGCCAAGCAAAGGATGTGATGAGCAAGTAAACTTGAAGGCTAAGTAACGAATAATAAGGAGGTGATTAAGGAGGTGGAATTAAGGAGGTGGGATGGTTTATTGACTAAACTACCCTAACCTTAGAAATCCTATAAATAGAAGGAGTGTTGGATCATTTCTCACTTGTTAATTTCATCCAACATATTATGTGCTTATTGGTTAGAGAGAAAAAGTTAGAAAAGTGAGTCTTTCATATTTCAAAAAGTAAGAAGAAGAACCAAGCTTGATCATCAAGGGTAAGACTCCTAGACCATTACTCTTACATCTCTACAACTATAGTTTGATAGAGAAGTGTTGATTAATGGAGCATGTATGCTAAGAAGTGTTAAGTATGTCTAATCAATGGACTTAAGTCTTAATAAGCCATGAATAAGCAATTCATTCATATATAAGTTATGAACTAAGGAAGAACTTGTAAGAACTTGTCATATGTTTACATTAATGAAGTTTGTATGATAAGAAGAAGCAATGATGGTTGTTAGAAGACTAAAACCATGATAAATCATGTGAAATGAAATCATAAGCATATAAGTTATGAACTAAGGAAGAACAAGTAAGAACTTATCATGTAAATAAGTTAATGAAATATGTATGTTAAAATGTTAGTATGATGGAATGAATCCATTTGAAACGTTGAACAAATCGTAAGTAACGAAGTTATGGCAAAATTCACGAGTTCGGACTATAATCATCAAAATCGTGAAATTCTCGGAATGGAAGTTGAATATTGACATTGAGCTCAGAAACATTGGTTTTTGATATGGATAAGTCTTATTTGGCATTATAGAGTTGTGAACTCAAAAATGACCGAATTCTGACTTAGAACGAAGAAACGAGCGTTGAATGTTCACGAACGTTTATCGTTTTCGTTAAAATGGACTAATAGTTGAATTTTGAGTTAACGAAGTTAAAAATGTAAAATTCTTGCATGAAAATGTAGAGTATGTGATTTGTGATCTAATGGATTTTGAACGAGCCAATTCAGACTTAAAATGATTAAATTTGGAGTCCGAGAAGTTCGTTGTGTAATAAAACACTATCAAGAATCGGTGCATGGAGGCGGGCGCCGCCGTGGTAAGCGCCAAACCAAGAAAAAAGGTGGCTCTTCAACAACGAAAGCGGCTCTCGACCTATTATAGTTTCACGTCCTGGCGCGGCCAAGAGAACTAAGAGTGGCACCGCAGCACTGGGTCCGGTCCTCAGCCACTGAAGAGTGGCACCGCAGTGTGACTTAAAGAGAAGAAGCTAGTACCGCAGCGCCATCACTTGACCAAACATAGTAATGAATGATTATGAATAGAAAAGAAAGTAGGGTTTAATCAATGATGAGTAATGCATTAAAGAACTTGAAGTAACATCCTTAAATGATGTTAAAGACCTTAAGTATTACAACTGAAGGTCGATGAAAGATTAATTGAATGTCAGAATAATGTAATGTGATAAGCCAGAACGAATAAAAACAATCTAAAACATGATTAGATTGAGAAGAAAGGTAAGATATAGTAGTAACCATACCTGATTATATATAATCTAATGTGTTATGTTATGTGATCATAGATTGTAGAGACCTTAAAGACTTAAAGGGAAAGTGTAATAACCGTAGCAGACGCTAAAGGCAAGTTTTCCTAACGCTTGTCTAACCTTCGTGTTAGCCGGGTTTTCAGTGATTCATGTTATGAGAAGCATGAATGGTTTTAAAGAAAGAGTCAATGCCAGTTTTAACTCAGCTATACTGATCTTAAAAGATTGATTGATTTATTTATAAGTCTTTCAATATAGAATTGATAACGCTATCCTACGCCAATTGTATGGTACGGATTCAAGGTAAGCATGAGTATGAATAAACAAATGTATTTTACATCGATTATTCGATGGGCACGCGAGGTTGCCAAAACTTAAACGTAAATACATTTAACGGATGAGTGTTAATCAACATAGAGTACTATAGGCTGATCACCTAGAAGTGCTTGTAAGAAATATCGGACTTACGATCTTTGTACCGGGTTGTCCTTTTCATGAATAAAAGCTAAAGAGAATGTTCATGGTCTATGGACTTACTCAGAATTTCTAAGCTACTATATGTACTTCGAAATTGTTTTATAAGATGAGAAGTGCTATTCAATGATTCATAGTACTTCGTAACTACTTGTTCAGTTATTGAAGAATAATCATATGATTCTCGAAGTGGTATTTATATAATATATTGTTACACTTGTTGAGCTAGTTATGCTCATTTCTTGCTTGAATCATATGATTGTAGCCAAGGTCGAGCGAACCGAGGGTTCTAGTAAAGATAAAGGCAAGGCGAAGATGTATGACTAGTTTATTCTATAATAGACTAGTATGTTTGTATGAATTATATTACGACGAACAATGAATGTAACGATTTAAGAACTAGGGAACGAGATTTATTATTAACAATGTAATAAGAATGTCGTTAATACACTCATTTTGATGTTGTTTCAATAGAATGAATGTACAGTTATGAGTACCGTGTAGCACCATCTGTCGGGTTAGAAGATACCCGAATTTGGGGTCGTCACACGTTGGTATCAAAGCATTAGGTTAGGTTATAAAACTTAAGGGGGGGGGGGGGAGGGAAGAGCTTTAGGCTAATAACCTCGTTAAGGAAGGAAAAGTTCGAAGAAAGTAAACTCGAGTCAAATGAGTTAATAAGGTATTGAGGAACGTCAGTATCAAAAGATTTAAAAGATGGAAATTAAAATTAAATGTGATTTGTGCTTATACTATTGTGTATTATGTACTAATCAACATGTTATGTGTTATTGCAGATGTCGATCGATAGCTTGATATATAGAGATATACACATGGTGAGCAAAGAAACGGTGAACAGAATAGAGCCTGTGCCCATGCTAGTGACAGAGGTACCATTAGTGATTCTAGAAGAATCGGAGCCGAAGGAGTACTTTTTTGAGGAGAACTACTCCGAGGAAGATATAGATGTAACATCATACCTTAATATAATGATCGATGTGGAGGAAGAAATGGAGGTAACATCAATTAATACGGTGGTACCTACACAAGAGTCAACACCTCCAAATGCAATGAGAGCATTGTATCTGGCAGTGCTTGACCAGAATGTGCAACTGCACACAGTTATGCAAAACCAGAGTAAGGAGATTAGTGATCTCCATGAAGCTAAGGTATCTGCAGAAGCAAATTTTGAGATTGAGCATGACGAGAAGGTGCTCATGAAGGATAAGGCGATCGATGGAGTGTAAGAATGAGGTAAAAAACTGATCAATAAAGACCACAAGATAGCACGTATGTCTTATATCCATGAGAATGCTCATAAGGATTTTATGCTAAAAATTGCTTGTTATTCCATTGAGTCGGGACAAACTCGACATACTATTAGTCAGGATATTGTGTCGATTCTTGCGAATGAGAAACATGAGGACGCTGTTATGCATTATTAGAAGTCTAGAGTTATAAATATGTGTGTAGTGACGTAAAACCTTCTTTTGTATAATCAAAGGGTAGTCTTTTTGTAAATCCCAACTTTTGTGAAGTTCAATTGCGGGATAGAAATGTAATAGCTTTTGGCTATGGAAACAAATTGTAAATAGTTTCAAACTATGAAGAAGCATATGAACATAATGAAGTTTTCATTAATATGCTTTGTTATGGTATGAGTTGTTGTTTGGCGAATAATAACTAAGTAAGTAAATAGATAATAATGAAATTTTATTTATTTAATCAGAAAATGCACCCAAGAAGAAGACGACGTAATCAGGAGGCTGAGTCACATAATGATAACCAAGGGGGTCAGAACAACCCTATGCAAGAGTTCGTTAATTTATTAACGACTGCATTTAACCAAACCGGGGGTAGAGCACCCACGGGACCTAGGGTAGCCAGAACGACTACCTTTAAAGAATGTAAAAGCGTAGGTCCGCTGGAGTTCAAAGGAACGACGGAACCAATAGAGGCCCAGACATGGGTGAAAGAAATAGAGAAAGCATTTGTTATTACAAATGTAGTTGAGGCACAAAAGACTTCTTTTGCGACTTACATGATGAAAGGGGAAGCCAACTTTTGGTGGGAGGCTCACTAGGGTAGGGGTAGAACTGATGCGGTAACGTGGGAACAGTTTAAGAAGGTTTTCTTCGAGAAATATTTCCCTACAAGTATGCAAGGGAGGATGAAGATTAAGTTCTTAGAACTTAAGCAAGGGGATATGATAGTTCCCCAGTACACGACCAAATTTAATGAATTGACAAGATTTGCTCCACATCAAGTGGACACTGAGGAGAGGAAGGCTCGTAGGTTTGAGCAGGGCCTGAAACCCTGGCTCTATAGTAGGATTTCTGTGTTCCAGAGTGCTTCATATGGGACCATTCTAGAAAAGGCGATTGTAGAAGAAGGTGGTAGTGTGGCATTGACCCAATACCATAAAGAGAGAAAGAATAAAAACAAGGGAGAGGGAGGAACCAAGGCAGAGAGTGCCAATGGTAGCGGCAGTATGCCAAAAAGGAAGAATTTTAACCCCGGTAATACTGGAGTGGGACAAGGGGATCTTAAACGTAGGATCGAAGCATGTAAGACATGTGGAAAGACTCATTTAGGAGTCTGTCTGAAAGGGAAATCAGTTTGTTATAACTGTGGACAGGACGGTCATATATCAGCCAATTTTCCTAATCCTAAGAAAAATCATGGTTGTTTTCTTTATGGGTCGATGGACCACATGGCAAGAAATTACCCAAAGAAGGGGTCGGAGGAAAGTAAGGTTGCTAGTAGTGGTAAGTTAGCCATTACTGAACCACCATCGTCGGGTAGACCTATGGCCCGTACTTTTAATATGACGGTCCAAGATACGGTTGCATCAGCAGATGTAGTAACAGGTATCATTCTAGTCAATATAATGAATGCTTATGTGCTGTTTGATTGGAGTGCTACTTTTCTTTTATAACATGTGAATTTTCTAAGTGAATAATTTCATTCTCGAAAGGATTATAAATACCTTTAAATGTTAAGGTAGAGAATGAGGAAATAACTCTCGTTGATTATATTCATGGGAATTGTTTTATGGATAATAGAGGTAATAAAGTATTGGTAGATAAGTACTGATAAGGTTGAGAGAATTTGAAGTAATTCTCGGTATGAATGAGTTAATTAACTATAAAACTTTAATTGATTGTCAGAGGAAAAGTATGAATCTTTGGTTTTCTAAGAAAACCCAAGGTAGTATTATATGGTAATAAATCACCGGGATTCTCTTGTTGTCTAACCATGACACAAGCTAAGAAGATGTTGAGGAAGAGGTGTATAGAATATCTGTGCCATGTTGTGGACACCCAGAGAGTAGGAGCACTGATGTTATCAGTAAATAGGAAGGATGCGTCGTTACGTTTGTGTATCGACTATCGTTAGTGGAGTAAGTTAGCGGTTGAGAGTAAATACTCATTGCCCAGGATTGATGATCTATTTGATCAGTTGAAAGGGGCAAAGTATTTTTCTAAGATAGATTTGTGTACGAGGTATCGTCGGTTGAAAGTAAGGAAGAAGGAGGATGTACCTAAGACGACGTTCAGAACTAGTTATGGTTATTACGAGTTTCTGGTTATGTCATTTGGGTTGACTAATGTACTGAAGTTAGACTTTTTGTAAGGGGCGCCAAACAAGTCGGTAGTAAGCTGATAGGTACTCTTGTGAGGGGCTATGGTTGAATGTACCATTAGCGTCACAGAGTGTTCAAATAATATTTTGGCAAGTTTGTCGTACTGATCATTGATGATATTCTAGTCTATTCTGAGATGCCAGAAGATCACGTTGAACATTTGAAGATAGTGTATAAAACACTACGGAGGTAAAAGTTGGATACGGAATTCACTAAGTGTGAATTTTAGCTTAAAAGATATACAGATTTTTGTACATATTATTGATAAGTATGATGGGAATGAGAAGTGAGAAAAATAGTTTTCAAGAACTAAAAAGGAAGGTTAAGTGAGGCACCTGTATTATCTTTATCAGATGATACGAGGAACTTTGTAATTTATAGTGATGCTTCGCATAGATGACGAGATTGCGTGCTCATGTAGCATGGCAAGGTCTTTGCGTATGCATCACGCTAGTTAAAGGATTATGAGAAGGTTTATCCTACTTATGATCTAGAATTGGAAGCTGTAGTTTTTGAATTAAAAATATGAAGATAGTTGTTATACGGGGAGAAGTGTGAGATATACACGGACTATAAGAGTCTGAAATATATCTTCACACAAAAGGAGTTGAATATGAGGTACAGAAGGTGGTTAGAATTGATAAAAGATTACGATTGTGATATCTTATATCATTCAGGGAAGGTAAACGTAGTAGCCGACGCATTAAGTAGGAAGGGTAGGGAAAAGCTATTAATGTTAATGACTCAAAATGAGTTAATAACGGAGATGGAAAGAACAGAGTTAGAAGTTAAATTACAGAATGAAGTGGTTGAAATGTTATTCACAATGTAGACTTAATCCACGAAAATGGAACGAGTTAAAGAAGTACAACTAGGTAACGAGGGATGCAAGCAAATGAAAAAGAGGATGAAGGATGAAGAGAAGACCAAGTATAATCTTGCTTTGAAGGAAGAATTTGAGTTCCAAATAATTCTAAAGTTAAAAGAAGGACTAATGAGGGAGGCCTATAGTTCGAGGTGCTCGGTACATCCAGATAGTACTGAGATGTATTAAGACCTTCGACGGAACTTTAGTTGGCCAAATATGAAAGGGAGATAGAGTAATGTGTTAGTAAATGCTTAACTTCCAACTCATATTATTGATAGGAAGGGACAAGTCATGTGAAATAAGATAATACCTTCGGCGAAGGTGAAATGGAGGAACCACAATGCGGAATGAGCAACGTGGGAACTCGAGATTAATATGAAGAAATTTTTTCCTCATTTGTTTATGTATTGTAGCGAGATTTTTGGGACAGAATCCTTATAAGGGGGAAGAATGTAACGCCCGAGAAAATCGAATTTTTATGAGAATTAAATTTTTATTTGATTATGTGGATTAAATGAATTTAATTGATTATTTATGTGAGTAGGCTATTTGAAGGTCGTTCTATGACCTAGAATGTGCGGATGTGGTTAGGATTTTGGCTACATGGTAGAATTAAAGTGTTTGAATTTTCAAGACGAAAATAAAAGTTTTTTGAGAAATTTTCTGAAAAACACCATTCATTGATTTCTGCTCGAGAATTATTTTTGAACTTCTGAGAAATACGTAACGATAGAATATCGAGGTGAGATGGATTATGTAATAATAATTCAAGTATGGAAAATTTAGTTTTTTGCCTGCGGACTTAATTCGAGAACGTTAGGAAAAGTAAAGCGTTAACTAGTTAAAGCAATGATCGTATAATACGTAGGTATTATGCGAGGTAATGAATACTGAGTATGATATGAAGTATATATAGTATGTATGTATGAATGATGGTATGTCGTATATGTTGAATAAGTATACGAGTTAGAATACGAGATTAATATGTAGACAATACGTTCTAAGGCTTTAAGGCTTGTGTAATGGACTTGAAGGATTGTGTAGGAAATGTAAAGTCTAATTGGGATTATGATTAAGCCCAATGCTCACTAAAGGTTAAGGCCCAAATGTTTGTTAATGTATAAGCCAATGTGGATTAATGCAAGCCCAAAATCATATGTAAGCTAATTGAACCTAAAGCCCAAAGTAAGAATCCAATGGGTAAGCATGACCCATGGGGAAACCCATGTGGTCCCCATGATCACATGGGTGATTTCGGTGGCCAAGCAAAAGTTGTGATGGCCAAGCAAAGGATGTGATAAGCAAGTAAACTTGAAGGCTAAGTAATGAATAGTAAGGAGGTGATTAAGGAGGTGGAATTAAGGAGGTGGGATGGTTTATTGACTAAACTACCCTAACCTTAGAAATCCTATAAATAGAAGGAGTGTTGGATCATTTCTCACTTGTTAATTTCATCCAACATATTAAGTGCTTATTAGTTAGAGAGAAAAAGTTAGTCTTTCATATTTTAAAAAGTAAGAAGAAGAACCAAGCTTGATCATAAAGGTTAAGACTCCTAGACCATTACTCTTCCATCTCTTCGACTATAGTTTGATAGAGAAGTGTTGATTAGTGGAGCATGTATGCTAAGAAGTGTTAAGTATGGCTAATCAATGGACTTAAGTCTTAATAAGTCATGAATAAATAATTTGTTCATATATAAGTTATGAATTACTAAGGAAGAACTTGTAAGAACTTGTCATATGTTTACATTAATGAAGTTTGTATGATAAGAAGAAGCAAGGTTGGTTGTTAGAAGACTAAAACCATGATAAATCATGTGAAGTGAAATCATAAGCATATAAGTTATGAACTAAGGAAGAATAAGTAAGAACTTATCATGTAAATAAGTTAATGAAATACATATTGTAAGACCCCAACTTTTATGAATAAAGATGAATTTTCTATAATTATCATTTTTGAATATTATGGAATAAATTTGATATAATGTTATAGTTGTGGGTAGTATTTATAAATTTTGCAAAGTATGCAAGTTGTTGAATTATATTCGATTGATCAGAGAATATTCATTTTAGCAGGGAATATTCGTACAACGGCGCAATTATTTGTGGACCCCACAACGGAATTATTGTCGGATTGAGAAAACGACAAAAATATTTTTATAAAAATAATGGCGGAAGTTTTACCGTTAATAGTGTTGAACTACTCAGTAGTAAAAGTACAGTAATTCGCTTGGTTGCATAGTAGCACACGGTATTGATTATTAATGCTTATGTGAGAAGTCACTCAGTTTTGTTCAATTATTACTATAATAATTGTTGCATAGTATCTCACATTATTTGATTCAATTATTGTCGATATTTTATATATTAGTAAATCAATAATTGAGACGACAAAGTTATTAAAATTATTATTTGCAATATTAACGATATCTAGAAGTTACATTAATGAGAGGTTTGGTCACCTAATTGCGCGCCAATAGGAGAAATCCTTATTGAAAGCCCCTCTTTCACAGGAACGACACAGGTCGATTAATATTGTGAATAATAATAATGATGATAAATGTTTTTAAAAATATTGAGAGGATTTTATGAAGTTATTGTTGTAGATTTTACTTGTTATTTGGACCCCTATTTACTTATTTTTCAAAACTGTAGGTAGAAGTTATCTCAGTTTATTATCTAAGTTTTATTTATATAAGTATTATTATTATTATATATATATATATATATATATATGATGGTGATGGAAGTTGAATAATGGGGGGGAAGGGGTTTACGGGTAGTAAAGAAGAAAAAAAAAGAATGAGATGAATTGAGTGGTGTGTATATAATATATATATTTAGAATGTGAGGATTGACATTTGGGGAGGGGGAAGAAACCAATGAATTGCATGGTCGGGAGGGAATACAATTATTATCATTATATATATATATATATATATAATATATATAATATATTTTATTTAAAAGTTTTATTTTATTAGAATATTTTATGGACCGTCCGTTTAAAAGTAAATCAATCTGGACCTTTCATGGATTGGTTACTATTCAGTCCATTCTTTTATAAATAGAAGCTCATTCTTTCATTATTTCTTACGAATTCACTGAAACTCTAGAGAGAGAAACTGTAGAGATAATTCTTCGTCTATAATCTTGAGCGTATTTCTTTAGCGTTTAAGAATGCTTTGAGTGTAGTGCAAGTTTCTTCAAGTATATCCTCGCCCTACCGACGGAATACTCTTCTTTATAAGGTAAGGGGTATTATTTTTATTCATATTCATGAAGAGAACTTTTGTTATTCCATTCTTTATTATTCTGTTGGAATAACCCGTATACGTGGTTTACCCTATACTTGGTGAAAATTTTCTATTATTCCATTCTTTATTATTCTGTTGGAATATCCCGTCTGTGCGTTTTACGCCGGACCTGGTTCCGTTATTTATTATTCTGTTGAAATATCCTCATGCATGCGCTTTTACGCTTGACTTCGGTTCCGTTATTTATTATTCGTTGGAATAACCTATCTATGTGAAGTAATCGCATGCATGGTGATTTCATTGTTATTCCATTCTTTATTATTACATTGGAATATCCCGTTGGTCAAGCGCACACACCGACACGGTTTTATTATTTATTATTTTATTGGAATAACATGTCTATGCGAAGTACCGCATGCATGGTGATTTCTTATGTTATTCCATTCTTTATTATACTCAGTTAGTTAAATTTTTGACTTCTATACTCCATGAAATTAGTGGAGTATTCTTGATATTTGCGCTTCATCCAATATCTTTTCATGGAAATATTCTTCTGAGCATTCTTGAATTTTACTCTACTAAGAAGTATCATGTTGACAATTTGGACGTTATTAGTTCCTGGATAAATTAATTCTTGAACTTGTTTTATTGAATTCTTATATCATTGTCATCATCCTCATGTTTATATTTTTGTTGAAAGTCATCTGTGGCCTGTTGTGCATAGATGGACTTGGTATGATTATGACTAGGGATTATTCTATGTAATCATGACCGTAATGTTACAAATGATGTGGTAAAAGTCCTCATTGGCCCGTAGTGCATTGATGGATAGTTGTTGGCATTATCATGACCATTGATGAATACACGAATATCCTTGGCCCGTAGTGCATGGATAACTTGTGGTCGTGATACTAATGAATATCCTTGGCCGTAGTGCAGGGATGATGTTGATTATTCATTAAGCTGAGTCCCAACGATAAAAGTGATGAAAAACCTTTTAAATCATAAAAGATAGTAGATTTTATTCTCTACTTGGCTCTTTTAATGGATTGCATGTTCCGTTGAAGTTAAACTTGATGTCTATTGTATTTTATCAGTTTAACACTGTTGAGGACTAATGATAATTTATTCTGCATTATCTTAGTCATAATATTTCTTACTGGTCTAGTTGAGCTCACCCTTTCTTTTACTGTTTTCTTCAGGAAATGAGAACGTAGCCAGGACTAGTTGGGGAACGGAGTGACGGTCCAGATGATAGTATTAGTAGTCCTCACTATTCTATAAAATAGTGTGACAATAAATGTAATGAGGACTTATTCTGAGAGTGGATATTGTCTAGAAGACAATATTTGTATTAAAACTGATAGCTCTCTTGTTGTATATTAAAGATTGTATTTGTATTCTGTACCATGTATTTTGCGACTAAGAATAGGTGATGTATACCTATTTTGGGGGCGTCACTGTTGGTATCAAAGCTTAGGGATATGATCCCTGGCTAAGATGTGAGATAAGAACTAGGAGGGGAGAGACAGGGAATTCCTTTGCTAGT
The DNA here is from genome assembly GCA_020205615.1 of Panax quinquefolius. NCBI lineage: Eukaryota > Viridiplantae > Streptophyta > Magnoliopsida > Apiales > Araliaceae > Panax > Panax quinquefolius. The sequence goes on along the minus strand of CM035159.1, from coordinate 87,548,342 downwards.
ATGACCTACCTAAGTTTATTTGTTATTTAATTGGTTGGTCAGAGTATAGGGATAATATGTGATATGTTAATTAACCCTTGTTTTGTGGCAGTATTTGAAAATGACATCCGAGAATGTTGAGAACATCAATGGAGCACAAGAGTCCGTTGAGTCTCCACAGGCCAATAATCAGGATAATGTGCATCAGGAAGGCGACAATCCTCAGGGAAACAACAACACTGACCAAATGATGAACGATGGAATGTTCCGAGGCTTTATGCAATTCATGCAACATCAAAGTAGAGCGGCTCCATCCAAAATGCAGGTGGAAACACTGGAAACTCTCAAACGGTCACTGCCAAACAGTTCAAGGAGCTGGGACCACTGGAGATTTTTGGAGAGCCAAAACCACTTAAGGCGGAGACGTGGATAAAGCAGATCAACAAGATATTTGATGTCTTGGGTTGCTCTGAGGAGCAAAAGGTTCCCTTTGCCACCTTTATGTTGCAGGCAGAGGGAGATTACTGGTGGGAATCTATAAAGCATGATCAATCTGCTGCACTGAAGATGTCTTGGGAGAAGTACCAAGAACTGTTCAACGACAAGTACTTTCTCGAAAGTATTCGTCACATGAAAGAGGTAAAGTTCATTAAAATGGAACAAAATAACATGACCGTGTCACAGTATGAAGCCAAGTTTGCCGAGTTGTCCAGGTTTGTATCCCATTTGGTTGATAATGAGGAGAGAATGACACGAATGTTTCTATGAGGTTTGAAACCCGAGATACGTCAATATCTTATCTCTCATAAACTGTGTTTGTATTCAGATGTTGTTAATAGGGCTCAGTTATTGGAGCGCGATAATGAGTCAACGCAACCAAAAGAGAGCAACCGGCAAAATGATAATAGTAGTGAGAGCAGTCATCGAAGCGGTGACAACAAGCGTGGAGGGAATCAACAGGCGAAAATGGTAACCACTTTGGTGGTAATCGTACCAAACAATAAAATGGACATTTCAAGAAGAGGAGATTCAACAATGATGGAAAGACGTCAAGACCAAAGACCCATTGTTAAGGAAGAAGAACGACCACCTATCATATGCTTCAAATGCGAGGAGGAGGGACACATCAATCAAACTGCGTGATGTCGTCCAAAATGTGTTATAATTGTGGAAGAGAAGGTCACCTAGCCTTGATTTTATCGTTCACCAAAGAAAAGTTCAAGCTAGGATGGAGGCACCAAAGGTCAGTCCCCCGAAAAGTCAAAGCCAGTAGTGCAAGGAGAGCGTTTGTTGTGACCTCCCAGAAAGCAAGGAACCTAAACAAGGTCATCATGGGTAAGCTTATCATAAACTCTAGCGAAATATATACCTTATTTGATAACGGTTCTACCCATTCTTTTATTTCTCCTACTTGCGCTCAACGTTTAAATTTGACTCCGGAGAAATTTGAGTTTGACTTATCTGTTGAAACTCCATTGGGAGAAATTTTCATTACATCCACTGTTTATAAGTCTTGTTTAGTTCAAATCGGTACCCTCACATTACCTGTCAATCTTATTTTATTGAAAATACTTGCATTTGACGTAATTCTAGGGATTGATTGGTTAACCACTCATCATGCAAAAATTGATTATTTTCGTAAGGTTGTTAGCTTTCATATTCCTAACCAACCTATTATGCGAATTCAAGCAACCAAACCATTAAAATAAATTACTATCATCTCAATCCATGAAGCTATTCGTTTATTGAAAAACGGATGTCAAGCTTTCTTAGCTCATGTCACGGATCTAAACAAAAATACGTCAGTTTTGAATGATATTTCTATTGTTAATGAATTTCCTGACGTATTCCACAAGAACTTCTGGCCTACCTCGAGCGTGAAATTGAATTTTGTATCGACCTTGAACCCTAGATACAAACCCATTTCCAAAGCCCCATATCGAATGGCTCTATTGAACTTCAGGAGTTAAAGACCCAACTGCAAGAATTGTTAGACATCAGTTTCATTCGCCCTAGTACATCTCCTTGGGGTGCTCCTGTTCTATTCGTGAAGAAGAAAGATGGGAGTATGCGACTTTGTCTTGACTATCGAGAGTTGAATCATGTCACCATCAAAATAAGGACCCATTACCCGCGTATTGATGACTGTTTGACCCGATTCAGTAAGGCGCCAAATTCATTTCAAAGATTGATCTTCGTTCCGGATATCACTAATTGAAGATTAGAACCGATGATATTCCAAAGACGGCTTTCAGAACTCGGTACGGACATTATGAATTCCTAGTCATGTCTTTTGGATTGACTAATGCTCCTGCTGCCTTCATGGATATGATGAACCGAGTATTCAAGGAATATTTGGATCACTTTGTGGTCGTCTTTATTGATGACATCCTCATATATTCCAAAAGTCGTGAAGATCATGAACAACACTTGAGGCTGATACTCCAAAAGCTCCGTGAATATAAGCTTTATGCAAAGTTGAAGAAATGAGAGTTTTAGCTTGAGGAAGTAGCATTCCTTGGGCACGTGGTATCAAGTCATGGAATATCTGTTGACGCGGCAAAGATTGAAGCCATTCAAAGCTGGGAGCAACCTAAATCAGTGACCGAAGTACGTAGCTTTCTCAATTTAGCTGGTTATTATCGGAGATTGGTAGAAGGGTTTTCACGAATGGCTACTCCCTTAACTCAGTTGACTCGGAAAGATACCAAATTTGGTTGGAACGAGGAATATGAGAATAGTTTTCAAGAACTCAATAGAAGACTCATTTCAGCACCTGTTTTGACAATACCAACTGGCTCGGAGGGATTTGTCATCTACAATGATGCTTCAGGCAAAGGGTTAGGATGTGTTCTCATGCAACATGAGAAAGTCATAGCCTATGCCTCTCGACAACTCAAAGAATATGAGAGGAATTATCCTACTCATGATCTAGAGTTGGCGGTAATTGTTGTCTTCGCACTTAAAATTTGGAGGCATTACTTGTATGGGGAGAAAGTGGAGATCTTTACGGATCATAAAAGCGTCAAATATTTCTTCACTCAAAGGGAACTCAACATGCGACAACAACCTTGGCTTGAACTGTTGAAAGATTATGATCATACCATCCAATACCATCTTGGAAAGCGAACGTGGTAGGTGGCGCATTGAGTAGGAGATCATATCTTGGCACGCAAAGCGATCTTCACAATGCAAAGGCCCATTTTGTATGACTTGCAAAGGATGGAGATAGAGATAAAACTCCAGGGACCCACGTGATGATGGCAAATATACGAGTAGAACAGACTTTAATCGATAAAGTTAAAGGCGCTTTCGAGCTACGGACACGGAGGTGATGCGTATAAGGAAGAAAGTACAAGAAGGTGTTATTCTGGAAGCAAGAATCGATGAAGAAGGAATACTTCGAGTCAACTCTAGACTTTGTGTTCCTAACAACCTCGAGTTAAAGTATAAAATCATAATGGAGGTGCACAACAAACCGTTTGCAATCCATCCTGGGAGTACCAAAATGTACCGTGATCTTCAACATACATTTTGGTGGAGCAATATGAAGAGAGAGATAGCGCTGTTTATCTTAAGGTGTCTAACTTGTCAACGAGTCAAGGCAGAACGTCAAGTACCAAAAGGTCCATTGCAACCACTTGAAATTCCAGAATGGAAGTGGGAGCACATTACCATGGATTTCGTTACTGGTCTTCCAAAGGTTTCTCAAGGCATAGATGCAATTTGGGTCATTATTGATAGATTGACCAAATCTGCTCATTTCTTACCTATACGAGAAACTTATACACTTGAACGTCTTCTCGTATATACATAAATGAGGTTGTAAGATTGCATGATATACCAGTATCCATAGTTTCTGATCGAAACCCAAGATTCACTTTATGATTTTGGGTTAGTTTGCAAAAAGCTATGGGCACAGATTTACAATTTAGTTCGGCATATCATCCTCAGACGGATGGATAATCAGAGAGGACTATTCAAACTCTTGAAGATTTATTAACACTCTGTGTCCTTGACTTCAAGGGAAGTTTGGATAAGTTCTTACCATTGGTGGAGTTTTCCTACAACAATAGCTATCAAGCAAGTATTGGCATGGCTCCATTCTAGGCGTTGTATGGAAGAAAGTGTCGTTCTCCAGTATGTTGGGATGAGGTGGGTGAAGCAACGTTGTTGGGACTGGAGTTGGTACGTATAACAACGGAAAAGATTCAAATGATAAGACAACGTATAAAAACCTCACAAGATCGACAAAAGAGTTATGCTGATCTTCATCGAAAGGACGTGGAATTCGATATTGGAGATCATGTGTTGTTACGTGTTACTCCATGGAAAGGAGTTACGAGATTTGGAAAGAGAGGAAAGCTCAATCCTCGATTCATTGGCCCATTTTAATCCTCGATCGAGTAGGGAACTGTAGCATATAGACTCGCTTTACCGCCAAGTATGTCTCGTGTTCATAATGTTTTTCACATATCCATGTTACGTAAATATGTGGAAGACCCGAACCACATTATTGAGTTAGAACCGGATGAAATAGTGGAAGATTTAATGTATGAAGAGGTACCTATTCAAATCTTAGACAAGAAGGAACATATTCTACGCTCCAAGGTTATACCTCAAGTCAAAGTTTTATGGAGAAACCACGATGTTGAGGAAATGACCTGGGAGTTAGAATCTGAAATGAAATCAAGGTATCCTTACCTCTTTAACATACCAGGTACGTACCCTAATTTCGAGGGCAAAATTTCATAAGAAGGGGAGATTATAAGACCCCAACTTTTATGAATAAAGATGAATTTTCTATAATTATCATTTTTGAATATTATGGAATAAATTTGATATAATATTATAGTTGTGGGTAGTATTTATAAATTTTGCAAAGTATACAAGTTGTTGTATTATATTCAATTGGTCAGGGAATATTCGTTTTAGTTGGGAATATTCGTACAACGACGCAATTATTGGTGGACCCCACAACAGAATTATTGTCGAATTGAGCAAACGATAAAAATATTTTTATGAAAATAACGGCGAAAGTTTTACCGTTAATACTGTTGAACTACTTGGTAGTAAATGTACAGTAATACGCGTGGTTGCATAGTAGCACACGGTATTGATTATTAATGTTTACGTGAGAAGTCACTCAGTTTTGTTCAATTATTGCTATAGTAATTGTTGCATAGTATCTCACGTTATTTGATTCAATTACTGTCGATATTTTATATATTAGTATATCAATAATTGAGACGACAAAGTTATTAATATTATTATTTGCAATATTAACGATGTCTTGAAGTTCTGTCAAGGAGAGGTTTGGTCACCTAATTGCACGCCAATAGGGAGAAATCCTTATTGGAAAGCCCCCTCTTTCCTGGGAACGACCTGGTCGATTAATATTGTGAATAATAATAATGATGATAAATGTTGTTAAAAATATTGAGAGGATTTTTATGAAGTTATTGTTGTAGATTTTACTTGTTATTTGGACCCCCCATTTACTTATTTTTCAAAATTGTAGGTAGAAGTTATCTCAGTTTTTTTATATAAGTTATTATGATTATATATATATATATATATATATATATATATATATATTAATGTGTGTGCTAGTGTGAATATATATATATATATATATATATATATATATATATGATGATAGTGATGGAAGTTGAATAATGGGGGAAGGGGTTTACGTGTAGTAAAGAAGAAAAAGAAAAGAAAGAGATGAATTGAGTGGTGGTGTATATAATATATATATTTAGCATGCGAGGATTGACATTTGGGGAGGGGGAAGAAACCGATGAATTGCATGGTCGGGAGGGAGTACAATTATTATCATTATATATATAATATATTTGATTTAAAAGTTTTATTTTATTAGAATATTTTATGGACCGTCCGTTTAAAAGTAAATCAATCTGGACCGTTCATGGATTGGTTACTATTAAGTCCATTCTTCTATAAATAGAAGCTCATTCCTTCATTATTTCTTACGAATTCACTGAAACTCTAGAGAGAGAAACTGTAGAGATAATTCTTCTTCTATAATCTTGAGCGTATTTCTTTAGCGTTTAAGAAAGCTTTGAGCGTAGTGCAAGTTTCTTCAAGTATATCCCCGCCCTACCGGTGGCGGAATACTCTTCTTTATAAGGTAAGGGTATTATTTTTTTTCATATTCATGAAGAAAACTTCATTATTCCATTCTTTATTATTACATTGGAATAACTTTGTATCTGTGATCTACCTATACTTGGTGAAATTTTACATTATTCATTCTTTATTATTACATTGGAATATCATGTATGCATGCATTTTACGTCGGGACTGGTTCCGTTATTTATTATTTTATTGCAATATCCTCATCTGCATGCATTTTATCGTTGGACTGGTTTCGTTATTTATTATTCTGTTGAATAACTTTTCTACATGCAATCCGCATGCATGGTGATTTCATTGTTATTCCATTCTTTATTATTCTATTGGAATATCACATTAGGTCGTATTACGCTGACACGGTTCCGTTATTTATTATTCGTTGGAATAACTTTGTCTATCTGCAAAGTACCGCATGCATGGTGATTTCTTTAGTTATTCCATTCTTTATTATACTTAGTTGGTTAAAGTTTTGACTTCTATACTCTATGAAATTAGTGGAATATTCTTGATATTTGTGCTTCATCTAATATCTTTTCATAGAAATATTCTTCTGAGCATTCTTGAATTTTACTCTACATAGAAGTATCATGTTGACAATTTGGACGTTATTAGTTCCTGGATAAATTAATTCTTGAACTTGTTTTATTGAATTCTTATATCATTGTCATCATCCTCATGTTTATATTTTTGTTGAAAGTCATCTGTGGCCTGTTGTGCATAGATGGACTTGGTATGATTATATGACCAAGGATTATTCGGTGTAATCATGACCGTAATATTACAAATGATGTGGTAAAAGTCCTCATTGGCCCGTAATGCATTGATGGACAGTTGTTGGCATTATCATGACCATTGATGAATACACGAATATCCTTGGCCCGTAGTGCATGGATAATTTATGGTCGTGATACTAATGAATATCCTTGGCCATAGTGCAGGGATGATGTGGATTATTAATTAAGCTGAGTCCCAGCGATAAAAGTGATGAAAAACCTTTTAAATCATAAAAGATAGTAGATTTTATTCTCTACTTGACTCTTTTAATGGATTGAATGTTCCGCTGCAGTTAAACTTGATGTATATTGTATTTTATCAGTTTAACATTGTTGAAGACTAATGATAATTTATTCTGCATTATCTTAGTCATAATATTTCTTACTGGGCTAGTTGAGCTCACCCTTTCTTTTACTGTTCTCTTCAGGAAATGAGAATGTAGCCGGGACTAGTCGGGGAATGGAGTGAAGGTCCAGATGATAGTATTAGTAGTCCTCACTATTTTGTTAAATAGTATGATAATAAATGTAATGAGGACTTATTCTGAGAGTGGATATTGTCTAGAAGAAAATATTTGTATTAAAACTCACAGCTTTCTTGTTGTATATTAAAGATTGTATTTGCATTCTGTACCATGTATTTGGCAACTCAGAATAGGTGATGTATACCTATTTTGGGGGTGTGACACATATGTTAAGATGTTAGTATGATGAGTGAATCCATTTGAAATGATGAACAAATCATAAGTAACAAAGTTATAGCGAAATTCACGAGTTCGGATGATAATCGTCGAAATCGTGAAATTCTCGGAATGGAATTAAAATTTTGACATTGAGCTCGGAGACATTGGTTTTCGAGAGGGATAAGTCTTATTTGGCATTATAGAGTTGCGGACTCGAAAATGATTGAATTCCGAGGATTATCCAATGATTATTACTGTAATAAGCTAAGTAGTTGGTACACCAAAGCATAAACCTCTTCCCATAACAAAGGTTCATACTGGATGAAGCGCAAATATCAATGATATTCAACTAATTTCATGGAGTATATAAGCCAAAACTTTAACAAAATGAGTGTAGAATTCGAAATCTGAAATGAAATAATATTACTTATATACTACAGAGTATGAATAGTAAGTCGTGAATAGTACTCCGACATGAAAAGTGTCCCGAATACCCGAGTGAATGATATTCGAGTGAATAGTAACTGGGTGAATAGTAACTCATAAATAGTAACTCATGAATAGTATTCTGGCATGAAAAGATCAATAATTATCAAGAAAGCTCAGAATAATATTTTCATGAAAAGATATTGGATGAAGCGCAAATATCAAGGATATTCTACTAATTTCACGGAGTATAGAAGCAATACTTTAACAGAATGAGGGTATAATTAGGAATATGAGACGAAATAATATTATTCACATACTATAGAGTATGGAAGAAAATATTATTCCTTATGAATTCTGAACAAAAATAATATCCCTTACGAACATGAAAGAAATAATACCCCTTATCTCAAAAGAAGACTGGATACTGGAATAATGAATTTGTAGACTTCTCTTTTTCTTTCTCTCTATAGCTTCTCTCTCTATAATTGCTCTTGTGAGTCTTAGTGAATTAGTGGAAATGAAAGAAGAATGAGCTTCTATTTATAGGAAAATATAGTTTCGATAATTACACGTTTTGGGGCTTGAAATATTACAGTATAATACCTTCATCTTTTCCTCCATTTTTAATTTAGTCCTACAAGTATTATCAAACTTGCACCACCTCCCCTAATAGTACATCATGTGAATCAATAGTTCAGTCATGTGAATCAATAGTTCTATACATGTGAAAAAATAGTTATAATATAGTACATTTATCTATACTTCCATTTTTAATTTAGTCATGCTAGTATTATCAATCTTGCACCACCTCCCCTAATAAGTACATGCATGTGAATCAATAGTACATGTATGTGAATAAATAGTTATAAGCATGTGAATTAATAGCAATTAATTTCTCATTTATCCAATTAATTACCTGATTGGTCAATATAACATTCAGAAATCAATTATTATCGAAATAAATGTCGATTTCCATTAACACTAATAATCCTAACACAATGGAAATATCAATTTCATCATTAATTAACCCAAACTTATTCATCATTAATATTATAACTCACAATATTTAACAACCAGATTATTTCCAGGTAAGAAGGGGTTTTCCGATAAGGATTTCTCCCTATTGGCGCGCAATTAGGTGACCAAACCCCTTTCCTCGACAGAACTTTCTAGACATTGTCCATAATGAAAATAATAATATGAATAACTTTGTCGTCTCAATTATTGATTTAATAATATAAAATAATCTGACAATAATTGAATAAAACTGAGTGACTTCTCACGTAAGATCAATAATAAAAAATATTGTACAATACCGTGTGCTACTATACAACCATGCGTATTACTGTACTTTTATCACCGATTATTTTATGACAACTTGCTTACTTTGAAAAAATTTCAAATATCACCCTTAACTTTAATCTTTTATCAATTTAACCATTTAATAAATAGAATAATAATTATAAGAAAATTGAATACTTTAATTTCATAAAATTCGGGATCTCACATTCGGGTTCATTTACACACTTTCTAACTCTCGTTCATCTTTTACAAAATTTTTGCCATATCTTTGTTATAGCTAAGTTTTAATCCATTCTTCATAAACGTTTCTACCGTTCCTAACCAAGCAATAAGCATCTAACTTATACGCGATGGTTTTAAACTTGTCCATCAACAACAATTACACTACAATGGTTTTAAATTTGTCCATCAACAACGTTCTTCGCGTTCTTCGTGTGTTCTTCGCGTTCTTCATTCGTTCTTCATTTTTAATCGATATTTTGATTACGATTTCATTTTTTCTTGGAATTCGATGGAGTAAAACACCATTCCTTACTTATTTCACCGAATCGTTCATATGATTCATTCAGATCGCTCAAATTTATTACGAATCTTATACTTCCTTAAGAAATTTATAACGTAAACTTCAAATTTCTTATTTCTTCTTTTCTCATGATTTCAACCATATGAAATCATTCCTAACATCTTTTACTTCTTATTCTCATTACGCTATGTTTTAAACAGGGGAAAAATAGTCATTTTGTCCCTCCAGTTACTATTCACAACTCCTTACTATTCCACCTCCTTACTATTCCCGAAACTTCCCTTGAAAGTTTTGTTGTTCTGTCTGCGGAATTCATCCGACAGTTTTAAAAACTACGATTCTCGGAATCCAAATATTTTTGGATATTTCTTCTTTCCTTTACCGATTAACTTTTACGTATTTTTCGGATCTCCGAAACACTAAACAACACTTTTTAACGTTAAGCATTTTCCTTCACGGTTTCCCCTAACGTAGTTAAACGAATGAAAAGTACATAACAGTATTTTTCATTGTTTTTATTTCGTCCGATTTCTGCACGTTTTCCGAGCAAAACTTTGATCAGCTTACTTAACTTTTCACGATATATTATCGTCCAATCTTTCGATGGAATGTCATTTCGACATACCGAACTCTCGAAAATGCTTAGGTTATTCAAACCCTAACCCTTAGGGTTTTATCGGGTGAATAGTGCCTATTTCGTATTTTTTTCTGGAAATAATTTGTTCCCGGATTTTTTTTATTTTCATCTTGAAAATTCTTACTCGTTTAGTCTAGCTCGTAGCCAGAATCCTTCCGATTTATAATCATCCTAGGTTCTAGAATGATTAATAAACACATAGCACATAATATTATTAATAAAATTCATTTTATTAATAACTAATTTTTTAAATCTTAAATTCTGAACAATCCGGATTCTCTGGGTTGTTACACTTCCCCCCTTAAAAAAATTCCATCCTCGGAATTTCTTGAAACCATACCCATTCCCGGGTCATCATATTCATTCCTCCTTCACAGAATTTCGCCCTCAAAATTTTAGCTTACCCTTCTTCTCAACTTCTCTTCAAAGAAGTTCTTATCTTTCAAACATTCTTTCACCTTCATAACTTATCAAGAATTATGAAGTAGAATGAACAACGAGGAATATAAGAATTCCTTTGAAACATTTCATACTTTTGCCGAGGGGTCAAATTGACTATGAACTCTTACTAGGTTTAACAGTATGACGCCGTAAACCTTCTGCCACAGTCAGTTTACAATCACACAAAAAGTAAACTACCTCTTTCATACGTTGGCGATCAACCCATTATATAACCCCATTTCGGTGTGTGTTCACCTTAGAAATAATCATTAGATTCCGTACCAAAGCAATCTGGTTTGGCACAACTTCTTCAAAGAAAGCTCGATTTACTTTTAATCATGACATACCATTCGTCTTAGCCAAATCAAGTAGCTTAGACCATACCAATAAATTGGATATCAACTTGAAACATTCGTCTAGTCAAATCAATTGACATCGACTACTTCTTTAAATTCCTTTCACAATACATCAAAACGTTTTATGACGTCATGATACCATACTTTTTAGAGTACGTTGAGGACTTCATCAGTTTATGACTTCGTCATTATACATCATACCATAGTGGGTTGTTGATACTAAGATCACATCCAACACTAGGTTTAATTGCATTAATAACTCCATCCTTTTACCATCCTTGCATAGAATGCACTGATGATATAAAATTCCTTTTGATATTTCAAATTAATTTATGTCTAGCCAAAATAATTAGCATAAACATACCAAGAATAGTTCTTTTAAAATCCATTGGTTCCAAAAGTTGAACCAATTCTTTCATTTTCAAAACACGCACACATAAGCACGATTTCAATAAACTTCAAAATCTAGCATAGCTAGATGACTTAGAATATCCTATTCTCCATCTTCCTTCATTGTCTTACTTGCGACAATACTTAATCTTCTCTAGCACCTTCAATGCTAAATCAACTGAAAATAACTCATTTTCAGTCTAAACATCCTATACCTTAGTATAGTCGATCAACTTACCACACATTATGAGTTCAGAAACATTCCACAATAATATGAGTTTAAGAACTATCCCAGTCAGACCATAGGCGTCCATTCGCTGAGAAGTTCAAAAACATACCATATGATTATGAGTCACGAACCTACCATACGTATAAGTTTCAAGAACTCACACCTACCTTATCGTTCTCTACCTATCAAGTATATACATGAGAAAAGATTCACCTTCTTGTCATATATATGTTGATAGCGCGACATATTCCAATGATTATCACTGTAATAAGCTAAGCAGTTGGTACACCAAAGCACAAACCTCTTCCCATAACAAAGTTTCATACAACTCAGCTATCACATGAGTCCCACTAGGGATAAGACTTTTCACATATGCACTTTTGTCCCACTAGGGATCAGACTTTTCCCCTGTAGTTTGTCCTGTACATGGGATCAAACTTTTCATCTGCAATCCATCCTGAAACATGGGGAGAACTACGTCGACTTGATCTCCCCAATACACGGGAGTACGTAGGCAACCATTTTTATGGCCCGATCACCTTATATAAAAAAACCCATCTCTACACCCTTACCACATACAACGTTGAACTCTTAAACCAGGTTCGAACTACGCAGACCTGATCTCCTATTCAATAGGAGTACGTAGGCATCCATTTATGGTTCGGTCTTACCCCCTACCAAAACACAAAAACCAGTAAACGGTACTGGGATCATCCTTCAATCCACCACATTTCATCGGCTTCAGACCAAAGGGATGGAACTACCTGACCTCCCCATAAATAGGAGAATCGGCGACCATCTAAGCTGTGGTTGAATCCTCAAAAAGAAACACCAATCCATAAGAGATGGAACTACCTGGGCTCCCCCATACAAAGGAGTACCGGCGACCATCTGTGGTGCGGTCAACCTCAGAGATGAAATCCACACTCCTCTCCACATCTACATACAGAAACCAGTCCCAAGACACCAAAGAAGGTAGGGAATACACACAGATCAACGATCCATTCTAAAAGATCTTGAGACATCTCAATGTCCATCCATCAAGGAGGAGTTCAGAATACATCTAGATCACAAGCCTTGAAGAAACATGCAAATATCAAGCAAGTAGCAAGCCACAACTAAAAAGGAAGTGAATCAAAATATATTTCCCTGCGATATATACTGCTATTTGATATATACAATATGTACTGTACATAACAAAATGGCTAAGCTAGTCTATGTAGGAAAATTTAAGTTCATCTACAAATCAGTGTATATGCGAGTTATCAAGTCCAACAAGGCGTCTCTCTCAGAAGGAGGTAACGTTGTGAGCTCCTACCCAAGGGTATCTACACGAGTTAACAGATCCACAACCAACTGCATGGTAACACTGTGCTCATCAATTTATGCGCTCATCTCAGCAATAATGCCAGTGGTAAGGGATCTTACTGTAGTACTATCTGTAACAGCTACGTCCTGGGAAGATATAACGCCATCCCGCTCAACGATCAGTGCATCTCTAGATGATCTAGCCTTATCCCGCTTAGTAATAGTGGTATCTCTATGAGCTAAAGCGTCATCTCTCTCCAATAGAGCGACATCTCTCCCAGCAAGAGTGGTCAACATCAAGGCCCGAGGCTGATCTCTGTCAAATGTCATCAAATACAAACTCTACACTAAATACTCTGAATGGGAGTCACAACTGCAGAAATACTAGGAGAATCAACAAGAGCTGTTGGCAACCCAATAAATAGCTCCACCTCAATGGGTGAAGTAGTATCCTCCATGGGCTCTCCACTACCAGAACTAATCCCCAACACTGTGGATATTACCTTAGCCAATGCAGTCTCTATCTCCATCCATGCAAAATAATCTGTCGAATAGCCCGGATGGCTAACAGAAAACTCAACTCTCTCACGTTGATCCCAACAGGCATACACCCTGGATCTGTCCTCTGCTGATAAGTGGTGAGAAGCCAAACGCTGACCTAATGCCCCCTCAAAAAGGATGGAAGTCCTAAAAATGGTCGAACTGTGACATCACAGCCAGTGGGTGGTAAGTAGTCATGCCCCTCAACAGAGCCCTGTACGCGATAAAATGCTAAACGGATCACCGATCCCTGCCAAGAACACCGACCAAGACATAACATCTGTACACTCCACTGGATGAAAGGAGTAAGACATGGCTATCTCATGGGAAAAACAATACCCATACCGTCGAAAGGTGCCAATCGGTCTCAGGTGTGACATGAACAACACATACAACATGATCGAGCTACCTATAAATACCCCTACAGGGTGGGTGCAGCAATACGTGGTTGATCTCAATGTCTCTATCAAAATCATCGGCACAATGGTATGACCCTCCATAAGAGCTCTCACTGCCATGTTAACGCCAATGTCCAGCTCATCCATATACTGTGGCATGTACACATATGACAATACACACATCAGCAATACGTCTACTCTGGCTACCCGTCAATGATCCTCCAATGTGGTGAAATCCCCAGAGTGTCATGCATAACTGTCCACCAAGCCAAATCTGTCTAACAGAAAATGCTGGGATACCACATAACCCGGTGAGGGTCATGAACTTCTAGCTCATATCACCAATGGCCATCCGAGCGCAAGGTCTGTCTAAGGGCAAAGTCATCAACGGCTCGACTCCTCTAAAGTGGGAGTCAACTCCTGGGTCCCAAATCGAAAAACCTGCCTCTCTTGTACCCAATGCTCTAGCATACAATCTACAAAACCCACAAGAACCTGGAACATCAGGAGGGTTATGGAATGCTGTAATAACTGATCTATGATCACCCTAGCTGGAGGTGATAAACTATCATACCACGACCTCAGACGGAAGGCTACCAATACTGGTGGGGTGTGATCAATGCGGCTGACTGTCGAAGAAGACATCTGTATGGGCTGTATCATAAGACCATCCAGGGGTCAATGCTGAATATCTATGGACATACATACATATGCATAAATGATACGTGCATGATAAATAATAGATGGCAATATGATGTAGGGAATAATGTTACATACATTCCTAAGTACATCATCATCTAATACATCATCTCTATACAACTAAAAATATAGGGAAATGGGGCACAGACACCCAACGACTAACAGAGGCCTATAAAAATAGATAGTGAGAATGAGACATAGCCACCCAATATCTAACAGAGACTTATCAAAAGAAATAACAAGAATATACATCAGAAGAAGACAATGGTGTCAATATCTACATCATTAATCCTGTCCACCTGATGTAACTCCTCCTAAGTCACTGGATCTCTATCAAGAGGGATGTCAGGCCTATACAATGGAGGATCTGCACCAGCAAAACCATATAGGTCATCTGAGGGGCCAGCACCTGAGCTAGAAGGATCAAAAGTATCTACCTCTGAAGGATTTTTGCCCAAGTGCCGGATGAAAAAATGTGCCCGGTCCAACTACCAGGTCAAGCTATCAATCTATGTTAAATGAGTCAGATCTCAGACACAGGTCATCAAATCCATCATCATCACGAATCCATGAACCATATCCCCCATAAATTGAGTGGCGCTGCTCTGGGCTCCGATGGTACGAAGGGACCACCAGCGATAGAACATCTCTTGAGTATATGGACCCTCTGACAATGTAAAGCCATCAACGCCCATCAATGGGATATCACTGACAGGTGACTGCGACACAGGACAATAACGCCTAGCAAGAGGCAAGATCGGTACACGAATCTCTCATGTAGTGATCCTAATAACATGCTCTCCTAAATAGAGCTCCCATCCTCTATCTGTGAAGAGATGAATCCGACGGGTGGATATCACATACTCGACACCAGTCAGGAACCCATCCTCAAACCCAACGGTCAATTGTTTCCCAGAGTAGGGAATCCAAGTGATAACATCAACTGTCAATAACTCCAACTGTAGACGACAATGGGTGAAACCCTCAGCTACAGGAACCTCCACCAGTATGGAGTGATGTCATCGTTGTCCTTGTGGATAGGTATCCAAACCTAACACACTCACAGGACGCAAACATGGGAGCCTCTCATAGTCCCATAACTGCCAACACAAAGGCAAAGATCTGCTGTTAGTCAACACTCTTAACCTGTACATGGGAAATCAAAAGAGAAATACTCACCAGCAGAAATGGGTAAAATCTTAACCAAGCCTATATCAAGCCCTGCGAATGCATGTGCATGCCCCCTGAGGAAATAGGCAAAGGTATAGGATCCCCAATCATACTCTCTAATACGGTCTACATCTCGTGTAGCGCTAACCAAAGCGAATGATAATGTAGAAGAGTTATCCTCTATGAAGTAGCCCCTAATGATTATTAAGAATAATTGCCGAAGAATGCGATCCCTGAATCTCACATCAATAGCCCACCCATAGCATCCATGCTCAAAGGACCTGTACGAATTGTCCTACCTTTGAGCGCCTCAGCTGGGACTCCTAACAAGGATCTGATGGCAGTCGAGGTAATATTTGCTGTTCATGGCACTAGCGCCCCTCCAAACTCCACGGCGGTGATAAACCGCCAATCCATCGGCGTCATTATCACCTCACAGTCCAATAAATAGAGAGACAGAGTCTGGTGAAACCAACGCTCAGATAACGCCCTGAGGTAACCCCAGGGACAATGATGGGGGAGGATGGAAAAGAATGCCTCAAAGCCCCAACCATGCACAATCTCTTGATAATTTGGATACAGAGCCTGATACAGAGAGTGTATGCTGAACCAGTTCCCTCGAGGCTGTGTAAAGCCAGGAACCTACATCACAAAGTAGATCAACATTAAAACCTTTGCTCTTCATCAATAGGAAAAAGGAAGATCAAATCTAGCTTATACCTCATTTGCATGCAAGTAAATCGAGGGGTGTTGACTCAAATCACCCAGAAACTCTGAGATCGTCACCTAAATGCTTGGGAAATCCCTACGGGAAACATGAGCAGCAGGAGTAGAGTCCACAAATGGCACATCCTCCTCATCATCCTCAACATCTGGCACATCAACCTCGATAGGACGAATCACCGCCTCCGCCAGACGACAAGGCTATCTAACTGAACGGGGTCGAGGAACATCAGAAGCCCTCCTCCACAAACCTGAAGTGGTCTTGCGGGAACTACTCGGCTGATTCAAATCCATATATATCTGGACACAAGTCTCCAAATCACCTTAGAAAGGGTGTGGTAAATTCTAATCTGGAGCTTTTTAATGCATTTTTATGACTATATGCATGCATGCATTTCTTTAACATACACCTATAGTAGAGTTAAAATGCATGTCTACCCAATGCCTACACTCTGGAAATGTTTTGCCAGAGTCTCCCCTATAAACAAGACTATCCACATGTACATAGGTATGACTAGGTGGCCATTCAGTAGCACACCTGCCCACAGTCATAAACATCCTATATGCATACAAACATCAAAATCACAATCCGTAAGGGTAGCCTAATTACCAGGATAAGAAATTTGACTTAGCTCATTCACCTTAGCTCATTTGTCCTCAAATAAGATAAGAAATGACAGAAAAAGGTGCCAATTTAACTGTTTCAGAATTCAAATTTTTTCACATCATTGTGTTTAACATGGTTAAATACTAATATTTACTATGTTGAATATTTTTTATCAAGTAATATGAGCATGCATATTCACTACTATGTGTTTAGAAGCATTTCATATGATAATTCATTTTCCAACGGATAAAAACTGGAAAAGAAGACATGCATACGTTACAGGCGAAGCGTGTAGAACACTTGCACGTGATGATTTTGTAGAAAAGACGCTTGAAACTCAAAGCAGATCTGAAGAAGAGCTCTCAGATTATCTGTGTAGCACAATATAAAAATGACTTGTTAAAGCACCAAGTGCCTTAAAGCCATCAACGGCTAGCCGCAGGTGTACCTATGGCTCCCATGGGTTGGGCCCACTCCTCCGGCTAAGTCTAGTTCAAGTTGCAAAGGAGGTCTCACAAGTTGACAAAAGTCAAATTAGGAAGAAAATTTTACGCAATTAAGCAGAAGAGCCTAAAAATCTTGGTTTTCAGAGACCAAACTATGGGTCTACATATCACTCATTGGTATTCACCCAGACACAGGGTTCACTATACCGATGATCATAACTGTTGCAAACTACACTCGATAATACCTCACGAAGGTCTGATGCCATCAGTTTGGGGTCGTAATCTCAAAACACTTCTCCCTAGCGAGAACTTTATCCAATCCATCCGTTGAGTCAAGCATCCTTGACAACACTCGGTCGTTGGCAAATCAATCCGGCAAAGCATTTAAAAGTTATCTGACGATCTCATCCGTTGATGCAGACGTTAACTTAAGTCAAGCAGCCTTGACATTATTCCTATTACGGAGCTCATCCGTTGATGTACAGTTCAACGAGAGTCAAGTAACCCTGACAACACAGAATGTTGGTAGTAACTTTGATAGAACACTGGAAAGACATAGCTGTACAAACCAGGGAAGAACACCCTCATCAGGGAGGACTAATGATGGAATATGTTATACACATCTTCAACAGAAAAGATCTATCCCTTAGAGTCTCTTGAACATGAGAGATACATCCTTAGTGGAAAGTCTGTGCCAAGGATTAAGAACTTTGGTGATAACCCCAATGTCAGCATCCTGGAAATTCCTGAGAGCTTTGGATCACACGTTCAAGAAACTCATCAGAGACATCAGTGATAACTCCATTCCCCATCAGAAGTAGTGGGAACAAATAGTCATCACACTCCATTGGAAAACGGTCCAATAAATCATATGCATCATACATTTGCATCATGTTATTGTATATTGCATCATGATTATCTTGTCATATTTCAAGTGTCTAGTATTCTTTATCCTATCCATGCCATTGCATTGCATGAATATGATAAAGAGGGGCATCTGTAGACACTCAAAATTTTACATTCCTATTACTAACCTTATAGGAGGGCAGAATCGTCTTCTAGAGATAACCTTGGAAGTTAAAACAAATCAATCCCGGAGACAACCCCGGGATACTCAGTCTTTTACATCTCGGAGATAACCCCGAGATATCCAGTTTCCATCCCAAAGATAACCCCGAGAGTTTTAGTTTCAACCTTGGAGACAACCCCGAGGAATACAGTTCTAATTCCAGAACTAACACCGGAGAAGTTATTTCAATCTCGAAGACAACCCCAAGATTCTCAGTTCCAGTCCCGAAGATAACCCCGGGAGGTTCAGTTTTAACCTCAGAGATAACCCCGAGGAGTGCAGTTGAAGTTCTAGAAATAACACCAGAAATGCTTGTTTCCACCCACCAATAAGCTTCAACCTCGGAGATAACCCCGAGGCACTTAGTTACAAACTTGAAGACAACCCCGGGAGGTCAGGCACACCTCAGAGATAACCCTGAGGACATTTTGGACTTGTAGTAACCCAATCTTAGAGATAACCCTGAGCAACGACTGCTAAATCAGCCCAAACTGGAGATAACCCCGGTGAGGGGCAAAATCATCATTTTGCCACCTCGATTCCACATTCACGCCATCTCAACAACATTTTAACATACATTCTACACAATAGTGTGCTACAAGAACCATAGCTCCAATCCCGAGTGACTATTACACAAGGCAGCACACCGGATAAAATTTGAAGCTTGAAGACCTGGGCATGGTCCAATCTTCCTGACTTCGTACAAACTCTAATCCCATGTCATTTGTGTAGCTCTTGACAATAGCACTCCAAAAAAGGTCTTATACACCTCAATCAAATGTCTGGATTGAAGTTCTGAAAGTTTGAGCGGATAACACATTGTATGCATACACATACTTGAGACAGACGGGACTGCTGAGGCAGGGCACCCCGGCAGTTGAGTGCACTGTAGCTCCCCTTTATAAATAGATGGCTTGGGGTGGCCATTTTTCATAGAGAAAAGGCGAGGAAGCCCTATCAAATTTGCTATCTATACACTATAAACTGAGTGCTTTCTCATTTCAAACACTTGTAAGCTTATACTTTGCTATATTTTATCAACGAGAATCGAGTGTTCATCCATTTAAAGCTATTGAAGTCTTCTTTGGCAGTCCACTGTAAGCCTTCTTACATTTCTTAAAGCCTTTCTCCACTACTCTGCACACACCGTAATTCACATTGAGAGTCGTGTTGCGTGTGTATGCCCGGACCTCGGTCCGTGGCTATTTTTTTGGGTATATATATATTTATTTATATATATGGACTAACATCATCGACTTATGCCTCAATTGAGCCTGGATTCACATCCAAAACGTTTATTACTTATATATATATATATATATATATATATATATAAACTGTTGTCGAACTTTGTTAGATGAGCCTGGATTTATATTTGGTGCGTTTACTGCTTTTATATATATAAATACTTATATATATATATATATATATTATTACCATCAAACTCTATTTGATTGAGCTTTGGATATAATATCCTAGTGCGTTTACTAGCTTATATATATATATATATATATATATATATATATATATATTTTACATCTCTGTCGGGCCTAGAGTTTACTTATTGGCCTTTTACTACTTTCTTTACATTTAGTTCACTTTGGAGTTTATTTCATAGCGGTTGAGTGTGTTTACTGATTTATTTACATTTCCAATCCCCCATGGAGTTGCTTCCTGGTGGTTGATCATTTTTATATATATATTTATCGCTTTTATATATTTACATTTCTAATCTCCCATGAAGTTCGCTTTGTGGTGGTTGATAAATGCGATATATATATATATATATATATATATATATATATATATATATATATTTAAAGCTTTTATATATATAACTGTTTACAGCTTTCATATAAACTGCGACATCATATGAGCATAGGAATCATGTGATCACAAATTCAGTCTTCTAAATCTAGATTCGGTTCCCGTGATGGACATGTTCAGCTGTAATTAGCTTGTAAATTATTCACGGTGTTTGAATTTTCTTAGATGGCTTTCATGCCCATAATGAGTTCGGCACTACTATGTACCTTATTCTCTCGAAGATGCTTCGCATCTCGAAAATAAAAGCAATCAAGCCGAACACATCATAAAATGGAAGTATCAAAGGCCTCAATTACTATTGAGCATAAGGGTTTGAAAAACCTCTTTTACAAAACATCATTGCTATATCTTTTTAAAACTGAACTTTTATACAAAATTCAAACCCTTTGTATATAGGTGCAAATGAGGTATATCACTACTTCCATATAATTTCACATTGAGCCACACACACACACACACACATTCATATAACAGTTTAATTGAAAAATGGGGGTCACCGTGGTAACACGGATGTTGGGGGGTGCCTAACACCTTACCTCCATATAATCAAGCCGCCGGACCCTAACGAATCTCGGTTTCACAGACCAGTTTAGCAGTGTTACATCACTTGGTTAATGTGCAAACCTTTTCTCGGTTGAATTGGCATAACCATTTAAAAATACCAAATGGCGACTCTTACAGTCCACTCGTCGACATATACATGTCCGACCTTTTCACAACTTATTTTTTCAAACAAATCTCACCTAACATGAGAACACCAAAAAACAAGAACAGAAAGGGGACAAATAAAAATCCCGACGTCGACAGGTGGCGACTCTGCTTAGGAAAACCAGTAAGAGGGCTTAAACCGCTACTACAAACTTTTTAAAACTGTTATATGCTTATATATGGATCTTGCATTTTCATTTGAATGGATGTGTATAAATGCATTTACTTACTGCACTTAATGCTTCACACATATCATCATTTCCATACGGTGAGACACGTTGCATGTGAATGTATGTTTTGTGGTCCCTCCACCAAAAGGCTATCCTGTCGGTGTTTGATTGACTCGTAGGGAGACTAATTCTAACGAGGCTCAGGAAAGGCACCACCCAGATTCGCTCCAGTTGAAAGACCAGATTAAAATTCCGTCGAGTAAATTGCGATGATCTAGGAACTTTCATGCCAAAAAGCCGCGAGAGTAACCTAAGATAGGTCAGCCTCTGATAAACTAAATGTGGAGGGAAGTCTCTTCATATTTTCCCATTTTAATTACTCATAAATTCAATTACTTGTAATTTCATTCCATGTCAATCTCATTATAATGGAAAATATGAAGGAATATATGTATATGCATATTAAAATCTGACATTCTATTTTGACTTATGAACAACTAACAACCGTTTTGCAGGATAATACTCCTAAAATGGACACATCACATAGCATGTAAATATTTATACATTCCCTAAGACTAAACTACATAAGTTTTTGTACCCGTTCAAAGTCCAAAAAGGCAATAAGCCTACAGCTAAGCATGGCTTCAACTGGTCAGTCTAGTCCTAATCCTATCTCTTGCAAGGAGTTTAAAGGATTAAGCAAACAAATTATAGATTTGGATGTTCTGCTCAAAGAATTACACCAGTCTACTCAGGGTCCACGAATACCCATACATACAGAATCCTCTGCACAGGGAGGAGCCCAAGGTTCGGATAAAGAAGCTCATATTCCTGAGTCTTAGATGGACAAAACTAATAAAATCCCTGAAATCACCCATCTTAAAGAAGATTCAGACACCGATGATATCAGGAAGAAAGTCCTTCAAATGGAGGAGACCATTCGGTCTATCAAAGGGATTGGAGCACACAAGAGTGTTTTATATGCTGACTTTTGTATATTCCCTGATGTTCATTATCTAGAAACATTCAAGACTCCTGACTTTGAAAAGTATGATGGGTTAGGGGATCCTTACACACATTTGAAGGTATTCATTGGAGAACTTGGATCTTATGTAGAAGATGAAAAGCTCAGAATGCAGCTGTTTCAAAAGAGTCTAACTGGAGAAGCTAGATCATGGTATACCAAATTAGACAATTCTAAGATCCATAGCTGGGAGGAGCTAGCTTATGCCTTCCTCAGTCAGTACAGTTTCCAGTCTTAGATGGCTCCAGACTGGTACCAAATTACCAAAGTCAAGAAACAAGCCAATAGGTCTTTTAGAGAGTATGCTCAAAGGTGTAGGCGCCTTGCTGCTCAAGTTATTGTTAGGTTTGTATTATTCATGAACGCAATCAAATTGCATAAATAAGCAAAAACGTGTAAAAATTAGAGTTTAAAAATTTTACAAACCGTATACCCGGATCACCCTTTATGCATAATTATTAATTAAACGAAAAAGATGAATAAGAAACATACCCTTGAAGATCCGAGCTTCCTCAGGTACGAGTTCACCTCCTACTTCTCCGCGATCTCCTTGAATCTCCGGGTAGATTCCTTCCTTTGATCAATGTAAGCCACCCAAATGTATGGCCTCTAGAGGTGATCCACCAAAGAAGAAGAATTTTCAAGAAGAAGGGGTATTGGCCCAAACCCTAGTTTTTCCTATCTGTATAAAAAAAGGAGGCGTACTCTTCAACTCTAGGAATTACGTATATTTTAATATCTGATATAAGACTCCTCTTATAAAGATATCAGGTAACCTTATTTAATAAAATAAGGTATTATTTAATTAAACTCTTTTAATTAAATGGGCTCCCTAATCTTATTAGGGATAATTAATTAAACTCCTTTAACTAATTTTTCCTCCTAATCCTATTAGGAATAAATGAGAGTACTTATATTAAATTAATTTCTAAACTCTTTTAGAAATTAAAATAATAATAATAATTGTAATAATATTAATAAGATCGCTCTTATTAATTTATATTTAATATTTCTAAAATATTAAATAATAAATATTAAGCTATTTAATTTATTCTATCACCGTAGATTAAATTAAATATACTTAACATATTATTACGATTATGCCATTAACTTCTTAAATAATTATTCTTCCTTTTATGGTGTGACCCTTTAGGTTCTCCATATTAAACCGGTTGTGAATAAATCAATTAAAATAATTCTAATCTTATTTAAATAAATAAATTAAACAATTAATTTATTTAAATAAATAATATTTATTCTACAATAGGGATAAGCCTCCCTAGCGATCAACGACTTTCCAGATAATATAGATTTCAACATTAATCATTAAAGAACCTTTGAGTAAATAGTTACTTGATCTAATTCAATCCTTCCACCATACAATGTCCCAATTAAATATAAGGCATGGAATTCTTTATCGAAGTCTTATTTTATTTAATTATATGTATTTCGATCCTTAAATGCACAACTCCAAATAATGCAAATTAGAATCTCTTTTCTAATTTCATTACGCCTTAAACCAAGGACTACTTTGGGTTGTCATTTATCGAATCACATAGGACATTTCTCTTCTTTTAATAGAAGTGGTAGATTCTTTATTGATCATACATTATCTCCATGTACAACTTATTATACCCAAGCATACCCTTTGATATACCCTAAGGGTCTTAAGGAATAAGTCAAAGTATAACTCATCATACACAAGATACTATGATGATCTCAAGTCCAAGGATCACTTGTATTACTATCACTACTGAGAATTCCTATTGACAAAAAGTAAAACTCCATTAGGTATTCCTTAGCGAGCCACGTTCGATGAACTTATTCTCTAATAAGCACCTACATACTTGCTTTTAGTATCTCCACACAAATGATCATGAGATCAATCATCCTCATCCAATGAGCAAGCAACGTATGTACCAATCTATCCGGATTCACTAATCCCCAATTTAGTAATCCAATGATTGGGAACTATTTTAGTTTTAAGCTTTCTAAGAATTTAGATCTCATTAGAATGATCATCATCATTATTCTAAAAACATTGCTTAAAACTATGGGTTTATCACATATTATAAAAACATCATGTAGATAATTAAAAGCCTTTAATAAATAAATACTTTTATTAATAAATGAATAAGATTGTTACAAAGTATATGCTTTATCATCAAACATGATTGGCTTGTGTGCATACTACTTTCAATCTCCCACTTGCACTAAAGCCAATCGCCATGGTATTTCATACCCTTCTTCTCTAAGTGACGATTATCCTGCTGTTGGATAAGCTTTAGTTAATGGATATGTAATGTTGTTCATGAGAGTCCACTATCTGTATAGTGATTTCCATCTTTCAATGATTCTAATAATCAAATGAAAGTGCCACAACACATGTTTAGATCCAAGATGAGACTTAGGAGCTATTCTAGTTACGTAATGAACTTTTAATCCAAACAATCAACTTGCGACTTCATTTATAGCTATATACTTTGTCTTTATCACTAAACCAAAGAACTCTTTCTTTGTTTTGAACCTTTCCAATTTCAACGCACCACTATTCAAGATAACGCTTTACCTTAAAGTGGATTTTTTCATCATCTTAGTGCATCTCGAAAAACTTGAGTCCATAAGCCCTCTAGTTTTAATTCGGACCCACCATGTATCCACATCCTTAGTGCTTAGGTAAAGCACTTTAAGATGTTTTTCACTGACTCATAGTGAACTTCTCCATAATATGACTGATCAACATCAGGTCTCGTACATTTCATTGCATACATGATTGTCACTCATGTGATCTCTCTTCTTTTAATAGTTTGTGGGGACTATTAAGAGAGATACACTCCATGGCTCATCAACATGAAACATCTCTTGGAGCTTGCCATGCTAAACGACTTTAGCATCAAATGAATATACATTCCTTGGGTTAAGTCGAGCATCCTCTTAAATCTATCTATATAGATTTATATCCCCAATTAAGATACTCTTCCAAATCATTCATGGAGGAATGTTTAGACAACTTTATCTTTACTGATTGTAGCATTGGTATGTTATTCCTCATCCGTAGTATATCAACATATAATACTAGAAATTTCACGACGCTCCCATTGACCCTTTTGTACACACTAGAAGTCTTACCTCATCGAATGTAACTCTGGATCATCATCTTCTATGATGTGTACCTCATCATCATCATCCATGATGAATCCATACCTCCTAGGTATCTTCAGTACTATTTCAGTTTTACGATTCAGTTGTGGTACAATAGGTCTATCTACAGGTTTCTCTTATTTGACTTATAGTGTTTTGTGGTTCTTGAACTCTTCAAGATCTATTATCCTCCCACTAGCCCCTTCAATGATAAACACCTTTATCTTAGAAGGAAGCGTGTTTTGCAATAAACACCTTTTGCTAAGTTGAATTATAGAACATTTACCCTAAACTTACTTTAGGATGTCCCACAAATCTGTATTTGTCAAATCTTGTCCCAAGCTTATCCTTTGAAACCTTTTCACATAAGTTGGACAACCCCTTATCTTAACATACTTAAGATTAGGAATCCTCCCTATCCATAACTTTTATGGAGTCTTGGGGTGGATTTTGAGGTTACCTTTTTAGATGAATGTCGACCATTTCTAGGACATGATCCTAGAAGGATACTGGAATGTCGGTAAAATCATTATGGACCGCACCATGTCCAACAAGGTACAATTTTTCCATTCAGATACATCAATCTATTATTGCGTATCAGGAGGCATCCATTATGAGAAAACCATTTAAGATGATCTAGAAACATATTGCACAAGTATTTATTTCTTGATCTAATCAAAGAATCTTAATACTTTGTCAATTTGTCTCACTTCTGAATTCTTTGAACCTTTCAAATAATTCACACTTGTATTTCAACAAATACATACATTCAACTCTTTGAATGATCATCTCCTTTTCTTATACTAGTTTGTTCAATTTGCAAAATTATTTTCACGTAAGTCAAGTATATAAAATCCATTAAGTAATATTCCAGTTCTATACAAAACATTATTATTATTATAAATAGAACAACAATTGTTCTTAAATATAATACCAAAGATTTCATTGTCCAACAATAAAATGGAAATAATGTTTCCAACAACTACTGGAATACAATAACAACTTATTGACTTAATAGATTTGCCCATAGGGATTACTTATATTTGTTTAGCCTTCTACTTCTGCTTGGTCCCTTCATAAATCTATATTTATGATAACCAAAGTCGGTATCCAATACCCAAGTAGAACCTTGACTTAAAGAAAAATTTATTTCAATCATGAACAAAAACTGTATTGTAACCGAAACTTCACTAAGCTTCTTTGGTTAGCCTCTGCAATATGCTTCTCGCAGTTTCTTTCCAGTGTCCAGGCTTATTGCAGTGGAAGCAAACTCCTTTGCTATCCTTATTAGTTTTGTTCTTATTAATTACCAAAATAAATTAGGTCTTGTTTTAAATTGGTATCTCCCACTATTTTCTTCAAACTATATTACCCTCACTTATATAGTTCGGCAAAATCTAATTAAAGATTTGCTAGTGAGAATAAGGATCCCATTTCAAATGTATATAGCCTTGTGGTGACACAACAAACTATATATAAATAAATAGGTAGACAACTTTTGTCAATTACATCAACTATGCAACTCCTTTTCTTTTGCCTCTTAGATTATTTTGATCAAGTGGTGGCACATCCGAATCAAAATTATCCAAGTTAAGTCCGACTTAGTACTTCATATATTCAAAAAGAAAATATCATCCTTGTGGTGACACAACAAAACAATATTGTTCAATTTTCTTTATAAGCATCAAATGTGATAAATTAACATCTTAAATACTTAATACTTGCCTTGTGGTGACACAACAAACTCATATTAAATATTTAATACTCTATTAATTTTATCATGCTAGAAAGCGCGTTCGTTCGATATTCCAAATATCTTTGAACACTTAGGACCTAATATAAAATCTTTGAGGGATTTGTTATTAATATGTCTCATCTTGTTTAGCGCCAAGCATTTATTATATATATATATAAAATACGCACGTCGTATTAATTAACATGCGAAGCATGTTTGCATAATATATAATATATATAGTATAAGCATGAACATATAGAATACTATATTCTACCCGGATTGATTATGGACTTTTATTCTTATTTGGTTCACTAGAACCACCAAGTGAACCAAAAGGTCAAACCCTAGGGGTGCAAGAAATAATATTTAAATATAACTATTACATTTAAACCCGGGCTCCATTACAAACGGGTCTTCAAGCGCTCCTTGCCCCTTGATCTCCAATTTTTCAAAATTAATTCTAAAATTAATTTTATACAATAAAATTATGCCCAATAAAATTGTTCAAAACACATATCAATATACATATCAAATTAAAACAATTAATAATTCGCATAAAGGTTTGGCTCTGATACCACTGTTAGGTTTGTATTATTCATGAACGCAATCAAATTGCATAAATAAGCGGAAACGTATAAAAATCAGAGTTTAAAAAATTTTACAAACCATATACCCGGATCACCCTTTATGCACAATTATTAATTAAACGAAAAAGATGAATAAGAAACATACCCTTGAAGATCCGAGCTTCCTCAGGTACGAGTTCACCTCCTACTTCTCCGCGACCTCCTTGAATCTCCGGGTAGATTCCTTCCTTTGATCAATGTAAGCCACCCAAGTGTATGGCCTCTAGAGGTGATCCACCAAAGAAGAAGAATTTTCAAGAAGAAGGGGTATTGGCCCAAACCCTAGTTTTTCCTATCTGTATAAAAAAAGGAAGCGTACTCTTCAACTCTAGGAATTACGTATATTTTAAAATCTGATATAAGACTCCTCTTATAAAGATATCAGGTAACCTTATTTAATAAAATAAGGTATTATTTAATTAAACTCTTTTAATTAAATGGGCTCCCTAATCTTATTAGGGATAATTAATTAAACTCCTTTAACTAATTTTCCCTCCTAATCCTATTAGGAATAAATGAGAGTACTTATATTAAATTAATTTCTAAACTCTTTTAGAAATTAAAATAATAATAATAATAATTGTAATAATATTAATAAGATCGCTCTTATTAATTTATATTTAATATTTCTAAAATATTAAATAATAAATATTAAGCTATTTAATTTATTCTATCACCATAGATTAAATTAAATATACTTAATATATTATTACGATTATGGCATTAACTTCTTAAATAATTATTTTTCCTTTTATGGTGTGACCCTTTAGGTTCTCCATATTAAACCGGTTGTGAATAAATCAATTAAAACAATTCTAATCTTGTTTAAATAAATAAATTAAACAATTAATTTATTTAAATAAATAATATTTATTCTACAATAGGGATAAGCCTCCCTAGCGATCAACGACTTTCCAGATAATATAGATTTCAACATTAATCATTAAAGAACCTTTGAGTAAATAGTTACCGTGCAATTCAATCCTTCCACCATACTGATGTCCCAATTAAATATAAGATATGGAATTACTCATCAAGTCTTATTTTATTTAATTATATGTATTTCGATCCTTAAATGCACAACTCCAAATAATGCAAATTAGAAACTCCTTTCTAATTTCATTACGCCTTAACCAAGGACTCTTTGGGTTGTCATTTATCGAATCACATAGGACATTTCTCTTCTTTTTAATAGAAGTGGTAGATTCTTTATTGATCATACATTATCTCCATGTACAACTTATTATACCCAAGCATACCCTTTGATATACCCTAAGGGTCTTAAGGAATAACTCAAAGTATAACTCATCATACACAAGATACTATGATGATCTCAAGTCCAAGGATCACTTGTATTACTATCACTATAGAATTTCCTATTGACAGCAAGTAAAACTCCATTAGGTATTCCTTAGCGAGCCACGTTCGAAGAACTTATTCTCTAATAAGCACCTACATACTTGCTTTAGTGTCTCCACACAAATGATCATGAGATCAATCATCCTCATCCAATGAAGCAAGCAAACGTATGTACCAATCTATCCGGATTCACTAATCCCCAATTTAGTAATCCAATGATTGGGAACTATTTTAGTTTTAAGCTTTCTAAGAATTTAGATCTCATTAGAATGATCATCATCATTATTCTAAAAGCATTGCTTAAAACTATGGGTTTATCATATATTATAAAACAGCATCATGTAGATAATTAAAAGCCTTTAATAAATAAATACTTTTTATTAATAAATGAATAAGATTGTTACAAAGTATATGCTTTATCATCAAACATGATTGGCTTGTGTGCATACTACTTTCAGTTATTCCCTCTATGACTGAGTCTGAGATGGTGATGACCTTCATAGACATACAAAAAGATCCTTTCTATGAGAGAGTCTTAGCTGGCATAGGCAAGCCATTTTCTGAAATGATCAAACACGGAGAGATGGTTGAGATGGGATTGAAGTCAGAAAAGATTCAAGACCTTGCCGCCCTGAAAGTTGTTGCTGAGCACATCCAGTCTGGAAGTTATGGAAACAACCCACGGAGGGTCCATAAGAAGAAAGAGGAGGAGGTTTCCTCTATACTACAAGGATAAAAAGGCAGTCAGAATCTGCCTATCCAGAGTAGAAATAACTCCCCTTGTCAAGAACAGTCTTCAAACCCTCCATTACCCAAAAATGGAGAATTTCGACACACTCGAGTGTTCACACCTTTAGGGGACTCACTCGAGAACATTCTCAATCTTCTGACAACTCAGAAGAAAATTACCCATCTTCTTCCATCAGCCAACCTAAATGGGAAGGGTTTCAATGCTAATAGGAAGTGTGCTTATCATGCTGGAGCTCAAGGACATGATACTCAGGATTACTGAGCCTTGAAACATAAGATCCAGGATTTGATTGATAATGGTGAGATCGTGGTAACTAAACACGACCAACCTCATGTGCAAGACAACCCTCTTCTTTAACACAAAGAAGAAGAGGTTAATATGATTAATTGGAGCAGTGGACATAGTTCCAATTACGGTGGTGAATCCTCCCAAACCAGCAAGGATGGTGCTGACAAATGGGATTATGCACAGTTTCAGTTTATGATGGAAAGAAAGATGAAAGCTCTTTGTAAGCAAGTCAACTAATTGGTAGAACTGGTGATACATCAGCACCAAGTCAAATACCAATTAGTCAGCCATGAGAATGCTAGTCTCCTTCCTTTTGTTATGAATACTTCATCATCGCCTCCAAAAAGTGAAACATTAGAGTATAAAATTTCAAAGAGAGCAAGTGCCAAAGCCTGTCGGGATTTTGCCAATAAGAGGAATTCACCTATCTCGGCCAACCGATGGAGGAGATATTTCAGATGCTGATCAATAAAGGAAGAATCATAGCTCTGCTACCTCCAATCAATCCCCGTTCAAGACGGTTCAATTCTAATGGAGTATGTTAGTACCACTCCCATTCTCGCGATCACAACACAGAAGAATGCTGGGCACTCCACCATCTTATTTAGAATTTAATTGACAGCGGTGTCCTGCAGATGGCAGACAATGACACTTTGTTACTTGAGAGTGGAAACATATTTCCTACAAAGTGGAAAGAAGTTGTAGCAGTTATATCCGCTGAGGATGATTTAGCTACCAGACCACTCATAATTCAAGCAATTCAACTCAAAGGGGTTGATAATCCTTTGAAATTGGCTGCACCAAAGCCAATTTTCTTGCCATGCAGACCACAATATCCTATTGTAAGCCTACAAAAAATGCCATGGAATTATGGAGAGGCTGAAGGATCTAAATCACACATAACTGTTGCAGTGTTGTAGGAGAATCCACTATATCTTCCCCAAAGGATGATGAAGTCTACCATCAAGTCAAAGGGGAAAGTTCCCATGGAGAGGATTGAAGAATTCCTCCGTACTATGGGCCATAATGAAGCTAGGGTGGTTTTAAGCTTGAGAGAAGCTCCACAATAAATTTCTATATTGAACTTGGTTTTCTCTTCCAAAGATCACATGAAAGGTTTTGCTAAAGGTTTTCGAAGAAGACCATTTTCCGAAATTAGTGGCTATTGAAAAGTTCCAGCATCTGGTTGATCAAATTTTTAACAACTATGTGATATCTTTCACTGATAACAACATACCTCCCGAAGGGACTGGTCATTGCAAACCGTTGCACATAACGGTTTTGTCCTCATGATACATGGTGGGAGGAGTTTTGATAGATGGAGGAACATCTTTGAATATTTGCCCTTATGTCACTTTGGAGAAGATGAATATCAATCTCAAAGGGATCAAAAACATCCATATGATTATCAAAGCTTTTGATGGATCCTAATAAAATGCTATCAGAGAAATTGAACTTCCTGTAGAGATTGGCCCATATACATTCTGCGTATCCTTTCATGTGCTAAAAATTGCTATATGATACAACTTGATCTTGGGGAGACCGTGGATTCATATAACCGGAGCCGTCCCTTCCATCTTCCACCAACAACTCATATATATTATTAACAAAAACTTAGTTACTGTTAATGCTGAGCCGGAATGTCCTGAACAAGGTGACATACCACTCATCAGCTTTAATTCAGAGTTGAGCTGATTAGTTTCCATGCCCTAGAGGTGAGCAACACTCACTATCATCCTATTGGGGCGCTACCTCTGATACCTAAGATTTCTACTGAGGTAATGTCGGCCACTCAAGAGATTATTTCATTGGGCTATCAACCTAGACAAGGGTTGGGCAAAGATTATCAAGGCATTAAACGCCCAATTCAAGTTCCCAGTCAAACAGGGACAGACAGACTAAGCTATTATGCTCGTGCCAGTCACAAGAATCCTCATAAGCACATGCAAATTCCTTCAACTTCAGCCATATGGCGATTATCTTAACCTACAGATCCTGAACCTGTACGGTCTCAAGTAAAGGTGTCTGCCCCTGTAATGGCTATGTTGTTTTCTAAACCAATACCAGTCAAAGGAAAAGAGGTGTTGTTTCCTGATCCCAAAGTGGAAGAAAAGGAACAGAGATGTAAACAAGACATCACCAGGAAGTTTTCAAACATACGCATCATTGTCCATACTGAGGGCATGAATAGAGACATCCCAGACGATGATTGTCCAGATATTATGGCCATCATTCGGGAGAAGGAGGACGATGACAGCCCCTTCATCACTGCCGTCCATCAGGACTTCACCCTTGACAATCGGAGCAACACTCCTTCCATTTGTCGACACGGGTAAAAAAGGGCAGAAACTCCCTATATCCTGTAGATAGCCATAACTGCTTACTTTTCTGTACAGTATTAGTAGTTTTTTGTCATTATATGCTAACACTTTATATGATTGAACAGTTTCATATATTAAGTGAAAGCATTTTTGTTTCAGGACTCTAAATTTAGATGTGTCTATACTTGCTGATGAGGTGCCTTTTCTCCACAAGGACTGTAACTTTAATGAAAAGTTTGACTCAGACTTGATGGAAATATAAGAAGACTATGAGATACCTCAAGAGATCAAATAATGGGTCGAGTGTAAAGCCCCCAAATTCTGGTACTTGAAACCCAAACATGGTACTTCACGATACCATTTCTATGAGCAGAATAATACTAATAATAATAACAATAATATAAATATCAAACTTTATTTACATAAATATTAGAGTCTAGCTCCCAAGTACGTAACCTTTAATACATTCATTACATAGCATGATAGATAATATATATCATAGTCTTAATAGTCTCAAACTATTACATAAAATA
The DNA here is from genome assembly GCA_020205615.1 of Panax quinquefolius. NCBI lineage: Eukaryota > Viridiplantae > Streptophyta > Magnoliopsida > Apiales > Araliaceae > Panax > Panax quinquefolius. The sequence continues at coordinate 87,514,998 of CM035159.1, read as the reverse complement.
CCATAAATCTTATTCTGTTTGCTTTCCTTTTTCTTTTGTTTTTGCATAAGCGTTCTGGTTGTTTACACTTAGCTGAAAACATTTAAATTAAGCAAGGATGAGCATATGAGTGCCCATCAAATAATAACAATTATAATTATTAGCTGAAAGGATTAAATGTTTTCTTTGTACTACCCTTCTACAACAAATCAATAGATGTGAAGTAATCTGAACCAATAATAATAACATAACAACTCTCTATCAAATTTTTGAAACTATGCACTAACTACAAATAGGGTTAAGGTGACATACTATGAATATTGTTTTCAATTTTTGAATAGGTTTAGAAGAACTTCATCCGCAAATCGTCATAACTTACGGGCACGGGGGTGATCAGCCCGTTATGCCCTATATTGATCAATACTACAGGCAAGAACGATATTATTGTTCACTCTGTCCACCTTGGGCGCATAAAATTTTTCCCATGTTCGGGATGTTCGTACTTAGTCGGAAATCTGAACCAAAATAATATAATTGGATACAAAAAGGTTTTATCATATTCAACGATATTTCTAAATCCGTGTCTAACTGATCAAATAGCTTAGACGACTTTTACTTAATGTATACTTACTGGCAATATATATATATATATATCAACATGTGATTAAATACAATGATTATCCAAGTGGGGACACTTGTATAACCATAATTAGAAATTAACGAATGGAATAAATATCTGAATAATAATGTAATACCATGTTGATAATCAATGATCAGATATAATATATATATAACAATAGGGTTAATAATCTGGTACAATAATAATATAATTCTGAACCTTTCTTACTCATGTCCATTGCATAAAGAAAATGCAAAGGTAGGATATTTTCCTGGTCTATTGCTTACAATACGTAACTTAGTTTTATCTTTTATATCCATACCTATCATTAATAAGATCATTCGTTCAATTAGAATAACATACTATAATACATAGCACTGCTTATTGCAGTCAGCACATAGCCTAATCACCTTATCACACATATTTCAACGAATCGTTTGAATCACAAATAAACATTAATACAACCAAAATATCTAAGTCCGGATCAATTTCTAAATATATCGATTAATCAATGACTTTATCGGCAATTATCGAGTCTAAGACTCTATCCTGTAGTTCAACATCTGTAAATATCAGTCATATTATTTTTAAATGACTTACAATAAGTTTTAAACATTTATTATAATTTATCATGAATTTTCAAACACCTAATCATAATTAAATAATTTAAATAGTAAATAATTCTATTATCATTAATATTTAATTAATATTAAACTATTAATGAAACCATTGCCAAAATAATAAAGTTATTTATAATAACTCATAATATTTTTAAAGTACTAATATTACCATTAAATGATTTTTAAAACATTTAAAATCATTTTAAATAATTACCATTAATATTTAAATATTAATGCTTTATCTATCAAAATATTAAAAGTCATTAATTATAACTTAAAATATTATTAATTCATTTACATTCTTTTTAAATGATTTTAAATTAATAAAACTATTTTAAAACTATTTATTTAATATAATTATTAAATAAATTTAATACCATTAACATTAAATTATTAATGAAATTATCCTTTAAATATTAAAAGTTATATTTTATAACTTAAAATATCTTTAAACACTTTATTGTCATTTAAAATAATTTTATAATATTAAAATAATTTTTAAACTAATTAATTTAAAATAATTATTAATTAAATCTAATATCATTAATATTAAATAATTAATATTTTTCATGGCAAAATATTAAAAGTTATATTTCATAACTTAAAATAATTTTATAATCTTTAAATCATTTTTATATGATTTTTAAATCATTAATTCTATTTTTCATAATTTATTTAATACATTTATTAAATAACTTAAATAACATTAATATTAATTAATTAATGAAATTCATCACAAAAATATTAAAAGTCATTAAAAATAACTTAAAATATTTTCTTATATCATAATATAATTTTAAATGATTTTTCATGTATTAAAATCATTTTTAAATAATTTATTTAATATAACAATTAAATAAATTAAATAACTTTAATATTCCAAAAATATTAAATATTTATGAAATATATTCAAAATAATTAAAAACTAATTTTTGGACTTTAAAATAATTTTTAATAATTTATTTTGTTTTTTTAATAATTAAAAAAACAAAATTTTCTATTTATTTAATAAAAATTATTAATTTTAGAAATAAACTGTCGCTAAAGGACCCTATAGCTACAGAACCGTCGCTATAGGTGTTCTTGAGCTGTTCTTGAGCCTGCCTAGAAATCTATGTCAGTTAACGAGGTACTCGGTTTGAACTCAATTAAATTCATATTCCAGTTGGTTTATGGACTAGTTCTTGGTCAGATCTTGTAGTACCCGTGTAATACTACACGATCCAGCCATCAACAGGTTCATAACATAACACAAATGCAAGATTTAATGACCTAAACTTCTTGTCAGACACAATCTGGGTTTTTCTAGGTTACCAAAAAACTCAGTTTGTCGAGTGCATACTTTGAGGCTTAATTATAATCATGTTCTGTTCATTAAATCTATGTTATTAAGGTCTAAATCGCTAGTACTCATGTCATATAACATTTATATATTATCATCACAGTTTAACAACAACACAATCATAAGTTATTATTCGGTCAAAGCCTGTCAGAAGGCTTGTTCTTATGGTTTCTAGAAATTCCAGAAACTCAAGGTCATGGTCGAATGGCCTAGTTTGACTGTCTACTACGCTTACTCAGTTGATTATTTAAGAGTTCTAAGGGTATAGATCTAAAGTCCATCTATCAGGCTACAACTTTATTACAACAACATGAACAAAACATCAAATAGAAGCAAGATCAAAGCCACTGAAAATTTTGTCAGGCGATTCTGGGTAACAATCTGGGTTACCCAGATCAGTTTGGTCATGGCCGGTCAACGGCCTTTGACCACTAATAACTTGTGATGTACACATGATTTATGCATGAATCCAATTCCAGATCAAAGATCTCCTAACATACTACAAGTACAAACATTAAAACAACAAAAAACATACACAGAAAAAGATTTACAACCTCTGACATTCATTGTCAGAACATAAAATAATTTTTTCCCAGATTTTGAAAAACTTCAAATTCGAGCCTAAAGATGTTATGGATCTAACATCTATCAACCCAGATCACTAATAGACACTACATAGAACATATTTTAACAGTTAAACACCAAATCCAACATAGCACACAAGATCAAAATTTTTAGCTTAGGTTTATACCTTTCTTGGACAATTTCTTGATTCTAAGCTAATGATCTGTTAATGGAAGTAGTAGGGCTTGTCTATGGGACTGATATACATATATATTTCGTGGGTTTGAACTTGATAGAGGTAGGTTGGGTGTTTGAACAAAAATGGGCAAAAATATGGCTTTCTCTCTCTCTTAAATCTATATATATTGTGTTGTAATGCATGTATCTGATGAATGAGGCTGATTGCTGGAGTTATTGATCATGTGGGAAAGTTTTTTGGTTAGACTTGCAAGCAACTTACTAAATAATTCAAAAAGGGTAGTTTGGTGAATTTGATCCCAATTTTAATGGCATTCTTGACAATCTAATCCAATCCTTAGGGTTTTAACCCTAAGGTTTTACAACATTAAATTTCTAGGTTTTCTTTTAGGGTTTAAATAAAATAAAAAATTTAGTTTCTAAAAATGACATTTAGGGTTTGCTAATTAGTTGTATTTTCTAATTACATTATACACGAACATTTAGGTTTAAAATCCATAAATTAGCATTAAGCTTTATCATTTAGCGATTAGGGTTCCTAATTTAGTAATTAGGGTTTTTATTTAATAATTAGGGTTTTGAAAATTTAGGGTTCTCCCTAATTAGGGTTAATATCCCTAATACTGGTCATTACACATATTAGCATGATTACATAAGAGTCTTAAGCTTACCTTCAACTTTTAAAATAGGATTTTACAGCTTGACCTAGGGTTTTCTAATTTTTAGAAATTATTGTTTCTAAATATTAATTAGGGTTTACCTAATTAATCATAAAATTATATAATACACACACAAATCATATAACATAGTGACTTAACAGATTTTTAAGTCTCATTTGTCTGCGAAACTAAGGTTTATCAGTAATACGAGGGTTTTCAAATACTGCACCATCATTGACCAATCATTAACAATGCGTACATATAGTACATATTTATAGCACTGAAAAATCAAAATATAATTAATATTATATTATTATTCTCATTCCTTGATCAAAATCCAAAATTAGGGTTTGGATTCCATGTAAGACCCCAACTTTTATAAATAAAGATGAATTTTCTATAAATATTATTTTTGAATATTATGGAATAATTTGATATAATGTTATAGTTGTGGGTAATATTTATAAATTTTGCAAAGTATGCAAGTGGTTATATTATATTCGATTGGTCTGGGAATATTCGGTTTAGCGGGAATATTAAATGTATGACTACTCAATCATTGGTGGACCCCACAATGTAATTATTGTCGGATTGAGAAAACGACAAAAATATTTTATTGAAATAACGACGGAAGTTTTGGTGCTGATCTTGTTGAACTACTCAGGTAGTAAAAAATGCGATGTCGTGTGGTTGCATAGTAGCACACGGTATTGATTATTGATGCTTATGTGAGAAGTCACTCGGTTTGATTCCATTATTGTCGATTAATAATATGAATTATTATAGCGATAATGACGTTTTGTTTTATTCAGTATTATTAACGTAATAAAATGAAACATCTTTTTATATAAAGCGAAATACTTTATTAAAGTTATTCTATAAATAAAATATATTATATTTTATTATGCATAGTGTTTTGCATAGTGTTTGCATAGTAAAATGTTTTTATATAAATAGAATATATTATATTTTATTTAAAAGATTTTGCTTTAAATATGGACCGTCAGATTAAAGTAAATCAATACGGGACCGCTCATGGGATTAATTACTATGCATTCTATTTTCCTATAAATAGAAGCTCATTCCTTCATTATTTTCTTACGAATTCACTGAAACTCTAGAGAGAGAAACTATAGAGAGAAAGAAGAAAAGTATTCTGCTACTTCACTTTGCCAATATTCAGTTCTTCTAAGGTAGGGAATATTATTTGTTGTACCCGTAAGGGGTGTTATTCTTTTGTATTCATGAAGAGAACTTCTTTTGTTATTCCATTCTTTATTATTCATTGGAATAACTTTGTATACGTGATCTACCCCCTATACTTGGTGACATTCTTCTATTATTCATTTGGAACATCACATGTCTGTGTTTTACAATCAACTCCAGTTCCGTCTTATTATTATTCTGTTGGAACATCCATGCATGTGTTTTTACACCGGACTTCGGGTTCCGCTCTTTATTATTATTCTCATTGGAATATCACATGCATGCGTTTTACTGGACTGGTTTCGTTATTTATTATTACATTGGAATAACTTTTGCGTGCAATCTATACCCCATGAAATTAGTGGAATATCCTTGACATTTGCGCTTCATCCAAATCCTTTCATGGAAATATTCTTCTCGATATTCTTGGATTTTACTCTACAAAGCGTATCATGTGTTGATAGTTTGGATGTTATTAGTTCTGGATAACTTAATTCTTGAACTTGTTTTATTGAATTCTTATATCATTGTCATCATCCTCATGTTTATATTTTTTTAAAGTCATCCGTGGCTTTTGAGAGCATGGATGGACTTGGTATGATTATGACCAAGGATTATTCGGTGAAATCATGGCCAATAATGTTACAAATGATGTGGTAAAAGTCCTCGATTAGTAGTAGTGCATTGATGGATGATTGTTGGCATGATCATGACCATTAATGAATACACAACTATTCTTGGCCCGTAGTGCGAGGAATAATTGTGGTCGTGATACTAAAAAATATCCTTGGTCAGTAGTGCGGGGGTGATTCGATGATGTGGATTATTTATTAAAGTCGAGTCTCAAATATAACAAAGGATGAAAAACCTTTTAAATCATAAAAGATAGTAGATTTTATTTTCTACTTGACTCTTTTAATGGATTGCTTGTTCACTGCAGCTTAAACTTGATGTTTATTATATTTTATCGGTTTAACAATGTTGAAGGCTATTGATAATTTATTACTCGCATTATCTTAGTCATAATATTTCTTCTTTGGGCTAGTTGAGCTCACCCTTTCTTTCATTGTTCTCTTGAAAATGAGAACATAGGCGGGACGAGTCGAGGAACGGAGTAATGGTCCGGAGGATAGCATTAGTAGTCCTCACTATTACGTGAAATAGTGTGATAATAATTGTAATGAGGACTCTTTTTGAGTTTGTATAATATCTAGTAGACAATATTTGTATTCAAACTCACAGTTTATGTCGTATTGTACACGACAGTTATATTAGTAAGTTGTATTTAAATTCTATACCATGTATCTGACTACCCAAGATGGGTGATGTATACCTAATTTTGGGGGTGTCACAATTGGTATCAGAGCTTAGGGATATGATCCCTGGCTAAGATGTGAGAATAGTACTAGGAGGGGAGAGACGGGGAATTCCTTCGTTAGTATGACCTACCTAAGTTTATGTGCTATTTTATTGGTCGGTCAGAATATAAAGATAATTGTTACATGTCAATTAATCTTTTGTTTTGTGGCAGTATCTGAAATGACATCTGAGGATGTTGAGAATAGCAATGGAGCACAGGCGATCGTTGATTCACCACATATCAATAATCAGGATAATGTGCATCAGGAAGGCGACAATCCTCATGCAAACAATAACACCGACCAAATGATGAATGATCAAATGTTCGGAGGCTTTATGCAATTTATGCAACAAAGAAAGCAGAGCAACTCCTCATCCAAAACATAGGTGGAAACACGAAAAACTCTCGAAGGCGGTCGCTAAACAATTCAAGGAACTGGGACCACCAGAGTTTAAGGGAGAGCTAAAACCACTTCAAGCGAAAGCATGGATAAAGCAGATTACCAAGATATTTGATGTCTTGGGATGCTCCGAGAGCAAAAGGTTCCCTTCACGCCTTTATATGTTGCGTGGAGAGAGCGATTCATCGGTGGAAATCGGTAAAAGCGTACTCGACTCTCTTGTCTTCAAGATATCTTGGGAGAAGTTCGGGAGTCGTTCAACGACAAATACTTTCACGAAAGTATTCGCCACATGAAGGAGGTGGAGTTTATCAAGTTGGAACAAAACAATATGACCGTGTCGCAATACGAGGCAAAATTTGTGGAGTTATCACGGTTTGCGTCCCACTTGGTGGATAATGAAGAGAGAATGGCACGAATGTTTTTAAGAGGTTTGAAGTCGGAGATACGTCAACATCTTATTTCTCATAAACTGTGTTTGTATTCAGATGTTGTAAATAGGGCTCAGTTAGTGGAGCGCGATAACGAGTCAACGTTGACTAAAAGAGAGCAAATAAAAAAAATTATAATACCGGTGAGTAGTCATCGAGCGGTGACAACAAGCGTGGAGGAATCAATGGGGCGGAATCGGTAACCACTTCGGTGGTAATCAGGGCCAAAACAATAAGAATGGACATTTCAAGAAACGGAGATTCAACAATGATGGAAAGACGTCAGCACCAGCACCCGTTGTTAAGGAAGGAGAAAGACCACCTATCATATGCTTCAAATGCGGAGAAGAGGGACACATCATCCCGAATCGTGCCATCTTAGTTAAAAGCATGTTATAATTGTGGAAGAGAAGGTCACTTAGCTCGATTTTGTCGTTTTAGAAGACAAATTCAACTAGGATGGAGGCACCAAAGGTAGTCCCGAAAAGTCAAAACCGTTAGTCTGAGGAGAGCGTTTATTGTGACCTCCCAGAGAGCAAGGAACCCAAATGAGGTCATCACGGTAAAGCTTATCATAAACTCTAATGAAGTCTATACTTTATTTGATACCGGGTTCTACCCATTCTTTTATTTCTCCTACTTGCGCTCATCGATTAAATTTGACTCGGAGAAATTAGACTTTGACTTGTCTGTGGAAACTCCGTTGGGAGAAACCTTCATTACATCCACTTTCGCTTATAAGTCTTGTTTGGTTCAAATCGGTACCCTCACATTACCTGTCGATCTTATTTCATTAAAAATACTTGCATTTGACGTGATTCTAGGGATTGATTGGTTAACTACTTATCATGCAAAATTGATTGTTTTAAAGTAAGGTTGTTAGCTTTCATATTCCTAATCAACCTATTATGCGAATTCAAATGACCAAACCATTAAAATCAATCACGGTCATCTCAAGCCATAAAGCTATTCGTTTATTGAAAAGCGGATGTCAAGCTTTTCTTAGCTCATGTCATGATTTAAACAAAAATACGCCGGTTTTGAGCGATATTTCTATTGTTAATAAATTTCTGACGTATTCCCAAGAACTTCCTGGCCTACCCCCAGAGCATGAAATTGAATTTTGTATCGACCTTGAACCCGATACAAAACCTATTTCCAAAGCCCCATATCGAGTGGCTCCTATTGAACTTCAGGAGTTAAAGACCCAACTGCAGGAATTGTTAGACATTGGCTATATTCATCCTAGTACTTCTCCTTGGGGTGCTCCTGTTCTATTCGAGAAGAAGAAAGATGGGAGAATGCGACTTTGTATTGATTATCGGGAGTTGAATCATGTCACCATCAAAAATAGGTATCCATTGCCACGTATTGATGACCTGTTTGACCAGTTGCAAGGAGCCAAATTCTTTTCAAAGATTGATCTTCGTTTCCGATATCACCAATTGAAGATTAGAACCGCTGACATTCCAAAGACGGCTTTCAAAACTCGTTACGGGCATTATGAATTCCTAGTCATGTCCTTTGGATTGACTAATGCTCCTGCTGCTTTCATGGATATGATGAACCGAGTATTCAAGGAATATTTAGATCACTTTGTGGTCGTCTTTATTGATGACATCCTTATTTATTCCAAAAGCCGTGAAGATCATGAGCAACACTTGAGGCTGACACTCCAAAAGCTTCGTGAATATAAGCTTTATGCCAAGTTGAAGAAATGCGAGTTCGCTAGAAGAAGTAGCATTCCTTGGGCATGTGGTATCAAGTCATGGAATATCTGTTGACCCAAAGAAAGATTGAAGCTATTCAAAGTCGGGAACAACCTAAATCGAATGTGCGAAGTCGTAGCTTTCTCGGTTTAATTTGGTTATTATCGGAGATTCGTGGAAGGATTTTCTCGAATTGCTACTCCATTGACTCACCGACTCAAAAGAGATACAAAGTTCGGTTGAAGCGAAGAATGTGAGAAGAGTTTTCAAGAACTCAAGAGGAGACTTATTTCAAAGACCTGTTCGACAATACCATCTAGCTCGGAGGATTTTTCATCTCATGATGATGCTTGGGCAAAGGGTTGGGATGTGTTCTTATGCAACATGGAAAAGTTATAGCCTATGCCTCACGACAACTCAAAGAATATGAGAGGAATTATCCTACTCATGATCCGGAGTTAGCAAATGTTATCTTTGCACTTAAAATTTGGAGGCATTACTTGTATGGGGAGAAAGTGGAGATCTTCTGGATCATAAAAGCCTCAAATATTTCTTCACTCAAAAGGAACTCAACATGCGACAACGACGTTGGCTTGAACTGTTGAAAGATTATGATCATACCATCCAATACCATCCTGGAAAAGCGAACGTGGTAGCTGACGTATTGAGTAGAAGATCGTATGAAAGTACGAGTGCGTTATTGCCAACACAAAGGTCCATTTTGTGTGACTTGCAAAGGATGGAGATAGAGTTAAAGACTCCAAGTATGCATGTGATGATAGCGAATATTCGAGTAGAACCGACTTTAATCGATAAAGTTAAAGCTGCTCAAGCTACAGACCTGGAGCTGATGCGTATGAGGAAGAAAGTGCAAGAGGGTGCTATACCGGAAGCAAGAATCGATGAAGAAGGAATACTTCGAGTCAACTCCAGATTTTGTGTTCCTAACGACCCTGATTTAAAGTATAATATCATGATGGAGGCTCACAACACACCATTTGCAATCCATCCTAGGAGTACCAAAATGTATCATGATATTCGTCATACATTTTGGTGGAGCAATATGAAGAGAGAGATAGCGTTGTTTATCTCAAGGTGTCTAACATGTCAACGAGTTAAAGCGGAGCATCAAGTACCAAAAGGTCCATTGCAACCACTTGAAATTCCAGAATGTAAGTGGGAGCACATTACCATGGATTTCGTTACCGGTATTCCTAAGGTTTCTCAAGGCATTGATGCGATTTGGGTCATTGTTGATAGATTGACCAAGTCTGCTCATTTCTTACCGATACAAGAAACTTATACACTTGAACGTCTTGCTCGTATGTACATAAATGAGATTGTAAGACTGCATGGTATGCCGGTATCCATAGTTTCTGATCGAGACCCAAGATTCACTTCACGATTTTGGGTTAGTTTGCAAAAAGCTATGGGCACAGAATTACGATTTAGCTCGGCATATCATCCTTAGACGGACGGACAATCGGAGAGGACTATTCAAACTCTTGAAGATCTATTAAGACTCTGTGTCCTTGATTTCAAGGGGAGTTGGGACAAGTTCTTACCATTGGTGGAGTTTTCCTACAACAACAGTTATCAAGCAAGTATTGGCATGGCTCCATTCGAAGCGTTGTATGGAAGAAAGTGTCGTTCTCCAGTATGTTGGGATGAGGTGGGTGAAGCAACGTTGTTGGGATCGGAGTTGGTACGTATGACTACGAAAAAGATTCAAACGATTCGACAACGTATAAAAACCTCAGAAAATAGACAAAAGAGTTATGCTGATCTTCATCGAAAGGACTTGGAATTCGATATAGGAGATCATGTGTTGTTAAGAGTTGCTCCTTGGAAAGGAGTTACAAGATTTGGAAAGAGAGGAAAACTTAATCCTCGATTCATCGGTCCATTTTAATCCTCGATCGAGTAGGAATCGTGGCCTATAGACTAAACTTTACCGCTTGACTACGTCGTGTTCATAACGCGTTTTCATATCCATGTTACGTAAATATGTGAAAGACCCGAACCATATTATTGAGTTAGAACCGGACGAAATAGCGGAAGATTTGACGTATGAAGAGGTTCTGCTCAAATTTTGGATAAGAAGGAACATATTCTACGCTCCAAGGTTATACCTCAAGTCAAAGTTTTGTGGAGGAACCACGATGTTGAGGAAATGACTTGGGAGTTAGAATCTGAAATGAAATCAAGGTATCCTTACCTCTTCGACATACCAGGTACGTACCCTAATTTCGAGGGCGAAATTTCATAAGAAGGGGAGGTTGTAAGACCCCAGCTTTCATAAATAAAGATAAATTTTCTATAAATATTATTTTTGAATATTATGGAATAATTTGATATAATGTTATAGTTGTGGGTAATATTTATAAATTTTGCAAAGTATGCAAATGGTTATATTATATTCGATTGGTCGGGGAATATTCGGTTTAGCGGGGAATATTAAATACAAACTACTCAATCATTGGTGGACCTAGCAATGTAATTATTGCCGGATTGAGAAAACGACAAAAATATTTTATTGAAATAACGACGAAAGTTTTACTTGTTGATCTTGTTGAACTACTCTCATTAGTAAAAGTATTAAGATGTCACGTGGGTTGCATAGTAGCACACCAGTATTGATTATTGATGCTTATGTGAGAAGTCACTCGGTTTGATTCCATTATTGTCGATTAATAATATGAATTATTATAGCGATAATGACGTTTTGTTTTATTCAGTATTATTAACGTAATAAAATAGAAACATCTTTTATATAAAATGAAATACTTTATTAAAGTTATTCTATAAATAAAATATATTATATTTTATTATGCATAGTGTTTTGCATAGTATTTTGCATAGTGTTGCATAGTGTTTGAATAGTAAAATGTTTTTATATAAATAGAATATAGGATATTTTATTTAAAAGATTTTTCTTTAAATATGGACCGTCAGATTAAAGTAAATCAATCTGACCGTTCATGGATTAATTACTATGCATTCTATTTTCCTATAAATAGAAGCTCATTCCTTTATTATTTTCTTACGAATTCACTGAAACTCTAGAGAGAAAACTATAGAGAGAAAGAAGAAAAGTATTCTCGCTACTTCACTTTGCCAATATTCAGGTTCTTCTAAGGTAGGGAATATTATTTGTTGTACCGTAAGGGGTGTTATTCTTTTGTATTCATGAAGAGAACTTCTTTTGTTATTCCATTCTTTATTATTACATTGGAATAACTTTTGTATCTGTGATCTACCCTATACTTGGTGACATTCTTCTATTATTCTTCATTGGAACATCCTCATGCATGTGTTTTACACCTCAACTCCGGTTCCGCTCTTATTATTATTCTCATTGGAACATCCTGTGCGTGTGTTTTACAATTGACACGGTTCCGTCTTTTTATTATTCATTGGAATATCCACATGCATGCGTTTCGCCGGACCGTTCCGTTATTTATTATTCTGTTGGAATAACTTTTGCCTGCAAGGGTCTATACTCCATGAAATTAGTGGAATATCCTTGACATTTGCGCTTCATCCAAAGATCATTTCATGGAAATATTCTTCTCGATATTCTTGAATTTTACTCTACAAAGCGATATCATGTTGACAATTTGGATGTTATTAGTTCTGAATAACTTAATTCTTGAACTTGTTTTATTGAATTCTTATATCATTGTCATCATCCTCATGTTTATATTTTTTTTAAAGTCATCTACATGGCACCTAGAGCATGGATGGACTTGGTATGATTATGACCAAGGATTATTCGGTGAAATCATGACCGTAATGTTACAAATGATGTGCTAAAAGTCCTCGATGGGTCGTAGTGCATTGATGGACGATTGTTGGCATGATCATGACCATTAATGAATACACAACTATTCTTGGCCCGTAGTGCGGGAATAATTGTGGTCGTGATACTAAAGAATATCCTTGGCGCAGTAGTGCGAGGTGATTCGATGATGTGGATTATTTATTAAAGTCGAGTCTCAAATTATAATGAAGATGAAAAACCTTTTAAATCGTAAAAGATAGTAGATTTTATTTTCTACTTGACTCTTTTAATGGATTGCTTGTTACCTTTGCAGCTTAAACTTGATGTTTATTATATTTTATCGGTTTAACAATGTTGAAGGCTATTGATAATTTATTCGCATTATCTTAGTCATAATATTTCTTCTTTGGGCTAGTTGAGCTCACCCTTTTCTTTCACCGTTCTCTTCGAAATGAGAACATAGCCGGGGACGAGCTCGGGGAACTAGTAATGGTCCGAGGATAGCATTAGTAGTCCTCACTATTATTCAGCAAATAGTGTGATAATAATTGTAATGAGGACTCCTTTTGAGTTTGTATAATATCTAGTAGACAATATTTGTATTCAAACTCACAGTTTATGTCGTATTGTACACGACAGTTATATTAGTAAGTTGTATTTAAATTCTATACCATGTATCTGACTACCCAAGATGGGTGATGTATACCTAATTTTGGGGGTGTCACAATTGGTATCAGAGCTTAGGGATATGATCCCTGGCTAAGATGTGAGAATAGTACTAGGAGGGGAGAGACGAGGAATACCTTCGTTAGTATGACCTACCTAAGTTTATGTGCTATTTTATTGGTCGGTCAGAATATAAAGATAATTGTTACATGTCAATTAATCTTTTATTTTGTGGCAGTATCTGAAAATGACATCTGAGAATGTTGAGAATAGCAATGGAGCACAGGAGATCGTTGATTCACCACATATCAATAATCAGGATAATGTGCATCAGGAAGGCGACAATCCTCATGCAAACAATAACACTGACCAAATGATGAATGATCAAATGTTCAGAGGCTTTATGCAATTTATGCAACAGCAGGCGAGAGCAACTCCTGTCCAAAACATAGGTGGAAACACAGAAAACTCTTGAGCGGTCACCGCTAAACAATTCAAGGAGCCGGGACCACCGAGTTTAAGGAGAGCTAAAACCACTTCAAGCGGCGCATGGATAAAGCAGATTACCAAGATATTTGATGTCTTGGGATGCTCGAGGAGCAAAAGGTTCCCTTTGCCGCCTTTATATGTTGCGTGGAGAGGCATTCTTGGTGGGAATCGGTAAAACGTACTCAACTTTCTTTGTCTTGAAGATATCTTGGGAGAAGTTCCAGAGTCGTTTTCAACGACAAATACTTTCACGAAAGTATTCGCCATACGAAGGAGGTGGAGTTTATCAAGTTGGAACAAAACAATATGGCCGTGTAATACGCAATACGAGGCAAAATTTGCGGAGTTATCACGGTTTAATCCCCCACTTGGTGGATAATGAAGAGAGAATGGCACGAATGTTTTTAAGAGGTTTGAAGTCGAGATACGTCAACATCTTATTTCTCATAAACCGTGTTTGTATTCGATGTTGTAAATAGGGCTCGATTAGTGGAGCGCGATAACGAGTCAACGCAACTAAAAAGAGAGCGGTAAAGCAAAATTATAATACCGGTGAGAGTAGTCATCGAAGCGGTGACAACAAGCGTGGAGGAATCAACGGGCCGATATCGGTAACCACTTCGGTGGTAATCGGGGCCAAAACAATAAGAATGGACATTTCAAGAAACGGAGATTCAACAATGATGGAAAGACGTCGGACCAAAGACCGTTGTTAAGGAAGGAGAAAGACCACCTATCATATGCTTCAAATGCGGAGAAGAGGGACACATCGGTCCAAAGCTGTGCCATCTTGCACAAAAAGCATGTTATAATTGTGGAAGAGAAGGTCACTTAGCTCGATTTTGTCGTTTACCGAAGACAAATTCAACTAGGATGGAGGCACCAAAGGCCGTCCCAGAAAAGTCAAAACCGGTAGTGCTAGGGAGAGCGTTTGTTGTGACCTCCCAGAGAGCAAGGAACCCAAATGAGGTTATCACGGGTAAGCTTATCATAAACTCTAATGAAGTCTATACTTTATTTGATACCGGTTCTACCCATTCTTTTATTTCTCCTACTTGCGCTCATCGATTAAATTTGACTCCGGAGAAATTAGACTTTGACTTGTCTGTGGAAACTCCGTTGGGAGAAACCTTCATTACATCCACTGTTTATAAGTCTTGTTTGGTTCAAATCGGTGCCCTCACATTACCTGTCGATCTTATTTCATTAAAAATACTTGCATTTGACGTGATTCTAGGGATTGATTGGTTAACTACTTATCATGCAAAAATTGATTGTTTTAAAGGTTGTTAGCTTTCATATTCCTAATCAACCTATTATGCGAATTCAAATGACCAAACCATTAAAATCAATCACGGTCATCTCAAGCCATAAAGCTATTCGTTTATTGAAAAACGGATGTCAAGCTTTCTTAGCTCATGTCACAGATTTAAACAAAAATACGCCGCTTTTGAGCGATATTTCTATTGTTAATAAATTTCCGACGTATTCTCAAAGAACTTCCCTCGCCTACCCCGGCGTGAAATTGAATTTTGTATCGACCTTGAACCCGATACAAAACCTATTTCCAAAGCCCCATATCGAGTGGCTCCTATTGAACTTCAGGAGTTAAAGACCCAACTGCAGGAATTGTTAGACATTGGCTATATTCATCCTAGTACTTCTCCTTGGGGTGCTCCTGTTCTATTCGAGAAGAAGAAAGATGGGAGAATGCGACTTTGTATTGATTATCTGGGAGTTGAATCATGTCACCATCAAAATAGGTATCCATTGCCACGTATTGATGACCTGTTTGACCAGTTGCAAGGAGCCAAATTCTTTTCAAAGATTGATCTTCGTTTCGGATATCACCAATTGAAGATTAGAACCGCTGACATTCCAAAGACGGCTTTCAAAACTCGTTACGGGCATTATGAATTCCTAGTCATGTCCTTTGGATTGACTAATGCTCCTGCTGCTTTCATGGATATGATGAACCGAGTATTCAAGGAATATTTAGATCACTTTGTGGTCGTCTTTATTGATGACATCCTTATTTATTCCAAAAGCCGTGAAGATCATGAGCAACACTTGAGGCTGACACTCCAAAAGCTTCGTGAATATAAGCTTTATGCCAAGTTGAAGAAATGCGAGTTCTGGCTTGAAGAAGTAGCATTCCTTGGGCATGTGGTATCAAGTCATGGAATATCTGTTGACCCAGCAAAGATTGAAGCTATTCAAAGTCGGAACAACCTAAATCGATGGATCAAAATGTCGTAGCTTTCTCGGTTTAATGGGTTATTATCGGAGATTCGTGGAAGGATTTTCTCGAATCGCTACTCCATCGACTCAAATGACTCAAAAAGATACAAAGTTCTTTGGAGCGAAGAATGTGAGAAGAGTTTTCAAGAACTCAAGAGGAGACTTATTTCAAGACTTTGTCGACAATACCATCTAGCTCGGAGGATTTGTCATCTATAGTGATGCTTGGGCAAAGGGTTGGGATGTGTTCTTATGCAACATGGAAAAGTTATAGCCTATGCCTTGCGACACAACTCAAAGAATATGAGAGGAATTATCCTACCATGATCCGGAGTTAGCAAATTATCTTTTGCACTTAAAATTTGGAGGCATTACTTGTATGGGGAGAAAGTGGAGATCTTTACGGATCATAAAAGCCTCAAATATTTCTTCACTCAAAAGGAACTCAACATGCGACAACGACGTTGGCTTGAACTGTTGAAAGATTATGATCATACCATCCAATACCATACTAAAAAAGCGAACGTGGTAGCTGACGCATTGAGTAGAAGATCGTATGAAAGTACGAGTGCGTTATTGCCAACACAAAGGCCCATTTTGTATGACTTGCAAAGGATGGAGATAGAGTTAAAGACTCCAAGTACGCATGTGATGATAGCGAATATACGAGTAGAACCGACTTTAATCGATAAAGTTAAAGTTGCTCAAGCTACAGACTCGAGCTGATGCGTATGAGGAAGAAAGTGCAAGAGGGTGCTATCTTAAGCAAGAATCGATGAAGAAGGAATACTTGAGTCAACTCCGGACTTTGTGTTCCTAACGACCACGATTTAAAGTATAATATCATGATGGAGGCGCATAACACACCATTTGCAATCCATCCTAGGAGTACCAAAAATGTATCATGATATTCGCCATACATTTTGGTGGAGCAATATGAAGAGAGAGATAGCACCGCTTATCTCAAGGTGTCTAACATGTCAACGAGTTAAAGCGAGCATCAAGTACCAAAAGGTCCATTGCAACCACTTGAAATTCCGAATGGAAGTGGGAGCACATTACCATGGATTTCAATTCTGGCCTTCCTAAGGTTTCTCAAGGCATTGATGCGATTTGGGTCATTGTTGATAGATTGACCAAGTCCGCTCATTTCTTACCGATCGAGAAACTTATACACTTGAACGCCTCTTGCTCAGATGTACATAAACGAGATTGTAAGATCGCATGGTATGCCGGTATCCATAGTTTCCGATAGAGACCCAAGATTCACTTCACGATTTTGGGTTAGTTTGCAAAAAGCTATGGGCACAGACTTACGATTTAGCTTTAAGCATATCATCCTTAGGCGGACGGACAATCGGAGAGGACTATTCAAACTCTTGAAGATCTATTAAGACTCGTGTCCTTGATTTCAAGGGAGTTGGGACAAGTTCTTACCATTGGTGGAGTTTTCCTACAACAACAGCTTATCAAGCAAGTATTGGCATGGCTCCATTCGAAGCGTTGTATGGAAGAAAGTGTCGTTCTCCAGTATGTTGGGATGAGGTGGGTGAAGCAACGTTGTTGGGACCGGAGTTGGTACGTATGACTACGGAAAAGATTCAAACGATTCGACAACGTATAAAAACCTCGCAAAATAGACAAAAGAGTTATGCTGATCTTCATCGAAAGGACTTGGAATTCGATATAGGAGATCATGTGTTGTTAAGAGTTGCTCCTTGGAAAGGAGTTACAAGATTTGGAAAGAGAGGAAAACTTAATCCTCGATTCATCGGTCCATTTTAATCCTCGATCGAGTAGGAATCGTGGCCTATATAGACTCGCTTTACACCAACTCGTGTTCATAACGTTTTCACATATCCATGTTACGTAAATATGTGAAAGACCCGAACCATATTATTGAGTTAGAACCGGACGAAATAGCGGAAGATTTGACATATGAAGAGGTTCCTGTTCAAATTTTGGATAAGAAGGAACATATTCTACGCTCCAAGGTTATACCTCAAGTCAAAGTTTTGTGGAGGAACCACGATGTTGAGGAAATGACTTGGGAGTTAGAATCAAATGAAATCAAGGTATCCTTACCTCTTCGACATACCGTCGCACCCTAATTTCGAGGGCGAAATTTCATAAGAAGGGAGGTTGTAAGACCCAAATTTTCATAAATAAAGATGAATTTTCTATAAATATTATTTTTGAATATTATGGAATAATTTGATATAATGTTATAGTTGTGGGTAATATTTATAAATTTTGCAAAGTATGCAAATGGTTATATTATATTCGATTGGTCGGGGAATATTCGGTTTAGCAGGGAATATTCGTACAACGGCTCAATCATTGGTGGACCCCACAACAGAATTATTGTCGGATTGAGAAAACGACAAAAATATTTTATTGAAATAACGACGAAAGTTTTACCGTTGATACTGTTGAACTACTCGGTAGTAAAAGTACAGTAATACGTGTGGTTGCATAGTAGCACACGGTATTGATTATTGATGCTTATGTGAGAAGTCACTCAGTTTGATTCCATTATTGTCGATTAATAATATGAATTATTATAAATGATAATGACGCTTTTGTTTTATTCATTATTATTAACGTAATAAAATAGAAACATCTTTTATATAAAAAATGTAATACTTTATTAAAGTTATTCTATAAATAAAATATATTATATTTTATTATGCATAGTGTTTTTGCATAGTATTTTGCATAGTGTTGCATAGTGTTTGCATAGTAAAATGTTTTTATATAAATAGAATATAGGATATTTTATTTAAAAGATTTTGCTTTAAATATGGACCGTCGATTAAAGTAAATCAATCTGGACCGCTCATGGATTAATTACTATGCATTCTATTTTCCTATAAATAGAAGCTCATTCCTTCATTATTTTCTTACTTAATTCACCGAAACTCTGGAGAGAGAAACTATAGAGAGAAGAAGAAAAGTATTCTCGCTACTTCACTTTGCCAATATTCAGTTCTTCTAAGGTAGGGAATATTATTTGTTGTACCCGTAAGGGTGTTATTCTTTTGTATTCATGAAGAGAACTTCTTTTGTTATTCCATTCTTTATTATTACATTGGAATAACTTTTGTACGCTGATCACCCTATACTTGGTGACATTCTTCTATTATTCATTTGGAACATCCTCGTTGCATGTGTTTTACACATCCGTTCGCCTTATTATTTTAACATCACATGCATGTGTTTTACACCGACTGGTTCCGCTTTTATTATTATTCATTGGAATATCACATGCATGCGTTTTTGCGCGGGACCGGTTCCGTTATTAATTATTATGTTGGAATAACTTTGCACTGCGGTCTATCGCATGCATGGTGATTTCTTTTGTTATTACATTCTTTATTATACCCAGTTGGTTAAAACTTGACTTCTATACTCCATGAAATTAGTTGAATATCCTTGACATTTGCGCTTCATCCAAAGATCCTTTCATGGAAATATTCTTCTCGAGATTCTTGAATTTTACTCTACAAAGTCATATCATGTTGACATTTTGGATGTTATTAGTTCTGAATAACTTAATTCTTGAACTTGTTTTATTGAATTCTTATGTCATTGTCATCATCCTCATGTTTATATTTTTTAAAGTCATCTATGGCCTTGTAGAGCATGGATGGACTTGGTATGATTATGACCGTGATTATTATTGATTGTAATCATGACCGTAATATTATTACAAATGATGTGGTAAAAGTCCTCGATGGGTAGTAGTGCATTGATGGACGATTGTTGGCATGATCATGACCATTAATGAATACACAACTATTCTTGGCCGTAGTGCGTGAATAATTGTGGTCGTGATACTAAAGAATATCCTCGGCCAGTAGTGCGGGGTGATTCGATGATGTGGATTATTTATTAAAGTTTGAGTCTCAAATATAATAGTGATGAAAACCTTTTAAATCATAAAAGATTGTAGATTTTATTTTCTACTTGACTCTTTTAATGGATTGCTTGTTCACCGCAGCTTAAACTTGATGTTTATTATATTTTATCGGTTTAACAATGTCAAGGCTATTGATAATTTATTCGCATTATCTTAGTCATAATATTTCTTCTTGGGCTAGTTGAGCTCACCCTTTCTTTCACTTTGTTCTCTTGTGAAATGAGAACATAGCTAGGACGAGTCGAGGAATCGGAGTAATGGTCCGAGAGGATAGCATTAGTAGTCCTCACTATTCTGTGAAATAGTGTGATAATAATTGTAATGAGGACTCCTTTTGAGTTTGTATAATATCTAGTAGACAATATTTGTATTCAAACTCACAGCTTTATGTCGATTGTACACAGCAGCTTATATTAGTAAGTTGTATTTAAATTCTGTACCATGTATCTGACTACCCAAGATGGGTGACGTATACCTAATTTTGGGGGTGTCACATTCCATATCTGATTTTCTTACATACACATACCATTATTAATTAAGTTAAATAATTAGCTTAATGATTCTGAAATAAATTCATATAATAAAATAATTATTATAATAATTCTATAATCATATCATATATTTTTAAATAATATAATAATCATATTTTCACGAAAAATAATTAATAAAAAACATTTCTCTTTGTAAAATTAATTATTATAAGAATATAATTTATAATGTGCAATAATTCTAAAATAAAATTATTTGTAATTACTCATGCAATAAATATATTTTATTTATCACATATACACATTCACATTGACTTATATCTATTTCCCCACATTTATTTTAAAAAAAAAATTTATACGCAAAATTTCTAATTTAATTATATAGAAAATATCGGGTTATTACATTCACCCTCCCTTATAAAGATTCCATCTCCGGAATCACCGTTTTAAAACCTATAAATATCAGGGTACATAACATACACAATCATTACAAGTAGATCTCGATCAACTTTGATCGAACTGATCTTTAACTATTCACGTAAAGCTTGTCTATTTGATTCAACGGAAATTTAATTTCTAAAAGAACTCAAATTCCTCCTTCAAAATTTCTTTATAAAATAATTTAATATATATATATATGAAAATCATGTATAAAAAAAATAAATAAAAATTATACGAATAATCCCTGGAGTTCCATTGCCAGCTGCCACCGTATCCTGGACCGTCATGTTGAAGACCCTTGCTGTTGATTTTGTTGGCTTGCTTGATGACGTTGGTCCCGTGATCGCCAGAGTCCCGCCACCCTTGCCAGTAGTCATACTTCCTGCCTCCATCCTCTTTTTCGGACAATCCTTCACCTTGTGTTCAGTCGATCCGCACATAAAACACCCACTATTCGTTCTTAGATTGGGGTAGTTGGGAGAGATATGGCCCTCCTGCCCGCACTTATAGCATACAAACTTTTCCTTCAAACATTGCCAGAGTGGTTCTTTCCACAAGTCTTACACTGTACAACTGGCTTCTTAACACCTTCCTGCTTCACCTAAATATTTCCAAAATTGCTCCCCTTCCTTTTGCTATTACCATTTCTACTTCCACTATTAATTTCCACCTTCCCAGCTCCTTCGACCTTACCTTTGTTCTTCATCTCCTTGTTGTAGAGGCTCATGGCCTCACTCCCCTCCTCGGCTATGATAGCCTTTTCCATGAGTGCTGCAAATGTAGGGATCTGCAACACTGCCACCTTGTTGTAGAGCTAGGGTTTTAAGTCCTCTGACTCTGGTTCGGTCATCACGATAAAACACAAACATCTACCTCTAAACAATATATGATGACTAAAATGCAGAATATAATATACGTACGTCATTCATTCAAAAGGTGTTACTAGTCCCAAGATACGATAACCTTAATATCATCTTACAATCATACCCTAAAGTAAATATTACGGTTCACATTACATAATCGTAATTTAAACTAAGAATAAGATAAATTCTGTTTCTCGTAAAAATCCTACATCTTCCCTTTACCCTTGTCCTTTCCTGAGGTCTCGGGCTTAGCTGCAATATAATTCATGATATAGCAAGGATGAGCAACAAGTTTGCTCAACAAGTTTAAGTACAACAGTAAGGATATATCATGATGAATGGAAGAATGTCGAAATGGGTTCAACAAAGATAATATCCTCAAGGATTCTACAATATGAATATCATAAGCAAAGATAATGATTGCTTTTAGAATAACTGCTAGTCAAGTAGACTTTGAACTATAACACTCAAATGTAATCAATAGCTAATTGACCCTTTGGTTCTCGGGCTACGAATAAGTACTTAAGGGATCACCTTCACGCATTTCTATGTATATGCATAACATTTAAATCTGTTCATCAGATCTTTATTAGATATACGCAATCCCCTATCATAGAAAGGGTGTTCTTTCACCTAAGAATCCTTACCATCAATTGGTTTGGATAGCTTTTATAAAACTTCATAGGCTCATCGACCTTTACAAAGGTTCGAGACTGTTATTTGCAAAGACAATAAATTTGATACTTGCTCATTATAATTTAGAGTAAGTTTAGGGAAATTTTCTTAACAAAAGTAGGGTTCAAGGAACTTGCTTAACAAAAGTAGGGTTCAAGGAACTTGCTTACGGTATGCGTCAAATAAAGTAATGCAAGGGTTTAGGATACTTGCATGTTTGCTCAGCTACAATATAATTCTAGCTTTAATTAACTTGCGTTGAAATGACCTAATATTAACAAGTCGGTCTTTTAATTAGCATGTGTAAACTAATACGAGTCTACACTTAAAAGAATCAAGTCATCACATAACATGCTTCTCAACACATTATATGACATATTGGTCACACATCACAAAGTAAGTAATCATATAAGCATGCCTTAATACTTCAGACCAAAAACAGATTCTATTTGTATGATCGCAGGATTCGCCAAGCAATTGCTACCGGTCTAGGCTTAGGGATCTATGTAGTACACTGCCGTCCTTGGCGGACTCAAGGTTGAGCTTCTACACTTCCTGACTTTAGTCCAACTCTAACATACATCTATACATACATATTAATATACATACATGCTAGAGTTTCACACATACTACATGATCATACTTGAGTTCAATACCACAAGTTTAACTTACACTTTATATGTCCTTAAAACATAAACAGTCATGTAATCATCATGCTTTACAATCTTGGTCATTCAATACTCAGTAGTCACGCTTGTATATATATACAACACATGTATACTTTACTCACATAGTTCATTTCTTAGAAATTTCCCTTTTTATGACTATATGTGAATAAGTGAAAATCATATCTAAACCAAACGATGTTCATGTCAGTATATCGATAGGCATAATGAGTCCTAATACACATGCTTGGATGGTCGTAACATACTATGTTCATTACTTGATGACATTAGCTTCCTCATTCTAACTTTCTTTGAATTTAACACCAAGTCAACTTAGTACATACAAGACATATTAACATATAACTCTCATGCATTTACAACATATATTCAAGCCACATATGCATGTTCAAATAGTCAGATCTTATAAGATAAAGGTCTTGGTCAAGTCCTCTTTGAAAAGCCTTAAGTTTCTTATCTTTGAAATAGTCTTAATTGTCAATCATGTATGCTAGTGTGTTCAATCACTTTAGTCTTGCATTTCATGCCCATATACACCATATTATCTTGTTCATAAAGTCGAGATGCTCACATGATGTGTTTATGACAAAGTTCACCTTTGAAATCATAAACCTTATTTCAAGACCATAAGTATTGTGTCCATCATTGCTATACTTGTTCATACTACATGCACGTGCCTATGTGTGCATGTTAAAAATAGTTTACAAGCTTGCTCTACCATGTACTAACAAGTTAGCGTGAATCGAAAACATAATGTAACATCTCAGTGCAGTGCGGGGATCGGCATTTACACAAGACCCTAGTACAAATAGGGCACAACTGCGCCATACCTGTGACAAAATTGAGTTTGGGCTACGGCGCAGCTGCGCTGCACCCTAGTACAAATAGGGCACAACTGCGTCATGCCTGTATCAAAGACAGTAAGCAGACTCTGTTTGTAGAGCCTTAACCAACATTGTTTCCAATAATTCAAGCATGCTCCAAATAAATATTAAAGTGTTCATACATGAAGACATATATTATAAACATATCATGGCATGATAATTCACATAAACTAACGAAGAATTTTAAGTAATTCTCAAGAATTTGATAAACCCAACTAAGAACAAAAGCTTAGGATTTATACCTGTTGAAGCTTAATAGTCTTCCTACACTTTGAAATATGCTTCTATGATATGCTCAACAACTTAAGACTCTCAAACTAAGACTTATCAAACAACACAAACTAAATTTGGAGCTTGCATTTATAGAAGAAACTATGAACTAGACATTGGCATTACACAAAATTGGAGCTCATGGTGCAAAGGAAGAATACATTGGTTGTTAAGAAGTGGTTCAACAACTCCCCATAGGCCATTGGCCTTGAAATCATTGCCTAAGTTTTAGCCATATGAAAGTCACGTAGATCAAATGTAGGCTACTATTCATGTACTAATGAGACACTCATTTTGGGACAAGGAAATAATTCTCAGCATTTGCACAATGAAATGCAACAATGTAATGCAACACTTGGTTAAACCATATATACACATAATATAAACTTTGGTTATACACCATGTTCACCCAATTTATTGCATATAACAATATTATTATGCAACTCACATGGATGCAAATAACTCCTACTATATAATCTATATATATAATATATAGACATATTAATGTGCCAACTTGTACTATATAAAATATATATAGTTAACTACCATATAATAAAGGTTTACTACATTACACAAATAAATCAAGTAAACATATAATCACATTATACTCCTTAATTATTATTTATTGGTAATAATTATTAATTAACACATTACCAATTAATTACTCATAATTGCAATTAATCAATATGTTCAAATCTTGCCACCATATTCAAATAAATTGAATATTTAATTAAAAATCTTATCAATTCCATGATATCAAACTCTTAGGGTTAGTCTACTAATTTAAATAAACTATTAGTGACTCCCTTTAATCAATTCGTAATTTCATATAACCACTTAAGGTTTAAATAGGCTCACAAAACTAACTCATAAAAATTAAATCACATTTTAATTAATAAGGAGTTTAAAATTCATGGTCATTACAAGTTCCCTACAGCTGGCATTCCTTGTTGCATAGCCTGTGCTACCATGTTTGCAAAGTGTAGCATCGGGTTTGCTTGTTGTTGTCCCTCAGCGTTATTGACAGATACTTCTGCCCTTTGGTTTTGAGTTTGACGTCTTGGCGGAATTATCTGGTTATGTAAAACCATAAATTATACTTTATTAACTTACATTCTAAACCTTATCATATAAGTTTAATATATTAAACTTGTTTCATTACTTAAACATAGATTCATATTCATTTAGTGAATACTTTACATATCACATCACATACTGCTTTAAACATTAGCTATCCCTTTGTGACTACAAAAGTCGGGATTTGCTACACTACTTGTACAAAAGTTTTAGAATATTACATTACACAAGCATACTATTCATATATATTACATTAAACAGACCTACACAACAGAACTTATATTACCTATTCACTACGCCTTTTTCTTGGACAACCTTTCGCCTGATGACCTTCCAATCCACAAATAAAACAGGCACCTGGTTTATAGTCAGAATAATAAAGAGTGGTATGTCCCTCATAGCCGCAAAGGTAACATATCTTTTTCCATTTCTTCTTATCGGATTTTTCTAAGTCACGGTCTTCTATCTTTCTTTTCCCCTTATTGTTCAAAGCTGCACACGATATGTTGCTTGTGGCTCCCATTTGATCAATTTGGATTTTAAGCTTATCTTGTTCTTCCATTGTTTCTAGTAAGGCTTTTCGCAACTGATTATTTAGCAGCTTTTCTATTTCCCACAACTTTTTTAGAGAAGAAACCTTGTTCCTCAGATCCTGCACCTTCGTTGATGCTTGTTCAGCTTCAATTTTAGGGTCTGAATCACTATCTGTCAGTTCCACCATTTCCAGATCTGGTACTACATTTTCTACAATAACCACCTCCTCAAAGTTGTTTTCATAATGAGCCTCTATTTCAGCTATTGGCTTCGATGTTAGCTCGGATGTATGGATTTAATTCTTCTTCATGCTATAAGCATATAACAAGCCTTTTCCACCAGACATCTACACACATAAATTATCCTGATTAGCATATAGTATATACACACAACAAATAGTATTTTTATATAAGTTATCTTTTATTTTGTTTGACAATGAATTTATTTAATTCGTCTTTTTTTAAACTCTATATGGATTATTTGTATTTTCAACATTTCCCTCTGTTCTAAGGTTATATCCTAAGGTCTATCCCACCTAAGGTTTCTAACCCTAAAGCTCTGATACCAAATTGTAAAGCTCCTAAATTCGGGTACTTGAAACCCGAACTCGGTGCTTCACGATACCATTTCTATGAGCAAAATAAAACTACTAATAATAATAATAATATAAATATCAAACTTTATTTACATAAATATCAGAGTCTAGCTCCCACGTACGTAACCTTTAATACATTTATTACATAACATGATATATAATATATATCATTGTCTTAATAGTCTCAAACTATTACATAAAATACCACAAATCTTATTCTGTTTGCTTTCCTTTTTCCTTTGTTTCTACATGAGCCTTCTAGTTATTCATACTTAGCTGAAAACATTTAAATTAAGCAAGGATGAGCATTTGAGTGCCCAAAAATTATAAATATTAGATGAAATGATTAAATGTTTTTTTTTGTTATATCCTTCTAAAATAAATCAATAGTTATGAAGTAATTTGAACCAATAATAATAAAATAACAACTCTCTATCAAATTTTTGAAACGACGCATTGACTATAAATAGGGTTAAGGTGACATACTATGAACATTGTTTTCAATTTTCGAATAGGTTTAACAGAACTTCATCCGAAAATCGTCATAACTTACAGGCACGGGGGTGGTCAGCTCGTTATGCCCTGTATTGATCAATACTACATGCAAGAGCGATATTATCGTTCACTCTGTCCGCCTTGGAAGCATAAAAATTTTCCCATGTTCGGGATGTTCATACTTAGTCGAGAATTTGAACCAAAACAATTTGATTGGATACAAAACGGTTTTATCATAATCAACGATATTTCTAAATCTGTGTCTAGCTGATCAAATAGTTTAGACGACTTTTACTTAATGTATACATACTGGCAATCAGTAGGTATATATATATATCAACATGTGATTAAATATAATGATTATCCAAGTGGGAACACTTGTATAACTATAATTAGAAATTAACGAATAGAATAAATATCTGAATAATAATGTAATACCATGTTGATAATCAAATATCAGATAATATATATATATATATATATATATATATATATATATATATAACAATAAGGTTAATAATCTGGTACAATAATAATATAATTCTGAACCTTTTTTACTCATGTCCATTGCATAAAGTAAATGCAAATTAAGATAGGATACTTGCCTGGTTTGTTGCTTATAATACGTAACTTAGTTTTATCATTTATATCCATACATATCATTAATAAGATCATTCGTTTAATTAGAATAACATACTATAATACATAGCACTACTTATTGCAGTCAGCACATAACCTAATCACCTTATCACACATATTCAACAGTCATTGAATCACCAGCAAACATTAATACAACCAAAATATCTAAGTCCAGATCAATTTCTAAAATATATCAGTGTACCGACGGCTTTATCGGGTAATTATCGAGTCTAAGACTCTATCCTGTAGTTCAACATCTGTAAATATCAGTCATATTATTTTTTAATGACTTACAATATTTTTTAAACATTTATTATAATTTATCATGAATTTTCAAACACCGGAATCATAATTAAATGATTTAAATAGTAAATAATTCTATTATTATTAAGATTTAATTAATATTAAACTATTAATGAAACCATTGCCAAAATATTAAAGTTATTTATAATAACTCATAATATTTTTAAAGCACTAATATTACCATTAAATGATTTTTAAAACATTTAAAATTATTTTTAATAATTACCATTAATATTTAAATATTAATGCTTTATCTATCAAAATATTAAAAGTCATTAATTATAACTTAAAATATTTTTAATTCATTTATATCATTTTTAAATGATTTTTAAATTAATAAGACCATTTTAAAACTATTTATTTAATATAATTATTAAATAAATTTAATACCATTAACATTAAATTATTAATGAAATTATCCTTTAAATATTAAAAGTTATATTTTTAACTTAAAATATCTTTAAACACTTTATTGTCATTTAAAATGATTTTTATAATATTAAAATCATTTTTAAACTAATTAATTTAATATAATTATTAATTAAATCTAATATCATCATTATTATTAAATAATTAATATTTTTCATGACAAAATATTAAAAGATATATTTTATAACTTCAAATATTTTTATAATCTTTAAATCTTTTTATATGATTTTAAATCATTAATTCTATTTTTATATAATTTATTTAATACATTTATTAAATAACTTAAATATCATTAATATTAATTAATTAATGAAATTCATAACGAAATATTAAAAGTAATTAGAAATAACTTAAAATAATTTCTTATATGATAATATAATTTTAAATTATTTTTCATGTATTAAAATTATTTTTAAATAATTTATTTACTATAACAATTAAATAAATTAAATAACTTTAATATTCCAAAAATATTAAATATTTATGAAATATATTCAAAATAATTAAAAACTAATTTTCGGACTTTAAAATAATTTTTAATAATTTATTTTGTTTTTTTAATAATTAAAAAAAACAAAATTTTCTATTTATTTAATAAAAATAATTAATTTTAGAAATAAACTGTCGCTAAAGGACCCTATAACGATAGAGCGATTATCGCTATAGGTTTTCTTGAAATGTTTCGAGCTCCCGCCTTGAAAAATCTATATCGATTAACGAGGTACTTTTGGTTTGACCTCAATTAAATTCATATTCTAGTTGGTTTCTAGACTAGTTCTTGGTCAGATCTTGTAGTACTCATGTAATACTACACGATCCAGCCATCAACAGGTTCATAACATAACACACATACAAGATATAATGACCTAAACTTCTTATCAGACATAATCTGGGTTTTTCTGGGTTACCCAGAAACCCAGATTGTCGAGTGCATACTTTGAGGCTTAATTATAATCGTGTTCTGTTCATTAAATCTGTGTTATTAAGGTCTAAATCGCTAGTACTCATGTCATATAACATTTATATATTATCATCACAGTTTAATAACAACACAATCATAAGTTATTATTCTATTGAAGCTTTGCCGGGAAGGCTTGTTCTTATGGTTTCTGGAAATTCCAGAAACTCAAGGTCATGGCCGAATGGCCTAGTTTGACTGTCTACTACGCTTGCTCATTTGATTGTTTAAGAATTCTAAGGGTATAGATCTAAAGTCCATCTATCGGGCTACAACTTTATTAGAACAACAAGAACAAAACATCAAACAGAAGCAAGATCAAAGCCACTAAAAATCTTGTCAGGCATTTCTGGGTAACAATATAGGTTACCCAGACATGGCCGGTCAACGGCCTTTGACCACTAATAACTTGTGATGTACACATAATTTATGAATGAATCTTGTTCCAGATCAAAGATCTCCTAACATAATACAAGTACAAACATTAAAACAACAAAAAACATAAACAGAAAAAGATTTACAGCCTCTGACATTCATTGTCAGAACACAAAATAAAATTTTTCCCGATTTTGAAAAACTTCAAATCCGAGCCTATAGATGTTATGGATCTAACATCTATCAACCCAGATCACTAATAGACACTACACAGAACATATTTTAACACTTAAACACCAAATCCAACATAGCACACAAGATCAAAATTTTTAGCTTAGGTTTATACCTTTCTTGGATAATTTCTTGATTCTAGGCTAATGATCTGTTAATGGAAGCAGTAGGGCTTGTCTATGGGACTGATATACATATATATTTTGTGGGTTTGAACTTGAGAGAGGTAGGTTGGGTGTTTGAACAAAAATGGGCAAAATGTGGCTTTCTCTCTCTCTTGAATCTATATATATTGTGTTGTAATGCATGTATCTGATGAATGAGGCTGATTGCTGGAGTTATTGATCATGTGGAAAAGTCAAGAGTTGGTTTACCAACTAAAGTTTTGGTTAGACTTGCAAGCAACTTACTAAATAATACAAAAAGGGTAGTTTGGTCAATTTGATCCCAATTTTAATGGGATTCTTGATAATCTAATCAACCCTTAGGGTTTTAACCCAAAGGTTTTTAACCCTTAGGTTTTATAACATTAAATTTTTAGGTTTTCATTTAGGGTTTAAAATAAAATTAAAAAAATTAAAATTTTAGTTTCTAAAAATGACATTTAGGGTTTGCTAATTAGTTGTGTTTTCTAATTACATTATACACGAACATTTAGGTTTAAAATCCACAAATTAGCATTAAGCTTTATCATTTAGCGATTAGGGTTCCTAATTTAGTAATTAGGATTTCTATTTAATAATTAGGGTTTTGAAAATTTAGGGTTCTCCCTAATTAGGGTTAATATCCCTAATACTGGTCATTACACATATTAACATGAATACATAACAGTCTTAAGCTTACCTTCAACTTTTAAATTAGGATTTAACAGCTTGAACTAGGGTTTTCTAATTTTTAGAAATTATGGCTTCTAAATATTAATCAGGGTTTACCTAATTAATCATAAAATTATATAATACACACGTAAATCATATAACATAGTGACTTAACAGATTTCAAAGTCTCATTTCACTGCGAAACTGAGGTTTATCAGTAATACGAGGGTTTTCAAATACTGCACCATCATTGACCAATAATTAACAATGCGTACATATAGTACATATTTATAGCACTAAAAAATCAAATTATAATTAATATTATATTATTATTCTCATTCCTTGATCAAAATCCAAAATTAGTGCTTAGATTCCATATCTGGTTTTCTTACATATACATACCATTATTAATTAAGTTAAATAATTAGCTTAATTAATCAAATAAATTCAGTATAATAAAATAATTATTATAATAATTCTATAATCATATCATATATTTTTTAAATAATATAATAATCATATTTTCATGCAAAATAATTAATAAAAACATTTCTACTACAAAATTAATTATTATAAGAATATAATTTATAATGTGCAATAATTCTAAAATAAAATTATTTTTAATTATTCATGCAATAAATATATTCTATTTATCACATATACACATACACATTGACTTATATCTATTTCCCCACATTTATTTAAAAAAAAAAAATTTATACGCAAAATTTCTAATTTAATTATATAGAAAATATCGGGTTATTACATTCACCCTCCCTTATAAAGATTCCGTCCTCGGAATCACCATTTTAAAACCTATACATACCAGGGTACATAGCATACACAATCATTGCAAGTAGATCTCGATCAACTTTGATCGAATTGATCTTTAACTATTCACGTAAAGCTTGTCTATCTAATTCAACGAAAGTTTGATTTCTAAAAGAACTCAAATTCCTCCTTCAAAATTTCTTTATAAAATAATTTAATATATATATGAAAATCATGTATAAAAAAATAAATAAAAATTATACGAATAATACCTGGAGTTCCATTGCCAACTGTCACCGTATCCTGGACCGTCATGTTGAAGACCCTTGCTGTTGATTTTGTTGGCTTGCTTGATGACGTTGGTCCCGTGATCGCCAGAGTCCCGCCTCCCTTGCTAGTAGTCACACTTCTTGCCTCCATCCTGCTTTTCGGACACTCCTTCACCTTGTGTTCAGTCGATCCGCACAGAAAACACCCACTATTCGTTCTTGGATTGGGGCAGTTGGGAGAGATATGGCCCTCCTGCCCGCACTTGTAGCATACAAACTTTTCCTACAGTCTTGAAATCTTTAAAGTTTGCCAAGCGATTATCCGGCTAGTTTCCTGCGGCTGGCATTCCTTGTTACATAGCATGTGCTACCATGTTTGCAAAGTGTCGCATCGGGTCTGCTTGTTGTTGTCCCTCAGCGTTGTTGACAGATTCTTCTACCCTTTAGTTTCGAGTTTAACGTCTTGGCGGAATTATCTAGTTATGTAAAACCATAAATTATACTTTATTAACTTACATTCTAAACCTTATCATTTAAGTTTAATATATTAAACATGTTTCATTAGTCAAACATAGATTCATATTCATTTAGCGAATAATTTACATATCACAGCACATACTACTTTAAACATCAGCTATCCCTTTGTGACTACAAAAGTCGGGATTTGCTACACCACTTGTACAAAAGTTTTAGAATATTATATTACATAGGCATACTATTCATATATATTACATTAAACAGACCTACACAACAGAACTTATACTACATATTCACTACGCCTTTTTCTTGGACAACCTTTCGCCTGATGACCTTCCAATCCACAAATAAAACAGGCACCTGGTTTATAGTCGGAACAATAAAGAGTGGTATGTCCCTCATAGCCGCAAAGGTAACATATCTTTTTCTATTTCTTCTTATCGAATTTTTCTAAGTCATGGTCTTCTATCTTTTTTTCCCCTTATTGCTCGAAGCTGCACACGATGTGTTGCTTGTGGATCCCATTTGATCAATTTGGATTTTAAGCTTATCTTGTTCTTCGATTGTTTCTAGTAAAGCTTTTCGCAACTGACTATTTAGCAGCTTTTCTATTTCCCACAACTTTTTTAGAGAAGAAACCCTGTTCCTCAGATCCTGCACCTCCGTTGATGCTTGTACTATCTGTCAGTTCCACCATTTCCGGATCTGGTACTACATTTTCTACAATAACAACATCCTCAGAGTTGTTTTCATCGTGAGCCTCTATTTCAGCTATTGGCTTCGATGTTAGCTCGGATGTATGGATTTGATTCTTCTTCATGCTATAAGCATATAACAAGCCTTTTCCACTAGACATCTACACACATAAATTGAAAGTAGTATGCATACAAGCCAATCATGTTTGATGATAAAGCATATACTTTGTAACAATCTTATTCATTTATTAATAAAATGTATTAATTTATTAAAGGCTTTTAATTATCTACATGATGCTGTTTTATAATATGTGATAAACCCATAGTTTTAAGCAATGCTTTTAGAATAATGATGATGATCATTCTAATGAGATCTAAATTCTTAGAAAGCTTAAAACTAAAATAGTTCCCAATCATTGGATTACTAAATTGGGGATTAGTGAATCCGGATAGATTGGTACATACGTTGCTTACTCATTGGATGAGGATGATTGATCTCATGATCATTTATGTGGAGACACTAAAGCAAGTATGTAGGAGCTTATTAGAGAATAAGTTCACTGAACGTGGCTCGCTAAGGAATACCTAATGGAGTTTTACTTGCCTGTCAATAGGAATTCCTATAGTGATAGTAGTACAAGTGATCCTTGGACTTGAGATCATCATAGTATCTTGTGTATGATGAGTTATACTTTGACTTATTCCTTAAGACCCTTAGGGTATATCAAAGGGTGTGCTTGGGTATAATAAGTTGTACATGGAGATAATGTATGATCAATAAAAAATCTACCATTTCTATTAAAAGAAGAGAAATGTCCTATGTGATTCGATAAATGACAACCTAGTAGTCCTTGGCCAAGGTAGAATGAAATTAGAAAGGAGTTTCTAATTTGCATTATTTGAGTTGTGCATTTAAGGATCGAAATACATATATAATTAAAAAAAAAAAGACTTGACAGTAATTCCATGTCTTATATTTAATTGGGACATTGTATGGTAGAAGGATTGAATTGTCTGATAACTATTTACTCAAAGGTTCTTTTATGATTAATGTTGAAATCTATATTATCCGGAAAGTCGTTGATCGCTAGGAGGCTTATCCTTATTGTAGAATAAATATTATTTATTTAAATAAATTAATTATTTAATTAATTTATTTAAATAAGATTAAATTGTTTCTAATTGATTTATTCACAACCTGGTTTAATATGGAGAACCTAAAGGGTCACACCATAAAAGGAAGAATAATTATTTAAGAAGTTAATGGCATAATCGTAATAATATCTTATGTATATTTAATTTAATCTATGGTGATAGAATAAATTAAATAGCTTAATATTATTATTTAATATTTTAGAAATATTAAATATAAATTAATAAGAGGAGTCTTATTAATATTATTACAATTATTATTATTTTAATTTCTAAAAGAGTTTAGGAATTAATTTAATATAAGTACTCTCATTTATTCCTAATAGGATTAGGAGGGAAAATTAATTAAAGGAGTTTGATTAATTATCCCTAATAAGATTAGGGAGCCCATTTAATTAAAAGAGTTTAATTAAATAATACCTTATTTTAATAGGGTTACTTGATATCTTTATAAGAGGAGTCTTATATCAGATATCAAGGATACGTTATAATTCCAATAGTTGGAGAGTACGCTCTTTTTCTATAGAGATAGAAAAAACTAGGGTTTAGCCAACCACCCATCTTCTTGATTTCTTCTTCTTCCTTGGTGGATCACCTCTAGAGGCCAAACACTTGGGTGGCTAACGTTGATCAAAGGAAGGAACCAAACCCGGTGAATTCAAGTTGAACGCGAAAGGATTTGGCGGTGAACTTGTACCTGAGGAAGCTCGATCTTCAAGGGTATGATTTTATTCTTTATCTTTTCATTTAATTAATAATTGTGCATAAAGGGTGATCCGGGTTTATGGTTTGTAAAATTTTTTAAACTCTGATTTTATCTCGCATCCGCTTAATTTTGCAATTTGATTGTGTTCTTGAATATTACAAACCTAACATAAATTATCCTGATTAGCATATAGTATATACACACAACATATAGTATTTTTATATAAGTTATGTTTTATTTTGTTTGACGATGAATTTATTTAATTCATCTCTTTTTAAACCCTATATGGGTTATTTGTATTTTCAACGTTTCCCTCTGTTCTAAGATTATATCCTAAGGTCTATCTCACCTAAGGTTTCTAACCTTAAAGCTCTGATACCAACCTGTAAAGCCCCCAAATTCGGGTACTTGAAACCTGAACTCGGTGCTTCACGATACCATTTCTATGAGCGGAATAATACTAATTGTGAGACCCCAGATTTTATCAATAAAGATTTAAATTTTGTCGAAATAATTTTTTTATATTATGGTGTGAATTTAAGATAATATTATAGTTGTGGGTAGTATTTATAAATTTTGCTAAGTATGCAAGTTGTTATAAAATATTCGTTTGGTCGGGGAATATTCTTTTTGTCGGGGAATATTCGCATGCGGCGGCTCAATCATTAATGGACCCCATTAACGGAAGTATTGTCGTAGTTAGAAAAACGACAAAATTATCTTTCTATAAAAATAACTACAGAGGTGTTACCGTTAAAAAAGCATTGAACTACCCTAAGTAGTAAAAGTACGATAATACACGTAGTTGTATAGTAGCACACGATATTGATTATTGATGCTTACGTGAGAAGTCACTCACCATGCTCAATTATTGCTATAGTAATTCTTTGCATCATATCTCTTATATTATTGATTCAATTATTGTCACAAGATCATCTCAGATAATATGTTATAGTATTAAATCAATAATTGAGACAACAAGTTATAAATGATTAATAATTGTTGAAAGATTAAATATGTGTTGATGATGAAAAAAATGATTTGTGGTAAGTTTGATTATTTTATGGGGGCTCATATGTCATCATCTAAGAGTCTCTTAAATCAATAGTAATTACCTTCACAATAGTAATTACCCTTGTGAATAGTATTTACCTTCAATCGATAGTAATTACCTTCATCAATAGTAATTACCCTTGTGAATAGTATTTACCTTCGTCGATAAGAGTAATTACCTTCAATCGATAATAATTACCCTTGTGAATAGTATTTACCTTCGTCAATAGTATTTACCTTCGTTAATAGTAATTACCTTTACGGACGTCAAACCACTTGTCGTTTCACATTACAAAAGTCCGAACCACTTGTCGTTTTTCACATTACAAAGGCCAAACCAATTAAATTGAGCCACTTGCCTTTTCACACTCAAGAAAAGTGCTAAGCTAGAAATCTTCTATAAATAGAGGCCTAGGGCTTCATTATTTTTCACGAATTCACTGAAACTCTAGAGAGAGAAACTATAGAGAGAAAGAAGAAAAGTATTCTGCTACTTCACCTTGCCAATATTCAGTTCTTCTAAGGTAGGGAATATTATTTGTTGTACCCGTAAGGGGTGTTATTCTTTCTTATTCATGAAGAGAACTGTTGTTATTCCATTGCTTATTATTCTGTTGGAATAACTCAGATATCTGGCAGTTTACCCTATACTTGGTGACATTCTTCTATTATTCTCATTGGAACATCCTGTGCATGTGTTTTACACCGGACTGGTTCCGCTCTTTATTATTCTGCTGGAAGTCGTGTGTTTTTTACACCCACACGGTTCCGTCTTTATTATTCTGTTGGAATATCCTATCTGTGTGTTTTACACCGGATCTGGTTCCATCTTTATTATTCTGTTGGAACATCCTGTCGGTGTGAATTTCACCTGACCTGGTTCCGTTATTTATTTTGTTGGAATAACCTGTCTGTGCGGTCTATCGCATGCATGGTGATTTCTTTTGTTATTCCATTCTTTATTATACCCAGTTGGTTAAAACTTTGACTTCTATACTCCATGAAATTAGTGGAATATCCTTGATATTTGCGTTTCATCCAGTATCCTTTTCATGGAAATATTCTTCTGATCATTCTTGAATTTTATAATTTGGACGTTAATAATTCCTGGATTAAATAATTCTTGAACTTGTTTTATTGAATTATTATGTCATTGTCATCATCCTCATGTTATATTATGTTATCTTTGGCTTACGTGCATAAATGAACTTAGTATGATTATGACAAGGAATCATTCGGTATAATCATGGCTTGTTATAAATGATGTGATAAAAGTCCTCAGTGGCCTGTAATGCAGTGATGGATAGTTTTTGGTATGATTATGACTAGGGGTGATTCGGTATAGTCATGACCATTGATAATTTGATGAATATCCTCGGCTAGTAGAAAAGTGGGGTGATACGATGATGTGGATTATTTATTAAAGTCGAGTCTCAAATTATAACAATGATGATGAAAAACCTTTTAAAACCTAAAAGATAGTAGACTTTATTTTCTACTTGACTCTTTTAATGGATTGCTTATTCATTGCAGCTTAAACTTATTGTCTATTGTATTTTATCAGTTTAACACTGTTGAAGGCTAATGATAAATTATTCTGCATTTATCTTAGTCATAATATTTCTTACTGGGCTAGTTGAGCTCACCCTTTCTTTCACTGTTCTCTTCAGGAAATGAGAACATAGGCCGGGACGACAGCCTGGGAACGGAGTAATGGTCCGGAGGATAGCATTAGTAGTCCTCACTATTCGTGAAATAGTGTGATAATAGTTGTAATAAGGACTCCTTTTGAGTTTGTATAATATCTAGTAGACAATATTTGTATTCAAACTCACGCTTTATGTCGTATTGTATACCTACGCTTATATTAGTAAGTTGTATTTGAATTTATGTACCATGTAAGTGGCGACCCAAGATGGGTGACGTGTATACCTAATTTTGGGGGCGTCACACTAATAATAATAACAATAATATAAATATCAAACTTTATTTACATAAATATCAGAGTCTAGCTCCTAAGTACGTAACCTTTAACACATTTATTACATAGCATGATATATAATATATATCATTGTCTTAATAGTCTCAAACTATTACATAAAATACCACAAATCTTATTATGTTTACTTTCCTTTTTTCTTTATTTCTGCACGAGCCTTCTGGTTGTTCACACTTAGCTGAAAACATTTAAATTAAGCAAGGATGAGCATTTGAGTGCCCAACAGGTAATAACAATTATAAATATTAGCTGAAAGGATTCAATATTTTCTTTGTATTACCCTTCTACAACAAATCAATAGTTCTGAAGTAATCTGAACCAATAATAATAACATAACAACTCTCTATCAAATTTTTGAAACTACGCACTGACTATAAATAGGGTTAAGGTGACATATTATGAATATTATTTTCAATTTTTGAATAGGTTTAGCATAACTTCATCCGCAACCCGTCATAACTTACGGGCACGGGGGTGATCAGCCTGTTATGCCCTGTATTGATCAATACTACATACAAGAACGATATTATCATTCACTCTGTCCGCCTTGGGCACATAAAAATTTTCCCATGTTCGGGATGTTCATACTTAGTCGGAATCTGAACAAAAATAATTTGATTGGATACAAAAAGGTTTTATCATATTCAACGATATTTCTAAATCTGTGTCTAACTGATCAAATAGCTTAGACGACTTTTACTTAATGTATACATACTGACAATCAAGAGGTATATATATATATATATATATATATATATATATATATATATATATATCAACATGTGATTAAATATAATGATTATCCAAGTGGGAACACTTGTATAACTGTAATTAGAAATTAACGAGCGGAATAAATATCTGAATAATAATGTAATACTATGTTGATAATCAATGATCAGATATAATATATATATATAACAATATGGTTAATAATCTGGAACAATAATAATATAATTCTGAACCTTTCTTTCTTACTCATGTCCATTGCATAAAGAAAATACAAATTAAGGTAGGATACTTGCCTGGTCTGCTGCTTACAATACACAACTTATTTTTATCTTTTATATCCAGACCTATCATTAATAAGATCATTCGTTCAATTAGAATAACATACTATAACACATAGCATTGCTTATTGCAGTCAACACATAACCTAATCACCTTGTCACACATATTCAATAGTCATTGAATCACCAACAAACATTAATAAAGCCAAAATATCTAAGTCCAGATCAATTTCTGAAACATATCAGTGTACCGATGGCTTTATCGGATAATTATCGAGTCTAAGACTCTATCTTGTAGTTTAACATCTGTAAATATCAGTCATATTTTTTTTTAAATGACTTACAATAATTTTTAAATATTTATTATAATTTATCACGAATTTTCAAACACCGTAATCATAATTAAATGATTTAAATAGTAAATAATTTTATTATCATTAACATTTAATTAATATTAAACTATTAATGAAACCATTGCCAAAATATTAAAGTTATTTATAATAACTCATAATATTACCCTAAAATGATCTTTAAAACATTTAAAATCATTTTTAAAGAATTACCATTAATATTTAAATATTAATTCTTTATCTATCAAATTATTAAAAGTCATTAATTATAACTTAAAATATTTTAATTCATTTATATCCTTTAATGATTTTAAATTAATAAAACCATTTTAAAACTATTTATTTAATATAATTATTAAATAAATTTAATACCATTAACATTAAATTATTAATGAAATTATCCTTTAAATATTAAAAGTTATATTTTATAACTTAAAATATCTTTAAACACTTTATTTTCATTTAAAATGATTTTTATAATATTAAAATCATTTTTAAACTAATTTATTTAATATAATTATTAATTAAATCTAATATCATTAATATTAAATAATTATTATTTTTCATCACAAAATATTAAAAGCTATATTTTATAACTTAAAATATTTTTATAATCTTTAAATCATTTTTATATGATTTTTAAATCATTAATTCTATTTTCATAATTTATTTAATACATTTATTAAATAACTTAAATATTATTAATATTAATATTAATTAATTAATAAAATTCATCACAAAGATATTAAAATCATTAAAAATAACTTACAATATTTTCTTATATCATAATATAATTTTAAATGATTTTTCATGTATTAAAATCATTTTTAAATAATTTATTTAATATAACAATTAAAGAAATTAAATACCTTTAATATTTCATACAAAAATATTAAATATTTATGAAATATATTCAAAATAATTAAAAACTAATTTTTGAACTTTAAAATAATTTTTGAGCTGTTCTTGAGCCTACCCAGAAATCTATGTCAGTTAATGAGGTACTTGGTTTGACCTCAATTAAATTCATATTCTAGTTGGTTTTTAGACTAGTTCTTGGTCAGATCTTGTAGTACCCGTGTAATACTACACGATCCAGCCATCAACAGGTTCATAACATAACACAAATGCAAGATATAATGACCTAAACTTCTTGTCAGACACAATCTGGGTTTTTCTGGGTTACCCAGAAACCCAGATTGTCGAGTGCATACTTCGAGGCTTAATTATAATCATGTTCTGTTCATTAAATCTGTGTTATTAAGGTCTAAATTGCTAGTACTCATGTCATATAACATTTATATATTATCATCACAGTTCAACAACAACACAATCATAAGTTATTATTCAGTCAAAGCTTGTCAGAAGCCTTGTTCTTATGGTTTCTGGGAATTCCAGAAACTCAAGGTCATGGCCGAATGGCCTAGTTTGACCGTCTACTACGCTTGCTCAGTTGATTGTTTAAGAGTTCTAAGGGTATAGATCTAAAGTCCATCTATCAGGCTACAACTTTATTACAACAACACAAACAAAACATCAAACAGAAGCAAGATCAAAGCCACTGAAAATCTTGTCAGGTGTTTCTGGGTAACAAGATAGGTTACCTAGACATGGCCGGTCAACGGCCTTTGACCACTAATAACATGCGATTTACACATGATTTATGCATGAATCCAGTTCCAGATCAAAGATCTCCTAACATAATACAAGTACAAACATTAAAACCACAAAAAACATAAACAGAAAAAGATTTACAGCCTCTGACATTCATTGTCAGAACACAAAATAAAATTTTTCCAGATTTTGAAAAACTTCAAATCCGAGCCTATAGATGTTATGGATCTAACATCTATCAACCCAGATCACTAATAGACACTACATAGAACATATTTTAACACTTAAACACCAAATCCAACATAGCACACAAGATCAAAATTTTTAGCTTAGGTTTATACCTTTCTTGGACAATTTCTTGATTCTAGGCTAATGATCTGTTAATGGAAGTAGTAGGGCTTGTCTATGGGACTAATATACATATATATTTCGTGGATTTGAACTTAAGAGAGGTAGGTTGGGTGTTTGAACAAAAATGGGCAAAAATGTGGCTTTCTCTCTCTCTTGAATCTATATATATTGTGTTGTAATGCATGTATCTGATGAATGAGGCTGATTGCTGGAGTTATTGATCATGTGGGAAAGTCAAGAGTTGGTTTACCAACTAAAGTTTTGGTTAGACTTGCAAGCAACTTACTAAATAATACAAAAAGGGTAGTTTGGTCAATTTAATCCCAATTTTAATGGGATTCTTGATAATCTAATCCAACCCTTAGGGGTTTAACCCAAAGGTTTTTAACCCTTAGGTTTTACAACATTAAATTTCTAGGTTTTCTTTTAGGGTTTAAAATAAAATTAAAAAAATTAAAATTTTAGTTTCTAAAAATGACATTTAGGGTTTGCTAATTAGTTGTGTTTTCTAATTACATTATACACGGAAATTTAGGTTTAAAATCCACAAATTAGCATCAAGCTTTATCATTTAACGATTAGGGTTCCTAATTTAGTAATTAGGGTTTCTATTTAATAATTAAGGTTTTAAAAATTTAGGGTTCTCCCTAATTAGGGTTAATATCCCTAATACTAGTCATTACACATATCAACATGATTACATAACAGTCTTAAGCTTACCTTCAACTTTTAAATTAGGATTTAACAGCTTGAACTAAGGTTTTCTAATTTTTAGAAATTATGGTTTCTAAATATTAATCAGGGTTTACCTAATTAATCATAAAATTATATAATACACACATAAATAATATAACATAGTGACTTAATAGATTTTAAAGTCTCATTTGACTGCGAAACTAAGGTTTATTAGTAATACGAGGGTTTTCAAATACTGCACCATCATTGACCAATCATTAACAATGCGTACATATAGTACATATTTATAGCACTGAAAATCAAAATATAATTAATATTATATTATTATTCTCATTCCTTGATCAAAATCCAAAATTAGGGTTTGGATTCCATATCTCATTTTCTTACATATACATACCATTATTAATTAAGTTAAATAATTAGCTTAATTAATCAAAATAAATTCATATAATAAAATAATGATTATAATAATTCTATAATCATATCATATATTTTTTTGAATAATATAATAATCATATTTTATGGAAAATAATTAATAAAAAACATTTCTACTATAAAATTAATTATTATAAGAATATAATTTATAATTTGCAATAATTCTAAAATAAAATTATTTGTAATTACTCATGCAATAAATATATTTTATTTATCACATATACATATACACATTGACTTATATCTATTTCCCCGCATTTATTTTTTATTTTTAAATTATACGCAAAATTTCTAATTTAATTATATAGAAAATATCGGGTTATTACATCGAGGACAAGCCCAAACCAAATCTTGATCAAACCACCTCATTCAATCTTGGAACCTTAGAAAACCCCAGACTAATTCAGATTGGTACGAACCTCACTCCAAACCAAAGGAATGACATGGTTACTCTATTAACCCAATTCCACGATGTGTTTGCATGGTCTTATGAAGACTTGGTCGGTTTATCCACTGACATTGTCATCCATTGCCTTCACATTAAAGAGGGATTCAAGCCAGTCAGGCAGAAGCTCAGGCGATTAAAACCTGAGTGGAGTTTAAAGGTTAAAGAAGAAATTGTGAATCAATTTCAAGCGGGCATCATCATAGTGTCAACATACCATGAATGGCTATCCAACATAGTCCCCGTACCTAAGCTGGGAGGAAAGGTACGAGTTTGTGTTGATTACCGTGATCTGAATAAAGCTTTCCTTAAAGATAACTTTCCTGTGCCATTTATCCACATTCTTATTGACAATACTGCTCAATACGACATGTACTCCTTCGCTGATTGTTTTTGCGGGGTACCATCAAATTATGGTTGCTGAAGAGGATCGTGAGAAAACTTCATTCATGACGCCCTGGGGAACCTTTTGTTATAGACGGTTGTCATTCGGCCTCATCAATGCTGGAGCTACCTATCAGCGAGCAAAGATGGCTCTTTTTTACGATTTAATGCACAAGGAGATAGAGATCTATGTGGATGACATCATTGTCAAATCCCGAAGGGAGGAAGACCACCTAGACCATCTCAGAAAGGTCTTCAACAAGTTGCATAAATAGAACTTGAAGTTGAATCCAGCCAAGTGCGTTTTTGGCATTAAATTAGGCAAGTTGCTAGGATTCCTAATCAGTCATAAAGGGATTGAGCTGGATCCCACCAAAATTTAGGCCATCATGAAAATGCCCATTCCTCACAAAGAGAAGGAAATACGGGGATTTTTGGAAAGAATCAACTTCATCAGCTGATTCATTTCTCAACTCATAACAACCTGTGAGCCTATCTTCAAGCTGTTAAGGAAGAACTCCTCCATGAAATGAAACGATGAGTGTTAGAAAGCCTTCCTTACAATCAAAGAGAAGCTAGTCAAAGCTCCTATTTTGGTACCTCCCAAGGATGGTGCTCCCCTATTCATGTACCACTCAATAAATGATAATGCCATGGGCTATAACGCCCCAAAATTAGGTCTGTCTTCATACCCGGATTCTGTACGTAACGGTCCCACTTCTTTCCAAACATACATCATTATATATTGAAATATAACAACATACATTCTCAATTCCCAGGTTCTAATACCTTTTAACCTCTTTCATTAGAAATAATGATAATTACATTATTCTTTACATCTTACACAAGTGACTTTCATCCACCACCAAGGATACATAACAGTTCATTAAACTAATCTATAGTTCAATTTCCTCTTTCTAAATTACAAGTCTTCACTTGATCTTCACTCTCATTCATCTAATGAATGAGACTTCTTCTGGATACTGATCAGCTTGATCTTCACATGATCTTTAAGTTCTTCTACTCGTACGCTGAAAATGTTTTCCATTTAAAGCAAGTGTGAGCATTCAATTGCCCAGCATGTCATAAAAGTTGAACAAACAACTTTAAGAATTCAAACATTCCTTTATAACTTCGATAACTGAACAAAGGTTATGAAGAAACTTGAATAATAGGAAAAATCTCGATTCCTATCATTTTAAAACATTAGTCACATTCACTTTGAAATACTATCATTCTTCTACCTTTTTCATACACATTTTGTCTGGCTAGAATCATTAGCACAAACTTAACAAAAATGAATCATGTATAAACAGAACATTCTCTTATTGAATAGTTAAATCA
This sequence comes from Panax quinquefolius, assembly GCA_020205615.1. NCBI lineage: Eukaryota > Viridiplantae > Streptophyta > Magnoliopsida > Apiales > Araliaceae > Panax > Panax quinquefolius. Next base: position 87,470,306 of record CM035159.1, on the reverse strand, counting down.
CAGAACAGTTCATCTCATAGAAATACCGAAATGTTCAAATTGTGGCACAAGGCCTCATATGTTCTACCACCTTGTACAAATATCACACATTTGCACATAGACAGAACTTCTCAAGTTCAACATCTGAGAAGTTTAAGAAACTAGCATTCCTTTAGAATATGAATGAAGTTAGGAAACTTGCCTTACGCACAGCTACAACTTACGCTGAAGTGCTCATTCCAATCCCTATAACACATAAGGTAATAACACATACACCAATTAGTCATATACTTGACTTACGCATTGGTTTACTTAACTTTACTTCTTAGGATTTGCATTCTTGCAAACTATGTTTACGCGACCAACTTTCATTACCGGTTTACAACTTCATGACATACGGAGATGTCTTACTCATACGTTCATCATCTTTGATGATTTGCATTCTTATCTTCTTCTTATAACTTCTCTAGGACTCAGCACACATCGCTTCTCTGCTAGTAGTCCATATGATACTCTGAGTGGTTTCCCACAAACAACCAACAAATAAGTTCCCGTGTCATCTACACTACCATCACAATGAGTTAGATCGGTTGCCAATTTTATATATACCTTCGCTCTCTGAAGGAATTGTTTAGCCCAGCTCCCATATGTCAACCATCAAAGATTACGATTGTACCACAACCTAAACTTATTTTAACTTATTCGAACCATTAAACTATAATGTTCGTTAAGTCAACTTCTTATTCCTTATGGCTTTCTGGCAACTAAATGTCATACCTCAAGATTCATTCTTTATCGTCTTAGTCATACAGTCTTTTTTATACTCAGAACGATCGTTCAAGTTAATCATTAACTTGTCTTCTTTACGTTAAACGTCATTGTCTTTAATTCAGTTCTTCATCATTCATGGTTTAATCATTGGTCTTCATTATCTTACGGTCAAACCATACACAGGGTGTAGGTTCTATCCATTTAGTATTTGCGTACACTCAACCTTCACGCCGGTTAAAGTTTTTAACGCTTACATTTTAGTCTAACATTCTCTATCAAACTCACCCTTGGACTTGCATTAATCTTATTACCGTTCATTACGACTTTCTTGATACCATTGGTTATTCTTTCTTAATGTCGAAGCCATACGGTTCACAGTATTCTAAGACCAATCATTCATCGCAACAACGTTGCGCTCACAGCGTTTATACGCTTTACACTTATCTCTCATTATCACAACATAACATCGAATTGTTATTCATTACCCTCGTCACTCAACGTCTAAGGAATCACAATCATAGCAATCCCTCACATTTGTTTATCGCGACTACGGTCCTCGGATATCGGTTCTGTAACCAGCATTTACATTCTTTATCTTTTAATCTCGTTTACTCTTTCCGTCCAACCTTTGCTAAAGGTTTAATTTACTTGATTAAGTGTTATCTTACATGAACTACACGAGCCAATGAGGACTTTTACCACATCATTTGTAACATTACGGGTCATGATTATACTGAATGATCCCTGGTCATAATTATACCAATTAATAGTCCATCTATGCACGTAAGTCAAAGTTGACTTTCATCACAATATAAGCATGAGGATGATGACAATGATATAAACACTAATCAAACAAAATCAAGGATATTTATTAAAGACATTAAATTTATCTATACTTTAAAAATATCCAAATTGTCAACATGATACTGTTTTGTGAAGTAAAATTCAAGAATAATATTCATGTATCAAAAATAATTTGGATAGAAAAGAAATATATTTTTTGGGTGAGTAGTACCCCGTGAATAGTACTTCGGGAATAGTACCTCGTGAATAGTACCCCGACATGAAAAGTGCCCCAAATACCCGAGTGAATAATATTCGAATGAATTGTAACTAGATGAATAGTAACCTGTGAATAGTAACTCGTGAATAGTATTTCGGCATGAAAAGTTCCCCGAATACCCGAGTAAATAATATTCGAGTGAATAGTAACTAGGTGAATAGTAACTCGTAAATAGTAACTCATGAATAGTATTCTGACATGAAAAGACCAATAATTATCAAAAAAAAACTCAGAATAATATTTTCATGAAAAGATAGTGGATGAAGCGCAAATATCAAGGATATTCTACTAATTTCACAAAGTATAGAAGCAATACTTTAACAGAATGATGGTATAAGCAGGAATATGAGACTAAATAATATTACTCACATACTACACAGTATGGAATAAAATATTATTCCTTATGAATACTGAACAAAAATAATATCACTTACGAACACGAAAGAAATAATACTCCTTATCTCGAAAGAAGTCTGGATACTGGAATAGTGAAGTAGCAGACTTATCTTTTTCTTTCTCTCTATAGCTTCTCTCTCTATAATTGTTCTTGTGAGTCTTAGTGAATTGGTGAAAATGAAATAAGAATGAGCTTCTATTTATAGGAAAATATAGTTTCGATAATTGCACGTTTTGGGGCTCAAAATATTATAGTATAATACCTGCATATTTTCCTCCATTTTTAATTTAGTCCTACAAGTATTATCAAACTTGTACCACCTCCCCTAATAGTACATCATGTGAATCAATAGTTCAGTCATGTGAATCAATAGTTCTATACATGTGAAAAAATAGTTACAATAAAGTACCTTTATCTATAGTTCCATTTTTAATTTAGTCATGCAAGTATTATCAATCTTGCACCACCTCCCCTAATAGTACATGCATGTGAATCAATATTACATACATGAGAACAAATAGTTATAAACATGTGAATTAATAGCAATTAATTGTTTATTTATCCGATTAATTACCCGATTGGTCAATATAACCTCCAAAAATATATTATTATTGAAATAAATGTTGATTTCCATTAACAATAATAATCCTAACACAATGAAAATATCAATATAATCATTAATTAACACGAACTTATTCATCATTAATATAACTCATAATATTTAACAACCAGATCATTACCAAGAAAGAGGGGGCTTTCCGATAAAGATTTCTCCCTATTGGCGCAAAATTAGGTGACCAAACCCCTTTCCTCGACAGAACTTTCTAGAAATTGTCAATAATGTAAATAATAATATGAATAACTTTGTTGTCTCAATTATTGATTTAATAATATAAAATATTGTGACAATAATTGAATAAAACTGAGTGACTTCTCACGTAAGCATCAATAATCAAAAATATTGTACAATACCGTGTATTATTACTGAAACCACGCCAGACATCAGCGTTTCTTTTCATCACCGATTATTTTATGACAACTTGCTTACTTTGAAAAATTTTCAAATATCACCCTTACCTTTAACCTTTTATCAATTTAACCATTTACTAAATAGAATAATAATTATAAGAAAATTGAATACTTTTATTTCATAAAATTCGGGATCTCACATTCGAGTTCATTTACACACTTTCTAATTCTCGTTCGTCTTTTACAAAATTTCTCCATATCTTCGTTATAGCTAAGTTTTAATCCGATCTTCATGAACGTTTCTACCATTCCTAACCAAGCAATAAGCATCTAACTTATACACGATTGTTTTAAACTTTTCCATCAACAACAATTACACTACGATGATTTTAAATTTGTCCATCAATAACGTTCTTCGCGTTCTTCATTCGTTCTTCATTTTTAATCGATATTTTGATTATAATTTCACCTTTTCTTGGAATTCGATGTTATAAAACACCATTCCTTACTTATTTCACCGAATTGTTCATATGATTTATTCGAATCGCTCAAATTCATTATGAATCTTATACTTCCTTAAGAAATTTATAACGTAAATTTCAAATTTCTTATTTCTTCTTTTCTCATGATTTCAACCATATGAAATTATTTCTAACATCTTTTACTTCTTATTCTCATTAAGCAATGTTTTAAACATAGAAAACTTATAGAAAATTAAATCAGAAGTTAGGTTTTCGATACCTTTCTTCTTTAATCTCCTTCAGTCGGATAAAGTTTGCACACGAGCTAGCTTTTCCTCCTCTTTTTCATCTTCTTCTTCTTCCTCATCCAAAATCTCTCTCTCTCTCTCTCTCTCTCTCTCTCTCTCTCCAATGTTGGAGAATTTTCCAAATTTCAAACAAATGAAACCTAAGCTTCATTTTATAGATTTTCCAAGATAGGGGCAAAATAGTTATTCCACCTCCTTACTATTCACAAAACTTCCCTTGGAAGTTTCATGGTTGCGTCTTGCGGAATTCGTCCGACAGTTTTAAAAACTACGCTCCAAATCTAAATATTTTTGGATATTTCATCTTTTCTTTACTGATTAACTTTTACGTATTCTTCGGATCTCTGAAAAATTGAAAAACACTTTTTAACTTTAAGCGTAGTTAAACGAATGAAAAGTACATAAAAATACTTTTCGTCATTTTTATTTTGTCCGATTTCTGCACGTTTTTCAAAAAAAACTTTTATCAGCTTACTTAACTTTTCACGATATATTATCGTCAAATCTTTCGACGGAATGTCATTTTGACATACCGAATTCTCGAAAAGGCTTAGATTATTCAAACCCTGACCCTTAGGGTTTCGTCGGGTGAATAGTACATATTTTGTCTTTTTCCCCAAAATAATTTGTTCCCAGAAAAATTTTATTTTCGTCATGAAAATTCTTACTCATTCAATCTAGCTCATAGCCAGAATCCTCCCGATTTATAATCATCCTCGATTTTAGAACGATTAATAAATACATAGCACAGAATATTATTAATAAAATTCATTTTATTAACAACTAATTCTTTAAATCTTAAATTCTGAACAATCCGGATTCTTCGGGTTGCTACACTTCCCCCATTAAAAAAAATTCCGTCCTCAGAATTTCTTCAAACCATACCTATTCCCGGGTCATCACATTCACTCCTCTTTCACAGAATTTCACCCTCAAAATTTTAGCTTACCATTCTTCTCAACTTCTCTTCAAAGAAGTTCTTATCTTTCAAACATTCTCTCACCTTCATAACTTATCAAGAATTATGAAGTAGAATGAACAACGAGGAATATAAGAATTCCTTTAAAACATTTCATACTTTTGCTGAGGGGTCAAATTAACCATGAACTCTTACTAGGTTTAGCAGCATGACGCAGTAAACCTTCTTCCATGGTCAGTTTACAATCACACAGAAAGTAAACTACCTCATACGTAGGCGATGATCCACCCATTGTATAATCCCATTTTGGGGGTGTGTTCACCTCAGACTTAATCATTACATTCCATACCAAAGTAATTTTGTTTGGCACAACTTCTTCAAAGAAAGCTCAATTTTCTTTTAATCATGACGTACCATTCCTCTTAGCCAAATCAAGTAGCTTAAACCATACCAATAAATTGGATATCAACTTGAAACATTCGTCTAGTCAAGTCAATTGACATCAACTACTTCTTTAAATTCCTTTCGTAATACATATATCAAAACGTTTTATGATGTCATGATACCGTAATTTTCACAGTACGTTGAGGACTTTGTCAGTTTATGACTTCGTCATTATACGTCATACCATAGCGAGTTGTTGATCCTAAGATGACATCCAACACTAGGTTCAATTGCATTAATAACTCCATCCTTTTACCATCCTTGCATCGAATGCACTGATGATATAAAATTCCTTTTGATATTTCAAATTAATTTTTGTCTAGGCAAAACAATTAGCATAGACATACCAAGAATAGTTCTTTTAAAATCCATTAGTTCCAAAAGTTGAACCAATTCTTTTATTTTCAAAATGCACACACATAAGCACGATTTCAATAAACTTCGAAATCTAGCATAGCCAGATGACTTAGAATATCCTATTCTCCGCCTTCCTTCATTGTCTTACTTGCGATAATACTTAATCTTCTCTAGCACCTTCAATGGTAATTCTACTGAAAATAACTCATTTTCAGTCTAAACATTCTTATACCTTAGTATAGTCCATCAACTTACCACACATTATGAGTTCATGAACTTTCCACAATAATATGAGCTGAAGAACTATCCCAGTCAGACCATAGGCGTCCATTCACTGAGATGTTCAAAAACATACCATATGATTATGAGTCACGAACCTACCATAAGTATGAATTTCAAGAACTTGCTCCTACCTTATCGTTCTCTACCTATCAAGTATATACATGAGAAAGATTCACCTTCTCGTCATATATATATTGATAGCGTGACATATTCCAATGATTCTCACTGTAATAAGCTAAGCAGTTGGTACACCAAAGCACAAACCTCTGCCCATAACAAAGGTTCATACAACTCAGCTATCACATGAGTCCTAAATTGAAATTTACAACTTCTAAATTTTTCTCTTTACTTAATACGAATTTTCTTTAATTCGTATGCTATCCTTTACAACTCAATCTGAGTTTTTCTTCCCGTACTACTTCGTAGTACCATTCATCCATAACATTAGCAATAAATCATTCATCGTTTAACAGATCATCTGTTATTACGATTCACTATGATCATGTGGTGATCTTCTTCCTTAATCGTTTAGCTCAACGATCTTCTTATCATTCTCTCTATGATTATAGCCTTAGGTACACATACCTATGGTTTATAACCAATCAGCTCTGATACCACTTTGTAACCCCCCGAAATCCAGTCTATCTTCATACCCAAATTTCGTACATCACGGTCCCACTACTTTCAAAACATACATCATTATATACTGAAGTATAACAACATACAGTCTCAATTCCCAAGTTCTAATACCTTATAACCTCTTTCATTACAAATAATGATAATTACATTATCCTTTACATCTTACACAAGTGACTTTCATCCGTCACCAAGGATACATAACAGTTCATTAAACTAATGTATAGTTTAAATTCCTCTTTCTACATTACAAGTCTTCACTTGATCTTCACAATCATTCATCTAATGAATGAGACTTCTTCTGGATACTGATCAGCTTGATCTTCATAGGATCCTTAAGTTCTTCTACTCGTACGCTGAAAATGTTTTTCATTTAAAGCAAGTGTGAGCATTCAATTGCCCAGCAAGTCATAATAGTTAAACAAACAATTTTAAGAATTCAATCATTCCTTTATAACTTTGATAACTGAAAAAAGGTTATGAAGTAGCTTGAATAATAGGAATACTCTCGATTCCTATCATTTTAAAACATTAGTCACATTCACTTTGAAATACTTTCATTCTTCTACCTTTTTCATACCTACTCTGTCTGGCTAGAATCATTAGCACAGACTTAACAATAATGTATCATGTATAAATAAAACATTCAACAGTTCAATCACAGAATAGTTCATCTTATAGAAATACCGAAGTGTTCAAATTATGGCACAAGGCCTTATACGTTCTACCATCTTGTACAAATATCACACATTTGTACATAGACAGAACTTCTCAAGTTCAACATCTGAGAAGTTTAAGAAACTAGCATTCATTTAGAATATGAATGAAATTAGGAAACTTGCCTTACGCACGGCTACAACTTACGCTAAACTGCTCATTCCAATCCCTATAACACATAAGCCAATAACACATACACCAATTAGTCATATACTTGACTTACGCATTGGTTTACTTAACTTTACTTCTTAAGTTCGCGCTCTTTCAAACTAAGTTTACGCGACCAACTTTCATTACCGGTTTATGGCTTCATGACATACGGAGATGTCTTACTCATACATTTATCATCTTTGATGATTTTTATTCTTGTCTTCTTTTTATAACTTCCCTAGGACTCAGCACACATCGCTTATCTGCTAGTAGTCCATATGGTACTCTGAGTGGTTTCCCACAAACAACCAATAAACAAGTTCCCATCTCATCTACACTGCTATCGTAGTGAGTTAGATCGGTTGCCAGTTTCGTATATACTTTCCCTCTCTGAAGGAATTGTTTATGTGACGCCCCCAAAATAGGTCCATTCCATCCAACCCATTCCGAGTCGCCAAATACATGGTACAGAAATAACTACAACTTTATTATTACAACATATAAACTATGAGTTTAAATACAGATATTGCCATCTAGACAATATCCACACGCAAATAAATCCCCTCATAATTATTGATACATTATTTTACAAAATGGTGAGGACTACTAAACAACTCTCTCTAGAACCTTCATTCCATACCCCCCCTAGTACTCGATACATTCTCGCCTCCCCGAGAAGAAAAAATGGAACAACAAGGAAAAGGGTGAGCTCAACTAGCCCAATAAAGAATATTATGACTAAGATAATATACAACAAATTATCGTTAGTCTTCAACGAGGAAAAATCTAATAGAATACAATAGACAACAAATTTTAAATCAATATTCATAAATGAAAATAATAATTCATTAGAAGAGTTAAGTAGAGAATGCAAACTACTATCTTCTATATATGAATTTAAAAGTTCATCGTCGATATTTTATCCTCAGTAACATCAATCAATATATATCCGAATCAAATATTCATCTTTGCACTACAGTGCCAAAGATATTCATCGATTAGTCATGTTCATCTAAACACTGCTTCATCTTTTTACTACGGGCCAAAGATATTAATCATTCGATCATGTTCATCTCAACACTGCTCATCTTTGCACTACGGGCCAAAGATATTCATCAAGAAATCATTCATCTTTGCACTACTGGGCCAAAGATATTCCATAATATCATCATTTAAGATCAAGATGATGAAAATATTTTTTAAAGAAACGAATCCAAAGAAACAAAATGACAAGGATTAAGGATTAAGGATTCAGTACTTTGTTTTATCCATGTCCAAAAATACCTCAAAAATAATCATAGTGGTGTAAAATTCAAGAATGATCAAAACATGGATACAATCAAAGCTAGTATCCATAATAGATATTTTGGACAAAAGAAGAAATTTCATTTTTCTATTGAATAGTGTCGTATTCGTGAATAGTGCAGATATCGTGAATATTGCCGATAATCGTGAATAGTAACTCCGACACCAAAAGATAGAAATTTCACAAAAAAACATCTTCACGCTTTGTGAATAGTACTCGTGAATAGTAACTCGTGAATAGTAACTCATGAATAGTAACCCCGATATGAAAAAGTTCCAAATTTGATAAAAAGTTCCAACCAATATTTCAGCATAATGATATTGAAGAAATAATATCATTTGAGAAGAAAATAACATCCCTTACCTCGAAAGACAAGATTTAGTTGAAACACCGGATATAGGCTATGACTTGAACTTGCACCGTATAGCAATACTCAAAGTATACTCAAAATACTCACAAGAATATGCTCGATAATATAGAGAGAAAAACTTGAGTTTACGGGTGTGATTTTCAATTCTAACCTAAGCACCCTATTTATAGAAATTGCTTAGAACACCAAAGCGTAAAATTGAATATAATATTAATATAATTCTACAAATTTTCCTTAGCCCACCTTTTGGTCAAAAACACCAGCCACACATGTTAATGATGTCCAAAAAATACAAAAAACGCTTTTTCTAACAAAAATAATTTAAACTCAAAAATCAATTCACACCCGATATACCGAAACTTCAATAATTCACAATAAATAGCTCTTTTATCGAAAAATTTGAATCTTGCGACTTTTTATAGGAAATTCAATTCTCTACAACTTTGAAGAAAGTTTTTCCAAATTCCAAACAAAAATTGACCAAAAATCACAAACGATCGATTTTATAGTACATAATCATTTTTCGCTCAAGAAATGGGTCCACCAACACACAAAACATGTGTTAAACATTTAATGCCACAAAATACTCTTCCTCCTCATATACTCATATATCCCACATTCATTATAAAATATCACCATTAATATATTATTAAAATAATATATTTAAATGAATTATTTTATCAAAAAAGATAAAATATTAATTTTCAACAATTGTCACATTAAAATTTTCTCCATCTATATCCACATAAAATCAATATTTTCGTCATCATATAAATCAATAATTAATTATTCACAAATAATATTACAGAATCACAAGATCGGCAACCGGTAGTTCCTCAGAAAGAGGGGCTTTCCAATAAGGATCTCTCCTTATCAAGCGCCTTGATTAGGTGACCAAACCTCTCCTTAGATGTAACTTTCTAGACATTGCCAATAATGTTATCCAATAATATTATTCGGATAATATGAATTATTGTCTCGATAATGGAAAATACCGTAATGACAATTTATTGAAACAACAAGAATATAAAATATCAATGCAAAGAATTATTGAATCAATAAAATAAAATATTGAATAGTAATTCATCGTAATAATTATTGAGTAGTGCCTTCTTACGTAAGAATCAATAATTGGTGCAATACCGTAATCCTACTTTGCTCAACAACGCGTATTAGTGTGTTTTAACCACCGGGTATTCCAACAAGATAATTGTAATAACTACTTCTGGCAGATTATTTATAAACAACTTATATTTGTCGCTTTCTTCATCCAATCACTTTCCGTTATGGGGCCCACAGAAGACTACGCCATCGTCATTTAATATTCCCGACAAGATTTAATATTCCACGACCAAACGAATATTCCCCAAGATAATGAATATTTTATAACCACTTGCTTATTCGAAATATTTATGATTTTACCCATAACTATCCACATTAATCAAATCAACCCTTACTATTTCAAAATAAAAAATAGAGGAAAATAAATTTCATTTATTAATAATTTGGGGTCTTACAGTTTAGCCCTTCTCCCATATGTCAACTATCAAAGATTACGATTGTACCACAACCTAAACTTATTTTAACTTATCCGAACCATTAAACTATAATGTTCGTTAAGTCAACTTCTTATTCCTTATGGCTTTCTAGCGACTAAATGCCATACCACGGGATTCATTCTTTATCGTCTAAGTCATACAGTCTTTTGTATACTCAGAACGATCGTTCAAGTTAATCATTAACTCGACTTCTTTACGTTAAATGTCATTATATTTAATTCAGTTCTTCACCATTCATGGTTTAATCATTGGTCTTCATTATCTTACGGTCAAACTATACACGGGGTGTAGGTTCTATCCGTTTAGTATTTGTGTACACTCAACCTTCACGCCGGTTAAAGTGTTTAACGGTTACATTTTATTCTAACATTCTCTATTCAACTCACCCTTGGACTTTCATTAATCTTATTACCGTTCATTACGGCTTTCTTGATATCATTCGTTATTCTTTCTTAATGTCGAAGCCATACGGTTCACGATATACTAAGACCGATTGTTCATCGCAACAACGTTGCACTCACAACGTCTATACGCTTTTCACGTATCTCTCATTATCACAACATAACATTGAAATGTTATTCATTACCCTCGTTACTCAATGTCTAAGGAATTACAATCATAGCAATCCCTCATGTTTGTTTATCGCGACTACGGTCCCCAGATATCAGTTTCGTAGCCCGCGTTTACATTCTTTATCTTTTAATCTAGCTTACTCTTTTCGTTCAACCTTTACTAAAGGTTTAATTTACTTGATTAAGTGTTATCTTACATGAACTACACGTTCATTAGCTTTCATTACACTTCCCCCAGGATTTGAGCAGTTAAAAGCTCATCATTGGGCTTTGACCTGTACGGACGGTGCGGCGCCGATTCCCTTCACATTCCTCGCGCTGCAACGCCACTGGCACCGCAGCGTCACCCTCAGTGTTATAACTCACGCTACGGCATGAGTTTCTAGTGTTGAACTCCCCGGTCTGGCACTGTAGAGCCACCTTACAAGGTGGCACTGTAGAGCCACCTAATTCTTGAAAAATTTTCTAAGTCTTTAATCGTTTTGAGATGCTTACTTCCCGATCTCATAACTTATTCGTTATTACTCAAAACGAGGTTGTTCCAAAGCCATTCTGTTCCTTATCTTATGTACTTCAATTTCCCTCAGACAGAACTTCATTCTGAATCTGTTAACATGCCATTTGATTGGCTTAATCTTTGTCCTTCATTCATTTTACATTTTTAATGTTCTTCGTTCGTTCGTCTATAATTCAGTCATCCGAACTCGGAACTCGTTCGTTCTTGAGTCCATGACTCAATTTTTCTACATTCTCTTACTTTCTTATGAAACCCTACACCTTCGGGTTCATTTACACACTTTTTAATTCTCGTTCGTCTTTTACAAAATTTTTGCCATAACTTCGTTATAGCTAACTTTTAATCCGTTCTTCATGAACGTTTCTACCGTTCCTAACCAAGAAATAAGCATCTAACTTATACACAATGGTTTTAAACTTGTCCATCAACAATATTTATACTACGATGATTTTAAATTTGTCCATCAACAACATTTTTTGCGTTCTTTGCGTGTTCTTCACGTTCTTCGTTCGTTCTTCATTTTTAATCGATATTTTTATTACGATTTCACTTTTTCTTGGAATTCAATGTTATAAAACACCATTCCTTACTTATTTCACTAAATTGTTCATATGATTCATTCGGATCGCTCAAATTCATTACGAATCTTATACTTAAGAAATTTATAACGTAAACTTCAAATTTCTTATTTCTTCTTTTCTCATGATTTTAACCATATGAAATCATTCCTAACATATTTTACTCCATATTCTCATTAAGCAACGTTTTAAACATAGAAAACTTAAAGAAAATTAATTCAGAAGTTAGGTTTTTGATACATTTCTTCTTTAATCTCATTCCATCGAACAAAGTTTGCACACGAGCAAGATTTTCCTCCTCCTTTTCCTCTTCTTCCTCATCCGAACTCTTTCTCTCTCTCCCTCTCTCCAATGTTGAAGAATTTTCAAAATTTCATACAAATGAAATCTAAGCATCCTTTTATAGATTTTCCAAGCTAGGGGCAAAATAGTCATTTTGCCCCTCTGGTTAATATTCACACCTCCTTACTATTCCATCTCTTTACTATTCACTAAACTTCACTTGGAAGTTTCGTGGTTCCATCTTGCAGAATTCGTCCGACAGTTTTAAAAACTACGATTCTCGAAATTCAAATATTTTTGGATATTTCGTCTTTCCTTTACCGATTAACATTTACGTATTCTTTGGATATCCAAAAAATAGAAAAACACTTTTTAACTTTAAGCGTTTTCCTTCAAGTTTTCCCCTAAAGTTGTTAAATGAATGCAAAGTACATAACAATACTTTTCGTCATTTTTATTTCATCCGATTTCTGTACGTTTTTTGAGAAAAAAATTTATCGGCTTACCTAACTTTTCACGATATATTATCGTCAAATTTTTCGACGGAATGTCATTTTGACATACCAAACTCTCGAAAAGGCTTAGGTTATTCAAACCCTAACCCTTAGGGTTTCGTCAGGTGAATAGTGCCTATTTCATCTTTTTCCCCGAAAAAATTTTATTTTCATCTTGAAAATTCTTACTCGTTCAGTCTAGCTCGTAGCCAGAATCCTCTCGATTTATTATCATCCTAGGTTCTAGAACGATTAATAAACACATAACATAGAATATTATTAATAAAATTCTGAACAATCCGGATTTTTCGGGTTGTTACATGTATGCTAGGACAAAAAGATGATAGAGGCCAAAAGCGAGCTATCTACTACCTCAGAAAAAGATTCAGCAACAGTGAACACAAGTACACTCTGATTGAGAAGACTTGTTGTGCTTTAGCATGGGCTTCCATGATGTTACAACATTACCTCCATGGTCAAAAAACCGATCTCATATCTTGTGTGGATCCTCTCAAGTACATGTTCAGTAAACCCATGTTAAATTGTCGACTATCCAGATGGCAGTTGATCCTACAACAATTTGACATCGTCTACGTGATGCAAAAGTCTATCAATGGTCGGGGAATTACGGATAACCTGGCCGCTGCACCTTCAGGGGATTTCAAACCCTTAGAAACATACTTCCCCAATGAAGGGGTAATGACAGTGCAGAAACACCATCAGTACGATGCATAACAGACGTGGAAAATGTATTTTGATGGAGCTGTGAACATGAAAGGTTCTGGGGATGGAGCAGTTCTAGTATCTGGTATGGGGGAGAAGTATCCCATCACTGTCAAATTGCAGTTTGTCAGCACCAATAATATAGTTGAGTATGAAGGCTGTATCAGGGGGATAAAACTTGCTCAATCAAGGGACATCAGACAAACCATGAAAATCTATCACACCAAAGTGCTATATTTGCTGCCTTACCATCGGCAAGTTTTACAGATGGCTACAGAGTTTGAAGAAATATCATTCCTCCACATTCCTCGGAATAGGAATGATTTTATGGATGCGCTAGCAACTTTGGCCTCCTTGATCAACATACCTGAAAAGGAAAACATGCCAAGCATTACATTTGCCCAACAAAAGGCTCCAGCTTATGGGAACTACATTGGAGAAGTATCGGATGAGTTACCTCCCATCCAACACCATTGGTATCAGCATATCAGGGAGTACTTGCGAGATTAATCTACACCTAATGAGGCGAGCCCGACTGAAAGAAGGCGGATCCATCGACTGGCTATGAAATTTTACATGAGCGGAGATGCACTCTACAAAAGAGATGCAGGACTAGGTCTCCTCAGATGTCTGGACAAAGACCAAGCTCAGAGGCTCATGGATGAAATCCATGGTGAAGTATGTGGCCCACACATGAGCGGCCAGCGACCCTCTACTTGTCAAAAAGATCCTTAGAATAGGGCATTACTGGCTCTCTCTCTCTCTCTCTCTCAAGGCTAACTGGGATGATCATGTCAAGAGATGTTACCAATGCCAAATTCATGGGAATGCTATTGGCGCCCTTCCAAGGGAGCTCCATAATATGAGTTCGCCCTGGCCCTTCTCAATGTGGGGAATGGACGTGATCGGGCCCATCGAGTCCATAGCCTATGGGCATCGCTTTATCTTCACCATGATCGAGTACTTCACCAAGTGGGTAGAAGCAACCTCCTTCCCCAGGATTACCAAAGAAGTTATCATTGGTTTCATCAGAAACAAGGTCATTTATCGATATGGACAACCAGAGGTGATTGTGTCAGACAACGCTAAGAATCTAAAATACAAAATGATGGAGGAGTTATGCAGTAAATTCCACATCAAAAATCTAAACTCTGTCATCTACCGTCCAAAGAATAATGGTGATGTTGAAGCGGCAAATAAAAACATCAAGAAGATCATGCAAAAGATGTCCGCTAATCATAAAGGATGGTCTGACTTGTTGCCTTTGACTTTATTAGCCTACAGAACATCAATGTGCACTTCCACTAGGGCAACCCCCTACTCATTAACCTATGGGATGGAAGCAGTGCTCCCCATAGAGGTGGAAATGGAATCCCTCAGAGTGTTGATAGACGCTCAGCTGGATGAATACGAATGGTTACAAGACATGTATCACCAATTGTCTCTAATAGACGAAAAGCGAAGTGATGCTATCTTCCATGGTCAATTATACCAACAAAGGATCGCCAGATCTTACAACAGAAAAGTCTAGCTACAATAGTTTAAATAACATGACTTGGTTTTGAAGAAGATCAATGACAACCAAGATCAATCTAAGGGAAAATTCACCCCAAACTGGGAAGGCCCGTTTATTGTCAAGGAGGTATTAACAGGAGGTGCTCTCAGATTACAAGAAATGGATGGAGACAAATTTCTACAGCTTATTAACTCAGACACCATGAAACAGTATTACAACTAATGTTACCATCAAGCAAACATCATGGTTTTGGATCGCCAGATCCCCAGTCAATTCAGGTTTTCTAACCCTCTCTACATACAACCTTTCTTCATACTCTATCTGCCCCATCATGGACAAACACACTTTTCCAACCAGCAGCCTGGTTTCGGATCAGCAGATCCTTCACTGAACTTTGGTTTCAAAATCTTTCACTCAACTCCGGTTATCCCACCAGGGATTGAACCTTTCATAGCTGCAGTTTTGTCCTACTAGGGATAAGACTTTTCACACCTACAATTTTGTCCCGCTAGGGATAAGACTTTTCCCCTATAGTTTGTCCTATACATGGGATCAAACTTTTTATCTGCAATCCGTCCTGAACATGGGCTAAACTACGTCGACCTGATCTTCCAAATACACGGGAGTACGTAGGCAACCATTTTTATGGCCAGGTTATCTTACATAAAAAAACCCATCTCTACACCCTTACCACATACAGCTTTAAACCTCTTACATCAGGTTTGAACTACGCAGACCTGATCTCCTGTTCAATAGGAGTACGTAGGCAGCCATTTATGGTTCGGCCTCACCCACTACCAATACACAAAAACCTGTCAACGGTACTAGGATCATCCTTCAATCCACCACATTTCATCCGCTTCAGACCAAAGGGATGAAACTACCTGACCTCCCCATAAATAGGAGAATCAGCGACCATCTAAGCTGCAGTTGAATCCTCAAAGAGAAACACCAATCCATAAGAGATGGTACTACCTGGGCTCCCCCATACAAAGGAGTACTGGCGATAATATGTGGTGCAGTCAACCTCAGAGAGGAAAGCCGCACTCATATCCATATCTACATACAGAAACCAGTCCCAAGACACCAAAGAAGGTAAGGGATACACACAGATCAATGATCCATTCTGAAAGATCCTGAGACATCTCAATGTCCATCCATTAAGGAGGAGTTCAGAATACATCCAGATCACAAGCCCTGAAGAAACAGGAAAATATCAAGTAAGTAGCAAGGCACAACTAAAAGGGAAGTGAATTAAAATATATTTCCCTGTCATATATGCTGTTGTTTGATATATACAATATGTACTGTACATAAAAAATGGCTAAGCTAGTCTGTACAGGAAAATACAAGCTCATCTACAAATCATTGTATTGAAAGTAGTATGCACACAAACCAATCATGTTTGATGATAAAGCATATATTTTGTAACAATCTTATTCATTTATTAATAAAAAAGTATTAATTTATTAAAAGCTTTTAATTATCTACATGATGCTATTTTATAATATGTGATAAATCCATAGTTTTAAGCAATACTTTTAGAATAATGATGATGATCATTCTAATGAGATCTAAATTCTTAGAAAGCTTAAAACTAAAATAGTTCCCAATCATTGGATTACTAAATTGGGGATTGGTACATACGTTGCTTGCTCATTGGATGAGGATGATTGATCTCATGATCATTTGTGTGGAGACACTAAAGCAAGTATGTAGGTGCTTATTAGAGAATAAGTTCACTGAACGTGGCTCGCTAAGGAATACCTAATGGAGTTTTACTTGCATGTCAATGAGAATTCCTGTAGTGATAGTAGTACAAGTGATCCTTGGACTTGAGATCATCATAGTATCTTGTGTATGATGAGTTATACTTTGACTTATTCCTTAAGACCCTTAGGGTATGTCAAAGGGTATGCTTGGGTATAATAAGTTGTACATGGAGATAATGTATGATCAATAAAGAATCTACCACTTCTAGTAAAAGAAGAGAAATGTCCTATGTGATTCGATAAATCACAACCCACTAGTCCTTGGCCAAGGCAGAATGAAATTAGAAAGGAGTTTCTAATTTGTATTATTTGGTGTTGTGCATTTAAGAGTCGAAATACATATAATTAAATAAAATAAGACTTGATAGTAATTCCATGTCTTATATTTAATTGGGACATTGTATGGTGGAAGGATTGAATTGTATGGTAACTATTAACTCAAAGGTTCTTTTATGATTAATGTTGAAATCTATATTATCTGGAAAGTCGTTGATCGCTAGGGAGGTTTATCCCTATTGTAGAATAAATATTATTTATTTAAATAAATAATCTTTTAATTTATTTATTTAAATAAGATTAGAATTGTTCTAATTGATTTATTCACAACCGGTTTAATATGGAGAACCTAAAGGGTCACACCATAAAAGGAAGAATAATTATTTAAGAAGTTAATCGTAATAATATAAAGTTAAGTATATTTAATTTAATCTATGGTGATAGAATAAATTAAATAGCTTAATATTTATTATTTAATATTTTAGAAATATTAAATATAAATTTATAAGAGGAGTCTTATTAATATTATTACAATTATTATTATTTTAATTTCTAAAAGAGTTTAGGAATTAATTTAATATAAGTACTCTCATTTATTCCTAATAGGATTAGGAGGGAAAATTAGTTAAAAGAGTTTAATTTATTATCCCTAATAAAATTAGGGAGCCCATTTAATTAAAAGAGTTTAATTAAATAAATAATACCTTATTTTAATTAAATAAGGTTACCTGATATTTTTATAAGAGGAGTCTTATATCATATATCAGATATACGTAATTCCAATAGTTGGGAGAGTATGTTCTCTTTCTATGAGAGAAAGAAAAACTAGGGTTTTGCCAAATACCCATCTTCTTGAATCTTTTTTCTTCCTTGGTGGATCACCTCTAGAGGCCAAACACTTGGGTGGCTAACGTTGATCAAAGAAATGAACCAAACTCGGTGGATTCAAGTTGAACGCGGAAAAGATTAGAGGTGAACTTGTACCTGAGGAAGCTCGAATCTTCAAGGGTATGATTCTTGTTCTTCATATCTTTTCGTTTAATTAATAATTGTGCATAAAGGATGATCCGGGTATATGGTTTGTAAAATTTTTAAAACTCTATTTTATCACGTTTTCGCTTACTTTGTGCAATTTGATTACGTTCGTAAATATTACAAACCTAACATGTATATGCAAGCTATCAAGTTGAACATTACATCTCTCTTAGAAGAAGGAGGTAACGTTGTGAGCTCCTGTCCAAGGGTATCTACACGAGCTAACAGATCCATAGACAACTGCATGATGACATTGTGCTCATCAATATATGCGCTTATCTCAACAATAATGCCAGTGGTAAGGGATCTTACTGTAGTACTATCTATAATGACTACATCCTGGGCAGATATAACGCCATCCTGCTCAACGATCAATGCATCTCTAGATGATCTAGCCTCACCCCGCTCAGCAATAACGGTATCTCTATGAGCTAAAGCGTTATCTCTCTCCAATAGAGCGGCATCTCTCTCAGCAAGAGCTGTCAACATCAAGGCCCGAGCCTGATCTCTCTCAAATGTCATCAGATGCAAACTCTATGCTAAATACTTTGAAGGGGGAGTCATAACTGCAGAAATACTAGGAGAATCAATAAGAGCTGCTGCCAACCCAGTAAATAGCTCCGCCTCGGTGGGTGAAGTAGTATCCTCCATGGGCTCTCCACTACCAGAACTAATCCCCAACATTGTGGATACAACCTCAGCCAATGCAGTCTTTATCTCCATCTATGCAGAATACTTTGTCGAACAGCCCAGATGGCTAACAGAAAACTCAACCTCTCACGCTGATCCCAACAGGCATACACCCTAGATCTGTCCTCTGCTGATAAGTGGCGAGAAGCCAAATGCTGACCAAATGCCCCCTCAAAAGGATGGAAGTCCTAAAAATGGCCGAACTGTGACATCACAGCTAGTGGGTGGTAAGTAGTTATGCCCCTCAAACCAACCAGAGGGAGATAATCCATGCTAGGTGCATGAGTAATGAAGCTGTAGGGAGAACTGAGCCCTGTACATGGCAAAATGCCAAACGGATCTCCGATCCCTACCAAGAACACCGGCCAACACATAACGTATGTACACTCCGCTAGCTGAAAGAATAAGACATGGCTATCTCATGGGAAAAACAATACCCATGCTGTCGGAAGGTGCCAATCGGTCTCAGGTGTGACATGAACCACACATACAATGTGACGCCCCAAAAAATAGGTATACATCACCCATCTTGATTCGCCAAATACATGGTACAAAATACAAATACAAACTTAATTATACAACCGTCGTGTAATATACGACAATACATAAACTGAGAGTTTAATAGGAATATTGTCATCTAGACAATATCCACACTCAAAGGAGTCCTCATTACATTTATTGTCACACTATTTAACAGAATAGTGAGGACTACTAATGATATCATCTGGACCGTCACTCCTTTCCCCAACTCGTCCCAGCTATATTCTCATTTCCTGAAGAGAACAATGAAAGAAAGGGTGAGCTCAACTAGCCCAGTAAGAAATATTATGACTATGATAATGCAGAATAAATTATCAATAGTCTTCAACAATGTTAAACTGATAAAATACAATAGACATAAAGTTTAACTGCAGCGGAACAAGCAATCCATTAGAAGAGTAAAGTAGAGAATAAAATCTACTATCTTCTATGGTATAAAATGTTTTCATCAATTTTTATCGCTGAGACTGAGCTTAATAAATAAAACACATCATCTAATCATCCCTGTACTACGAGCCAAGGATATTCATTAAATCATCAATGGTCATGACTATACCGAACAATCCCTGGTCATAATCATACCAAAAATTATCCATCAATGCATTACAGGCCACTGAGGACTTTTACCATATCATTTATAACATTACAGGTCATGATTATACCGAATGATCCCTGGTCATAATCATACTAAGTCCATCTATGCACGTAAGCCAAAGATGACTTTCATTATAATATAAGCATGAGGATGATGACAATGACAAAATAATTCAATAAAACAAGTTCAAGAATTAATTTATCCAGAAATTAATAACGTCCAAATTGTCAACATGATACTTCTTTATGGAGTAAAATTTAAGAATGCTCAGAAGAATATTTTCATGAAAAGATACTGGATGAAGCGCAAAAATCAAGGATATTCCACTAATTTCATGGAGTATAGAAGCCAAAACTTTAACCAACTGAGTATAATAGAATATATGAAACTGCAAATAGATTTTCACCCGCCATGCGGTAATCCACGTATACAGATCATTTCCACAATTTCATAAGGAATGAATACAAAGGATCATTCACCATGCATGTTGTAATCCACATAGATGTGTTATTCCAATGTAATAATAAAGAATGGAATAATGTAAGGATTAACCATGCGTATGATAGATCGCATGCATGTGTTATTCCCAAATGTAATAATATATAATGGAACCAGGTCCGGTGTAAACGCACAAATAGGATATTCCGACAGAATAATAAATAATGGAACCAGGTCCGGTGTAAACGCACAGACATGATATTCTGACAGAATAATAAAGAATGGAATAACAATAGAAATCTCCATGCATGTGATAGACCACACAGACATGTTATTCCAACAGAATAATAAATAATGTAACCAGGTCCAACGTAAATGCACAGACAGGATATTCCGACAGAATAATAATGAACGGAATAATAGAAGAATTTCACCATGTATGCGGTACTTTGCATAAACAGGTTATTTCAACATAATAATAAAGAATGGAATAACAAAAGAATTTCACCATATATGCGGTACTTCTTATGTAAGCATTAATAACCAATACCGTGTGCTACTATGCAGCCACGCGTATTAGTGTACTTTTACTATCGGGTAGTTCAACAGTTTTAATGGTAACACTTTCGCCGTTATTTTTATAAAAGATAATTACATGCTTTTCTTACTACTAATAATACTTCCTTTGTGGGGTCCACCAATGATTGTGTCGTCGTACGAATATTCCCTGTTAAAACGAATATTATATAACCACTTGCTTACTTTGCAAAATTTATAAATATTACCCATAACTATAACATTATATTATATCCATACCATAATATTCAAAAATAGAATTCGAGAGAAATTAATCTTTATTAATAAAAGTTGGGGTCTTACAACCTCCCCTTCTTATGAAATTTCGTCCTCAAAATTAGGGTACATACCTGATATATCGAAGAGGTGAGGATATCTTGACGTCATCTCAGATTCTAACTCCCAGGTCATTTCTTCCATATCGTGGTTTCTCCACAAAACTTTGACTTGAGGTATAACCTTGGAGCATAGAATATGATCCTTCTTATCCAAGATTTTAATAGGAAACTCTTCATACGTTAAATCTTCCTCTATCTCATCCAATTCTAATTCAATAATGTGGTTCGGATCTTTCACATATTTACGTAACATAGATATGTGAAAAACATTATGAACACGAGACATACTTGGTGGTAAGGCAAGTCTATAGGCCACAGTTTGTTGATTATGTCACGTTCTAGCCTAATGTTTTGATGATGACTTGCTCATTAGTACTAAATTGTTTATTGTTAATTTTAGGAAATTGTTTCAAGAAGTGTTTGATGGATTATTCAAGAAGAATGAAGACGTTTTGAGTCCTAAGAAAAATATGTAAGGTCATTGCAAATATTCAATTTTTCAATACAAGGCTCTAGGACATTTCATGGTGTGCATTAAAATATGAATTAATTATGCATGTCTAATATATGTTATTTCTATCAAGAGAACTATTTTATTAGCATGCATGCGAAAAAGTACTGTCCAAATTAATATGAATGATACGTTATATATGTCTTGGGAACTCTTAAGATAATTATCCTGGAAAAAGGTACTTGTTAATTGATATTTGAATTTCTATGTGATTTACATTAAAAGCAGTATGTATATCTTCTTTCCATTTGTTACGGAATGATTATATATATTTGTTAGAAAAGAAGTATGATATATGTGGCGGTAGTGGATCATGATTAGAAGTCTAAAAGCTGCATATATCTTGGTAATTGATAGTAATGATTATCTTGGGAAGATATTCGTTGCCATTAATTACGGAACTAACATTCAATATATTTCTAATGGTTGTTTAATACAAAAACAGTATGGAAAAATAGAGGTTTATCACTTTGAAAATGTCTAGATAATTTTTGTTTTTGTCATCCGGAGATCTACTTGATTTTATCCAACGGGAATATTATTGGAACGTTTCTTATCTCTTTAATTTTGCTGGCAACGTATATATGGCAATGAAACTTAATGAAATAAAACAGTAATATTTGGGCTATAAAAAGAAGTACTGATATCAATGAAAAATACAACACTTACAACACTTGAATTAATTATTGCACTCACATACTTTGGAAGCTATTTTTGGTACAAATTTCAAGTTGCTGAGAAATTCAGAAATTTTCGTGAGCATAATATTGGTGATATCTTTTACTATTTCTACTTGATCATTGCATTCATTAGTTGAGCCTTGCATCGTTAAATTGCTTATTTTCTTTGATCATTTGACCTCTATTATTGTAATCTTAATTTGTTTTTAGACTAAGTGTTGTCTAAGGAAATTTAATCCGTGTGGATTAAGGTTTGTTTACAAACAGGTTCAAGGAAGCATAGGTGCTTAAGGGGTGCATTGGTGCACAAGGAGCAAGAGTGCTCAAGTGAATTATTGTAATTCAATTTTATAGAATCTATATTGTAACAAGAGTCTTATAAAGAAATAAAAGTGAGTCTCCAATACTAGTTGGTATTGGACGTGGAGTAGGCTATTATTATAGAGGGTAATAATCGAACCACGTAAAAATCTTGGTGTTATTTTTATTACTTGATTTAACTTAATTCCACTCAAGTTAATTGATTTGCTAAACAAAATTTAATTATATGTTTCATCGTGAGAATTTTTGTTATAATATTTTATTTAATTTACAAAAACACCAAGATATTTTTTAAACAAAAATTTAATTCGGTAGACCATATTCATTCAGTAAGCTGCATTCATCAACATAGTAGGCTACATTCAATAATTTGGTTAAAAGAATTTAAATTGGTCATAGTTTGTATCCACACTTATTCAACCCCCCTTCTAAGTGTGCCTTATCTGAATTTCATTTGGTATCAGAGCTTGGCTCTACTTACTTGGTCTTAAAGGTGACTTGTAGGGAAAGATTCTGACATGGCACAGTTCGAAAACAACAATCAAGAAGGTCAATCAACCAATAGACCTCCACTACTGCATGGAACAGAAAACTACAACTTCTGGAAATTCCGAATGAGGATCTACCTTAAAAGAGATCCTTGGGAATGGTGGGTTGTGGAGAATGGACCAGTTATTCCAAGGAAAGATGACGGTACTCCAAAGACTTTGCTAGAGATGGATTCAACTGAAACCTTCACGGTCTCCTATGACTCAAGGGCGATGAATACTCTATTAAGTGGCATGGTGCAGTCCGAGATTGACAAAGTATCCTCATACAACACAGCTAAGGAAATTTGGGATAATCTAGTGGTGAGTCATGAAGGAACATCAAAAGTTCGAGAAGTTAAACTAAGCATGCTTATGCATGATTATGAGATGTTCAAACTTGAGAAAGATGAAACTATAAAGATGGCTCAAGAAAGGTTCCTTGTTCTTCTGAACTCTTTAAAGCTACTAGACAAATCTATTCCACAAAGTGAGATTAATCGTAAGTTACTCCGGGCTATACCCAAGAGGTTTGCATCTAAGATTACTACTCTTTAAGACTCCTCTACTATATCTACTATGGATACACTAACCCTTTTCGGTGAACTTGAGGAATATGGAACATCAGTTAAAGAGGTATGACATGAGGAGGAAACTCCTCGTAGGAAGGTTTTTGCTCTTAATGTAGGAAATGAAGAAGAGCTTGATGATGATTCTGACGAAGAGATAGCTATGATGTCACGGAGACTCAAAGGACTTCTACAAAGAAAGAATAAACGAAAGAATATCTTCAACTCAAATAAAGGCAAAGGAAAGCAAACCGAAGAAACATGTTTTGAAAGTGGATGTCCAAGGCACTTTAAGAAGGACTGTTTTCAACTAAAGAATAAAGGAAAAACAGGCTTCAAGGATAATAAGAGAAACTAGGCATTGGTCACTTGGAGTGATGAAGAAGAATCTGAAGTTGAGATTGACGCCAAGGATGAGATAGCTCAAGTATGCTTCATGGGAATAGAAGGTTATCAAATGAGGTATCTATTTTTGAAATTATTTCTTTGAAACAAGAAAATGAGAAATTGAAAGAAAAGAATGCATAATTAAAAGACTTAGTTAACACATTAATGGGTGAAGTAGACTCTTTGATAGATGAAAAGAAAAATATTGAAAAGAAATCTATATGTAAAGAAGAAAAGGTTTTAATTGCTAAAAATAATTTTCTTGAAAATTATAACAAAGTTCTTTTTAACAAAGTGACTTACTTGAACAATGAGGTTGAAAAATTGACAAATGAACTGAAAATGCGAGATGTATGTATTGATGCTTTTGGTAATGAATTCCAATCTAAACCCATTCATACTAATGAACTTCAAAAGGAAGTAGATTCATTAAAAATATATCTTGCTAGATTCGTTCTAGGAGAAGAAAATCTAACTGTCATGTTAGGAAAGCAAAGGCCTAGTTTTGATAGACAGAATAGGTTACAATCCCACTCGTAAAATCGGTAATATGAATATGCTTAAATCCAAGTCTCATTTCAAATTGAATTACTATTCTCCTTTCACAACATGCAAAAACTGTGGTATTAAAGGTCACCTGGACATAAATTGCTTTAAGAAAAATAAGATTAAAATATATGGGTTAAAAAGGTTGATTTACTTGCAACCAACACTAAACGACCCAAAAAGATGTGGGTACCAAAAGGATAAATTAATTTTTCTTGACAGGTATGCTTCAAGGCGAAGGTTCCATCTCAAAAATGGATTCTTAATAGTGGATGCTCTCATCACATGACTGGTGACAAATCAAAGTTCGTGGAACTAAAAATCAAGAAGAAAAATGGAACGGTAACATTCAGAGATAATCGAACCTGTGAGATTATTGGAAAAGGTAAAATCGGTAATGGAAAGGTTAACATCGATAATGTTCATCTTGTTAACGGTCTTGAATTTAATCTTATTAGTATCAGTCAATTAATGGACAATGGTCACCAAGTCAGTTTTGATAAAGAAAAATGCATTATTTCTCATGGTATTGACAATGTTACTCTAGTTGCACATAGAGAAGGAAATATATATACTATTGACTTTGAGAAACAGGATGAAGAATTATGTCTTGCATCCGTGCAAGATGAGGCTAATCTATGGCACAAGAGGATGGGACATGTTCACATGGATCTAATCAAGAAATTGTCCTCAAAGAATCTTGTCAAAGATTTGCCAAAGATAAAATATGAAAAGAAGGGAATATGTGCTCCTTGCCAACTTGGAAAACTAGTAAGGACATCATTCAGTGCAAAGAATATGGTATTAACTTCTACTCCTTTACAATTACTTCATCTTGATTTATTTGGCCCAAAAAGGCATGCTAGTATTAATGGTAAATTTTATGCATTTGTCATAGTTGATGATTTTTCTAGATATACATGGGTATTATTCTTAAGAACCAAAGATGAAGCATTTAAAGAGTTTGAGAAATTGATAAGAAATTTAGAGAATAAGTATAGTCTCAAACTTATGAAAATTATAAGTGATCATGGTACCGAATTTCAAAAAGACTTTATTACATTTTGTGATCAAAAAGGTATAAGCCATGAGTTTTTAGCTCCTAGAACTCCTCAACAAAATGGAGTAGTGGAAAGAAAGAATAGAACACTTCAAGAAATAGCTAGAACACTTTTACAAGAAAGCAAGCTTCCAAAGAAATTTTGGGCTGAAGCTGTTAATACTTCATGTTATGTGTTAAATATAGTTCTTATTTGTCCTATTATTTTGAAAACTCCTTATGAGCTTTTGAATAATAAAATTCCTAATATAAGTTATTTCAAAGTATTTGGGTCTAAATGTTATATATTAAATACTAGTGATAACTTGGGAAAATTTGATGCTAAATCCTATGAAGGTATTTTCATTGGTTATTCACATAACAAGGCATATCGTGTATTTAATATTTACAAGTTATGTGTTGAAGAATCAATTCATATAACTTTCAATGAGACTAACAATGATCTTCCAAAAGAAAGAGAAGAGGATGCAGGAAATTTGGAGATTTTCACAAATTTAGCAAACCAAAGAGAACCATTCAGCAGACCGAATGGACAAACTCAACAGGCTGGATTGAATGATCCACATGAAAATGAACAAGAAGCAACACAAGATCTTGAAGAAAATTTTCTCAACAAGAAGAGGTAATACACGATGTTCAAATGCCAAAGACAACAAAATATCTCAAGGATCATCCACTGGAAAATATCATTGGAGATATAAACAAAGGAGTTACTACACGAAGAAACCTACAAAATCAATGTGTGTTCTCTGCATTTCTATCACAAGTTGAGCCAAAGAATGTTAAAGAAGCTATACTTGATGAAAATTGGCTAATGGCAATGCAAGAGGAACTTCAACAATTTGAACGATGTCAAGTTTGGGAATTAATGTCTCCTCCTAAAGATAGTTCTGTCATTAGAACAAAATGGGTGTTTAAAAGTAAGCTTGATGAGCATGGAACAATCACTTGCAACAAAGAAAGGCTAGTGGCTCAAGGTTACAATCAATAAGAAGGGATCGACTATGAAGAAACTTATGCTCCAGTTGCAAGACTAGAGTCTATTCGAATCTTGTTAGCATTTGCTTGTTATAAGAAATTCAAGCTTTATCAAATGGATGTAAAGAGTGCGTTTCTTAATGGATACATCAATGAAGAAGTTTATGTCAAATAGCCTCCCGGATTCAAACATGAAAATATCCAAATCATGTTTTTAAGCTAAAGAAAGCTCTCTATGGTCTCAAACAAGCTCCAAGGGCTTGGTACGAGAGGTTGAGTAAGTATCTTATTTCAAGTGGTTTCACTAGACGTAAAATAGATTCTACCTTATTTATTAAACATGAAAAACAAGAAATAATCATTGTTCAAATATATGTAGATGATATAATATTTGGTGCTACTAATGATTTTCTTTGTGAGTGGTTTTCAAAGTGTATGCATAAGAAATTTGATATGAGCTTAATGGGAGAGCTAAATTACTTTTTGGGACTTCAAATCAAGCCAACAAGGGAAGGGATCTATATTCATCAAACCAAGTACAAAAAAGAGTTCCTCAAAAGATTCGGCTTTGAAGGAACTAACCCAAAGGCTACACCAATGAGTACATCAATAAAGCTCACTTCAGATGATAAAGGTATAGATGTAGAGGTAACTAAATATCGAGGTATGATTGGCTCTTTATTATATTTAACTGCATCTAGACTTGATATAATGTATAGTGTATGTCTTTGTGCTCGATTTCAAGCACAACCCAAAGAATCCCACTTACAAGTAGTTAATTTTTTTTTAAATATTTAAGTGGTACTATAAATTTAGGGTTATTTTATCTAATAAGTGATCATTTTGAACTAATGGGTTATTCAGATGCTGACTATGCATGGTTTTAAATTGATAGAAAAAGTACAAGTGGTGCTTGTACATTTTTGGGACAAAGTCTTATTTCGTGGCATAGTAAAAAGCAAACTTCGGTTGCTTTATCAACCATTGAGGGTGAATATTTAGCTGCAGGGAGTTGTTGCTCTCAAATATTATGGATGAAACAAACTCTATGTGATTTTGACATAATCTGCAATAATGTGCCTATATATTGTGATAATTCTAGTGTTATTCACATATCAAAGAATCTGTTTTTCATTCACGTACAAAAACATATAGAGGTAAGGCATCATTTTTAAGGATAATGTTTCAAAAGGGTTAGTTAAATTGGTTTTATTCCTACCAAAAATAATTAGGTGATATTTTTACTAAACCCTTGAGTGAGGAAAGATTTTGTATGCTAAGGAGAGAACTTGGAATGTGTATGGTATAATTGTGATTTACGTGCTTTAAAATTTTATAACATGCGATTATATTTTATACATATATGTATCATTTATTTTCTACATGATATCTGATAAAATATATCTGTTAGACATTCCTTATCTGTTTAAATGATATTCTAGATACAAAGGTCTATTAAAAATCAATGTTTATCGCCGGATATCAATTAAGTAGGAAACGTAAAGACTTCTACCTTGAAACTCGGAACAGCAGCCGAACAGTCTTTAAAAATTGAAAAGACGCACGTCTTTCGGTGACAGACTCTTGATTAACTTCTATTTTGGTGTATCTTTATATCTTCAACTATCTTCGTTACTCGGATCTTACACCTCCATCATTTACTTAAAACCTTTGTTTCACTTTCGCAAATCTATAACACCATGAAAACCGTATTTAGCAATCGATCGTCTGGGAAATCAAACGAAGAAGGATCTTCGTTGAAGAACCTTACGGGAACAAAGATGAAATCCAAACGAGTACATAAGAAATCTTCTGTGCATGTGTTGTCTGATGCCACACTATTATCCGATGACTCGGATTCTAGTTTTTCTTTCTTAAAAGCTTCAGACGTCGAACCGTCCCACCGGGGCAAGTTGAAGCAGCCAGTGGATGAAGAACAAATTTTTTCACAGCCTGAAGTCTCCTTCAAATCCGGTAAATCCATTTTCATCTTCCTTTGATATGCATGAAAATTTCTTCAGAGGGCCTAGTTTTGAAACTCGTTTTAAAAACTCAATTGCTACAAAGCAATTTGTATATGAAAAATCTCTGGATCTATTTTATCTCAAACACTCTGTTCTGGAAAAACTCTTCATTGATTGCAACATATCTCCTATGTTGTTTCCCCCTACTATTGCTTATCCTAGGTTAGTCCAACAATTTTACACTAATCTTGAATGCAATGGGGATTGTTTTACAACATTTGTTAAGGGTAAGTCATTATTTTTCACTAGTATTGATTTTGGTAGCATTCTGGGTATTTCCTCTGCTGGACCTTGTCCTTTTACTCTTAAAAGTGCTGCTAATATCCCTTTTCATCCCTTGGAAAAGCTTCATATTGTTATGAATGATTATTCTCTTACATCTATGTTTCTTCCAAAAACTGTGAATGTGTGTCCTACTGCATGTGTGTTACATAAGTTGGTTCGGTATAATTTGTTTCCCCAACTCGGTGGTGGTGCAGATTTTACCTATCAAGATTTAGTGGTTGTGGCTATGATCCTTAAAGGAAAATCTTTCAATTTTTCTCAAATGATGTTATCTCATATGCAAAGTTTCATTCGTCAAACCAAGAAGTGTCTTCCTTATAGTAAGTTTTTAACAAAACTCTTCCAACATTTCAAAATATCTTTTGATGATGAAATTTCTGTCACAAATCATGAGCTTATTGACACTACCAATCTGACAAAGTCTCATATTACTTTTCATGCTGGTGAGTTTGTTCGTCTTCTCCCTGATCCTCCTCCTAGTTCTCCTACTCCCGACTCATCTTCATCCTCTTTGCCAAATTCTCATGGGTCTGACATTATGAATGTTTTAAATGAGATTCTGCAAAATCAAAATTCTGTGAAAGCTGATTTGGTCGAAATAAGAAATCGACTTGTGATTCTTGAGAAAGGGAAACTACCGATGGCCGCTCCTGAAATTAATAAACTATATCATCGGGTTGAAGATGAATTTATTGATCTTTAGGCGGGTTTTGAGATTCAGACACTGGCTATGGTTGAAGCACTCTAAAGGAAATTTAATCGGAACACATGTCAGTTAAGTCAAGAGGTAAAGTTTATTAGTTATCAACTCGGGGAGCTTGCAGATTTTATGGTGACCAGGTTCAATGATGTGGGACAATGGTTCAATGTTCCAATAATGTATTCTCCAATCCCAGAATGGCCGATGAACAATTGGATGGCTAAATACAAAGGTGATTTTCTGGATATGGAACTTCCTCCTGCAACCTTTATACCTCGACCACGTCGACTTGCAAACGATTACACTTTGGAAGAGCGTCTTCATCGCCTTCGTCATCGTCCTTACTTCACTACTCGTGCTGAACAGCGGGCTAATCTCAAGGATATTGATTGATTGTGGTCCATTCTTTTTGCATGATGACAAAGGGGGAGAATTTCTAAGAATTTCATATGGCATATTCTGTTTTTAATATTTCAAAGACTATGGTTTCATTTGTTTTTTTTTGGTAGGCATGGTTTCCTAGATGTTAAGACTGATGGTGGTTGGTTTTGTTTTGCTGCAAGATAAGACTGATGTTTTTATCTATGATATATATTTGGTTTAGTATGATACTAACATATGCAGGTTCTACAAAGTTTTCTAGAAATAAGTTATATGCATGAATTTAGGGGGAGTTTCATTTATTTAAGTTGTCATCATCAAAAAGGGGGAGAATGTTGATTATGTCACGTTCTAGCCTAATGTTTTGATGATGACTTGCTCATTAGTACTAAATTGTTTATTGTGAATTTCAGGAAATTGTTTCAAGAAGTGTTTGATGGATTATTCAAGAAGAATGAAGACATTTTGCGTCCTAAGAAAAATATGTAAGGTAATTAAAAATATTCAATTTTTTAATACAAGGCTCTAGGACATTTCATGGTGTGCCTTAAAATATGAATTAGTTATGCATGTCTAATATATGTTATTACTATCAAGAGAACTGTTTTATTAGCATGCATACATAAAACTACTGTCCGAATTAATATGAATGATACATTATATATGTCTTGGGAACTCTTAAGATAATTATCCTGGAAAAAGGTGCTTGTTAATTGATATTTGAATTTCTATGTGATTTACACTAAAAGCAGTATGTATATCTTCGTTCTATTTGTTACGGAATGATTATATATATTTGTTAGAAAGGAAGTATGATATATGTGGCAGTGGTGGATCATGATTAGAGGTCTAAAAGCTGCATATATCTTGGTAATTGATAGTAATTATTATCTTGGGAAGATACTTGTTGCCATTAATTATTAAACTAACATTCAATATATTTCTGATGGTTGGTTAATACAAAAACAGTATGGAAAAGTATAGGTTTATCACTTTGAAAGAGTCT
Organism: Panax quinquefolius; assembly: GCA_020205615.1. Lineage (NCBI taxonomy): Eukaryota > Viridiplantae > Streptophyta > Magnoliopsida > Apiales > Araliaceae > Panax > Panax quinquefolius. The sequence goes on along the minus strand of CM035159.1, from coordinate 87,438,701 downwards.
AGCTAATTTCTGTTTTTGTCATCCGGAGATCTACTTGATTTTATCCAACGGGAATATTATTGGAACGTTTCTTATCTCTTTAATTTTGCTGGCAACGTATATATGGCAACAGAACTTAATGAAGTAACGGTAACAATTTGGGCTATAAAAAGAAGTACTGATATCAATGAAAAATACAACACTTGAATTAATTATTGCACTCACATACTTTGGAAGCTATTTTTGGTGCAAATTTCAAGTTGCTGAGAAATTCAGAAATTTTCGTGAGCATAATATTGGTGATATCTTTTACTATTTCTACTTGATCATTGCATTCATTAGTTGAGCCTTGCATTGTTAAATTGCTTATTTGCTTTGATCATTAGACCTCTATTATTGTAATCTTAATTTGTTTTTAGACTAAGTGTTGTCTAAGGAAATTTAATCCAGGTGGATTAAGGTTTGTTTACAAACAGGTTCAAGGAAGCATAGGTGCTTAAGGGGTGCATTGGTGCACAAGGAGCAAGAGTGCTCAAGTGAATTATTGTAATTCAATTTTATTGAATCTGTATTCTAACAAGAGTCTTTTAAAGAAATAAAAGTTAGTCTCCAATACTAGTTGGTATTGGACGTGGAGTAGGCTATTATTATAGAGGGTAATAGCCGAACCACGTAAAAATCTTGGTGTTATTTTTATTACTTGATTTAACTTAATTCCACTCAAGTTAGTTGATTTGCTAAACAAAATTTAATTATTTGTTTCATCGTGAGAATTTTTGTTATAATATTTTATTTAATTTACAAAAACACCAAGATATTTTTTTAAACAAAAATTCAATTCGGTAGACCATATTCATTCAGCAAGGTGCATTCATCAACATAGTAGTCTACATTCAATAATTTGATTAAAAGAATTTAAATTGGTCATAGTTTGTATCCACACTTATTCAACCCCCCTTCTAAGTGTGCCTTATCTGAATTTCATTTGGTATCAGAGCTTGTCTCTACTTACTTGGTCTTAAAGGTGACTTGTAGGGAAAGATTCTAACATGACACAGTTCGAAAACAACAATCAAGAAGGTCAATTAACCAATAGACCTCCACTGCTGCATGGAATAAAAAACTACAACTTCTGGAAATTCCGAATGAGGATCTACCTTAAAAGAGATCCTTGGGAATGGTGGGTTGTGGAGAATGAACCAGTTATTCCAAGGAAAGATGACGGTACTCCAAAGACTTTGCTAGAGATGGATTCAACTGAAACCTTCACGGTCTCCTATGACTCAAGGGCGATGAATACTCTATTAAGTGGCATGGTGCAGTCCGAGATTGACAAAGTATCCTCATACAACACAGCTAAGGAAATTTGGGATAATCTAGTGGTGAGTCATGAAGGAACATCAAAAGTTCGAGAAGTTAAACTAAGCATGCTTATGCATGATTATGAGATGTTCAAACTTGAGAAAGATGAAACTATAAAGATGGCTCAAGAAAGGTTCCTTGTTCTTCTGAACTCTTTAAAGCTACTAGACAAATCTATTCCACAAAGTGAGATTAATCGTAAGTTACTCCGGGCTATGCCCAAGAGGTTTGCATCTAAGATTACTACTCTTCAAGATTCCTCTACTATATCTACTATGGATACACTAACCCTTTTCGGTGAACTTGAGGAATATGAACATCAGTTAAAGAGGTATGACGATGAGGAGGAAACTCCTCGTAGGAAGGTTTTAGCTCTTAATGCAGAAAATGAAGAAGAGCTTGATGATGATTCTGACGAAGAGATAGCTATGATATCATGGAGACTCAAAGGACTTCTACAAAGAAAGAATAAACGAAAGAATATCTTCAACTCAAATAAAGTCAAAGGAAAGCAAACTGAAGAAACGTGTTTTGAATGTGGACATCCAGGGCACTTCAAGAAGGACTGTTTTCAACTAAAGAATAAAGGAAAAATAGGCTTCAAGGATAATAAGAGAAACAAGGCACTGGTCACTTGGAGTGATGAAGAAGAATATGAAGTTGAGGTCGATGCCAAGGATGAGATAGCTCAAGTATGCTTCATGGGAATAGAAGGTGAATCAAATGAGGTATCTATTTTTGAAATTATTTCTTTGAAACAAGAAAATGAGAAATTGAAAGAAAAGAATGCATATTTAAAAGACTTAGTTAACACATTAATGGATGAAGTAGACTCTTTGATAGATGAAAAGAAAAATATTGAAAAGGAATCTATATGTAAAGAAGAAAAGGTTTTGATTGCTAAAAACGATTTTCTTGAAAATTATAACAAAGTGACTTACTTGAACAATGAGGTTGAAAAATAGACAAATGAACTGAAAATGCGAGATGTATGTATTGATGCTTTTGGTAATGAATCCCTGTCTAAACCCATTCATACTAATGAACTTCAAAAGGAAGTAGATTCATTAAAAATATCTCTTACTAGATTCGTTCAAGGAGAGGAAAATCTAACTGTCATGTTAGGAAAGCAAAGGCCTAGTTTTGATAGACAAGGAATAGGTTACAATCCCACTCATAAAATCGGTAATGTGAATATGCTTAAATCTAAGTCTCATTTCAAATTAAATTACTGTTCTCCTTTCACAACATGCAAAAACTGTGGTATTATAGGTCACTTGGACATAAATTGCTTTAAGAAAAATAAGATCAAAAAAATATGGGTTAAAAAGGTTGATTTACTTGCAACTAACACTAAAGGACCCAAAAAGATTTGGGTACCAAAAGGATAAATTAATTTTTCTTGACAGGTATGCTTCAAGGCGAAGGTTCCATCTCAAAAATGGATTCTTGATAGTGGATGCTCTCGTCACATGACTGATGATAAATCAAAGTTCGTGGCACTAAAAATCACGAAGAAAAATAGAAAGATCACATTCGGAGATAATCGAACCTGTGAGATTGTTGGAAAAGGTAAAATCGGTAATGGAAAGGTTAACATCGATAATGTTCATCTTGTTAACGGTCTTGAATTTAATCTTATTAGCATCAGTCAATTAATGGACAATGGTCACCAAGTCAGTTTTTATAAAGAAAAATGCATTATTTCTCATGGTACTAACAATGTTACTCTAGTTGCACAAAGAGAAGGAAATATATATACTATTGACTTTGAGAAATAGGATGAAGAATTATGTCTTGCATCCGTGCAAGATGAGGCTAATCTATGGCACAAGAGGATGGGATATGTTCACATGGATACTTCATCTTGATTTATTCTGTAGTCATACATACCAAATTCGGTCCCAACAACGTTGCTTCACCCACCTCATCCCAGCATACTGGCGAACGACACTTTCTTCCATAAAATGCCTGAAATGGAGCCATGCCAATCTCGTTTATATACATACTAGCAAGACATTCAAGTGTATAAGTTTCTCGTATCTGTAGAAAATGAGCAGACTTGGTCAATCTATCAACAATAACGAAATCCATGGTAATGTGCTCCCACTTCCATTCTAGAATTTCAAGTGGTTGCAATGGACCTTTTGGCACTTGATGCTCCGCCTTGACTCGTTGACAATTTAGACACCTTGAGATAAACCCCGCTATCTCTCTCTTCATATTGCTCCACAAAAATGTATATCGAAGATCACGATACATTTTGGTACTCCTAGGATGGATTGCAAAAGGTGTGTTGTGCGCCTCCATCATGATTTTATACTTCAAGTCGGAATCGTTATGAACACAAAGTTTGGAGTTGACTCGAAGTATTCCTTCTTCATCGATTCTTGATTTTGACATAGCACCTTCTTGCACTTTCTTCCTCATACGCATCAACTCCAGGTCTGTAGCTTGAGAAGCTTTAACTTTATCGATTAAAGTCAGTTCTACTCGTATATTCGCCATCATCACATGGGTCCCTAGAGTCTTTAACTCTATCTCCATCCTTTGTAAGTCATACAAAATGGGCCTTTGCATTGACAATATCGCACTCGTACTCGCATATGATCTTCTACTCAATGCGTCAGCTACTACATTCGCTTTTCCAGGATGGTATTGGATGGTATGATCATAATCTTTCAACAACTCAAGCCAACGTCGTTGCCTCATGTTGAGTTCCTTTTAAGTGATGAAATATTTGAGGCTTTTATGATCCGTATAAATCTCCACCTTCACTCCATACAGGTAATGCCTCCAAATCTTAAGCGCAAAAACGACAACGACCAACTCTAAATCATGAGTAGGATAATTCCTCTTATATTCTTTGAGTTGTCGTGAGGCATAAGCTATGACTTTCCCATGTTGAATGAGAACACATCCTAACCCTTTGCTTGAAGCATCACTGTAAATGACAAATCCCTCCGTGCCAGATGGTATTGTCAGAACAGGTGCTGATATGAGTCTACTCTTAAGTTCTTGAAAACTCTTCTCACATTCCTCGCTCCAACCGAATTTTTTATCTTTTTGAGTTAACTGCATTAATGGAGTAGCGATTCAAGAAAACCCTTTTACGAATCTACGATAATAACCAACTAAGTCGAGAAAGCTACATACTTCGATCACTAATTTAGGTTGCTCCCAGCTTTGAATTGCTTCAATCTTTGTTAGGTCAATAGATATTCCATGACTTGATACTACGTGCCCAAGGAATGCTACTTCCTCAAGCCAGAACTCACATTTCTTCAACTTAGCATAAAGCTTATTTTCACGAAGCTTTTGAAGTGTCAGCCTCAAGTGTTGCTCATGGTCTTCACGGGTTTTGGAGTATATGAGGATGTCATCAATAAAGACGACCACAAAGTGATCCAAATATTCCTTGAATACTCGGTTCATCATGCCATGAAGGCAGCAGGAGCATTAGTTAATCCAAAAGACATGACTCAGAATTCATAATGCCCGTAACAAGTTCTGAAAGTCGTCTTTGGAATGTCATCGGTTCTAATCTTCAATTGGTGATATCCGGAACGAAGATCAATCTTTGAAAAAAGAATTTGGCGCCTTGCAACTGGTCAAACATATTATCAATACGAGGTAACGGGTACCTATTTTTGATGGTGACATGATTCAACTCCCGATAATCAATACAAAGTCGCATACTTCCATCTTTCTTCTTCACGAATAGAACAGGAGCACCCCGAGGAGATGTACTAGGATGAATGAAACCTATGTCTAACAATTCCTGTAGTTGGGTTTTTAACTCCTGAAGTTCAATAGGAGCCATTCGATATGGGGCTTTGGAAATGGGTTTTGTACCGGTTTCAAGATCGATACAAAATTCGATTTCACGCTTTGGGTAGGCCGAAGTTCTTCGTGGAATACGTCAGAAATTCATTAACAATAGAAATATCATTCAAAACTGACGTATTTTTGTTTAGATCAATGACATGAGCTAAGAAAGCTTGACATCCGTTTTTCAATAAATGAATAGATTTATGGCTTGAGATGATAGTGATGGATTTTAATGGTTTGGTTGCTTGAATTCGCATAATAGGTTGGTTAGGAATATGAAAGCTAACAACCTTACAAAAATAATCAATTTTTGCATGATGAGTAGTTAACCAATCAATCCCTAGAATCACATCGAATGCAAGTATTTTCAAAGAAATAAGATCGACAGGTAACGTGCGGTTACCGATATGAATTAAACAAGACTTATAAACTTTGGATGTAATGAAGGTTTCTCCCAACGGAGTTTCAACAGATAAGTCAAAGTCTAATTTCTCCGGAGTCAAATTTAAACGTTGAGCGCAAGTAGGAGAAATAAAGGAATGGGTAGAACCAGTATCAAATAAAGTATAAACTTCGCTAGCGTTTATGATTAACTTACCCATGATCACCTCGTTCGGATTCCTCACTTTTTGGGAGGTTACGACAAACGCTCTCCCTTGAACTACCGGTTTTGTCTTGTCTAGGACACCTTTTGATGCCTCCATCCCAGCTGGACTTGACTTTGGTGCACGAAAAAATTGGGCTAGGTGGCCTTCTTTTCTGCAATTATAACATGCTTTGGACTGCATCGTGCAGTTTGGACTTATGTGTTCTTCCCCTCCACATTTGTAACATACGACCGGCAATCGTTCTCCTTCCTTAACAATGGGTGCTGGTGCTGACGTCTTTCCATCTTTGCCGAACCTTCTCTTCTTGAACTTTGCACTTCTATTGTCTTGGCCATGATTACCACCGAAGTGGTTACCATTCCTGGCATGATAATTTCCCCCACGATAGTCATCATTGTTCCGATGGTCGTTGCCACCGGTACGATTATTATCTTGTTGTTGGCCATTACCTTTTCGTTGTACTAACTCATTATCGCGCTCCAATAACTGAGCCATATTCACAACATCTGAATATAAACAAAGTTTGTGAGAAATGAGGTATTGACGTATATCAAGTTTCAAACCTCTTAGAAACATTCGCGCCATTCGTTCCTCATTATCGACTAAATGGGATGCAAACCGGGATAACTCCGCAAATTTAATACTGTCACAAAACAAGGGTTAATTGACATATCACATATTATCCCTATACTCTGACCGACCAATTAAATACCAAATAAACTTAGGTAGGTCATACTAACGAAGGAATTCTTCGTCTCTCCCCTCCTAGTTCTTATCTCATATCTCAGCCAGGGATCATATCCCTAAGCTTTGATACCAACTGTGACACCCCCAAAAATAGGTATATATCACCCATCTTGAGTCGCCAAATACATGGTACAGAATACAAATATAAACTTAATTATACAACCGTCGTGTAATATACGACAATACATAAACTGAGAGTTTAATAGGAATATTGTCATCTAGACAATATCCACATTCAAAGGAGTACTCATTTCATTTATTGTCACACTATTTAATAGAATAGTGAGGAATACAAATGCTATCATCTGGACCGTCACTCCTTTCCCCGACTCGTGCCAGCTATATTCTCATTTCCTGAAGAGAACAGTGAAAGAAAGGGTGAGCTCAACTAGCCCAGTAAGAAATATTATGACAATGATAATGCAGAATAAATTATCAATAGTCTTCAACAATGTTAAACTGATAAAATACAATAGACATCAAGTTTAACTGCAACGGAACAAGCAAACCATTAGAAGAGTCAAGTAGAGAATAAAATCTACTATCTTCTATGGTATAAAATGTTTTCATCAATTTTTATCGCTGAGACTCAGCTTAATAAATAAAACACGTCATCTAATCATCCCTGTACTACGGGCCAAGGATATTCATTAAATCATCAATGGTCATGACTATACCGAACAATCCCTGGTCATAATCATATCAAAAACTGTCCATCAATGCATTACAGGCCACTAAGGACTTTTACCATATCATTTATAACATTACAGGTCATGATTATACCGAATGATCCCTGGTCATAATCATATTAAGTCCATCTATGCACGTAAGCCAAAGATGACTTTCATTATAATATAAGCATAAGGATGATGACAATGACATAATAATTCAATAAAACAAGTTCAAAAATTAATTTATCCAGAAATTAATAACGTCCAAATTGTCAACATGATACCTCTTTATGGAGTAAAATTCAAGAATGCTCAGAAAAATATTTCCATAAAAAGATACTGGATGAAACACAAATATCAAGGATATTCCACTAATTTCATGGAGTATAGAAGCCAAAACTTTAACCAACTGAGTATAATAGAATGTAAGAAACTGCAAATGGATTTTCACCTGCCATGCGGTAATCCACGAATATAGATCATTTCCACAATTTAATAAGGAATGAATACAAAGGATCATTCACCATGCATGTGGTAATCCACATAGACAGGTTATTCCAACAGAATAATAAAGAATGGAATAACAAAAGGATTCACCATGAGTGCGATAGATTTCACAAACATGTTATTCCCAACAGAATAATAAATAATGGAACCAGGTCCGGCGTAAACGCACAAACATAATATTCTGACAGAAGAATAAATAATGAAACCAGGTTCGGCGTAAACGCACAGACATGATATTCCGACGGAATAATAAATAATGGAACCAGTGTCCGCGTAAACGCACGAATGTATGTGATATTCGGCAGAATAATAAAGAATGGAATAACAATGAAATCACCATGCATGCGATGAAATCGCCAGACGCATGTTTATTCCAATAGAATAATAAATAATGGAACCAGGTCCGGCGTAAACGCACAAACAAGATATTCTGACAGAATAATAATGAACGGAATAATAGAAGAATTTCACCATGTATGCGGTACTTCGCATAAATAGGTTATTCCAACATAATAATAAAGAATGGAATAACTGAAGAATTTCACCATGTATTCGGTACTTTGCATAACAGGTTATTCCAACAGAATAATAAAGAATGGGATAACAGAAGTTTTCTTCATGAATAAGAAAGAAATAATACCCCTTACCTTAGAAGAAACTGGATATTGGAATAGAAAGGTAGCTGATTTATCTTCTTCTTTCTCTCTATAATTTCTCTCTCAAGAGTTTCATTGAATTCGTAAGAAATAATGAAGCAATTAGCTTCTATTTATAGGAGAATGGACTGAATAGTAACTAATTCATGAACGGTCCAGATTGATATACTTTTAAACGGATGGTCCATATTGATTTACTATTAAAACTTAAAGCAACGGTCCATACTGATTTACTATTAAAACTTTAAACCAGCGATCCATATTGATTCACTATTATAACTTTCCACCAGCGGTCCATATTGATTCACTATTATAACTTCAACCAACGGTCTAAAAAATTAGCATATCTCCTCATGGAATAATATTCTACCCAAAAATGATTCGGACCGAAAAAAAATAAATTTTTTTAGGTGAATAGTACCCCATGAATTGTAACTCGTGAATAGTAACTCGTGAATAGTACTCTGATACGAAAAGTGCCACGAATACCCGATTAAACAATATAACCTCCAGACATCAATTATTATCGACATAGATATCGATTTCTACTAACACTAATAATTTTCACACAATGGAACTATCAACTTCATCTTTAATCAACACGAGCTTAATCATCATTGTTGGTCGATTTCACAATCAAAGAAAACGTGCAAGTATACACGGTCAACAAGTAATAGAGTGATAAGATAGAGTGTCGATCCCATAGAGAATTCTAATTAATAAATTCCAACTACTAGCACTATATCAATTCAATTTTATTTAAACAACCAATAATTGTGATTTTTCAAATTAAGAAAATTAAAGTAAGAAACTAAAAGAAATTAATCTAAAAGAAAACAAGTATGCCAAACTAAGATTTAATTGAATTCAGATAAATAAGGATTAAGACTCAAATATCCCCAATTATGAACTATAAATCAATTATCCAATTATCCCAATTAGTCTACTGATTTGTTAACAGGAATTCTCAACTGCCAAAAGTCCTTTTCCAAGTGATCAATTGCCTTCTATTTAACCCAGATTAATTTTTCTATATTCTTATGCAAAACAATTGAATTAAACTCTTTACAATCCCAGTTCCTTATGTGTTACATGCGGCGAAGAGATATTTCCATTCTATTCACAAACCTAATTATTCACTATGCAAATAACTAAGTCACATGTCACCATGCCCAGTTCTAACCCTGGAATTCCTCTTTCAATTCCTTCTAGAGTAACAAAGTAATTATTGGCCAGATAATTAATCAATAAGCTCAAGACAAGATGAACAATTCACTTCAACATAAATAATTGGAATAAATCAAATAATTAATTCATAATCATAAAATGTTCAATTGGAATCTTAATGAAAGAAATTAGTTCATAACGAAAAATAAAACCAACAATATTTTGCAAATCATCCTTAATGAATTACACAAATTAAAGAATGAAGAAGAAGAAGAGAAAAACTCCAAGTAAATTCTTCAATTTCCTTTCTTGCTCCTTGATCAGCCTTCAATTGTCTAGAATAGTCCCCTACTCCAATAAAAATATTCCTTATATACTTCACTTGCCCAACTCTAGCAATCCAAATCCAATTAGGCTTCGAACAACCACCAATTGAGCAATTAAATGAAAAGTCAATGCGCAAGCCTGGTCAACCATCTTCTCGGCCCAGCGCCCCGGCGCTGGGATTTACACTGAATAGAGTGCCCCGGCGCTGTGAGGCAGAAAGTGCCAATCATGCCTTATTTTACCTCAAATTCTCCCAAGTGTTCTCACCGCTCCCAAACCTGCAAATCAAAACATAAACACAGTAAAAATGCTACTAAAAGACTCGAGAATACATAAATCTAAGCCCAAGTATATCCGATTCATGGGTATATTACCCAATCATCAAATACCCCTAAACTTAAATCATTGCTTGTCCTCAAGCAACAAAACACAAGACACAAAAGACAACTAAACAACATGTAAACTATCTAAATGATCTTAATTCCAGCAATCCACTAGCACAAATATATTCATTAGGCCTCAAAAAAATCACAAAAATATGCTAATACATCATGTTAAAGCAGATCAATAATATCCCAACAATCAATGAATCTAAATCTGTTATTACTGATATTGTGAGTGTGTGTTCAACAACCATGCTAACCAATGAAAAGCAAAATGTGAAAGATAATAAAGTTCTTAATAGGCATCACACAGTTTCAACTCGAGAACTCCTCAAATAAACTTGATTCAACTGAAATTAAACAATCACTAAAGTCCAGGGGTCAAAATGGAATACTTATGCTCTTTTTTTTTATAACGGGGGCTTTCTGCACTTTTCCCGCTTTATTATATATATATATTTTTTATTATTTTTTTTCTCATGGCTATGCATTGTCTTATTCCTTTAGGCTTTTCAGTGCTACCTTAACGAGCTTTCGACCAACGACTCCCAAGTCATTAAGACCTTAGGGCGCTAGGTGTAGAGACAATCCCCTCGGGCTTACTTACTCAAGTAACAAAGGCCACAAAACTAGACAAGCATGCCACGGTGTTTAATTTTCTTATTTTTTTTTCAAAGCTTATATACTCCAAATATTTTTCCCCTAAACTTGGGTTCATATCTAAATTCAGTCTTCACTAGCTACTTAACCTGTTCCTTCATTTCACTAGCATTCATCCTTTAGAACTCCATTATCTATCCATTTAAACTATCATAGCCAACATGGTCATTTTTCAAAACATGCCATCCTTATGATATCAGTGTCAAACAGATGAAGAGTTAAATCATGTTAAGAGAATTATATCACTGGCTTAACAATCCTTACTAAACTTGTTCATGCAAATTTTTTTTAATTTCATCATTGGCCCTAAACATACGTACACTATCAAAGGCTGGAATTAACATGCAATCCTAAATGTAACATCAATAACAATTCAAAGCATCCACAAACTATTAACAATAACAACCTACTAACGCAAACAAGATAAACATAAACTATAAAAATAAACTACCCCCAAACTTATCTAGAGCAATGTCCTCATGCGATAAATAAAGCAAAAGAAAATAGAGGACTTCCCTGACGAGCTTATGCCTCGGGTGGAGCGTCATCATCCTCGCTCATCTCTAGATTGGAAGGGGAAACACAGGCAGAATTGGAGCAGTGGGGAACTAATTGAGATTAACACCCGGAAACAGCTGGGTGTTCATAGCATTCTGGGCTACAAACTGGTTAACCAAGTACTTGTAAATCACATCTTGACGTTCAGAGAGGCAGATATTTTGGGCTTTAAGATTATAGAACCATCCGTCTATCTCACGTTGGACTGCTTCGGGGACCACACCACGGTGAGCTACGGATGAAGGACCATAAGTAGGTGGAGCTTGAGGTGGTGGAGCTTGTGTATCTTCAACTTGGGGAATTATGAAACCCAATCCCCTAGGGTGGTTCTCCCCACCTGTCCATACTTTATACCTGCTGATTAACTTGTGGTCCATCACGGGCATAGGCGTTTAAATCATCTCATTAGATTTCCATTTTACTCCAAACTTAGCACACAAAACACAGATGAGAGACGGATGTGGTAACCCTCCGGTGGTCCATCATCGTGATGCTCGGAGAATGGACTACTGAATAAGGTGGCCAACATTAATCTTTTGGCCTTGTATAATTGAATATTGTACCACAGCCATTTCTTTGGTGATGTGGCTAACATGCGTGCACGACATTAGTTTGGCACAAACAAAGGCGTACCATGCCTTTCCATATAGACTGAGGTGAGACAGCGGAAAAATCATGCTGCCACGCTCATGCACGGTCCATGTGGTGCCCGGTTGACACAGCTCACGAATTATCTTTTTATAGTCCGGCCCATCACTCACGAGTCTAGCATACTCATCATTCAGGCTCTCTAATGGCAGTTGATAACACCCGTTTATGTCTTCCTTGCCAATTTCAACTATTTTTCCCCTCACAAACACCCCATAATGGTAGTGCTCGGGCACGTTGGCGTAGAACTCTTTGACGACTGCAATCACCGCTAGATCGGGCTGCTCGATGAGTGTGAACCAATTTCTTTTAGCTATCATGACCGCTATGTCCCCGTCTTTGGAATGGTCGGGCCTTAAACCTCGTTCGGGGATGAGAGATAGGGTAGCCATCTTGTTGTAGCGTTCCTGTGCCTCAGCGGAGACAAATCGTCGATTGTCAAATTTGGATGGAGCGGGGGCGGAACCGAAACCTTCTCATCGTTGACGTTTTGATGCCATGTAGAGAATTCTGCAAGGAAAGACATACACATATATTAGCATTGGACAGAATTCTAGTTTGGATAACCGTATTCATGACACTACCCCCAAACTTAATAATATATGTGTACTTTGAGTACATGGTTGGGGTTGAGGCATGACACATAATAGCATGATATTTGAACTTGTACCGATTAGGCGCAAGTATTATTTAAACTCTAAAAATTGCAGAAGAACACAAGATATATCCAAGAGATAGGTCATGTAAAGCAATATGATCACACGCATGCAACAATACCGGTTAGCTCCCTTCAAAAGTGATATATATGTGTGACAGTGAACCCATGGTGTTGGGGTGAAAATATGGCAAGTGAATTCAGTGTATGGGTAGTGTTGTGTGTGACAGGCCCATAAGATTTGACATGAAATAAGTCTATGTTAACCGTCTAGATATCTTCATTGGGTCTGCACATCGATGTACACTAAACATTTGGTAAAAACAAGTACATGCAAATACAATCAGGATATTGCTTTGTATGTGTTTAGCCTTGTTCAGTGAGTCAGACAAACTATAAAACACCATGTCTGCAGTTCATATATTGCTTTGGATCATTCTAGTTTTCTACCAATTCAAGCCCCTTGTACAAAATCACACATATGTAGGATATTCCATTCAAAATTTGTGCATAACAATCATGATTCACACGCATGCAATACAAGAGAATCAAAAGCAAAGAGGATGAAAGTCTGCACTTATCGTTGCCACAAATCACTGGATGTAGTTCTATCACAACTTGAATGTAATTACATACGTACCTTTGCAATAGAGATGATAGATGAAAAATGTTTTGTGAAGGGAACTCCCAATTTGATATGTAGAGTTGTGTTTGGATTGGGAAGTTATATGCAAATGTTTAGATCAGTTACCATACGAGTATTGGAAACGTGTGAGGAAAGTGGACAGTTGAAGTGGGAAACTGAGAAGTTGAACTCAAATAGGATTTGAATTCGCACCCTCGGTTGGGCGCTAAGATTCAGCTTAGTAAGGAACATAGCGTCCATCAGAGTCAGATGTCAGGGTTAGTTATCATCGCATACTGGGCATAGGTTTTGTTTTGCCTTGAGATTAAGTGTCGGGGCGCTGTTACCCAGGGTTTGGCATGAAGGGCTAGCGCCGGGGCGCTTCAATTGCATGTAGTCCGAGCACCGGGGCACTAATACCTTGCTTTCATGTTGTTTATAAGGACCTGCACACATGGGAAATTTGAGACTTAATCAACCAAAATGTTTACTAGCAATACTAAAGGAATAAATTAGGGAAATAATATGAAACTAAATTGAATAAAATAAAAACTTAATGGGTTGCCTTCCGATAAGCACTTGGTTTATAGTCGACAGCCCGACTTTCCCGTTGTGCTCAATTGTCCACTGGTTCGAAGAGGTACATGATTGTGAATTGACTTTCGATGGGTCCACTCTAGTAATGTTTTAGTCGTTGACCATTTACCTTAAATTTTTGTTTTGAATTCGGTTCTTCGACCTCAATGTTTCCGTGTGGGGCGACAGATATAATCAGGAATGGCCCGGACCACCGGGATTTCAATTTCCCAGGAAATAAACGCAGTCGAGAGTTGAAAAGCAAGACTTGTTGGCCCGGTTCGAATGTTCGATCAAGAATTTTCTTATCATGCCAGGCTTTGACTTTCTCCTTGTAGAGTTTTGCATTCTCATACTCGTTGAACCAAAATTCATCCATCTCGTTTAACTGTAGTAACCTTTTCTCACCCGCTGCTTGAAGATCAAAATTAAGTTTTCGAATGCTCTAGTGTGCACTGTGTTCTAGTTCAACCGGGAGGTGACACGCCTTTCTGTAAACCATTCGATAAGGTGACATGCCGATCAGATTCTTATATGTTGTTCGATATGCCCATAGAGCATCGTCAAGACGCATGGACCAATCTTTTTGTGACGGATTGACCACTTTTTCCAGAATTTGCTTGACCTCCCTATTCGAGACCTCCGCTTGACCATTGGTTTGGGGATGATATGCGGCAGCAATTTTATGACGAACGCCATACTTTACAAGCAATTTTGTGAACTGCTTGTTACAGAAGTGAGTTCCCTCATCGCTTATTATCGCCCTCGGCATCCCAAATTGTGTGAAGATGTTTTTCTTTAAGAATCGGAGGACAATGTTGGCATCATTCGTGGGTAACGCTGCGGCTTCTACCCATTTGGAAATATAATCGACCGCCAACAAAATGTACTGATTATTGAAAGATGATGGGAAAGGTCCCATAAAATCAATTCCCCATACGTCGAACAGTTATACCTCTAAAATTAAGTTGAGTGGCATTTCATTGTGTTTGGAGATATTACCTACGCATTGGCACCGATCACACTTTAGCACATAAAGGCACGCATCTTTGAATACAGAAGGCCAAAAAAATTCTGATTGTAACACCTTGGCTGCTGTTCGAACACCAGAATAATGGCCTCCATAATCTGACGAGTGGCAATGACCCAGTATACTGTCCATGTCTTCATGTGGTACACAACGTCTAATCATTTGATCCGCGCAGGCCTTAAACAGAAATGGTTCATCCCAATAGTACTGCTTAACATCATGGAGGAACTTCTTTCGTTGTTGTGAGTTCAAATCCGGTGGTAACACTTTAGCAACCACGTAATTCACATAATCAATATAGAAAGGCAGTATTGTGGTTACGCGGAGAAGTTGTTCATTCAAAAATTTCTTATTAATCATTGTGTTGTCTGTCCTCTGTACCTCTGCATTTTCCAACCGAGAAAGATGATCTGACACTTGATTTTCTGTACCTTTTCTATCCCAGATTTCCAAATCAAATTCTTGTAATAACAGAACCCACCATATTAACCGCGGTTTAGCGTCTTTCTTTTCAATCAGATATTTGATGGAAGAATGATCAGTGTAGACAATTACCTTGGTCCCAATTAAATATGCTCTGAATTTGTCGAAGGCAAACATAACTGCAAGTAATTCTTTTTCGGTGGTTGTGTAGTTCAACTGGGCATCCGTCAACGTCTTGCTGGAATAGTAGATTGTGTGAAAAATCTTGTCGTGATGTTGTCCCAATACTGCTCCCACTGCGTAGTCACTAGCGTCGCACATCAATTTGAATGGTAAAGACCAATCAAGCGCCACAATAATTGGAGCAGAGACCAACTTCTTCTTTAAGACCTCAAATGCCTCAATACATGACTGATCCATCTTGAAAGGCACGTCTTTCTCCAACAGGGAGCATAAGGGTTTTGATATTTTGGAAAAATCTTTAATGAAGCGCCTGTAGAAACTCGCATGTCCCGAGAAGCTCCGGATTCCCTTAACATATGATGGAGGAGGTAATTTCTCAATTGTCTCAATCTTCGCTTTATCCACCTCTAACCCTGCTGCAAAAACCTTATGCCCCAAAATAATCCCTTCTTTCACCATGAAGTGACATTTTTCCCAATTAAGAACCAAATTAGTCTCCACGCATCGCTTCAACACTAAAATCAAATTTTTCAAACATAGATCAAAACTATCACCGAACACAGAAAAATCGTCCATAATTACCTCAAAAATTTTCTCGACCATATCGGGGAAGATCGCCATCATGCACCGTTGAAAGGTTGCCGACGCATTACATAAACCAAAGGACATACGCCAGAATGCAAACGTACCATATGGGCATGTGAATGTAGTCTTCTCTTGATCCTCCGGTGCTATGGCAATTTGATTATACCCAGAATATCCATCCAGAAGACAGTAGAACTGATGTCCCGCTAGCCTATCCAACATCTGATCAATGAATGGCAAGGGAAGTGATCCTTACGAGTGGCTTTATTCAGGTTTGCAGATTCCATACATACTCTCCATCCTCAGAATCGCTCGAGTAGGGATGAGCTCATTGGCTTCATTCTTCACCACTGTCATACCCCCTTTTTTTGGTACACATTGTACAGGACTCACCCATGAACTATCTGAGATTGGGTAAATAATGTCAGCATCCAACCACTTTATAATCTCCTTTTTCACCACATTCTTAATAATGGGGTTTAGCCTTCTTTGCATCTCAATGGTTGGTTTTACCCCCTCTTCCATTAAAATCTTATGCATGCAATAAGATGGGCTAATTCACCGAATATCTGCTATGGTCCACCCAATTGCTGTTTTGAACTCATGCAGAACCGGTAACAGTTTCTCTTTTTGTGTGTCAGTTATCTCCGTTGAAACAATAACTAGTAGGGTAGCGTCTTTTCCCAAATAAGCATACTGCAGATGGGATGGTAGCGGTTTTAAGTCCAACACTGGTGGCTCTTCTATCGAGGGTTTGAACTTTTTACCTTTCGTTTCGGGCCTTTCAAGGGTGTCGAATGATTGATTGCTTTTTCGGGAGACTGATGGTGTATCTAGCCATTTGACATACTCTACGTCATCCTCAATACTGCAATCGTCTGTCCCAAGCAAAATGGATTCAAGCGGATCCTCCGAATAATTTCCACTGAACTTGTGATTAATCAATTCCTCCATGATATCAACCCGCAAACATTCACTTTTTTCTTTCGGATAAGACATTGACTTGAAAACATTAAAAGTGACCTGTTGATCTTCAACACGCATCGTCGATTCACCTTTTTGAACATCAATCAATGTTCTGCCCGTTGCCAAGAATGGTCACCCAAGAATGATCAAAATTTCGTTGTCCACTTCATAATCCAAAATAAAGAAGTCTGCAGGGAAGATGAATTTATCCACTTTAACTAAAACATCCTCAACAATACCTCGTGGATATGTAACCGAGATATCCGTCAACTATAAACTGATATTTGTCGGTCGTGGAGCCTGAAGTCCAAACTAGCTATAGACGGATAATGGCATCAAATTTATATTGGCCCCCAAATCACACAATGCTCGCCCCGAAAACTGATTTCCAATTTCACATGGTATATTAAAGCTACCTGGATCCTTAAGCTTCGGTGGTAGCTTATTTTGAATGATCGCGCTGCATTCTCCAGTCAATGCTACTGTCTCAAACTCACCCAATTTCGTCTTCCTCGACAAAACCTCCTTCATAAACTTGGCGTAACTCGACATTTGTTCCAAGGCTTCGGCAAAGGGGATGTTGATATGCAGCTTTTTGAAAATATCCAAGAATCGTGAAAACTGCTTATCTAACTTGGATTTCTGAAACCTCTGCGGATACGGTATGGGAGGCATTGTGATGGTTTGTTCCGAATTTTTTCTCATCAGTAAGGTCTCATCTTGACGCTTTTCTGTCCACTACTTCCTCTCTGCTTTCACTTTTGTCAGGTTGTCCCTTTTTCCCTATCCGTGACTGTCTCTTGTAAATTCTTTCCACTTTGTAGCGTTACAGCGTTACAATGTTCATCTCTACCCGGATTTTTCTCTGTGTCACTCGGAAGTGTTCCAAGTGGTCGGTTATTAAGTGCATGCGCTATCTGCCCCACTTGATTTTCTAGATTATTGATCGACGCACTTAGGCTTTGCATATTCAGCTCTATTTGATTAAATTTCTTTTCATGTTCCTCGTTTTTCTTTTCAGAAGCTTCAATAAATCTCTCTAAGGTTTCTTCCAAACTTGATTACCTTTCTGATTGTTGTTGAGTCTGATTTTGAAACCCGGGTGTGTTTTGTTGTCTCGGCGCTTGAGCTTGAGCTTGGTTGTTACTCCATGAAAACCCTGGATGATTTCTCCAACCCGGATTATATGCGTTTTGATTTGGATATGGTTGGGTAGATTGACTATAGCTCCCTACAAACTGAGCTGATTCAGGATTTATGGCACATTGATCCGTAGCATGACCCCCAGCACATAACTCACAAACCATCGCTACCTGCTGTGTGGATTGTGGACGCCATATTTCCATCTGCTTAGCCATTGCGGCCACTTGTGTTGTTAATGCTGTCATCGCATCTACGTCATACTTTCCCGCTGTTTTCGGAGGATTAGACCTAGTCATGGGCCACTGATAGTTGTTGGTGGCCATTGTCTCTAACAACTGATATGCCTCATCAAAACTCTTAGACATGATCGGTCCCCCTGCTGCTGCATTAATACTAGCCCTCGTGGACGCGTGCAAACGATCAGAAAATATCCCTAACTGGATCCACTGCGGAATTCCATGGTGTGGGCACTTATGGAGCATATCCTTAAACCCTTCCCACGCCTCATATAACGATTCTGAATCAAATTGTGTGAAAGTGTGAATATCGTTCCGTAGTTTTGCAGACTTCGCTGGTGGGAAAAACTTAGCTAGAAATTTTTGAGCCAAGTCGTCCCAGGTGGTGATTGAGCCAGGAGGCTGAGAGTGTAGCCAAATTCGCGCTTTATCTTTCAAGGTAAACGGGAACATCCTCAACCTTGTAGCATCTTCTGATACATTGTTAAATTTGAAGGTGTCGCAAACTTCCAAAAAACTTAAGATATGCTCATTAGGATCATCTATCGAACTACCCCCAAACTGACATGTATTCTGAAGCATCTGAATTGTTCCCGGCTTAATCTCAAAACTGTTTGCATTGATCGCCGGCCTCCTAATACTCGATCAGATATCCGTGACATTCTAAGCATGGCATAGTCCCTAAGTGATTTCGGCCGCTTCCTCGCCATGTTTGCTGGAATTTCTTGTTTCGCCAGCTTCTTCTTCCACAGTGACACTACACTAGTCGATCGCAATTTTCTAACTTCCTTTCAATATCGTCCGTATAAGGAAAAAGTTCCTTTTTCGCCCTTGATCTAGTGTGCATACACTTACAAATAATTCCTGCAAATACAAGAAGAAAAATAATTAACGTTTAAATTAAGACCGAATTGATTATAACTAATATGGAATTAATATTAATAAAGAAGTCCCCGCAATCTGCCAGTGCAAAAAACTTGTTGGTTGATTTCACAATCAAAGCAAACGTGCAAGTATACACGGTCAACAAGTACTAGAGTGATAAGATAGAGTGTCGATCCCACAGAGAATTCTAATTAATAAATTCCAACTACTAGCACTATATCAATTCAATTTTATTTAAACAACCAATAATTGTGATTTTTCAAATTAAGAAAATTAAAGTAAGAAACTAAAAGAAATTAATCTAAAAGAAAACAAGTATGCCAAACTAAGATTTAATTGAATTCAGATAAATAAGGATTAAGACTCCAATATCCCCAATTATGAACTATAAATCAATTATCCAATTATCCCAATTATTATGTCTACTGATTTGTTAACAGGAATTCTCAAGTGCCAAAAGTCATTTTCCAAGTGATCAATTGCCTTCTATTTAACCCAGATTAATTTTGCTATATTCCTATGAAAAACAATTGAATTAAACTCTTTACAATCCCAATTCCTTATATGTTACATACGGCGAAGAGATATTTCCATTCTATTCACAAACCTAATTATTCACTGTGCAAATAACTAAGTCACATGTCACCATGCCCAGTTCTAACCCTATAATTCCTCTTTCAATTCCTTCTAGAGTAATAAAGTAATTATTGTCCAGATAATTAATCAATAAGCTCAAGACAAGATGAACAATTCACTTCAACATAAATAATTAGAATAAATCAAATAATTAGTTCATAATCATAAAAGGTTCAATTGGAATCTTAATGAAAGAAATTAGTTCATAACGGAAAATAAAACGAACAATATTTTGCAAATCATCCTTAATGAATTACATAAATTTAAGAATGAAGAAGAAGAAGAAGAGAAAAACTTCAATTTCCTTTCTTGCTCCTTGATCAGCCTTCAATTGTCTAGAATAGTCCCCTACTCCAATAAAAATATTCATTATATACTTCACTTGTCCAACTCTAGCAATCCAAATCCAATTAGGCTTCAAACAACCACCAATTGAGCAATTAAACGAAAAGTCAACGCTAAGCCCGTCAACCATCTTCCCACCAAATACCTTTAAGACCGGATTTACATCGAATAGAGCGCCCACTACCGTGAGGCGTAGTGCCAATCATGCCCTGTTTTAGCTCAAATTCTCCCAAGTGTTCTCACTACTCCCAAACCTGCAAATCAAAATATAAACACAGTAAAAATGCTACTAAAAGACTCGAGAATACACAAATCTAAGCCTAAGTATATCCGATTCATAGGTATATTACCCAATCATCAATCATCAATATTATAACTCACAATATTTAGCAACCAGGTCGTTCCCAGGAAAAGAGGGGGCTTTCCGATAAGGATTTCTCCTTATTGGCGTGCAATTAGGTGAGCAAACCTCTCCTTGACAGAACTTCTAGACATTGTAAATATTGCAATTTAATAATATGAATAACTTTGTCGTCTCAATTATTGATTTAATAATATATCATATTATGTAGATGATACTGTGATAATAACCGAATCAATAATATGAGAGATATAATGCAGCAATTACTGTAGCAATAATTGAGTATAACTGAGTGACTTCTTACGTAAGCATCAATAACCAATACCGTGTGCTACTATGTAACCACGCGTATTACTTTACTTTTACTACCGGGTAGTTCAACAGTTTTAGCGGTAACACTTCTGTCGTTATTTTTATAAAAAGATAATTCTGTCATTTTCTTACTACGATAATAATTCTGTTGTGGGGTCCACCAATGATTGTGTCGTCGTACGAATATTCCCTGTTAAAACAAATATTCCCTGACTAATAGAATATTATATAACCACTTGCTTACTTTGCAAAATTTATAAATATTACCCATAACTATAACATTATATTATATCCACACCATAATATTCAAAAATATAATTCGAGAGAAATTAATCTTTATTCATAAAAGTTGGGGTCTTACATACAACATGACCCAGCTACCTATAAATACCCCTATAGGGTGGGTGCAGCAATACGTGGCTGATCTCAATGTCTCTGTCAAAATCATCGGCACAATGGTATGACCCTCCCTGAGAGCTCTCACTGCCATGATAACGCCAATGTCCAGCTCATCCATATACTGTGGCATGTAAACGTATGAAAATACACACATCAGCAATATGTCTACTCTGGTTACCCGCTAATGATCCTCCGGTGTGGTGAAATCCCCGGATTGCCAAGCATAATTGTCCATCGAGCCAAATCTATTTAGCAAAAAATGCTGGGATACCACATGGCCAGATGTAATCTCATCATGTACTACTCTACGCCTCAACCTAGTGAGGGTCATGAACTGATGGCTCATATCGCCAATGGCCATCCAAGCGCAAGGTCTATCTAAGGGCAAAGTCGTCAACCGCTCGTACTCCTCTAAAGAGGGAGTCAACTCATGGGTCCCAAATCGGAAAACCAGCCTCTTTGGTACCCAATTCTCTAGCATACCATCTATAAAACCCACAAGAACCTGTAACATCAGGAGGGTCATGGAATGCTGTAATAATTGATCTACGATCATCGTGTCTGGAGGTGACAAACTATCATACCACGACCTCAGATGGGAGGCTACCAATACTGGTGGGGTGTGATCAATGCGGCTGACTGTCGAAGTAGACATCTGTATGGGCCGTATCATAAGACCATCCAAGGGTCAATGATGAATATCTCTGGACATACATACATATGCATAAATGATATATGCATGATAAACAATAGATGCTAATATGATGTAGGGAATAATAGTACATACATTCCTAAGTACATCATCATCTAATAAATCATCTCTTTACAACTAAAAATACAAGGAAATGGGGCACAGACGCTCAACAACTAACAGAGGCCTATCAAAAGATATAGCGAGAATGGGGCACAACCATCCAGTATCTAACAGAGGCCTATAAAAAGAAATAACGAGAATATAAATTAGAAGAAGATAATGGTGTCAATATCTACATCATCAATCCTGTCCACCTGATGTAACTCTTCCTGAGTCACTGGATCTCTATCAAGAGGGATGTTAGGCCTATACAATAGAGGATCTGCACCGAAAAGACAATATGGGTCATCTGAGGGGCCAACACCTGAGCTGGAAGGATCAAAAGTATCTGCCTCTAAAAGATCTTTGCCCAAGTGCCGGATGAAAAAATGTGCCTGATCTAACTGATGGGTCAAGTTGTCAATCTATGTCAAATGAGTCAAATCTTGGACACAGGCCATCCAATCCATCATCATCACGGATCTAGGAACCATATCCCCCATAAACTGAGTGGCGCGGGTCTGGGCTCTGATGGTACGAGGGGACCACCAGCGATAGAATATCTCGTGAATATATGGACCCTCTGACAATGTAAAGCCGTCAACGCCCATTAATGAGATATCACTGACAGGCGATTGCGACACAGGCCAATAATGCCTGGCAAGAGGCAAGATCGGTACACGAATCTCTCCTATAGTGCTCCAAATAGCACGCTCTCCTAAATAGAGCTCCCATCCTCCATCTGTGGAGAGAGGAATCTGGCTGGTGAATATCACATACTCGACACCAGTCGAGAACCTATCCTCGAACCCAACAGTCAAGTGTTCCCCAGAGTAGGGAATCCAAGTGATAACATCAACTGTCAATAACTCCAAATGTAGATGACAATGGGTGAAACCCTCAGCTACAGGAACCTCCACCAATATAGAGTGATGACATCGTTGTCCTCGTGGATAGGTATCCAAACCTAACACACTCAAAGGACGCAAACATGGGAGCCTGTCATAGGCCCAGAACTGCCAATAGAAAGGCAAACATCTGCTATCAGTCAACACTCTTAACCTATACATGGGAAATCAAAAGAGAAATACTCACCAGCAGAAACGGATAAAATCCTAACCAAGCCTCTGTCAAGCCCTGCGAACACATACGCATGCCCTTGAGTAAATAGGCAAAGGTATAGGAGCCCCAATCAATTTCTTCAACATGGTCTACATCTCGTGTAGCGCTAACCAAAACGAATGATATCATAGAAGAGTTATCCGCTATGAAGCAGCCCCTAATGATCATCAGGAACAATCGTTGAAGAATACGATCCCTGACTCTCACATCATCGGGTATGGGCTCACTCAATAGCCCACTCATAGCATCTACGCTCAAAGGACATGTACAAACTGTCCTGCCTTTAAGCGCCTCAGCCGGGACTCCTAACAAGGATCTGATGGTAGTCGGGGTAATATTCATCGTACATGGCACTGGCGCCCCTCCAAACTCCATACCAGTGATAAACTGCCAATCCATTGGCGTTATCATCACCTCATAGTCCAATAAATAAAGAGACTAAGTCTGGTGAAACTAGCACTCAGACAACGCCCTAAGGTAACCCCAGGGACAATGACGGGGGAGGATGGAAAAGAATGCCTCAAAGCCCCAACCATGCATAATCTCTCGATAATCTGGATACAAAGCCTGATACAAAGACTGTATGTTGAACCAGTTCCCTCGGGGCTGTGTAAAGCCAGGAACCTACATCACAAAGCAGATCAATATCAGAACCTTTGCTCATCATTAATAGGAAAAAGGAAGATGAAATTAAGCTTGTACCTCGTTTACATGCAAGTAAATCGAGGGTTGTCGACTCAAATCACCTAGAAGCTCTGGGATCATCACCTGAATGCCTGGGAAATCCCTATGGGGAATATGAGTAGCAGGAGCAAGGTCCACAACTGGCACATCCTCCTCATCGTCCTCAACATCCGGCACATCAACCCGGATAGGACGAATCACCATCTCCTCCAGACGACGAGGCTGTCTAATTGAACGGGGTCGAGGTACATCAAAAGCCCTCCTCCGCACACCTGAAGTGGTCGTGTGGGAACTACTCGGCTGATTCGGATCCATATATATCTGGACACAAGTCTCCAAATCACCTCAGAAAGGGTGTGGTAAATTCTAACCTGGAGCTTTTTAATGCATTATTATGACTATATGCATGCATGCATGCATTACTTTAACATACGCCTATAGTAGAGTTAAAATGCATGTCTACCTAATTCCTAAACTTTGGAAAATTTTTGCCAGAGTCTCCCCTGTAAATAGGACTATCCACATGTACATAGGCATGACTAGGTGGCCATTCAATAGCACACCTTCCCACAGTCATAAACATCCTACATGCATACAAACATCAAAATCACAATCCATAAGGGTAGCCTAATTACTAGGATTGCTTTTCTTTTTCACCTGAGCTCATTTGTCCTCAAATAGGATAAGAAATGACAGAAAAAGGTGCCAACTTGACTATTTCAAAAGTAAAAAAATTTCACATCATTGGGTTCAGCATGGTTAAATACTAACATTTACTATGTTGAATATTTTTTATCAAGTCATATAAGTATGTATATTCACTACTATGTGTTTAGAAGCATTTCATATGATAATTCATTTTCCAATGGATAAAAACTAAAAAAGAAGACATGTATACGTTACCAGAGCAGTGTAAAACATTTGTACGGTGATAAATTTCGCAGAAAGACTCCCGAACTTAGCAGATCTGAAGAAGATCTCTTGAATTATCTGTATAGCACAATATGAAAATGACTTGTGAAAGAACTAAGTACCTTAAAGCCACCCACTTTTTGTCAGCAGTGTGTACTATAGCTCCACAGGTGGGGTCCACCCTCCAACTCACCCGATTCGAGTCATGCAAGGAGGTCTCCCAAGTTGAAAAAGTTAAATCAGGAAGAAAGATGTTATGCCATTAAGCGGAAGAGCCTGAAATCCTATTTTTCAGAGACCAAACTGCGGGTCTACATATCACTCATTGATATTCGCCCAGACACAGGGTTCACTATACTGATGATCATAACTATTGCAAACAACACTCGGCAATACCTCACGAAGGTCCGATGCCATCAGTTTGGGGTCGTAATCTCAAAACACTTCTCCCCAATGGGAACTTTATACAATCCATCCGTTGATGTATACGTCTACGAAGGTCAAGCAACCTTGACAACACTCGGTCGCTGACAAATCAATCCGGCAAAACATTTGAAAGTTATTCGATGATCTTTTATGTTGATGCACACGTCAACATAAGTCAAACAGCCTTGACGTTATTCCCAGCAGGGAGCTCATCCGTTGATGTACATTTCACCGAGAGTCAGGTAACCCTGATAATACGGACTGTTGGCAGTAACTCTGACAGAACACTGGAAAGACCTGACGGTACAAACCAGGGAAGAACACCCTCACCGGGGAAGACTGATGATGGAATATGTTATACACATCTTCACCAAACAAAGCTCTATCCCCCAAGGTCTCTTGTACATGAGAGATACATCCTTAGTGGAAAGTCTGTGCCAAGGATTAAGAACTTTGGTGATAACCCCAACATCAATATCCTGGAAAATCTTGAGAAATTTGGACCACACGTTCAAGCAATTTATAAGAGACATCAGTGATAACTCCATTCCCCATCAGAAGTTGTGGGAACAAACAGACATCACACTCCGTTGGAAAACAGTCTAACAAATCATATGCATCATACATTTGCATCATGTTACTGTACATTTCATCATGATTATCTTGTCACATTTTAAGTGTCTAGTATTCTTTATCCTATCCATGCCATTGCATTGCATGAATATGATAAATAGGGGCATCTGTAGACACTTGAAATTTTGCGTTCCTGTTACTAACCTTCCAGAAGGGCAGAGTCATCTTCCAGAGATAACCCTGGAAGTTAAAACAGCTCAATCCCTGAGACAACCCTGAGATACTCAGTCTTTTCCATCTCGGAGATAACCTTGATATATCCAGTTCCCATCCCAGAGATAACCCCGGGAGTTTCAGTTTCAACCTCGGAGATAACCTTGAGGAATACAGTTCAGGTTCCGGAAATAACACCGGAGAAGTTATTTCCATCTCGGAGACAACCCAGAGATACTCAGTTCCAGTCCCGGAGACAACCCGGGGAGGTTCAGTTTCAACCTCGGAGACAACCCCGAGGAGTGCAGTTGCAGTTGCAGTTCCAGAAGTAACACCGGAAATTCTTGTTTCCACCCAGCAATCAACTTCAACCTCAGAGATAACCCCGAGGCACTCAGTTCCAAACATGAAGACAACCCCATGAGGTCATTCACACCTCAGAGACAACCCTAAGGATATTCAGCACTTACAGCAGCCCAATCTCAGAGATAACCCTGAGCAACGATTGTTGAATCAGCCTAAATCGGAGATAACCCCGGTGAAGGGGAAAATCATCCTTTTGACACCTTGATTACACATTCACATCATCTCAACAACATTTCAACATACATTCTACATAACAGTGTCCTAAAAGAACCATAGCTCCAATCCCGAGTCACTACTACACAAGGAAGCACATCGGATAAAATTTGAAGCTTGAAGACCTAGCATGGTCCCATCTTCTTGACTTCGTGCAACCTCTAATCCCATGTCATTTATGTAGCTCTCGACAACAACACTCCAAAAAAGGTCTTATACACCTCAATCAAATGCTAGGATTGAAGTTCTGAATGTTTGAGCAGATAACGCGTTACATGCATGCACGTACTTTGAAACGGTAGGACCCGCGGAGCCCGGGGCAGCCCAGGAAGCCGCAGGTGCACCCCCTCTATAAATAGAGTGCTTGGGGTGGCCATTTTGCATAGAGAAAAGGTGAGGAAGCCCCATCTAATTTACTCTATACACACTATAAACTGAGTGCTCTCTCATTCAAAACACTTGTAAGCTTATACTTTGCTCTATTTTACCGGTGGGAACCAAGTGTTCAATTATTTAAAGCTATTGAAGTCTTCTTTGGTAGTCCACTGTAAGCCTTCTTATAGTTATTAAAGCCTTTCTCCACTAGTGTGCACACACCGTTATTCACATTGAGAGTCGTATTGCGTGTGTATGCCCGGACCTCGGTCCGTGGCTTTTATTTCTTTTTTTTTTGTATATATATTTATATATATAGACTAACATCATCGAGTTATGCCTCGATTGAGCCTGGATTCACATCCAAAGCGTTTATTGCTTATATATATATATATATATATATATATATATATATATATATATATATATATATATATCGAATATTTACATTTATGTTAGGCTAGAGTTTACTTATTGGCCTTTTACCGCTTTTCTTTACGTTTAGTCCCGTCTCTGAGTTTACTTCAGTAGTGATCGTTTATATATATATATATATATATATATATATATATATATATATATATATATATATATTTTACCACTTTTATATATTTATGTTTCCAATCCCCCATGAAGTTTTCTTCGTGGTGGCTGATCGTACGTATATATATATTTACAGCTTTTATATATATAACTGCTTACAACTTTTATATAAACTGCGGCATCATGTGAGCCTAGGAATCATGTGATCATAGATTCAGTCTTCTGAATCTCGATTCAGTTCCTGTGATGGACATTTTCAGTTGTAATCAGCTTGTAAATTATTCACGGTGTTTAAATTTCCTTAGATAGCTTTCATGCCCATAAGGAGTTCGGCACTGCTATGTACCTTATTCTCTCGAAGATGCTTTGCATCTCGAAAATAAAAGCAATCAAGTCGAACACATAATAAAATGGAAGTATCAAAGGCCTCAATTATTATTGAGCATAAGGGTTTAAAAAACCTCTTTTACAAAACATCATTGCTATATCTTGTTAAAACTGAACTTTTATAAAAAATTCAAACCATTTGTATATAGGTGCAAACGAGGCACTACTTCTAGATAATTGCACATTGACCTCATCTCCCGCACACATTCCTATAACTGTTTAATTGAAAAGTGGCGATCATCGTGATAACACGGATGTCGGGGGGTGCCTAACACCTTCCCTCCGCATAATCAAGCCCCCGGACCCTAACGAATCTCGGTTTCACAGACCAGTTTAGCAGTGTTACATCACTTGGTCAATGTGCAAACCTTTTCTCGGTTGAGTTGGTACAACCATTTAAAATACCAACTGGCGACTCTTACAGTCCAAACGCCGACATATATATGTCGGACCTTTTAACAACTTGTTTTTTCAAACAAATCTCACCTAACACGAGAACACAAAAAAATAAGAACAGAAAGGGGACAAATAAAAATCCCGGCATCGACACATGTCATCAATGCGAGGTAACGGGTACCTATTTTTGATGGTGACATGGTTTAACTCCCGATAGTAAATGCAAAGTCATATATTTCCATCTTTCTTCTTTACGAATAAAACAGGAGCACCCCAAGGAGATGTACTAGGATGAATGAAACCAATGTCTAACAGTTCCTGTAGTTGGGTTTTTAACTCCTAAAGTTCAATATGAGCCATTCGATATGAGGTTTTAGAATTGGGTTTTGTACCGGGTTCAAGGTCAATAAAAAATTCGATTTCACGCTCTGGAGTAGACAAAAAAGTTCTTCGGGAAATACGTCAGGAAATTTATTAGCAACAGAAATATCATTCAAATCTAACGTATTTTTGTTTAAATTCGTGACATGGGCTAAGAAAGCTTGACATCCATTTTTCAATAAACGAATGGCTTTATGACTTGATATGACAGTGATTGACTTTAGTGGTTTGGTTGCTTGAATTCGCATAATAGGTTGGTTAAGAATATGAAAACTAACTAGCTTACGAAAATAATCAATTTTAACATGATGAGTAGTTAACTAATCAAACCTTAAAATCACATCAAATGGAAGTATTTTCAAATAGTTGAGATCAACAAGTAATGTGATGGTGCCGCTTTGAATTAAACAAGATTTATTAACAGTGGATATAATGAAGGTTTCACCCAACGGAGTTTCAACAAATAAGTCAAAGTCTAATTTCTCAGGAGTCAAGTTCAAACGTTGAACACAAGAAGGTGAAATAAAAAAAATGGGTAGAACCGGTATCTAATAAGGTATAGACTTTGCAAGAGTTTATGATTAGCTTACCCATGATAACTTCGCTCAGGTTCCTCACATTTTGGGAAGTCACGATAAACGCTCTCCCTTGAACCACCGACTTTGATTTATCCGGGACAGCCTTTGGTGCCACCGTCCTAGCTGAACTTGACTTCGCTACAGGACAAAATTGAGCTATGTAACCGTCCTTTCCATAATTAAAACACACCTTGGAAGGTTGTGTACAGTTTAGACTGATGTGTCCCTCCTCTCCGCATTTGTAGCATCTAGCTGGTGGTTGTTCTCCTTCCCTAGAAATAGGTGTTGGTGTTGCTATCGATGTCATTCCATTGTCATTGTTGAATCTTCTATTTTTAAAGTTGTTTCCACCTGGTTCACCTCTCCTATTATCTTAGCCATGATTACCACCGAAGTTGTTACAATTTTTGGTATGATAATTTCCTCCACGTTGGTTATCACTGCTTTGATGACTGTTGCCACTGGTACGACTATTACAGTGTTGTCGGATATTATCTTTTGGTTAAACTGACTCATTATCTTGCCCCAATAATTAAGCCCTATTCACAACATCTGAATACAAATTTTTTTTATGAGAAATGAAGTATTAACGAATTTCAAGTTTCAAACTTCTCAAAAACATTCATGTCATTTGGTCCTCATTATCCACTAAATGGGATGCAAACTGGGATAACTATGTAAACTTGGCCTCGTATTGTGATACAGTCATATTGTTCTGTTCCAGCTTGATTAATTCCACCTCCTTCATGTAACGAATACTTTTTAGAAAATATTTATCGTTGAATAATTCTTGGAACTTCTCCAAAGATATCTTAAGTGCAGAAAGATGGGTACGTTTTACAGATTCCCAACAGTAATCTGTCTCTCCACGCAACATAAAGGTGGCGAATGGAACCTTTTTCTCCTCTGTGAATCCCAAGACATCAAATATTTTATTGATCTGTTTAATCCAAGATTCTGCCTTAAGTGGCTCTGGCTTTCCCAAAAACGCTGGCGGTCCCAACTCCTTGAATTGCTTAGAAGTGACCAGCCATGAGTTACCATTGTTTTCACCTGCATTTTGAACAGGAGTCTCTCTCGTTTGGTGTTGCATGAATTTTAGAAAGCTCCTAAACATCCCATCGTTCATCATTTGGTCAGTGTTGTTGTTTACATGAGGATTATTGCCTTCCTGATGTACATTATCACGGTTATTGATTGGCGGCGTCTCAACGATCTCATGTGCTCCGTTGCTTATCTTAAAATTTTTAGATGTCATTCTCAAATACTACCACAAAACAAGGATTAATTAAAGAAATTGACATGTCACATATTATCCCTATATTCCGACCAACTAATTAAATAACAAATAAGCTTAGGTAGGACACACTATCGAAGGATTTACTCGTCTCTCCCCTCCAAATTCTAATCCCAGATCTCCACCAGAGATCATATCCTTAAGCTCTGATACCAACTGTGACGCCCCCAAAATAGGTCCACACAACCCATTCCGAGTGACCAAATACATTGTACATAATTCAAATACAAACTTCGTTTATACAACTATTAATTGTTATGTAAAATAAGACAAAACATAAGCTGTGAGTTTCAATACAAATATTATCTCATAGACAATATCTAAACTCAAATAAAATCCTCATTACAATTATTATCACACTATTTACATATAGTGAGGACTACTATAATAACCATCTTGGACCATTACTCCACTCTTGACTAGTCCTAGCTACATTCTTGCCTCTTAAGAAGGACAATGGAACCAAAAGGAAAAGGGTGAGCTCAACTAGCCCAGTAAATAATATTATGACTAAGATAATGTAGAAACAACTATCCTTAGTCCTCAAAAGGGAAAAATCTGATAGAATACAATAAATAACAAGTTTTAGATCAACAACTGCAGCGAAAACAACAATCTATTAGAAGAGTCAAGTAGAGAATGATGTCTACTATCTTCTATGATTTAAAAGTCCATCATCAATATTTTATCCCTATAACACCAATAAATAATTATTTCCAATCAATGAATTATCTATGCACTACGGGCTAAAGATAATCGTTTGAATCACCAGTGGTCATGATCATGTCATACACCTATCAATCTATGCACTACGGGCCAAAGAGGACTTTCACCACAAACCTTTATCTGTAACATTAAAGGTTATGATTATTCCAATACACAATTCCTGATCATAATCATACCAATCAACAGTCCATCTTTGCACTATGGGCCAAAGATGAATTTCAGTACAATATAAGCATGAGGATGATGACAATGATATAAAGAATCAATCAAGTGAAATCAATGATAAATATTAGAGATTTATAATTAAATTTATCCAGAGTTCAAGAATGTCCAAATTATCGATATGATAACTAATTGTGGAGTAAAACTCAAGAATGATATTCATGTATCAAGAATAATTTGGACAGAAAAGAAAATTAAATTATGTTGTGAACAGTACTCATAAATAGTACCTTATGAATAGTACCATATAAATAGTACCCATGAATAGTACTCTAACATGAAAAGATTAAAATTTAATAGGAAAGTTCAGACCAATATTCTAGTAAAATGATATTAGATGAAGCGCAAACCTTAACGAATTTCTAATCATTTCAGGAATTATAAAATCAATACTTACCATAGTAAATTTAAATTTAGAAATATGAAATGAAATAATATCACTTGCATAATAGGGAGTATGAAAGAAAATGATATCCCTTACAAGTATTGAAATAAAATAATATCTTTTACCTTAGTAGAAACTAAATCTGACGTAGAATATCGGATATTATCCTTAGTAAATCTTAGACTAAAAGCTACACTCAAAGTATTCTTATACTTAAAAGAAATAATCACAATATTGCAGTAGGAAGGCTTATGATTTTTGGTGTGTTTAGGATGGAGAGTTACCCCCCCCTTTATAGCACAACACGAAGGAAGAAACAATATAATCTGCCTAACCTTTTCTTTTCTTTTTCTTCTCCGCCTAACCTTCAATTCCTTCTCTTCCTTACTTTCAACTTCTTATGGATGAGGCCCACAAATTTGGAAGAAAAGAATTGCAGAGATGGTTTTGTCACCAATAAGTGCACGAAAGTTTTGAAAAAAGAAGAACTCAAACTCAATTTGCTAACCTCCTCCCTTTTATCACATGCTTATATATATATATATATATATATATATATATATATATATATATATATAATATTATTATTTAAACAATTATAATATATTTGAATGAATATTTTATCGGAGAAGATAATTGTGATTCCATTGAAAAAATATGTCAAACTTTCAACAAATGTTTCATGCTGAATTCCTTCATTTATATCAAAATTGACCAATATCCACCACATAATAATTATTCACAATTAATATTATAAGCTCACAATATTAACAACCAGATCATTCCCAAGAAAGAGGGGGCTTTTCGATAAGGATTTATCCTTATTGGTGCGCAATTATATAACATAACCCCTTTTCTCGACAGAACTTTCTAGACATTACCAATAATACTAACTAATAATATTATTCAAATAATATAAAATATTGTATAGATGTTACTGTAACAATTATTGAATCAATGATACTATGCAGCAACTACTGTGACAATTATTGAATACTGAGTGACTTCTTACGTAAGAATCAATAATCAGAGATACTGTGCAATACCGTGTGCTACTTTGAAACCACGCATATTACTGTATTTTTATCACCGGGTATTTCAATAGTTAATGGTAAAAGTTTTTCCGTTATTTTTCATAAAAATATAATTTCTGTCGCTTTCTATATCCGACAGTTATTCCGTTATGTGGTTCACCAATGATTGCATCGTCGTACGAATATTCTCTAACAAAAAGAATATTCCCCGACCAAACGAATATTTTATGACAACTTACTTACTATGGAAAATTTGCACATATCACCCATAACTATAATATTATATCAAATCAATACCTTATTATTCAAAATAATAATTAGAGAAATTAAATCTTTATTCATAAAAAGTTGGGGTCTTACACAAAAATCTGTCCCAAAGACTCCATATGAGATATGGACAGAGAGGAAACCAAATATTAAGCATGTTAAGACTCGGGGTTGTCTAGCTTATGTTAAAAAATTTGAGAATGATAAGATGCAGACTAGATCTGACAAGTTTAGATTTGTGGGATACCCTAAAGAAACATCAGGCTATTATTTCTATCATCCTACTGATCAAAAGGTGTTTGTTGCGAAACATGCTGCCTTCTTGGAAAAAGAGTTTGTAATGAACGAGATTTTGTATTTAATCTAAAATACTTATTGAATTAAATAGATATTTTGTTGTTAATTTAATTATTAAGTGTGACACCCCCAAATCCAGGTACTCTATTCCCATAGGATTTGGAGCTCACTATCAAAAACTATTACATCTAACTACCCATTATAAGGATAAAGACATATTTTAAATAACTTAAACAATCATCTTTCCCATTAAAGGGTTACATCATTATAAAATAATCCCAGGTAATCTAACCTTAAATAATTACACAAGTATGCGGAATACATCATAAAATAAAATAAGTCTTATAACATAATTTAATTAATTAAATTCTCAAAAATCTTCAACACTTGAACATCTTGCTCTTTCCTTTGCTAGTAGATGGCTCATCGACTTTCTCAACTTTAGTTGCAGGGTTAAATGCAAAAGTGAGCAAACAATTTCTCACTGATATAAAGAGTAGTAACGATAACAACATGAGAATGAACAACGAATGATGAACAGTAATGAACTTGTTCTATGAATCAAGAATAGAAAAAAGTTCCAATTTAATATCTGAGGGTCTTAAGACCGCGAACTATGTCCCCGGTATTTAGGTAATATTACCCCAACCTTAACTATCATTTAGACTATACAGACCCTTCTTTACGTACTTAGGGGGATCAACCCTTTGTACCATGTATTGTGCACAAACATCTAAATGTTACATGTACAAAATCCCCTATGTTAGGGTTGTTCGCCTCAGTTTGGATTTAGAATTTCCGCACTAAAGAAAGTTTAGTTTGGAACTAACTTACCAGTGGTTCTAGAATTTAAGAATACTATTACATTATAGACTAATTCAATCAATAGGAGTGTGCTTACTACTTGCAGGTTTAATATAACAATATAGAATTAAAAAAGGTTATCAAAGTCAAAGACCGAATAACAACAATCTATAATTGAATAGACATAGTATGTGTGCAAAGTACCACATTCAAAAGAGCTAGAACAATATCATTTGAATCAATACATTAGAACAATATATACTTTGAATAATAATAACAAGACTTAGGAAAGTAAAACTCACTTGATGTAACGAACTAGATTACAAGAGCTTGTACAATCATACACGAGATAGAATCAATTAGCTTGCTCAACTGTAATATAGGATTTGCATAATGATAATTTAGAACTAGAAAGCTTGCTTAATAATAACCAAAATAACATAATTATGGAACTTGCATTCATTATAAAGAGAATGAAGTTAGGAAACTTGCCTCGTGTGTAAGCTACACAAGTATAATAAATGTTAGCCAAATATCCTACACATATCATTAGGATCACAATACCAATTAGTTATATTAACATCAATTCCATTAGTTTAGTTTTCATTTTAATCAAGTCTATAATCCTTAACTTAGAACTTGATTATCCTACTCATTCACGTAACACCAAACTGAATTCTCAGTTATATCATATTCTTGTAACAAGTTTTAGGTCCTTTACAAATCATTAAAATATGTTAAGTTAACAATTTACAAGTTATGTTGTTAACAGCTCAATACTAGGTCTGACTGACCACTTGCGCAGCCACGCCACAGATAGCTTAGATTCTAGCACGCCCGCGCTAGACACCAGAATCAGTTTTACAGCAACGAAAGCAGACTCCATTCTAGGCCAAAAAAATCACAATTCCCCAGAAATTCAAAAAACCTAGCAATTAAAACTTTGTAATAATATCTATAAACATGATACACACTATACTAACCACATAAACATTACGTATACTCAATTTTTAAAGATTCAAAACCTTAATTTTCCCAATTTTCTTCATTTTTAACACTTTTAGCGAATTCAATCGCCACGACTTCGTTTCTTAACCAATTGATACGATTTAAACTATGTTGTTTTCGTTTCTTGATGTACTAACACAATCCAACATCAAATTACAGATTATAAACCATTTAAAGACAACATATAACAGATTATAAACCTTTTACAACACAATTATCAATTACTCTAGAAAATCATCCACCCAATTCTTTTCATTTTTCCCACAAAAACTCAAGAATACCAACATAATTTTCATGAATTCTCTTACTACAATCATGTATAAATATCAACCAATTGATTTCATAAACTAATTTAACAATCACAATATCAAATTCACACAATCCCATATTAGAAATTTAGAACATAAACTTTGGTTTTTATACCTTTAATGCTTAATTTGTTTGCAAGATGATCACAAGCTTTAGCAATCCTTCTCCTTATTCTTGATAATCTCAGAAAACTCTCTCTCTCAAAACCTCTGTATTTTCTCTCTTCCTCACCAAGCTCTATATCAATTTCTTTGTTATCTAGTTAGCCTTAGAAAAATAGACGCGTAATATAACTGGCCTCCCTCACCCCGACGTACGTCAGGTAACAAACCCAACAGGCGTCAGTTCAAATATGCCAAAGGCCACAAGGCCTTGTTTGGCTAAACATATTTTCCCCCATTCCAATTTATTTTAATAATATTTATATTATACTGGTTTTACTTGTCACACATGAAACTCCCTTAATTAGCTTACAGTTATAATTATAATAATTATAATTTTATTATAATTATACTTATAGTTAATAAATAATTATATATCTAATTTAATTAATAAATTATACTAAAACATTACTTTATTTATTTTAATTATTCTCTTAAATATTAAACAATTTATTTAATTTAATTATTTCATTAAATTAAATCTTTCAAATAAAATTACCATTAATCAATTTAGTTACTAAATTTTTGCACCACAATTGTGACGCCCCCAAAATAGGTATACACAACACCCATTCTGAGTCGCCAAATACATGGTACAAGAAGCAAACTACAACTTCAATAATACAAATGTCGTGTGAAATACGACAATATATACTGTGAGTTTAAATATAATATTGTCTTCTAGACAATATCCACACGCAAATAAATCCCCATCATAATTATTGATTCATTATTTTACAAAATGGTGAGGACTACTAAACAACTCTCTCTAGAACCTTCATTCCATACCCCCCACTAGTACTCGCTACATTCTCGCCTCCCGAGAAGAAAATGGAACAACAAGGAAAAGGGTGAGCTCAACTAGCCCAAGAAAGAATATTATGACTAAGATAATATACAACAAATTATCGTTAGTCTTCAACAGGAAAAATCGATAGAATACAATAGACAACACGCTTCGATCAATATTCGCAATGAAAATAATAATTCATAGAAGAGTTACGAGAGAATGAAATCTACTATAATCTATGAATTTAATAAATCCATCATCAATATTTTATCCTCGTAACATCAATCAATATACATCCGAATCAAATATTCATCTTTGCACTACAGCCAAAGATATTCATCACCGTCATGTTCATTTAAACACTGCTCATCTTTTGCACTACAGCCAAAGATATTAATCAATCGATTCATGTTCATCTCAACACTGCTCATTTTTGCACTACAGCCAAAGATATTCTTCAGAAATCATTCATCTTTTTGCACACAGTGCCAAAGATATTCAATAATATCATCATTTAAGATCGAGGATGATGAAAATATTTTAAAGAAACGAATCCAAAGAAACAAAATGACAAGGATTAAGGATTAAGGATTCGTACTTGGTTTTATCCACGCCCAAAATACCTCAAAAAAATAATCATAGTGGTGTAAAATTCAAGAATGATCAAAACATGGATACAATCGAGTTAGTATCCGAATAGATATTTTGGGTAAAAAGAAGAAATTTTATTTTTCTTGAATAGTGCCGATATCGTGAATAGTGCCAGATATCGTGAATAAAGTGCCGATATCGTGAATAAGAACTCCGACACCAAAAGATAGAAATTCCACAAAAACATCTTCACGCTTCATGAATAGTACTCATGAATAAGAACTCGTGAATAAGAACTCATGAATAGTAACTCGTGAATAGTAACTCATGAATAGTAACCCATGAATAGTAACCCCGACATGAAAAAGTTTCAAATTTGATAAAAACTTCAGATCAATATTTCAAAGATAATGATATTGAAGAAATAATATCATTACTGAAAAAAATATATTCCTTACCTCGAAAGATCGATTTTTAAAATTGAAACACCTGATATATAGCTATGACTTGGACTTGCACCAGATATAGCAATACTCAAAGTATACTCAAAA
Source organism: Panax quinquefolius (assembly GCA_020205615.1). Taxonomy (NCBI): domain Eukaryota; kingdom Viridiplantae; phylum Streptophyta; class Magnoliopsida; order Apiales; family Araliaceae; genus Panax; species Panax quinquefolius. The sequence continues at coordinate 87,400,833 of CM035159.1, read as the reverse complement.
TACTCACAAGAATACGCCGATAATATAGAGAGAAAAACTTCAGCTTAGTGTGATTTTCAATTCTAACCTAAGCACCTATTTATAGAAATTGCTTAGAACACCAAAGCGAAAATTTAATATAATATATTATAATTTTTCCACAACTTCATACGCACACACTAACAATCTGAATTCAGCCTCCTAACCACATGTTAAATGAGTTTCAAAAATGAAAAAATGTTTTTGTAATTAAAAATATTTTAAACTTCCAAAAATCAATTATTTCTGAACTTCGAACTTCAATAATTCATAATAAATAGCCCTTTCATCAGAAAATTCGAATCTCGCGAGTTTTTATAGGAAATTCAATTCTCTACAACTTTGCAGAAGAAAGTTTTTCCAAATTCCAATCAGAAATTGACCGAAATCCACAAACGGGCAATTTTACAAGCTATAATCAAATTTCAGTCAATAAATGGGGTCCACCGACATGTTTAACATGTTTTAAACATTTATTGCAACAAAAAATACTCTTCCTCCTCAGATACTCATATATCCCACATTCGTTGTAAAAATATCACCGTTAATATATTATTAAAATAATATATTTAAATGAATTATTTTATTAGAAAAGATAAAATATTAATTTTCAACAATTGTCATTTTAAAAATTTTCTCCATCTATATCCACATAAAATCAATATTTTCCTCATCATATAAATCAATAATTAATTATTCACAAATAATATTACGAATCACAATATTGACAACTGTGCGCCTCTAGGAAGAGGGGCTTTCCAATAAGATTTTCTTCTTCTTCGCGCCGCAATTAGGTGACCAAACCTCTCCTTAGACGTAACTTTCTAGACATTGCCAATAATGTTATCTAATAATATTATTCAGATAATATGAATTATTGCTTCGATAATGAAAGATAATTGTGTAATGACAATTATTGAAACAACAAAATAATATAAAATATCAACGCAAAGAATTATTAACTCAATAAAATATCTGAACAAGAATTATCGTAACCATTATCGAGTAGTGCCTTCACGTAAGAATCAATAATTGGTGCAATACCAAGTGCTACTGCTCAACAACGCCGTATTAGTGTGTTTTAACCACCGTATTCCAACAAGATAATTGTGAATAACTACGCCTGTTATTTAAAAACAACTTATATTTGTCGCTTTCTTCATCCAATCACTTTCCGTTATGGGGGCCACACATGGTCACATACCGTCATTTAATATATTTCCCGACAAAGATTTAATATTCCACGACCAAACGAATATTCCCAAGCGATAATGAATATTTTATAACCACTTGCTTAATTTGAAATATTTGCATATTTAACCCTTAACTATCCACATTAATCAAATCAACCCTTACTATTTCAAAATAATAAATAAAGGAAATTCCTTTTATTTAAAAAAATTTGAGGTCTTACAACCTCCTCCTTATGAAATTTCGTCCTCGAAATTGACGTCACGACTGGTGTGTTTTGAAAAGGTGAGGATACCTCGCTTTCATTTCCGCTTTCCAACTCCCGTGTCATTTCCTCTATAGCATGATTCCTCCACAAAACTTTAACTTGTGGTATAACCTTTTCGCGTAGGGATGCTCCTTCCTATCCAAAATCTTTACAGTACCTCCTCATACGTTAAGTCTTCTACTATCTCGTCCTGGTTCTAACTCAATAACGTGGTTCGGTCTTTCACATATTTACTGAAGTACGATATGTGAAACACATTATTATGAACACGAGACATACTTTTGAGGTAACGCAAGTCTATAGGCTACATTTCCTACTTCGGTCAAGAATTTGAAATGGACCAATAAATCGTGGATTAAGCTTTCCTCTCTTCCCAAATCTTGTAACTCCCTTCCATGGAGCAACTCGCAATAATATACATGATCCCTACATTAAATTCCACGTCCTTTCGATGAAGATCCGCATAACTCTTTTGTCGATCTTGTGCCGCTTTTGTATCGCTGTCGAATCATTTGGATCTTTTCTAGTCATATCGCGTTTTAACTCTCGGTCCCCAATAATGTTGCTTCACCCACCTCATCCCAACATATTGAGAACGACATTTTCGTCCCATATAATGCTTCGAATGGAACCATGCCTATATTTGTTTAATAACTATTATTGTATGAGGATTCCACCAATGGCAAGTACTTATCCCAACTTCCTTTGAAATCTAGGACACGAGTTTTAATATATCTTCAAGAGTTTGAGTAGTCCTTTCTCGATTGCCCATCCGCTTTGAGGATGGTATGCCAAATCAATCGTAAATTGCGTTTTATAGCTTTCTAACCCAAAATCATGAAGTGAATCTTGGGTCACGATCTAAAACTATGGATACAGGGCATGCCATGCAACCTCACAATCTCATTCACGTATATACTAGCAAGACGTTCAAGGAATAAGTCTCCGTGATCGGCAAGAAATGAGCGGACTTGGTTAATCTATCAACAATAACCCAAATAGCATTGATGCCTTGAGAAACCGCAGGAAGACCCGTGTAACGAAATCCATAGTAATGTGTTCCCACTTCCATTCCTAATCTCAAGTGGTTGCAACGGACCCTTAGGTACTAGATGCTCCGCCTTTACACGTTAAGTGTTAAACACATCGAGATAAACTTTGCAATCTCTCTCTTCATATTGTTCCACCAAAATGTATGTCGAAGATCACGATACATTTTAGTACTTCCGGATGGATTGCAAATGGCGATTGTGTGCCTCCATCATAATCTTGTACTTCAAATCGTAGTCGTTAGGAACACAAAAGTCTAGAGTGGACTCAAGTATTCCTTCTTCATCAATTCTCGCTTAGGAATAGCTCCTTCTTGTACTTTCTTCTTCATACGCATCACCTCAAGCCGGTGGGTGGCTGCAATCTTTAACTTTTTCTATTAAAGTTGGCTCTATCGTATACTTGACATCATCGCACTCGTTCCCGCATATGATCTTCTACTCATCGCGTCAGCTACCACGTTCGCTTTTCCAGGATGGCATGGTTAGAATATGTGCCGAAATGAGTCGCCTCTTGAGCTCTTGGAAAATCTTCTCGCATTCCTCGCTCCATACGAATTTTGTATCTTTTCGAGTCATTAAGTTAACGGAATAGCGATTCAAAATATCCTTCAACGAATCTCCGATAATAACCAACTAAGCCTAGAAAGCTACGTATTTCGATAACTGACTTAGGTTGCTCTCAACTATGACTCATATCCCAATCTTGGATAGCACGTCACAATGACACCTATCAGTTTACTATCGCATGAATATGACGTCCCCTACAGAGAGTCTGGCTTAGGTGAATTCCACAAAGGAAGTCACAAAATAAAGGCTCAGGTACCAAATTCTATAGTTGAATTTTTAACTCCTGAAGTTCAATAGGAGCCATTCGATATGAGATTTTAGAAATGAGTTTTGTACCGGGTTCAAAGTCGATACAAAATTTAATATCAGGCTTTGGGAGTAAGCCAAGAAATTCTTCAGGAAATACGTCAGGAAAAATCAATAACAACAGGAATATTATTCAAATCTGACGTGTCTTTATTCAAATCCATAACATGGACTAAGAAAATTTGACATCCGTAATAAACGAATGACTTCATGGCTTGATATGAAAATGTTTGACTACAATGGTTTGATTACTTGAATTCGAATAACAGGTTGCTTAGGAATATGAAAACTAACAACCTTACGAAAATAATCAATTTCGGCATGATGAGTAGTTAACCTTAAAATCACATCAAAAACAAATATCTCTATAGAAATAAGGTTAACAGGTAATGTGATAGTGCCAACCTGAATCAAGCAAGATTTATAAACGATGGATGTGATGAAAGTTTCTCCTAACGGAGTTTCCACAGATAGGTCAAAGTCTAATTTCTCCTCCGAGTCAAGTTTAAACGTTGAGCGCAAGTAAGAGAGATAAAAGAATGGGTAGAACCGATATCTAGTAAGGTATATACTTCAAGAATTTATAATTAACTAACCCGTACTAACCGTTCGGGTTCCTTGCATTTTGACCGGTCACGACAAACGCTTTTCCAAGAACCGTTGACTTTGACTTTTCTGGGACATCCTTTTGAGTCACCATTCCCGCTGGACTGGGTTTCGATATCGTACAATCTCGAGCGATATGTCCTTCCTTTCCACAATTATAGCATACCTTAAACTGTTGTGGGACAGTTTGATGTGATATGTCCCTCTTTTCCGCATTTGTAGCATATGACCGGTGGTCGTTCTCCTCCCTTAAAACTAGTTGCTATTGTTGACGCCTTCACATGGTCGTTGTTGAATCTCCTCTTTTAAAATCTCCTCCCACTCGCTTCTTCTATTTTCATGGCCACGATTACCACCGAGTGGTTACCGCCTTTATCTGTATTCTTCTTTCTCCGGCCGGTTATCGTTATTACGATGACCGCTATCTTGATATGATCCTGGTTATGGTCCCTCGGTTGAACGTATTTCGTTATCTCGCTTTAACAACCGGTACCTGCCGACAACAACATCTGAATAGAGAGAAAATTTATGAGAAATGAGATACTAACGTATGTCGGGTTTCAAACCTCTCGTAAACATCCGCGTCATAATGCTCCTCATTCTCCACCAAATGAGGTGCAAACTCGATAACTCCGCGAACTTCACCTCGTCTTTGGGACACCGCCATGTTATTCTCGCTTCTAGTCTAATAAACTCCACTTCCTTCATATGACGAATACTTTCGTGGAAGTACTTGTCATTGAACTGCTTCAAAAACGTCTCCCACGACATACGCCGAGTGCAATTTGATGGGTACGCTTCACGATTCCCACCGATGTCTCACTCGCCATCACGGAACATAAAGGCGGCGAATGGAACTTTCTGTTCTCCAGTGCATCCCAAGACATCGAATATCTTGGTAATTTGTTTGACTCACGTCTCCGCCTTAATCGGATCCGGCTTTCCCAGTGCATTCGTGGTCCCAACTCTTTGAACTGCTTCATCAGTGACCACCCGTGAATTGCTATCATTTCTCCTCAGTATTTTGAACACGAGTCTCCCTCGTCCGATTTTGCATGAACTACAAAAAGCTTCTAAACATCCCCGCGTTCATCATCTCGCTCGAGCAGGTGTTGTTCATAGGAGGTACATTGCCACTGTTGCACGTTCTCCTCGTTGGTAATCAGCATCTCCACGGTCTCATTTACTCCATTGTTAATATTCTCGATTCGGCATTCTCAAATCATCGCCATAAAATAAGGGTTAATTAAGGAAATCAATATATCACATAATATCCCTATATACTAACCAACTAACAAATAAGCTTAGGTAGGACACACTAGCGAAGGATTTACTCTGCCTCTCCCTCCTAGTTCAATTCCCCGATCTCCGCCAGAGATCATATCCCTAAGCTCGATATTAACCGTGGCGCCCCCAAAATAGGTATACACAACACCCATTCTGAGTCGCCAAATACATGGTACAAGAAGCAAACTACAACTTCAATAATACAAATGTCGTGTGAAATACGACAATATATATACTGTGAGTTTAAATATAATATTGTCTTCTAGACAATATCCACACGCAAATATAAATCTCCATCATAATTATTGATTCATTATTTTACAAAATGGTGAGGACTACTAAACAACTCTCTCTAGAACCTTCATTCCATACCCCACTAAGTACTCGCTACATTCTCGCCTCCCGAGAAGAAAAAATGGAACAACAAGGAAAAGGGTGAGCTCAACTAGCCCAATAAAGAATATTATGACTAAGATAATATACAACAAATTATCGTTAGTCTTCAACAGGAAAAATCGATAGAATACAATAGACAACACGTTTCGGATCAATATTCGCAGCTGAAATAATAATTCATAGAAGAGTTACGTAGAGAATGAAATCTACTATAATCTATGAATTTAACAGGTCCATCATCAATATTTTATCCCAGTAACATCAATCAATATACATCCGAATCAAATATTCATCTTTGCACTACTACAGCCAAAGATATTCATCATTGGTCATGTTCATTTAAATAAATTGCTCATCTTTTACTACAGTGCCAAAGATATTAATCAATCTATTCATGTTCATCTCAACACTGCTCATCTTTGCACTACTGAGGCCAAAGATATTCTTCAGAAATCATTCATCTTTTGCACTACAAAGCCAAAGATATTCAATAATATCATCATTTAAGACGAGGATGATGAAAAATATTTTTAAAGAAACGAATCCAAAGAAACAAAATGACAAGGATTAAGGATTAAGGATTCGTGACTTGGTTTTATCCACGCCCAAAAATACCTCAAAAATAATCATAGTGGTGTAAAATTCAAGAATGATCAAAACATGGATACAATCGAGTTAGTATCCGAATAGATATTTTGGACAAAAAGAAGAAATTTTATTTTTCTATTGAATAGTGCCAGATATCGTGAATAGTGTAATGTATCGTGAATAGTAACTCGACACCAAAAGATAGAAATTCCACAAAAACATCTTCACGCTTCATGAATAATACTACGTTTGAATAGTAACTCGTGAATAGTAACTCATGAATAGTAACCCATGAATAGTAACCCCATACATGAAAAAGTTCCAAATTTGATAAAAACTTCAGATCAACATTTCAAAGATAATGATATTGAAGAAATAATATCATTACGAAAAAAATATATTCCTTACCTCGAAAGATCAAGATTTCTAAATAAAACACCTGGATATAAAGGCTATGACTTGGACTTGCACCGTATAGAATTACTCAAAGTATACTCAAAATACTCACAAGAATACGCCGATAATATAGAGAGAAAAACTTGAGTTCGGTGTGATTTTCAATTCTAACCTAAGCACCCTATTTATAGAAATTGCTTAGAACACCAAAGCGTAAAATTTAATATAATATATTATAATTTTTCCACAACTTCATACGCACACTAACAATCTGAATTCAGCCTCCTAAACACATGTTAAATGAGTTTCAAAAATGAAAAAACGTTTTTGTAATTAAAAATATTTTAAACTTCCAAAAATCAATTATTTCTGAACTTCAGAACTTCAATAATTCATAATAAATAGCCCTTTCATCAGAAAATTCGAATCTCGCGAGTTTTTATAGGAAATTCAATTCTCTACAACTTTGCAGAAGAAAGTTTTTTCCAAATTCCAATCAGAAATTGACCGAAATCCACAAACGGGCAATTTCACAAAGCTATAATCAAATTTCACCAATAAATGGGGTCCACCGACATGTTTAACATGTTTTAAACATTTATTGCAACAAAAATACTCTTCCTCCTCGTATACTCATATATCCCACATTCGTTGTAAAAATATCACCGTTAATATATTATTAAAATAATATATTTAAATGAATTATTTTATCGTAAAAAGATAAAATATTAATTTTCAACAATTGTCATTTTAAAAATTTCGCATCTATATCCACATAAAATCAATATTTTCCTCATCATATAACTCAATAATTAATTATTCACAAATAATATTATGAAATCACAATATTGACAACCAGCAGCCTCCTGAGAAAGAGGGGGCTTTCGAATAAGATTTTCTTCATCTTGGCGCATGATTAGGTGACCAAACCTCTCCTTAATGTAACTTTCTAGACATTGCCAATAATGTTATCTAATAATATTATTCAGATAATATGAATTATTGCTTCGATAATGAAAGATCTTGTAATGACAATTATTGAAACAACAAAGAATATAAAATATCAACGCAGCAATTATTAACTCAATAAAATATTGAATAAAGAATTATCGTAACCATTATTGAGTAGTGCCTTCTTATATAAGAATCAATAATTGGTGCAATACCAAGTGCTACTTGTTCAACAACGCAGATTAGTGTGTTTTAACCACCGTATTCCAACAAAGATAATCTTGAATAACTACTACTGCTATTTAAAAACAACTTATATTTGTCGTTTTCTTCATCCAATCACTTTCCGTTATGGGGCCACACACATGGTCATACCGTCGCATTTAATATTTCCCGACAATTTAATATTCCACGACCAAACGAATATTCCCCGACGATAATGAATATTTTATAACCACTTGCTTAATTTGAAATATTTGCATATTTAACCCTTAACTATCCACATTAATCAAATCAACCCTTACTATTTCAAAATAATAAATAAAGGAAATTCCTTTTTTTTAAAAAAAAATTTCGGGGTCTTACAACAATTCCATCAATTATTTATTTTCCTCAATAAATTATTTAGAATATTTATTTAATTTAATAAATATTTAAATTAAATAACAAGATTTCTCGATCGTTACATCCTTCCCTCCTTAAAAGGATTCTGTCCCCAGAATCACAACTCGATAAATTCATTCATCACATTCTTCCCTCCTTAACAGAATTTTGTCCCCAGAATCATTATACAAGATTAAGCAAATAACTGAGGACAATTCTTCATCATAACGCTTTCAAGTTCCCACGTAGCTTCTTTAGCATTGTGATTTCTCCAAATTACCTTTACAGAAGGTATCACTTTATTCCTTAGTACTTGCTCTTTCTTATCAATAATTTGAACAGGGACTTCTTCATAAGTTAAGTCTTTCTCAAACTATAACGGCTCATATTCTATTACATGTTTATAATTAGTCTTATAAGGCCTTAATACAGACACATGGAAAATGTTATGAATGTGTCCTAATTCCGGAGGTAAAACTACCTCATACACCACTTCACCAACTCATCGAAGCACTTCAAAAGGTCCTATAAACCTAGGGCTTAATTTCCCCTTCTTGCCAAACCGAATTTTCCCCTTCCAGGGAGACACTTTCAAGAAAATAAAACTACTAACATCGAATTCTTGTTTTTGTCGACGCTGCTCGGCATATTTCTTATGTCTATCCTGTGCAGCTATAAATCTTGCTCGAATAACCTTAATGATCTCGAAAGTTTGTTGCACCAATTCTGGACCCAATAGTTGACGTTCACCTACCTCATCCCAGCATAACAGAGTTCTGCATTTCCTTCCGTATAACGCTTCGTATGGCGGCATGCCAATACTCGCGTGATAACTCTTATTATAAGCAAATTCAACCAACGGTAAATGATCGTCCCAATTTCCCTTGAAATCTATGATACATGCTCTGAGCATATCTAGTAGTGTTTGGATGGTTCTCTCACTACGTCCGTCGGTTTGAGGATGGTACGTTGTGCTCATTCTCAGCTGTGTTCCCAAACATTCTTGTAATCGTTTCCAGAAAATAGATGTAAAACGTCGATCTCTGTCTAATACAATGGACACAGGTACACCGTGTCTTGAAACAATTTCCTTCACGTATAGTTTTTCCAACTGATCTAGGTTAAATCTAATCTTGATTGGAAAAAAGTGTGTCGACTTCGTCAATCGATCGACAATCACCCAGATGGCATCGTAACCTTGTTGGGTCGTTGGAAGACCTACCACAAAATCCATTGTTATATTCTCCCATTTCCATTCTGGTATCTCCAACGGTTGCAATAATTCGCTTGGCCTTCGGTGTTCAGCTTTAACCTTCTGACACATTAAACATTTTTCCACACACTCAGCCACATCCCTTTTCGTATTCGGCCACCAAAAATTATGTCTAAGATTCTGGTACTGTTAGAGTTTGTGCCCTAGAGGCAAATTATTTGATATAATTGCTTAACATTCTGATATTATATTTGATTGAATATATGAATTATTTTATTATGATTTTATTTACTATGTTATATAAATGTTAACATAATAAAAATTTCTTTTGAAAGTGATACAAATTATATAGTTCCAAGTATGTGACTTAAACATGAGATTATATAATTATAATTAGTATCATTATTCTTAAAAGTCCTGATCGAGTATCATTGTTGATGGGACAACAATGATGCATTGAGACTAGTATGTGAATTGACTGATGACCAAATCTCATTGGTTATAAATATATGAGATATTAAGTCAATGCATAGGTACATGTTAGAGAACGATGTACTGGACAGACCCACCATGAGAATTCTATGTGGAGCATTATGCGAAGTGTCATTAGCGATTCTCATAGTGACAATGATGTAATGATCCTCCAACCTGAAATCACTATATTACTACACGAGAATTTATGTGTTTTGATATCATCAAAGGTCACCTTTAATAGGGTGGACTATAAAGGTGATTATTGGGTACATCATGAATCGTGTGAGGAATATGAGTGATCTAGATGGAATTTAACCCTCCTATGTATTAGGGGTGATATCCATAGGCCTCTTGATTGAGTTGGACTATGAAATGCATGGCCATGCTCAAATAGTGATTTGTTTCATATAGTCTACTCATTGATCAAGAGAACTCAAATTAAATTATGAAGAGTATGACACATTTCATGACTCGAGTTTAATCTAGGATATTAAGGTTAAAAGGATTAAATTACATTAAAACATTGGTCACAAAAAGGTTGCATCGAATCCTCGATCTTATTATTACATGGGTAGCAGTGATGCATTACTAGATGCCGCTCACTGTTTAAAATTTTATAATATGATTTTAAAATTATTACCAACGTAATAATAACCTATAGGGTCACACATATAGAACGTTATTAAAAGGGAATTAATTTAAATTGTAAGGATTAAAATATATCAATATGATTGATAGTATTTAAATAACGAATTTAAATTAAAAGGATGATATATATATATATATATATATCAGCGTTTTAGGGAAGTTAATTATAACCAAAACCCTAGCCTCTTTTAGAGAGAGACTAGAGAAAAATTTCAAAAATCATAAGCCTTGGTGGCTAGTACTGCAATTCTCTTCACTGTAGATCGTGCGATGATTCACGGGGCGTTCGTGTGGATACCTTAGAGGCACGGTTCTGATTGGATTGCGTAAGGGATTTGAAGCCGTTTCAGAACTCTTTCATAATCGGTATAATATCTAAACCACTGAATTAATTTCTGTTTCGCATAGATCCTATTTTTGGGTTTCGGAATTGCTTTGATTATTTTCTATTTCCGCTGCATTTTTTTGCCAAAAGCCCTACAGGTACATCTTTGTACTCCCAGGGTGAATTGAATATCTTGAGTTGTAAGCTTCATTCAAAATTTCCTCTTTAATCTCTGGTACTGGAGGAACCCAAATTCTCCATTCGAATCGAAGTAACCCTTCCAAATCAATTTTGAATTCATTTTCCTCACCTTCAGATACTTTTCTTCTTATCTTTTCACACTCTTCATCTTGAAGTTGTGTATTCTTTTCCTTATCTACCAACATTGAATTGTTTCCCATCTGGAACAATTTTTCGTCAGATATTTAATTTCCAACTCCATTTTAGCCATTTCTGACAACAGCTTCTCCTGAGTAGTCAACATCATTAAGTTCACCCGTCCCTTCCTACTTAAAGCAATAGTAACAACATTCGTCTTTCCAGGATGGTAGAAAATCTCGCAGTCATAGTCTTTTATCAACTCCAACCATCTTCTCTACCTCATATTTAAGTCTTTTTGTGTAAAGATATACTTCAGACTTTTATGGTCGTTATATATCTCACACCTCTCTCCATAAAGATAATGTCTCCAAATCTTCACGGCAAACACCATCGCGGCCAACTCTAAGTCATGAGTCGGATACCCTTTCTCGTAATCTTTCAACTGACGTGATGCATACGCAATAACTCTGTCGTTCTGCATAAGCACACAACCTAGTCCTTTATGCGATGCGTCACTATACACCTCAAAATTTCTTGTATCATCAGGCAATGACAACATAGGTGTTGAACTCAACTTCTTCTTCAATTCTCGAAAACTTTCCTCGCACTTCTCTGTCCAAACAAACTTAACCGCTTTCCTGGTTAAATTCATCAATGGAGTTGCGATCTTGGAAAAGTCTTGAATAAAACTCCTATAGTAACCTGCCAATCCTAAGAAACTCCTTACTTCTGATGGTGTATTTGGTTGATCCCAATTTATTACAGCTTCAACCTTTGATGGATCTATCAAAATTCCGTACTTATCAATAACGTGTCCGAGAAACTGTACATGTTCCAACCAAAATTCACATTTTGAAATTTTGCGTACAACTTTTCTTTTCTCAATGTCTCCAACGTCAATCTCAAGTGTTCAACATGTTCCTCTTTGGTCTTGGAATATACCAATATATCATCAATAAACACCACCACAAATTTGTCTAAGAATGGTTTAAACACCCTGTTCATTAAATCCATGAACGCTGCAGGTGCATTAGTTAAACCAAAAGACATAACCAGAAACTAGTAATGACCGTACCAAGTTCTGAACGTTGTTTTTGGTACATCCTACGGCCTCACCTTCAACTGATGATCACCACTTCTCAAGTCTATCTTTGAGAAATACCTCACTCCCTTCAATTGATCGAACAGGTCATCGATTCTTGGTAACAGATACTTATTTTTGAACGTGACCTTATTCAATTCTCGATAGTCAATGCAGAGCCGCATCGATCTATCTTTTTTCTTAACAAACAACATCGGTGCTCCCCATGGTGATACACTCGGCTGGATATACTTCTTGTCAAGCAATTCCTGCTGAACCATCAACTCTTTCATCTCTATCGGGGCCATTCTGTACGATGCCATTGATATCGGGGTCATTCCTGGTAGCAAGTCAATCACGAACTCGATTTGTCGATCCGGTGGAAGACCCGGCAAATCGTCTGGAAATACATCTGCAAAATTTCTTATAATCGCTATCTCTTCTAACTTCGCACTCTTCTTGTGTGTATCGACTATGTAGGCTAATTATCCTACACATCCTTATCTCAACAACCTCTTGGCTTGCATCACCGTCAAACAACTTGTTTGTCGAGGTGACTTGTTGCCATAGAACACAACCTTTGATGGAGTCATAAGGTTAACATATTTCCTTTGGTAATCAATTACTGCACCATAATTGAATAACCAATCCACTCCCTGTATAACATCAAAATCACCAAGTCTAATTGGTATCAAATCTACCATCATCTTGTGACCCTTAATAACCACTCTAAAATTCCTATATATGTATCTAACAGGAATCATTTCCCTATTCGCAATCTCTATACTCAGAGGATAATCTAATTCTTCCTGAGGCAAATCTAAGTTCTTAGAAAATTCATCGGATATAAATGAACAAGTAGCACCCAAATCAAATAGTACATAAGCGTTAATACCATTAATCGAAATGATACCTAACACCACATCCTTAGACTGTACAACATCCCACACGGTTATATTGAAAGTCCTCGCAGTAGGTCGGTTTGACTGTGTTGGTCCAATGATAGTTAATGCACCACCACCGTTGTTGTTTCCTTTTCCCCCACTTGCACTTCCCGCTAGCTTCTTAGGGCAGTCACGAGCCATGTGATCCTTCGAACCACAAGTAAAACATGTTCCTTTCTTTGGACTAAAATAGTTCGGTGCAATGTGTCCTTCCTGACCACAGTTGAAACACACTCGCTTTCCCTTCAAACATACCCCAATATGGTTTTTCTCGTACGTCGCACAAGCTTTTAACTTTTTCTTTTGTTGATTTCCTTGCTGTCCTCCCGCAATCGAATTCTCGCTCCACTTCCTCTTCTGATTGTTACCTCCAACATTACCTCCACCAGCCTTATTTTCATTCTCATTCTTCCTCTTCTTCTGTTCTTGATTGTACTTGGTCAAGGCACCGTTTCCACCTTCTGCGATAATTGCCTTTTCCAGTACAACCATAAATGTATTTAACTGGAACATTGAAACCTTGCTATAAAGCCAGGGTTTCAATCCTTGTTCGAACCTTCTAGCTTTATGCTCGTCGGTATTGACTTGATATGTGGCAAACCTTGCCAACTCGTTAAACTTCGTAGCATATTCTGGCACCGTCATAGTTCCTTGTTTCAGTTCTAGAAATTGCACATCCAACTGATTCTGAGAACTCGCTGGAAAGTATATTTCGAAAAAAATCTCCTTAAATCTATCCCACGCTATCACTCCTTGTCCCCCAAGAACCTTATTTTCCTGCCACCAGTAGCTAGCTTCAGACTTCAGCATGAACGTTGCGAATGCAGTCTTCTGATCCTCGTTAACTCTGTAAACGTCAAATAGCTTCTCCATTTCCATGATCTAGGTTTGGGCTTCAACTGGATTCATAGACCCTTGAAACTCTGGCGGTCCAACCACTTTGAATTCCTTGAAGGTCGTGACTTGAGCTTGCGGTTGATTAGCAAGTGCTCCCGTTAATAAAGTTACCAACTGCTGAACCGGGTTAGCGTTGGCCTCATTATTATTGTTAGTAGACCCCTCAGGAGGTGGTTGTTGACGTGGTTATCTTCTTCTAGGAGGCATTTTCTGTTAAGACATATGCTTATTAGTTCATTACTCAACTTCTTGAGTACTTAAAGTTTAACTTAAACATTCTAAGATTAAAGCTATAACACATAACATTTAAAATAAACTTTTATATTTTATTCATTTGTAACATTTTTAAAAAACAATAAAGATAGCATAACCGCTATTAACATCCACTTTTCTGAACAAAACAAGTTGCAGGATAACATCCTCATACTACCCCTTTATTTATCTCAAAATAAGGGATTTACAGCTTATTTACTCACACATTATTATTATTATTATTTTCTTTATCTAGACATATTAAGACATCGTAAGGCTTCTCGACGCTCTTCCTCCATGATACGATACATCGTTCTACGATCCATCACGAACCATGGTGAATTCTCAAACTGAGGTGGGTAATAAAAGACTCGATCCTGGGCCCTATCAATCACATAATTAAAAGTGTAATCCATCTCATTCATCTTGGCATTCTTCACTTGGACGTTAGCCTCAGCACGGTCTGCACGTTAAGTCGCCTTCATCCAAACATCCTATGGTCTTGCACGCTTAGCTGATTCCTTTTTGAAGTCATCTTTTAATTTCTCCATGTTAGTCTCCATCTTCTAATTTACTGCCAACAGATCTTCGTGTTGACCCTTTGTATGAACCAGGTCCCACTCCGTGTTTCCAAGTCGTGAGTCGAATTCCTGAATCTCTGTATCCTTCTGCTCTATCGTAGCGTGATGCATCTCAACCAACTCCTTCAGCTCCTCAACCTTGTCCTGTATGTGACGCCCCCAAAAAAAAGTATACATCACCCATCTCGAGTCACCAGATACATGGTACAATATACAAATACAACTTAATTATACAAACATCGTGTAAAAATACGACAAAACATAAATTGAGAGTTTTAATAAGAATATTGTCATCTAGACAATATCCACACTCAAAAGAGTCCTCATTACATTTATTGTCACATTATTTAACAGAATAGTGAGGACTACTAATACTATCATCTGGACCGTCACTCCGTTCCCTGACTAGTCCCGACTACGTTCTCATTTCCTGAAGAGAACAATGAAAGAAAGGGGTGAGCTCAACTAGCCCAGTAAGAAATATTATGACTAAGATAATGTAGAATAAATTATCATTAGTCTTCAACAATGTTAAACTGATAAAATATAACAAACATCAAGTTTAACTGCAGTAGAACAAGCAATTCATTAAAAGAGTCATGTAGAGAATAAAATCTACCATCTTTTATGATTTAAAAAGGTTTTTCATCACTTTTATCGCTGAGACTTAGCTTAATAAATAATCCACATTATCAATTCATCCCTGCACTAAAGGCCAAGGATATTATTTAGTATCACGACCATGAATTATGCATGCACTACGGGCCAAAGATAATTGTGTTTTCATCAACGGTCCTGATCATGCCATAAAATAATTCATCTTTGCTCCATTGGCCGAAGAGAATCCATAGCCATAATCATTCCAAAAACTATCCATCAATGCACTACGGGCCAATGAGGACTTTTTCCACATCATTTGTAACATTACGGTCATGATTATACCTAATAATCCCTGATCATAATCATACCAAGTCCATCTATGCACTACAGGCCACAGATGACTTTCAACAAAATATAAACATGAGGATGATGACAATGATATAAGAATTCTATAAAACAAGTTCAAGAATTAAATTATCCAGAAACTAATAACGCCTAAATTGTCAACATGATACTTCTTTGTAGAGTAAAATTCAAGAATGCTCGGAAGAATATTTCCATGAAAAGATATCTTTGGATGAAGCTCAAATATCAAGGATATTCCACTAATTTCATGGAGTATAGAAGTCAAAACTTTAACCAACCGAGTATAATAAAGAGTGGAATAACAAAAGAAATCACCATGCATGCGGTGCTTTCAGATGAGTAAAGTTTATTCCAATGAATAATAAATAACGGAACCGTGTCAAAGCGAAATTACACCAACAGGATGTTCCAATGTAATAATAAAGAATGGAATAACAATGAAATCACCATGCATGCGGTTGTGCCGCATAGATAGGTTATTCCATAGAATAATAAATAACGGAACCAGTGTCCGCGTAAAATGCACGTATGACGGGATATTCCAATGTAATAATAAAGAATGTAATAACAACATAAATCACCATGCATGCGATGATTTATGTATACATATATTATTCCAATAGAATAATAAATAACGGAACCAGTCCAAATAGAGAACGTCTGAATAAGATATTCCAATGTAATAATAAAGAATGGAATAATGTAAGAATTTCACCAAGTATAGGGTAGCTTGCATGATATGTGTTTTTCCAATGTAATAATAAATAATGGAATAACGTAAGAATTTCACCAAGTATAGGGTAGATCACAGATACAAAAGTTATTCCAACGAATAATAAAGAATGGAATAATGTAAGTTCTCTTCATGAATATGAAAAATATACCCCTTACGAGTACAAAAAAATAATATCCCTTACCTTATAAAGAAGAGTATCTCACCAGAGAGGGCATGGATATACTTGAAGAAACTTGCACTACGCTCAAAGCTTTCTTAAACGCTAAAGAAATACACTTAAGATTATAGAAGAAGAATTCTCTCATACGCTTTCTCTACTCTTCAAAGAATTTGTAAGAAATAATGAAGGAATGAGCTTCATTTATGAAGAATGGACCTAATAAGTAACTAATTCCTGAATGGTCCAGATTGATTTACTTTTAAACGGACGGTCCAGATTGGTTTACTATAAAATATTCTAATAAAACAAAATCTTTTAAATAAAATATAATATATTCTATTTATAGTCTAATAAAAAAAATAACTTTATAAAAATATTATATTTTATATAAAAAGATTTTATTATGCAAAACACTATGCGAGCACTATGCAAACACTATGCATAATAAAATATAATATATTCTAATTATTGTCTAATAAAATAAATAACTTTATAAAAGTATTCTGCTTTTATATAAAAAGATTTTACTATGCAAAACACTATGCAAACACTATGCATAATAAAATATAATATATTCTAATTATTGCCTAATAAAACAAATAACTTTATAAAAGTATTCTCATTTTATATAAAAAGATTTTACTATGCAAAACACTATGCATAATAGAATATACTATATTCTATTTATAGTCTAATAAAACAAATAACTTTATAAAAGTATTCTATTCTATATAAAAAGTTTTTCTGCTTTTATTACATTAATAATACTAATAAAATAAAATTTATATATATAATATATATATATATATATAAAACTTTTGCAACTTCATAAAAAGACACCTCAATATATTTAACAACATTTATAATCATTATTATAATTCACAATATTAATCGACCAGGTCGTTCCAAGGAAAGAGGGGGCTTTCCAATAAGGATTTCTCCCTATTGGCGTGCAATTAAGTGACCAAATCTCTCATTGGCAGAACTTCTAGACATCGTTAATATTACAAATAATAATATTAATAACTCTGTCATCTCAATTATTGATTTAATAATATATCAAATATCGACAATAATTGAATCAAATAACGTGAGATACTATGCAACAATTACTGTAGCAATAATTGAACAAAACTGAGTGACTTCTCACGTAAGCATCAATAATCAATACCGTGTGCTACTATGCAACCACGCATATTACTGTACTTTTACTACCGAGTAGTTCAACAGTTTTAATGGTAAAACTTCCGCCGTTATTTTCTTAAAATATTTTTGTCATTTTCTTAATCTGACAATAATTCTGTTGTGGGGTCCACCAATGATTGTACCGTCGTACAGATATTCCCCGACAAAAAGAATATTCCCCGACCAAACGAATATTATATATCAACTTGCATACTTTGCAAAATTTATAAATACTACCCACAACTATAACATTATCTCAAATCCACACCATAATATTAAAAAAAATATTTCGAGAAAATTAAATCTTTATTCGTAAAATTTGGGGTTTTACACTGTAATTCTATGTTACAGTCATATAGTGCATCATACATCTCAGCTGATATGGAGTTTGGTGGAAACTCCACAGGATCCTCTTCCCCATCATCCTCCTCTATCTCCTCAGAACTATCCTCCTCGGGATCCATTACATGATTATCCTCCTGAATCAATTATTCCTGCACAACGTGAATATCCCGAGGTTCCTCATCTCTAGGTATCTGAGGTATCACTTCCCTAGCTGGACTGGATCTTCCTTCGTTAGACAACCTGACAACAAAATATTTTAAGTTTTTACTCAACATTCTTTGATACTCGCGAGCACATAAGTTATTAACACATAGTATATGACGCCCCCAAAATAGGTATACATCACCCATCTTGAGTCGCCAAATACATGGTACAAAATTTAAATACAACTTAATAATACAACTGTCGTGTGAAATACGATAAAACATAAACTGAGAGTTTTAAAACGAATATTGTCTTTTAGACAGTATTCAAACTCAAATGGAGTCCTCAATACATTTATTATCACACTATTTTATAGAATAGTGAGGACTACTAATGCTATCATCTGGACCATTACTCCATTCCCCGACTAGTCCCGGCTACATTCTCATTTCCTGAAGAGAACAATGAAAGCAAATGGGTGAGCTCAACTAGCCCAGTAAAAAATATTATGACTAAGATAATGCAGAATAATTTATCGTTAGCCTTCAATAGTGTTAAACTGATAAAATATAACAAACATCAAGTTTAACTGCAGCAGAACAAGCAATCCATTAGAAGAGTCAAGTAGAGAATAAAATCTACTATCTTCTGTGATTTAAAAGGTTTTTCATCACTTTTATTGCTGAGACTCAGCTTAATAATCCACATCATCCCTGCACTACGGCCAAGGATATTCATTAGTATCACGATCACAAATTATCCATACACTACGGGCCAAAGATATTCGTGTTTTTATCAATGGTCATGATCATGCCAACAACTTTCCATCAATGCACTACGGGCCAATGAGGACTTTTATCACATCATTTGTAACATTACAGTTATGATTATACCAAATAATCTCTGGTCATAATCATACCAAGTCCATCTATGCACTACAGGCCACAGATGACTTTCAACATAATATAAACATGAGGATGATGACATGATATAAGAATTCAATAAGACAAGTTCAAGAATAAATTTTTAAAGATTTATAATTTAATTTATCCAGAAATCAATAACGTCCAAATTGTCAACATGATACTGCTTTGTGGAGTAAAATTCAAGAATAATATTGTACCAAAAATAATTTGGACCGAAAAAGAATCAATTTTTATCATGAATAGTACCCCAAGTGAATAGTACCCCGTGAATAGTATTTCAGGAATAGTAATCCCGTGAATAGTACTCCGGCATGAAAAAGTTAAAACTTATCAAAAATTCTCAGAATAATATTTCCATGAAAAAAATACTGGATGAAGCGCAAATATCAAGGATATTCTACTAATTTCATGGAATATAGAAGTCAAAACTTTAACCAAATGAGTATAGAATTCAAAATCTGAAACAAAATAATATTACTTACATACTATAGGGTATGGAAGAAAATATTATTTCAAGCGAATATTGAACAAAAATAACATCCCTTACCTTGAAAAGAAGAGTATTCCAACTGGTATAGGAGGGATATTCTTGAAGAAAATTTTCACTGTTTTCTACGCTCAAAGCTTTCTAAAACTCTAAAGAAATACGCTCAATATTATAGAAGAAGAATTCTATTATTCTGGTGTGATTTTCAATTCTAACTAAGCATCTTATTTATAGGAGAATGGAAAGGATACTATTTGGATGCATAGTAAAGGAAAAGTCACGGGTGACGTTTGGCCGAATTTTCTGAAAATTTTTGATTTTACTATGTTGTACTATGCAATAAAATATTCTAATAAAACGAAAACTTTTAAATAAAATATATTATATATTTATATATTATATATAACATATGTTTGAAATTACTCACAGGATATACTCCCGTGACTTCCTCCTGACTCCTCACCTTCAATCTTCATCATATATATATGTTACCATTCATGTAATATCTATATCTATATATATATATATATATATATATATATATATATATAGAACCCGAGTACCTTTATATATATAATAATAATGATATAATCCCCCCGTGACCTTAATTAAATCTTCTCCTCCCACTTTTCTTTCAACACAGGTGGGCTCTACATGTGGTCCCCACATGTGGCCCCACCTTTATTATATTAAATAATTTTCTACCGATTATTTTGAAAAAGGGTAAATGAGGGTCCATAAAATAAGTAAAATTTACATCAAATACTTCATAAAAATCCCCTCAATATTTTTAACAACATTTATCATCATTATTATAATTCACAATATTTAACAACCAGGTCGTTCCCAGGAAAGAGGGGCTTTCCAATAAGGATTTCTCTCTATTGGCGCGCAATTAGGTGACCAAACCTCTCCTTGACAAAACTTCTAGACATCATCAATATTACAAATAATAATATTAATAATATCAATTATTGATTTAATAATATATAAAATATCGACAATAATTGAATCAAATAACGTGAGATACTATACAAAGAATTATCGTAGCAATAATTGAACAAAACCGAGTGACTTCTCACATAAGCATCAATAATCAATACCGCAGTGCTACTATGAAACCACGCCAGACATCGCATTTTTTAACAATTTAGTGTTTCAACAATTAACGGTAAAACTTTCGTCGTTATTTTTATAAAAAAGATGTTTTTGTCGTTTTCTCAATTCGACAATAATTCAGTTGTGGGGTCCACCAATGATTGTGTCGTCGTACGAATATTCCCTGTTAAAACAAATATTCCCCGACCAATCGAATATTATATATTAACTTACGTACTTTGCAAAATTTATAAATATTACCCACAACTATAACATTATATCAAATTCACCCCATAATATTCAAAAATGATATTTATAGAAAATTCATCTTTATTCGTAAAAGTTGGGATCTTACATAGCACATAATATCTTTTATTGTTTAGTTTCAAAAGATTCCTTAATCCATACCTTAAAACTCGATAAGAGTTAGACTCCACTATGTTTTCTGTCTCCTTAAAGGTTACTTCCTAAGGTTTCCTCACCTAAGGTTCATAACCTAAGGCTTTGATACCAACCTATGATACCCCCAAATCCAGGTACTCAATTCCCAGAGGATTTGGAGTTCATTATCAAAAACTATTACATCTAACTACCCATCATAAGGATAAAGACATAATTTAAATAACTTAAACAATCATCTTTCCCATTAAAGGGTTACATCATTATAAAATAATCCCAGGTAATCTAACCTTAAATTATTACACAAGTCTGTGGAATACATCACAAAATAAAATAAGTCTTATAACATAATTTACTTAATTAAATTCTCAAAAATCTTAAACATTTGGACATCTTGCTCTTTCCTTTGCTAGTAGATGGCTCATCGACTTTCTCAACTTTAGCTGCAGGGTTAAATGCAAGAGTGAGCAAACAATTATTCACTGATATAAAGAGTAGTAACAATAACAACATGAGAATGAATAATGAATGCTGAACAGTAATGAACTTGTTCTATGAATCAAGAATAGAAAAAAAGTTCGAATTTAATATCTGAGGGTTTTAAGACCACGAACTATGTCCCCGGTATTTAGGTATTATTACCCCAACCTTAACAGTCATTTAGACTATACAGACCCTTCTTTACGTACTTACGGGGATCAGCCCTTTGTACCATGTATTGTGCACAAACATCTAAACGTTACAAGTATAAAATCCCCTATGTTAGGGTTGTTTGCCTCAGTTTGGATTTAGAATTTCTGCAATAAAGAAAGTTTAGTTTCAAACTAACTTACCAGTGGTTCTAGAATTTTAGAACACTATTCCATTATAGACTAATTCAATCAATAGGAGTGTGCTTACTACTTGCAGGTTTAATACAACAATATAGAATTGACAAAGGTTATCAAAGTCAAAGACCAAATAACAACAATGTATAATTGAATAGACATAGTATATGTGCAAAGTACCACATTCAAAAGAGCTAGAACAATCTCATTTGAATCAATAAATTAGAACGATATATACTTTGAATAATAATAAAAAGACTTAGGAAAGTAAAACTCGCTCGATGTAATGAACTAGATTACAAGAGCTTGTATAATCATACATGAGATAGAATCAATAGGCTTGCTCAACTGTAATACAGGATTTGCATAATGATAATTTAGAACTAGAAAGCTTGCTTGATAATAACAAAATAACGAAATTATGGAACTTGTATTCATTATAAAGAAAATGAAGTTAGGAAACTTGTCTCGTGTGTAAGCTACACAAGTATAATAAATGTTCGCCAAATATCCTACACATATCATTAGGATCACAATACCAATTAGTTATATTAACATCAATTCCATTAGTTTAGTTTTCATTTTAATCAAGTCTATAATCCTTAACTTAGAACTTGATTATCCTACTCATTCACGTAACACGAAACTAAATTCTCAGTTATATCATATTATACGACATGGTGATTGCAAACCAATTCCAATTCAAATGACATCACATTACGAACTTTCACAATTTACTAATTCATAATCTAAAATTTTCAGCGTTATGATTACAATACATTACTACATCTTGTAACATGTTTTAGGTCCTTTACAAATCATTAAAATATGTTAATTAACAATTTCCAAGCTATCTTATTAACACTCAACACTGGTCTGATCGACCACCCTTTGCGCTAGATCAGCGCCATAGGTAAGGGTCCCGCGCCCAAAGGCACATGCTACAAGCTTAGACACAAGAATCGCTTACAAAGAATGAAAATAGACTCTGTTCTAGGTCAAAAAATCATAATTCCCAAGAAATTCACAAAACCTAGCAATTAAAACTTTGTAATAATATCTATAAACATGATACACACTATTCTAACCACATAAATATTACGTATACTAAATTTTTAAATATTCAAAACCATAATTTTCCCAATTTTCTTCATTTTTAACACTTTTAGCGAATTTGATCGCCACAACTTCGTTTCTTAACCAATTGATACGATTTAAACTACGTTGTTTTCATTTCTTGATGTACTAACACAATCCAACATCAAATTAAAGATTATAACACATATTAAACATGAAATCTTATACTTATTAAGCCATACCATATGAGCATACACTGACATTCTAACTTTTTTTTTCTTACAAAGCCAATTCTCACGAATTTGATACTTTAAAACCATTTGAAGACAGCATATAACAGATTATAAATCTTTTACAACACAATTATCAATTACTCTAGAAAATCATCCACCCAATTCTTTCCATTTTTCCCATAAAAACTCAAGAATGCCAACATAATTTTCATGAATTCTCTTACTACAATCATGTATAAATATCAACCAATTGATTTCATAAACTAATTTAACAATCACAATATCAAATTCACACAATCCCATATTAGAAATTTAGAACATAAACTTTGGTTTTTATACCTTCAATGCTTAATTTGTTTGCAAGATGATCACAAGCTTTAGCAATCCTTCTCCTTCTTCTTGATAATCTTAGAAAACTCTCTCTCAAAACCTCTGTATTTTTTCTCTTCCTCACCAAGTTCTATCTCTATGTTCCTGTTATCTAGTTAGCCTTAGAAAAATAGACGTGTAATATAACTGGCATCCCTCACCCCTACGTACGTCGGGTAACAAACCCAACATGCGTCAGTTCAAATAAGCCAAAGGTCACAAGGCCTTGTTTGGTTTCCCCCATTCCAATTTATTTTAATAATATTTATATTATATTGTTTTTACTTGTCACGAATGAAACTCCCTTAATTAGCTTACACTTATAATTATAATAATTTTAATTTTATTATAATTATACTTATAGTTAATAAATAATTATATATCTAATTTAATTAATAAATTAGACTAAAACATTACTTTATTTAATTTAATTATTCTCTTAAATATTAAATAATTTATTTAATTTAATTATTTCATTAAATTAAATCTTTCAAATAAAATTACCATTAATCAATTTAATTAACATTAATCAATTTAGTTACTAAATTCTTGCACTACAATTCTATCAATTATTTATTTTCCTTAATAAATAAATTATTTAGAATATCTATTTAATTTAATAAATATTTAAATTAAATTACGAAATTTCTCAATCATTACATCGAGTTAAATAAATATTTGATGGAATTGTTGTGGATTAATTGAGTAATTGTTATCCATTAATTAAATTAATGTGGAATAATTTTATAGTTCTAAATTTTAATTTAATTAGGATAATTAAATTAAATGAGTTGCTAAATAACTATTATGTTATTCTAATTGAATTTAATAATTTATTTGAGATTTAATAAATTGTTAAATGAAATTATAATTAACAAATAAGAATTTCAATTATGTGGTAAATTGATTTAATAAGTTGTATTGGCTTTGATTTAATTAAATTTAAGTATTAGAATTTAAGTAATTGAGGTGTGACAAATAAACCATATAATAAGTGAGTTAATTAAAATAAATTAGAAAGGGACCTTTTATAAGCTAACCAAAAATGGCCTTGAGAACATGGGATCAATTTAAGCCATGATGCTCTTAACTGATACCCATGTTACATCAGTTATACGCATTATGCTAGTTATATATTATATTATATACGTATTTGTCAGTTCATATATACATAAGTCTGGGAAAACACAGAGAGAAATTGAGAGGAAAGTGTGGGAATCTAAGAAGGAAGAGAAGGAATCAAAATTATTCTACATCGGATTACTTAATCCAAACAAAGAAATCAAGGGCAATTTCTTAATCCCAAGATTTAGTTTATGTTCTTGAGTTTTCTCCATGAAAATTGATTTTAGTTCTCTGTAAATAAATTTTGATGGCTAATTTGTTAAGAAATTGATTATATATGTTTATTAGTATGTATAATTTGCTTTTATATGATTTGTATGTTGTCGACGTCAGGATTTTTATTTGTCCCTTTTCTGTTCTTGTCTTTTGGTGTTCTCATGTTAGGTGAGATTTGTTTGAAAAAATAAGTTATGAAAAGGTCCGACATTTATATGTCCACGATTGGACTATAAGAGTCATCAGTTGATATTTTTAAATGGCTGCACCAACTCAACCGAGAAAAGGTTTGCACATTGACCACGTGATGTAACATTGCTAAACTGGTCTATAAAATCGAGATTCATTAATTAAGGTCCTGGGACTTGCTTATGCTGAGGGAAGGTGTTAGGCACCCCCCGACATCCGTGTTACCACGGTGACCGCCACTTTTTAATTAAATTATTATATGAATGCGTGTGTGTGCGTGTATGGGTCAATGTTTAATTATTTGGAATTAGTGCTATGCCTCATTCGCACCTATATACAAAGGGTTTGAATTTATGTAAAAATTCAGTTTTAACAAGATATAGCAGTGATGTTTTGTAAAAAAAAGGTTTTTCAAACTCTTATGCTCAATAGTAATTGAGGCCTTAGATACTTATATTTTATTAAGTGTTAGGCTTGATTGCTTTTATTTTTGAAATGCGAAGCATCTTCGAGAAAATAATATACATAGCAAAGTTGAATTCCTTATAGGCATGAGAGTCATCTAAGGAAATTCGAACACTGTAAATAATGTACAAGCTGATTACAGCCGAAAATGTCAATCACGGGAACCAAATCTAGATTCAGGAGACTGAATCTTTAATCACATGATTCCTAGGCCCACATGATGCAGCAATTTATATGAAAGCTGTAAGCAGTTAGTTATATATATAAAAGCTGTAAATATATATATACAGACATTATCAACCACCACGAAGCACCTCCACGGGGTATCGTAAATGTAAATATATAAAAGCGGTTAAAATATATATATATATATATATATATATATATATATATATAAACATGATTAACCACCACGAAGCACCTCCATGGGGGATCAGAAATGTAAATAAAGTAGTAAAAACGATCAACCACCACAAAGTAAACTCCAGGCAGGACGGAATGTAAAGAAAGTAGTAAAAACGATCAATCACCACGAATTAAACTCCAGGCAGGATGAAATGTAAAGAAAGCAGTAAAAACAATTAACCGCCACGAAGTAAACTCCAGGCTTGACAGAAATATAAATATATATATATATATAAAAGCGGTAAATGCACCGAATATAAAATCTAGGCTCATCGAAAAGAGTTCGACAATAGTTTATATATATATATAGCAATAACTTCTCCTGATATAAAATCCGGCCTCATCGAATGAGTTCGACAACAGCAAATTCGTGTATCTTCAACCCGATATACGGTGCTCCACTCAGATTAACATCCATACAATCATTCCATCAAAAATACAACAAAATGAATGTAATTACTATCTTCTTATTACAATCAAAGTAAAATCCTTCTTCCTGTGTTCATAAACCGCTTACATCGCTCATTGTTCATAATGTATAATACATACAAAAACTTACTAAACTATTACACAATGCCTAAGCATCCATCTTAGCTTTGCCTTTATCTCTCTCTTGGCATTCACAAGACGCTCATCCTTAATCGCAGCTTATATAATTCATTCACAAGAAGTGAGCACGATAAATTTCAAAGAAGTTTAATCAAAGGATAATAAAGAATACCACATTCGTGAATTATATAACAATTCCGACATAACTCGAACAATAGTTATGAAGTATTATGAATCAATAATACTTTAATAGCTCATAACATCAATTCCCAAAGTATAGAATAGATTAGAATTTCGAACCCATTGATAGACCATGAACAAGAACTTTCAATTTTCATACTTGAAAAGGAGTCCACAAAGACTAAGGTCGCTCATCCGATAACTTACGAAAGCACTTCTAGGTGATCAACCTATAGTACTTATGTTGATCAACACTCATTCATTAAACGATTTACGCTAAATATTTTTGGCAAACTCATGCCCATCAAATAATCGATGAAAATACTTTTGTTTGTTCATAGACAAACCTTACCTTCACATCCGTACATTCAATCACTTGGCATAGATAAATAAGTAATATTTCTATATAGAAAGATATGAATCATAATCAATCTATATATTACGAATAGTCTAGCCAATTAAAAATCTGCATCGAATTTTTCTTTAAAAAAACAAGTCTTGCAATTCAGCTCAACGAATCACATAAAACTTGGCTAATATGGAAGTTAGACAAGTTGCTAAGAAAACTTGCCTTTCAAATATTTCAAATAATTTAATCGACCGACCACAACCTTTTACAGTAATCTATATGATATATTCACATAAAGACACTCAGAATTAGCTATCAAACAAATGTTCACATTGCTTCTACAAGCTTTTTTTCTTCTATGTCTTAGTTAACTTAATATCAATAATAAAGTCAACTCGACTTTTTACCCTTCGTCCCGCTTTTTATTAACCAACTTACGTTATTAACCTGACTCTAACATCGCTTGATAAGGTACCAACGTTGTTCATCACTCATAACTCATTAACATGCATTCAATTCCTAAGTTCAATACCATATACCCGAGTATAGTAGTATAGAATAGCTTTAATACACTTATGAAGTGTACAAACATTACCCCTTTAGGTCCCCGAACAAATGAAGTTCAAAACCTAAGTCACTAACAACATTCTTGAACACTATACATGCATGCATGCATCATCATAAAGATTAGATCAGATCGGCATCATGCCGCCAGCTAGCTAGCGTTGTCTCTGCTTCTGCCATGCATATGCATGCATACGGATAAGGCAATACATGCATATGCCATTTAGCAAGACTAACATTATCATGGTTTCAGCACAAGCATTGCACATTTATGACTATATATGTCAGCCACAGCACTGCACTCAAGCATCAATTCCAACAAATTTTAAAAAACTTTGAGAAATTCCCGGCCATAACTTCTTCAAGTTATAAGCCCGATTTGGTCCGCTCAAAAGCCTACACATCATAATAAATAACATAATCTACGCTGCTCATATAAGAATTTGACACTTTCAATCCGATAACTCTCAAAATTCACTATCGAGTTCATTTTTAGACGTTCAGAAACGCGTAAAGAGCCGCTCAATGCTCGCTTTTCTTCGCTTTTAGTCGAATCCGACGATTCTCGAACCCACAACTCTTAATCACCCTATCTCACGTGTTGACATTGAAAACCAACGTTTTCAAGTCTCACAAGAAACTTTAACCCTCTAATCCGAATTCAACGCTTTTCGACGCTTAACGCCTAATTACGTAAAATTCGCCATAACTTCAAGCATTAGGGTTCTCTAAGCCAAATCACATGGAATACTCCATGGATTTCATATCTACATCCTAACCAAACAAGATGCATATATTAACGTATTGATGGAGTTCAATCGCTTATAAACGATCAATCTCAACAAACAATATTTTCATGGTTCAAAACTATATTAAACCTTATGATTTTATAATCTCATGACTTATAGAGAGATCAATCTATGATAAGTCATCATTAATCTCCTCATACAAGACATATACTACCCATCTATGATTCTTCAAGATAAAAGAAAATCAAAAGAGATGGAGATGAAAGGTAAGGATTATACCTTAAGAATCCTTGTGAAACTCTCTTGAAAAACTAGAAGATCAAGCTTCCAAAGTGTATGTTTTATAAGTCTAGCTCTCTTTCTCTCTCAAATAATCTAGGTTGGCAAATTTCAAAACTCCAAAATGAATCAACCTAGCTTTCTATTTATAGAAAATGAGAATGGAGGGTAATTTGGACAATGAACCATCACCTCCTTATTATTCACTCTTGGTCACCAAGTAAAACTACTTGGTGACCAAGCCTTATGCTTGGCTTCCACACCAAGTAGCCCGCCCCACCACTTGCAAAGTGACATCCCATGGGTCGCCCCATTGGTTTTACCCATTCTATGACCCACCTGATCGATCCACTGCTCTCTTTTTAAATGAATCGGGCTTAACTAAATAAACATCGGGCCTCGACTTGGGCTCAACTCACTAATCTCCTCGGGCTTGGTCATTTAATAATTGACTAATAGAAATCCAACTCAAATGACTTATTCATTAAGACTTAATCTTAATTCTATAATACTTAATCGTATTCTACACGCATAATTCACGATATTCTTTCCAGATACTACACGCATAATAATCGATTGTATTTCAGATTTACTCAACGATATACATAGATACTAAATAGTATCATACTTGTATAACACTCGCATTAACCTTAACACAATTCCTTCTACGCATATTATTTCCTTCTCTGAAATCAATATACTCAACCCTTAGGTTTTAAGTCCGCAGCAAAAACCGCTTTTTATAAATGAAATATTATCGATATTCCATCTTATCACGATATTCCATCATTACGCTTTCTAAATTTCAAAATAATTTCCCAATGTAAATCTGATGAATAGTGTTTTTACGTAAATTTCTAAAAATAGTTATTTTCGCCTTGAAATTCCAAACAAATAATTCTAGCACGGCTTGCATATTACTAACCACGTTAGCACATTCTAGGTCATCATAATCGACCTTCACATAGCTTACTCACATAATAATCAATCAATTAAATTCATTTAATTCACATAATCAAATAAAAATTTAATTGTCATAAAAAAATCCGATTTTCTCTGCTACATTCTCTCCCCTTATAAGGATTCTCGTCCCCAAATCTTAGCTTATAATTATATAAACAAATGAGGAAAATCTTCCTTCATTTTACTCTCGAGCTCCCACGCTGCTTCTTCAAAGATTGTGGTTTCTCCATAACACCTTCACCAAGGTATTACCTTATTTCTTAAAACTTGTTCTTTCCTATCAATAATTTGAACTGAAGTTCCTCATAGACAAGTCTTTCTCTCTCCGAATAGATTCATACTCTATTACGTGTTTATAGTCCCGCTTTATAAGGACGCAACATCGACATACGAAACACATTATGAATGTTCCATCTCAAGAGGTAAAGCCACTTCATAAGCTACCTCCTCCTACTCTTCTTAAAATCTCAAAAGGTCCTACAAACCTTGACTTAACTTCCTTTTCTTCCCAAAACGTATCTTCCCTTCCAAGGCGATACTTTTAGAAAAACAAAGATCCTACATCAATTCTCTATTTTCTCTGTGAGGATCCATATACTTCTTCCGCCTATCTTCTCGAGCAAAGAATTAATCGAGTACGACATTAACTTCACCATGTCCGCCGCCCATCATTACATCTCAGTCCCAACATCCGACGCTCACCCACCTCATCCCAACACAATGGAGTTCTAAGACTTCCTTCCATACAACGCTCAGTAAGGCAAGATGCCTATACTAGCGTGAAAACTATTGTTGTACAAAAAATTCCACCAACGGCAGATATTCGTCCCAACTCCCTTTGAAATCCATAACGCAAGATCTTAACATATCTTCTAGCGCTTGAATTGTCCTCTCACTCGACCATCCGTCCGAGGATGATACGCCAGACTCAATCTTAATCAAGCGCTCCCATTTGCTCTTGCAAACTCCTCCAAAAGTTCGATGTGAATCGTGGATCACGATCCGACACGATCGATCGAAACAGTACTCCATGTCCGGAAATAATTTCTCGACATACAACTTAGCTAAACTCGATCCAAGTTATACTTGACTCCTATCAGTAGAAAATGAGCCAATTTCATCAATCGATCCACTATCACCCAAATAACATCGTATCCTTTCCGTCGTCTGTCTAAGTCCCACCACAAAGTCCATCGCTGATGTGCTCCCACTTCCACTCTACTGAATTTCTAAACGCTGCAAAACCCGCTTAGGTCGTTGCTGTGTTTTCACTTAACTTTTTGACAAGTTAAGCACCTACTAACGATTCTCGCTATCTCCTCTTCATGTTCGGCCACCAAAAAAAGTTCTCGACGAAGGTTCGATACATCTTCGTATTTCATCGGATGTATCGAGTACCTCAACTATGAGCCTCCATCATTATTTCTTCCTTTAATTCGGATCATTCTAAACCCAAATTCTTCCTTCAAAACGAAGTAATCCTCCTTATCGAGGTTATACTTAGTCTTCTTCATCTTCATCTTCTATCCTCTTCA
Organism: Panax quinquefolius; assembly: GCA_020205615.1. Classification (NCBI taxonomy): domain Eukaryota; kingdom Viridiplantae; phylum Streptophyta; class Magnoliopsida; order Apiales; family Araliaceae; genus Panax; species Panax quinquefolius. The sequence goes on along the minus strand of CM035159.1, from coordinate 87,369,348 downwards.
GATTCTCGCCGCATTCCTCGTTACTCAATTGTACTCCCCTAACCAGCCCCACTATGGTTTGATTGATTTCCATGGAAAATAACATTTCCGCTTCTTCTCGTAACTTAACTTCTAGCTCCATGTTTGCTATCATTGTTATCAACTCATTCTCGAGTTGTTAACATCGACGCTTTCTCTCTACCCTTCCTACTTAACGACGGCTACTACATTTGCTTTCCCTGATGATATAAGATATCACAAATATAATCCTTTATTAACTCTAACCACCTTCTCTCGTCTCATGTTCAACTCCTTCTGTGTAAAGATATATTTCAGACTTTTGTGGTCCGTGTATATCTCACACTTCTCACCATAAAGATAATGCCTCCATATTTTTAAGGCAAAAATTACAAATGCGCCAATTCCAAATCACGAGTAGGATAGACCTTTTCATAATCCTTCAATCGACGCGACGATACGCAATGACTTTGCTATGCCGCATGATGAGCACGCAACCCAAATTCCTTATGCGAAGCATCGCTATACACTACAAAGTTCCCTCAGATCATCCGGTAAGGACAATACAGTGCCTCACTCAACCTCTTTTTTCAACTCCCGAAAACCGTTTCACATTTTTCACCACACATACTTCACCGACTTTCTTGACGATTTGTCAATGGAGTAGCTATTTTAGAAAAGTCCTAATGAACCTTCTATAAGATCCCGCTAACCCTAGAAAACTCCCTCTCCTCAACATGCTTTTGCTTGCTCCCATTCATTAACCGCTTTACTTTTGCCGATCTACTAAAATGCCATCCTTATCGATAACATGCCCTAGAAATCAGACTGCTCAAGCCAAAATTCACACTTTGTGAATTTCGTGATACAACTTCTCCTTCCTTAGTGTTTCCAACACTATTCTTAAATGTTCTGATGATCTTCCCGACGCCTTAGAATAGACTAGAATATCATCAATGAACACTACTACTTAACTTGTCCAAATATTGTTTGAACACTCTCATCATCATATCCATAAATGCGGTCAAGCGCATTAGTCAACCCAAACGACATTACCGTAAACTCAGAATGACCATAACGAAGTTCTCAACGCCGCCTTAGGTACATCCTCCTTCCTCACCTTTAACCGATGATACCCCGCACAAATCTATCTTAGAAAAATACTTTTCCCTTTTCAACCGATCAAATAGATCATCGATCCCGGCAACGGGTATTTATTCTTAATCGTCAACTTGTTCAACTCTCGATAGTCAATACAAAGTCTTAACGACCCATCCTTCTTCTTTTTACAAACAACACCGGTGCTCCCCAAGGAGACACACTCGGTTGAATGTACTTCCTATCTAATAGTTCTTGTAATTGAACCATTAACTCCTTCATCTCAACTGGCGCCATCCGATATGGTGCCCTTTTGAACCGTGTCGCTCCTCAATGCATGATCAATTACAAACTCTACCTCCCCGTCCTGTGGAATACCCAGAATTCCTCCTAAATACATCCGCGAACTTCAGACTATAGGTATCTCGTCCAAGGATGTTCCCACTCTTTTGGTATATCCACAACATGGCATGTATAACCCACACACCCTTTTCTCAACATCTTCCTAGCTTGTGTCATGTATGATAACAACAAAGAGCGCCTCTTGATTTACTACCAAAGAACACTACCTTGGTTTTCTTAGAAAGTCAAGGTTTACACTTTTCTTATGGCAATCTATTATCGCCTTTATGGTTAATCAACCAATCCATACCAAGAATTACATCGAATTCTTTTTTAACCTTATTTGCACTAAATCTACCGATAACTTATTCCCTCTAATTTCTACGCAACAATCCTTATGAATATGTTCAATGGGGATTATCTCTTCGCTTGCTACCTTAACGCCTAAAGGTATAGGTAACTTCTCGTGATTAAACCTAATCGCTTAGCAAATTCACATGCTATAAAAGAACAAGTAAGCACCCGAGTCAAATAGCACATAAGCATTTATCTTATCGACCTAATGATACCTCTACTACCACATCCGCTGATGCAACCGCATCTTGATAATCATATTAAACGACGAAATGAGGGTCTACCCACCGATGGTGTTGGTCCAAGAATGGCTAATTTACCACTACCGTAACTCTTATTCCCCTAAACCCTTCTTCGGCAATTTCTTGCCATGTGATCCATCGACCCACGCACAAAACATCCTCGTTCTTCTTAGGGTTAGGATAATAAGTGACAAATGCCCTCCCCCCCACAGCTTGTAGATACCGCTTTCCCTTTAAACAGACTCCCATGTGAGGCTTTCCGCATGTCTTACATGCTTCCGCCCTCCGCTTGGGATCTCCCCGCTTACCCCTTGTATTCCTGTGGTTAAAATTCTTTCTTTTTTGCAAGTTACACTCACCGCAACTTCAAACTTTACTACCTCCCTCTAACTTGCTTTTGATCTTTCGCTTTTGTGGTAATCGAGACAATGCCTCACCACCACCTTCAAATTATTATCGCTTTTTCCGTAATGGTCCCAGTAGGAAGCACTCGAAAACCGATATCCTATCAGAGAGCTGTGGTTTTAAGCCCCGCTCAAACTCAAGCGCCTTTTTCTCCTCTCAGATCCACCGTGTGTGAGCAAATCTCGCCAATTCATTAAACTTGGTGATGATATACTGGGAACCGCATATCCCCGCTTAAGTTCTAGGAACTTAATTTCCATCCTACCTCGCATGCTAGTAGGGAAATAGTTTTCAAGAAGACCTTCTTAAACTGCTCCCACGTAATGCCTCTCTCTCGCCCTAGCTCCCACCCCGTGAGCCTCCCACCAAGAGTCAAGCTTCCCCTTCATCATGTAAGTCGCAAAAGAAGTCTTTTGCGCTACACTTACGCTTTGTTATCACAAACGCCTTTCAATCTCTCTCTACCCACGTCCTGGCTTCTAACGGGTCCGCTGCTCTCTAACTCCTGGAGGACCCACACTTTTAAAGTCCTTAAAGGTAGTTGTTCTTGCTACCCTGTGAGCTACAGTGAATCCCACCCCCACTTGTTAAATGCACCAAGTAATAAATTAACGAACTCTCAGATAGGTTATTAGACCCCCCCCGATTCTCATTATGAGACTCCTACTTCTTGTTACGCTGTTCTCTTCTACGCAGATAATTCTCGATTAAATAAATAAAGCTTCATTATTATCTATTTAACTACTCTGCTATCATTCTCAATCAATAACAACCATTCATACCACAACAAGCACATTTAATAAAAACTTCATTATATAAATATGCTTTCATAGTCAAAACTATTTACATCATGTTCCCTTAGCCAAAAGCTATTACATACTATCCCGCCGATCGCTTTCTACAAAAAATGGGATTTACAAAAAGACTACCCTTTAATTATACAAAAGAGGGCTTTACGTCACTACCACCATATATAAAAAAAAGATCTAACGATCTACTAACACCGCCGAACGACATTCTCATATTTCTCGATTTTCCGTAATCGACACTATATCTCTCGACTTATGGTATGTCGAGTCCGCCCTCGACTCAATAGAATAACAAGCAATTTTTTCAATTTTGAAATCCTCATGAGTGCATTCGTGGATGTATGACATCCTAGCTATCTTCCGGTCTTTCTCAACCAGCTTTTTCAGAGCTCAAGGACCTCATCCTTATAGTCACGAGCCTTATCACCATAAGCACTTTCTCGTCAGTGCTCGACTCAAAGTCCGCCTCAGATTCCTTCACCTCATAAAGGGCGCTTATCTCTTCAATCTGAAGTCTCTACTATCTATGCGCAGATGCACATTCCTATCCAACACGCATGATATACAAATGCTCTCATCAGATCCGGAGGTGTTTTCCCTCGTAGGCACCACCGTATTAACCGATGTCACCTCCATTTCCTCCTCCACGCCTAGCATCTCGCTAAGGTATGATGTTAAACCCATAGTCTCCTCGTAGTATTCCTCCTCGTAGATGTACTTCTCAATGTCCGAGTCATCTAGTATAACTATCGGTACCTCCGCCAATCGGCATCGGTACTATCTCAACTTGATTCACTCAAATCCTCACTTATCATTTCCACGCTTCTAAACATCAAGCTATCGATCGACATCTACAAACACATAACACGCCGATTAGTACATAATACACAATAAGATAAGCACAAATCACATTTAATATCTTTAAGATTAATTTCCATCTTTTAATCCTTTCGATATCGAAGTTATCTCAATACCTTATTAATTCAATGGACTTGAATTTCATTCCTGACTTTACCTTCCTTACGAGATTATTAGCCTAAGGTTTTCCCCCTTAAGTTTTATAACCTAAGGCTTTGATACTAACCTCGCGACGCCCCCAAATTCGTATCTTCTTCCAACCCGATATACGGTGCTCCACCATATTAACATCCATACAATCATTCCATTGAAATACAACAAAATGAATGTAATTACTATCTTCTTATTACAATCAAAGTAAAAATCCTTCCTGTGTTCATAAACCTACACATCGCTCATTGTTCATAATGTATAATACATACAAACTTACTAAACTATTACACAATGCCTAAGCATCCATCTTAGCTTTGCCTCTTATCTCTCTTGGCATTCACAAGACGCTCATCCTTAATCGCAGCTTATATAATTCACGCAAGAAGTGAGTACGATGACAAACAAAAGTTTAATCAAGGATAATAAGAATACCACATTCGTGAATTATATAACAATTCCGACATAATCGAACAATAGTTATGAAGTATTATGAATCAATAATACTTTAATAATACTCATAACATCAATTCCCAAAGTATAGAATAGATTAGAATTCTAAACCCATCGATAGACCATGAACAATAAATTTTCAATTTTCATACTTGAAAAGGAGTCCACAAAGACTAAGGTCGCTTCATCCGATAACTTACGAGCACTTCTAGGTGATCAAATTATAGTACTCTATGTTGATCAACACTCATTCATTAAACGATTTACGCTTAATATTTTTGGCAAACTCATGCGCCCATCGAATAATCGATGAAAAATACTTTTGTTTGTTCATGTACAAACCTTACCTTCACATCCGCATTCAATCACTTCACTTGCATAGATAAATAAGCTAACATTTCTATATAGAAAGATATGAATCATAATCAATCTATATATTACGAATAGTCTAGCCAATTAAAATCTGCATCGAATTTTTCTTTAAAAAAAGTCTTGCAATCCAGCTTCAACGAATCACATAAAACTTGGCTAATATGGAAGTTAGACAATGCGCTAAGAAAACTTGCCTTTCAAATATCTTCAAATAATTTAATCGACCGACTACGCCTTTTACGTAATCTACATGATATATTCACATAAAGACACTCGTAATTAGCTATCAAACAAATGTTCACATTGTTTCTACAAGCTTTTTCTTCTATGTCTTAGTTAACTTAATATCAATAATAAAGTCAACTCGACTTTTTACCCTTCGTCCCGCTTTTATTAACCAACTTACGTTATTAACCTAACTTCTAACATCGTTGATCAGTGAGGTACCAACGTTGTTCATCACTTATAACTCATTAACATGCATTCAAATTCCTAAGTTCAATACCATATACCCCGAGTATAGTAGTATAGAATAGCTTTAATACACTTATGAAGTGTACAAACATTACCCCTTTAGGTTCCTAAACAAATGAAGTTCAAAACCTAAGTCACTAACAACATTCTTGAACTCACTGTCATGGCTACATGCTACTACGAAGATTAGATCAAGGCATACATGCACGCCAGCTAGCGTTGTTCTGGCCTCTGTCATCAAGGCATTGCATACAGAATATAATAGCATCATGCAAGGCACATTTAGCAAGACTTCAACTTTATCGTGTTTGTCATAGCAAGCATGATTTATTTTTATATGTCTAGCCGCCAAGGCGCATGCACCTCAATATCGATTCCAAATAAATTTCAAAAACTTTAGAAATTCCCGGCCATAACTTCTTCAAGATAAGTCTCGATTTGGTCCGCTCAAAAGCCTACACGCCATAAATAACATAATCTACGTGTTCATATAAGAATTCAACACTTTTGAACTCCGATAACTCAAAATTCACTATCGAGTTCATTTTAGACGCTCAGAACGCGTAAAGAGCGCTCAATGCTCGCTTTCTTCGCTTTTAAGTCGAATCCGACGATTCTCAAACCCACAACTCTTAATCACCCTATCTCACGTGTTGACATTGAAAACCAACATTTTCAAGTCTCACTAAGAACTTTTAACCTCTAATCCTAATTCAACGCTTTCGACGCTTAACGCCTAATTACGTAAAATTCGCCATAACTTCGTTATTAGGGTTCTCTAAGCCAAATCACATGGAATACTCCATGGATTTCATATCTACATCCTAACCAAACAAGATGCAAATATTAACGTATTGATGGAGTTCAATCGCTTATAAACGATCAATCTCAACAAATAATATTTTTCATGGTTCAAAACTATATTAAACCTTATGATTCTTATAATCTCACGACTTATAGAGATCAATCTATGATAAGTCATCATTAATCTCCTATACAAGACATATACTACCCATCTATGATTCTTCAAGATAAAAGAAAATCAAAAAGAGATGGAGATGAAAGGTAAGGATTATACCTTAAGAATCCTTGTGAAACTCTCTTGAAAAACTAGAAGATCAAGCTTCCAAAGTGTATGTTTTATAAGTCTAGCTTTCTTTCTCTCTCTCAAATAATCTAGGTTGGAAAATTTCAAAACTCCAAAATGAATCAACCTAGCTTTCTATTTATAGGAAATGAGAATGGAGGGTAATTTGACAATGAACCATCACCTCCTTATTATTCACTCTTGGTCACCAAGTAAAATACTTGGTGACCAAGCCTTTATGCTTGCTTTCCACTCCAAGTAGCCCACCACCACTTGCAAAGTGACATCCCATGGGTTGCCCCATGGGTTTTACCCATTCTATGACCCACCGGATCGATCCACTATCCTCGGCTTAAATGAATTGGGCTTAACTAAATAAACATCGGGCCTCGACTTGGGCTCAACTCACTAATCTCCTCGGGCTTGGTCATTTAATAATTGACTAATAGAAATCCAACTCAAATGACTTATTCATTAAGACTTAATCTTAATTCTATAATACTAATCGTATTCTACACGCATAATTCACGATTTTTTTTCGATATACTACACGCATAATAATCATATTGTATTTCAGATTTACTCAACGATATACATAGATACTAAATAGTATCATACTTGTATAACACTCGCATTAACCTTAACACAATTCCTTCTACGCATATTATTTCCTTCTCGAAATCAATATACTCAACCCTTAGGTTTTAAGTCCGCAGCAAAAAAATCAATGCTTGTCATAAATGAAATATTATCGATATTCCATCTTATCACGATATTCCATCATTACGCTGCTTCTCGGAATTTCAAAATAATTTCCTAATGTAAACGGATGAATAAGTGTTTTTACTAAATTTCTCGAAAAATAGTTATTTTCGCCTTGAAATTCCAAACAAATAATTCTAGCACGAAGCCAAAATACTAACCACGTTAGCACATTCTAGGTCATAAAATCCACCTTCACATAGCTTACTCACATAATAATCATCAATTAAATTCATTTAATTCACATAATCAAATAAAAATTTAATTGTCATAAAAATCCAATTAAATGTACATCAATGGATGAGATCCCTGCTGAGGGTATTGTCAAGGCTACTTGACCTTCATTGACATGTGCATCAACGGATGAATTCTTCGCTACGGAGAAGTATTTTGGATACAACCCCGAACTGATGGCATCGGACCTTCGTGAGGTATTGTCAAGTGTAATTTTCAACTATTGTGATCATTGATATAGTAAACCCTAGATTTGGGCGAATACCAATGAGTGATAGGTGGACCTGCAGTCGGGTCTCCGAAAACCAGGATTTCAGGTTATTCCGCTCAATCGTGTAGCATTTTTATTCCTGATTTGGCCTTTTCATCCTATTAGATCTCCTTTTTAACTCGAACTGGACCGAGCCGGAGGGGTGGGCCCCACCCAGGGGAGCTGCAGGTACACCTGCGGCCAACCGTGGGTTGATTTAACCTAAAGGTTGCTTTCATAATTCATTTCTAAGTTGCACCACACAAGAAATTCGAGAGCTTTTCTTCAGATCTGCTGAGTTCGGGCGTCTTTCAACAAATTTTGTCACCATACAAGTGTTCTACACTGCCCTGGTAATGTATGCATATCTTCTTTTCCAGTTTTTATCCGTTGGAAAATGAAATATCACATGAAATGCATCTAAACACATAGTAGTGAATATGCATGCTCGTATGACTTAATAAAAAAAATATTCAACATAGTAAATGTTAGTATTTAACCATGCTGAATACAATGATGTGAAAAAATTTGAATTTTGAAACAATCAAATTGGCACCTTTTTCTGCTATTTCTTATCCTATTTGAGGACAAATGAGCTAAGGTGAGAAAGCAAAATAATCCTGGTAATTAGGCTACCCTTACGGATTATGGCTTTGATATATGTATGCATATATAGGATGTTTACGACTGTGGGTAGGTGTGCTACTGAATGGCCACCTAGTCATGCCTATGTGTATGTGGATAGTCCTATTTATAGAGGAAATTCTGGCAAATTTTTTTCAAAATGTAGGCATTGGGTAGTTATGCATTTTTAACTATACTGTAGGTGTATATTAAAGTAATGCATGCATGTAGTCATAAAATGCATTTGAAAAAGCTCCAGGTTAGAATTTACCACACCCTTTCTGAGGTAATTTGGAGACTTGTTGTCCAGATATATGGATCCAGATCAGCCGAGTAGTTCTCGCAGGACCACTTCAGGTGTGCGGAGGAGGGCTTCTGATGTGCCTCAACCCTGTTCAGTTAGATAGCCTCGTTGTTTGGCGGAGGCGGTGATATGTCTTGTCCGGGTTGAGGTACCAGATTTGAGGACAAGGAGGAGGATGTACTGGTTACGGACCCTGCTCCTGCTGCTCATGTTCTCCGTAGGGATTTCTAGGACTGAGCAAAACACGGATAAAATCGAATTATCGAATCGAATTGAATTTTTTGAACCGAATTTTTTCGGTTATTCGAGTATTTTTTATAATTTGATTATATCCGATTTTATTTCTAATTTTCGGGTTCGGGTTTGGCTTATAATTTTTGGTTATTTGGCTAACCGAATTATGGAATTACAAAAAAATAAAACTTAAAAATTAAAACTGATCTCATTCTAATTTCTCTGTTTGTTTAACAGTCTCTCAAAACCCAAATCTCTCATCTCTCGTCTCTCTCATCTGATATCTCTCTACTCAAAACACAAATCCATCGCTCATCTCTCGGATCTCAATATCCTCAACCCTCATCTCTCAGATCTCGATATCATCTCTCAGATCTTGATCTCGGTACAACCATTAAAAAACATTTATATGTCGGCCCAGATCTGATCTCGGTATAGCCACTAGAAAACATTGATCTTAATCTCAAGTTGTATGTTTATATTTTCAAATATAGGATCAATTATTGTAGAAATATAGAGTATTTGTATTTTATTGTAGTGGACCTGTTATGGACTAGTGAAGGACTCCATAGTTATGTATGAAGACTTTTGATGGCAAAGTATGTACACTAGTGAAGTCAAACTTCCCCTGGTGTCTTTTTTTTTTGCTAAATTTAAGCTTGAGTGTACAAAGGCCCATGGGCATAACCCAGATCACAAATATCAAGTTCAACGGTTCCTGTTCTCTATGACTCTATTGATTGAGCAACTTTGAGAACTATGCCAGATGTTTGATAAGAGGGGATTATCATTCCGAAGTCAAATTCTTTCATTTCGGTTATTTACCGAATAACCGAATTATAAATTCGGTTATTCGGTAATTCGGTTATCAGCTAATTTGGGTAACAATTCGGATATTAAAAATGTGTTACTTTCAGTTTTCAGTTATAACCGAATAGCTTATTTGGTTCGGTTATAACAGAATTTCTCACCCCTAGGGATTTCCTAGACATTCAGGTGACGATCCCAGAGCTTCTGGGCGATTTGAGTCGACACCCCTCAGTTTACTTGCATGCAAATGAGGTACAAGCTGGATTTTGATCTTCTTTTTTTCCTATTAAAGAGGAGTAAGGATTCTAATGTTGATCAGCTTTATAATGCAGGTTCCCGGCTTCACCCAGCCTAGAGGGAACTGGTTCAGCATTCACTCCACATATCAGGCTCTACATCCTAACTATCGAGCGATTGTGTATGGCTGGGGTTTTGGGGCGTTCTTTTCCATCCTTCCCCATCGTTGTCCCTGACGTTATCTCAGAGCACTATCTGAGTGATGGTTTCATTAGACTCAGTCTCTTCATCTGTTAGGTTATGAGGTGATGATGACGCCGATGGATTGGCGATTTATCACCGATATGGAGTTTGGAAGGGTGCCAGTGCCATGTACGGTGAACATTACCCCGACTACCGTTAGATCCTTGCTAGGAGTCCCGGCTGAGGCGTTCAAGGGCAGGACAGTTCGCACAGGTCCTTTGAGCGTAGATGCTATAAGTGGGCTGTTGAGTGAACCCATGCCTGATGATGTGAGAGTCAGGGATCACAATCTTCGGTGATTGTTCTTGATAATCATTAGGGCCTGCTTCATATCTGATAACTCTTCCATGGTGTCATTTGCTTTGGTCAGCACCATGCGAGAGGTGAACCGTATTGGAGAGTATGACCAGGGCTCCTATACCTTTGCCTATTTCCTCAGGGGAATGCGCATGTGTTTGCAGGGCTTAACGGAGGCTTGGCTAGAATTTTACCCATTTCTGTTGGTGAGTATTTCTCTTGTAATTTCCTATGTACAGGTTAAGAGTGTTGACTGACAGCAAATGTTTGCCTTTGCATTGGCAGTTCTGCGCCTACGAGAGGCTCCCATGTTTGCATCCTATAAGTGTGCTAGGCTTGGAGACCTATCCATGAGGACGGCGATGGCATCACTCTATATTGACGGAGGTTCCTGTTGCAGTGGGTTTCACCCATTGTCATCTACAGTTGGAGTTGTTGACAGCTGATGTCATCACTTGGATTCCCTACTCCGGGGAGCATTTAGCCATTGGGTTTGAGGATGGGTACCCGACTGGTGTCGTGTACATGATATCCACCCGCTGGATTCCTCTCTTTATAGATAGAGGATGGGAGCTCTATTTAGGAGAGCGTGCTATCAGGAACACCACAGGAGAGATTTGTATATCGATCTTGCCTCCTGTCAGGTGTTATTAGCCTGTATCAGAGTCGTCCGTCTTTGGTATCCCATTATTGGGTGTTGATGGTTTTACACTATTAAAGGGTCCTTACACTCAGGAGATGTTCCAGCATTGGTGGTCCCCTCGTACCATTGGAGCCCAGACCTGCGCCACTCAGTTTATAGGGGATATGGTTCCTGGATCCGTGATGATGATGGATTGATGGCCTGTGTTTGAGATCCGACTCATTTAACACAAATTGACAGTTTGACCTAGCAGTTGGACCGGGGACATTTCTTTATCTGGCACTTGGGCAGAGATCCTTTAGAGGTAGATACTTTTGATCTTTTCCAACTCAGGCGCTGGCCCCTTAGGTGACCCATATGGCTTTTTCGGTGCAAATCCTCCCTTGTATAGGCCTGAGATCCCCATTAAAGGAGATCCAATGACTTAGGAGGAGTTACATCAGGTGGACAGGATTGATGATGTAGACATTGACACCATTATCTTCTTCTGATGTATATTCTCATTATATCTTTTGATAGGCCTCTGTTAGACAGTGGGTGGCTGTGCCCTATTCTCGCTATATCTTTTGATAGGCCTCTGTTAGTGGTTAGGCGGTTGTATCCCATTTCCCTGTATTTTTAGTTGTACAGAGATGTATTAGATGATGATGTATTTAGGAATGTATATATTTTTATTCACTACATCATATTGAAAGTAGTATGCACACAAGCCAATCATGTTTGATGATAAAGCATATACTTTGTAACAATCTTATTCATTTATTAATAAAGTATTAATTTATTAAAGTCTTTTAATTATCTATATGATGTTGTTTTATAATATGTGATAAACCCATAGTTTTAAGTAATGCTTTTAGAATAATGATGATGATCATTCTAATGAGATCTAAATTCATAGAAAGCTTAAAACTAAAATAGTTCCCAATCGTTGGATTACTAAATTGGGGATTAGTGAATCCAGATAGATTGGTACATACGTTAACTTGCTCATCGGATGAGGATGATTGATCTCATGATCATTTGTGTGGAGACACTAAAGCAAGTATGTAGGTGCTTATTAGAGAATAAGTTCACTGAACGTGGCTCGCTAAGGAATACCTAATAGAGTTTTACTTGCTTGTCAATAGGAATTCATGTAGTGATAGTAGTACAAGTGATCCTTGGACTTGAGCTCATCATAGTATCTTGTGTATGATGAGTTATACTTTGACTTATTCCTTAAGACCCTTAGGGTATATCATAGGGTATGCTTGGGTATAATAAGTTGTACATGGAGATAATGTATGATCAATAAAGAATCTACCACTTCTAGTAAAAGAAGAGAAATGTCTTATGTGATTCGATAAATGACAACCCAAAGAGTCCTTGGCATAAGCGTAATGAAATTAGAAAGGAGTTTCTAATTTGCATTATTTGGAGTTGTGCATTTAAGAGTCGAAATACATATAATTAAATAAAATAAGACTTGACATTAATTCCATGTCTTATATTTAATTAGGACATTGTATGGTGGAAGGATTGAATTGTACGGTAACTATTTACTCAAAGGTTCTTTTATGATTAATGTTGAAATCTATATTATCTGAAAAGTCGTTGATCACTAGGGAGGCTTATCCCTATTGTAGAATAAATATTATTTATTTAAATAAATTATTAGTTTAATTTATTTATTTAAATAAGATTAGAATTGTTCTAATTGATTTATTCACAACCGGTTTAATATGGAGAACCTAAATGGTCACACCATAAAAGGAAGAATAATTATTTAAGAAGTTAATGGCATAATCATAATAATAAGTTAAGTATATTTAATTTAATCTATGGTGATAGAATAAATTAAATAGCTTAATATTTATTATTTGATATTTTAAAAATATTAAATATAAATTAATAAGAGGAGTCTTGTTATTATTATTACTATTTAATTCCTAAATGAGTTTGGGAATTAATTAATAAAAGTACTCTCATATATCCTAATAAGATTAGGAGGTCAATTAATTAAAAGAGTTTAATTAATTATTCCTAATAAGATTGGGAGCCTAATTAATTAAAGGAATTTAATTAATTAAAATAAAACTCAATTCCTTAATTGTTAAGGAGGGTTGCCCACATCTATAAATAAGAGGAGTTTTATTATGGGTGTAGAGGTTGTTGACTTTTCACAATATACGTGATTCCAATTGTTGGGAGAGTACACCCTTTTCTATAAGAGATAGAAAAATTAGAATTTTGTCAAACATCCATCTTCTTGAATATTTGTTCTTCCTCGGTGGATCACCTCTAGAGGCCAAACACTTGGGTGGCTAACGTTGATCAAAGGAATGAACCAAACCCGGTGGATTCAAGTTGAACGTGAAAAGGATTGGAGGTGAACTAGTACCTGAGGAAGCTCGTATCTTCAAGGGTATGATTCTTGTTCTTTCTTTTTCATTTAATTAATAATTGTGCATAAAGGATGATCCGGGTATATGGTTTGTAAAATTTTTAAAACTCTCATTTTCTACGTTTCCGCTTATTTTATGCAATTTGATTGCGTTCATGGATATTACAAACCTAACAGTGACATCAGAGCCAAACCTTAATGCGAATTATTAAATGTTCAGATTTGATATGTATATTGATATGTGTTTAGAACAATTTAATTGGGCATAATTTTGTTGTATAAAATCATTATTTTATGAAAAAAAACTATTCGTGAAACTTTATTATGAAAATCGGTATTTCGCTAAGTTTCGCTGATCATTTTTTTTTTTTTTGGTTGGTTTTACTTTTTCAAAAGTTTATCTCCTGTGGAATCCTATACGTGCATGTAATGATTATATGAATCAAGTCCATAATTTTTATTACAAATTTAATGTAAAAGTGATTTGAATCACCTGATATCAAGGGTGAATAACTTCCTTTTTTAAAAAAAAACGTGGCTATCATGTTTTTGGTCCACGTTTTTGGTTACAGTATAATCATGTAATACTTATATATTATATATATATGTAATATATATTACCGTAATATATATATTATATATATGTAATATATATTTTAATAATTTTATAATTAAAATAAAAAGTTTATTTTAATATTAAAATAAAAGAGTTTATTTTAATTTTAAAACTAAAATTCATGCTAACTAATTAGAGTTGGAATTGGATTCCATGATAACTAATTAGAGTTGAGATTGGATTCTATGTTTCCTAAAATAAAGGAGTTTATTTGTGAATAGAAAAATGAATCCATGTTTCCTTAAATAAAAGAGTTTATTTAGATATGGAATAAGATTTCATATTATTCAAAAATAAAGGAGTTTATTTATGAATAGGAAAGAGAATCCGTGTTTCCTTTAATAAAAGAGTTTTTTTTATTTAAAATTTGATTCCATAATTAAATAAAATAAAGGAGTTTATTTTGATTAAAATAAAATAGTTTATTTTATTCAAAATTGATAAATTAAAATAAAATAGTTTTATTTTGATTTAAATTTGAATTAAAATAAAGGAGTTTATTTTGATTCAAAATTAGATTTTATACCAACTAAATTTGTCCATTAAATGATATCAATATATATATTAAATATTTATTATTCATGAGATGAATGTTATTTATTGATGCATATGGTGATGTGTATGATAATAAATGGGATTGGTTATGGACTATTGACCAATGTGATTGGATTTTATTTTAGTTGGATGCATGATTGTATGGGTTTTATTAAATGGGGTCTGCGTACCTCGTCTTCTCTAATTTTTCTTAATGTAAATTCTGTCTTCCTCCTATGTACTTCCCTTTGACTGTTGATCAAGGTTTCTATTTATTTTAAATAGTTTTGTAATATGAATAGTTAGAATTAATTTTGAAGAATTGAAGATCAAGGAACAAGAGCGCGTGAAGACCCATTTGTAATGGAGCCCGGGTTTAAATGTAATAGTTATATTTAAATATTAATTTTTGCACCCTTAGGGTTTGACCTTTTTGGTTCACTTGGTAGCTCTAGTGAACCAAACTAGAATAAAAGTCCATAATCAATTCGGGTAGAATATAGTATTCTATATGTGCATGCTTATACTATATATATATTATATATTATGCAAACATGCTTCGCATGTTAATTAATATGATGCGTATTATATATATATATATATATATATATGTGTGTGTGTGTGTGTGTGTGTGTGTGTGTGTGTGCATGCGCGCTAAACAAGATGAGACAAATTAATAACAAACCCCTCAAATATTTTATATTAAGTCCTAAGCGTTCAAATATATTTAGAATGTCGAACGTCGCCTTCTAGCATGATAAAATTAATAGAGTATTAAATATTTAATATGAGTTTGTTGTGTCACCACAAGGCAAGTATTAATTATTTAAGATGTTAATTTATCACATTTGATGCTTATAAAGAAAATTGAACAATATTGTTTTGTTGTGTCACCATAAGGATAATATTTTTCTTTTTTGAATATATGGAGTGCTAGGTTGGACTTAACTTGGATAATTTTGATTCGGATGTGCCACCCCTTGATCAAAATAATCTAAGAGGCAAAATATAAGGAGTTGCATAGTTGATGTAATTGACAAGAGTTGTCTACCTATTTATTTATATATAGTTTGTTGTGTCACCACAAGGCTATATACATTTGAAATGGGATCCTTATTCTCACTAGCATATCTTTAATTAGATATTGTCGAACTATATATTTTGAGGGTAATATAGTTTGAAGAAAATAGTAGGAGATACCAATTTAAAACAAGACCTAATTTATTTTAGTATTTAATAAAAGAATATATATGCAAAATGTTGTTAATTAAAAATTCATTTACAGAATTTTATAATGTCTAAATTACTATCATTGCAAAGCATATTAGATGCTATTTAACCGGACTGAGTTACTCGGATTAGTTAAGGAATTTGAGAATAGTTCTCACGGCTGAAAAGCTATCTTATGTCCTTAATACGCCTATCCCTGCAATGGTTGCTGACAATGCCTCTGAGGAAGAGATTGCTACTTTTAGAAAGTGGCAAGATGATGCACAGTTGGCTCAATGCATCATGCTCGTATCCATAAGTAGCAAGCTTCAGCGTCAGCCTAAAACTATGGATACTCCTATTATACTCTTGCACTTCAATAGTTGATGGTGAGGAAAGTAGGACTAATAGATATCAGATATCTAAGGAGCTCTTTCGATCTAGAATGACCAACGACACTACAGTACAGACACATGTCCTAAACATGATCAATTTGATTGAACAATTAGGGCAATGGGTTTTGTCATGGCTGGAGAGTTGAGCCAAAATTTGATCTTCCACTCACTCCCAGACTCCTTTCACAATTGTTGTGAATTTTTCATATGAACAAGCTAGATGTCAGCTTCGCTGATTTGCTTAACATGTTGAAAAATGTTGAGAGTCACTTTCTAACCAAGAAAGACCGAGTCTTACTGGTAGGGGCCAAATGATCTTCTGAAAAGAAGAAGGATTCTAAGAAGGTAAATAAAAAGGCAAAAACAAAGGATAATAAGAACAAAACAGATACGGATAGCAAAGGAGTTTACTTCCACTGCAATAAGCCTGGACACTGGAAAGAAACTACAAGAAGCATCTTGCAGAGGCTAACCAAAAGAAGCTTAGTGAAGTTTCGGTTATAATTACAATTTTGTTCATAATTTAAAATAAATTTTTCTTTAAGTCAAAGTTCTACTTGGGTATTGGATACCAGCTTTGGTTATCATAAATATAGATTTATGAAGGGACTAAGCAGAAGTAGAAAGCTAAACAAAGATAAGTAATCCTATGTGTGGGAAATGAAGCAAAGGTTGCTACATTAGCCATAGAAACTTATAGTTTAGCATTGCCTACGGGCAAGTCTATTAAGTGAATAAGTTGTTATTGTATTCCAGTTCTCGTTAGAAACATTATTTTCATTTTGTTGTTGGACAATGAAATTTGGTATTATAATTAAGAACAATTGTTGTTCTATTTATAATAATAATGTTTTGTATAGAACTAGAATATTACTTAATGGATTTTGTATACTTGACTTACGTGAAAATAATTTTTCATATTGAACAAATTAGTATAAGAAAAAGGAGATGATCATTCAAAGAGTTGAATGTATATTTTATGAAATACAAGTGTGAATTATTTGAAAGGTTCAAAGAATTCAGATGTGAAACAAATTGACAAAGTATTAAGATTCTTTGATTAGATCAAAGAATAAATACTTGTGCAATAAGTTTCTAGATCATCTCAAATGATTTTCTCATAATGGACATCTCCTGATATGCAATAATTGATTGATATATCTAAAAGGAAAAATTATACCTTGTTGGATATGGTGTGGTCCATAATGATTTTACCGACATTCCAGTATCCCTCTAGGGTCATGTCCTAGAAATGGCTGCATATCTACAAAAAAGGTAACCTCATAATCCAGCCCCAAGACTCCATAAAAGTTATGGACAGGGAGGATTCCTAATCTTAAGTATGTTAAGATAACGAGTTGTCCAGCTTATGTGAAAAAGGTTTCAAAGGATAATCTTGGGACAAGATTTGACAAGTGTAGTTTTGTGGGACATCCTAAAGTAAGTTTAGGTGATATGTTCTATAATCCTACTTAGCACAAGGTGGTTGTTGCGAAACATGCTACCTTCTAAGATAATGGTGTTTATCATTGAAGGGGCTAGTGGGAGGATAATAGATCTTGAAGAGTTCAAGAACCAGAAAGCACTATAAGTCAAATAAGAGGAACCTGTAGATGTACTTCCATTGTACCAAAAAACCGAATCAGAAATCGAATAGTACCGAAGACACCTAGGAGGTATGGATTCATCATAGATGATGATGATGAGGTACACATCATGGAAGATGATGATCTAGTTACATACGATGAAGTAAAAGTTGTAGACACTCAGAGAAATGAATTGAAGTAAGCTTCTCAAAATGGAACATTCGTTTTGATGAGACAATCAAAAGAGTTTGATTTTATCAAAAATAAGAATGAACCTAGTGTGTACAAAAGGGTCAGTGGGAGCGTCATGACATTCCTGGTATTATATGTTGATATACTACGGATAAGGAATGACATACCAATGCTTCAATCAGTAAAGATAAAGTTGTCTATACATTCCTCCATGAATGATTTGGGAAGAGTATATAAATTGGGGATAAATATATATATAGATAGATTTAAAAGGATTCTCGACTTAACCCATTGAACGTATATTCATTTGATGCTAAAGTCGTTTAGCATGGCAAACTCCAAGAGATGTCTCATGTTGAAGAGACATGGAGTGTATCTCTCTTAATAGTCCCCATAGACTCCTAAAAGATAGATCGCATGAGTAACTATCATGTATGCAATGAAATGTACGAGACCTTATGTTGATCGGTCATATTCTGAAGAAGATCACTGTAAGACAGTGAAAAACATCTTAAAGTACTTTACCGGCACTAAGGATGTGATCATATTCATGGTGGGTCTGAATTAAAACTAGAGGGCTTAACAGACTCAAGTTTTTTCAGACAGACCAAGACGGAAAAAAAAAATCCACTTTAAGGTAAAGCGTTACCTTGAACGGTGGTGCAGTGAAATTGAAAAGGTTTTAAATAGCAAAGAGTTGTTGGTTTAGTAATAAAGACAAAGTATATAGCTATAAATGAAGCTGCAAGTTGATTATTTGGATGAAAAGTTCATTACAAAACTAGGAATAGTTCCTAAGTCTCATCTTGGATCTAAACATGTATTGTGGCACTTTCAATTGATTATAGGAATCATTGAAAGATGGGAAATCACTATAGAGATAGTGAACTCTCAAGAACAACATTACATATCCATTAACTAAAGCTTATCCAACAGCAGGATAATCGTCACTTAGAGAAGAAGGGTATGAGATACCATGACGATTGGCTTTAGTGCAAGTGGGAGATTGAAAGTAGTATGCACACAAGCCAATCATGTTTGATGATAAAACATATACTTTGTATAATCTTATTCATTTATTAATAAAATTATTAATTTATTAAAGGCTTTTAATTATCTACATGATGTCGCTTTTATAATATGTGATAAACCCATAGTTTTAAGCAATGCTTTTAGAATAATGATGATGATCATTCTAATGAGATCTAAATTCTTAGAAAGCTTAAAACTAAAATTGTTCCCAATCATTGGATTACTAAATTGGGGATTAGTGAATCCGGATAGATTGGTACATACGTTGCTTGCTTTCATTGGATGAGGATGATTGATCTCACGATCATTTGTGTGGAGACACTAAAGCAAGTATGTAGTAGGTGCTTATTAGAGAATAAGTTCACCGAACGTGGCTTGCTAAGGAATACCTAATAGAGTTTTACTTGCATCACAATAGAAATTCTCAGAGTGATAGTAGTACAAGTGATCATTGGACTTGAGATCATCATAGTATCTTGTGTGTATGATGAGTTATACTTTGACTTGTTCCTTAAGACCCTTCTGCATATCAAAGGGCATGCTTGGGTATAATAAGTTGTACATGGAGATAATGTATGATCAATAACGAATCTACCACTTCTAGTAAAAGAAGAGAAATGTCCTATGTGATTCGATAAATGACAACCCAAAGAGTCCTTGTTAAGGCGTAATGAAATTAGAAAGGAGTTTCTAATTTGCATTATTTGGAGTTATGCATTTAAGAGTCAAAATATATATAATTAAATAAAATAAGACTTGACAAAGAATTCAATGTCTTATATTTAATTGGGACATCAGATGGTGGAAGGATTGAATTGTACGGAACTATTTACTCAAAGGTTCTTTTATGATTAATGTTGAAATCTATATTATCCGGAAAGTCGCTGATCATTAGGAGGCTTATCCCTTATCAGAATAAATATTATTTATTTAAATAAATTATTAGTTTAATTTATTTATTTAAATAAGATTAGAATTGTTCTAATTGATTTATTCACAACCCGGTTTAATATGGAGAACCTAAAGGGTCACACCATAAAAGGAAGAATAATTATTTAAGAAGTTAATGGCATAATCGTAATAATAAGTTAAGTATATTTAATTTAATCTATGGTGATAGAATAAATTAAATAGCTTAATATTTATTATTTAATATTTTAGAAATATTAAATATAAATTAATAAGAGGAGTCTTATTATTATTATTACTAATATTATTATTATTTAATTCCTAAAGGAGTTTGGGAATTAATTAATAAAAGTACTCATATATCCTAATAAGATTAGGAGGCCAATTAATTAAAAGAGTTTAATTATTTATTCCTAATAAGATTGGGAGCCTAATTAATTAAAGGAATTTAATTAATTAAAATAAATTTCTTAATTGTTAAGGAGGGTTGCCCACATCTATAAATAAGAGGAGTTTTATTATGGGTGTAGAGGTTGTTGACTTTTCACAATATGCGTGATTCCAATTGTTGGGAGAGTACACCCTTTTCTATAAGAGATAGAAAAACTAGGGTTTTGCCAAACACACATCTTCTTGAATATTTGTTCTTCCTTGGTGGATCACCTCTAGAGGCCAAACACTTGGGTGACTAACGTTGATCAAAGGAAGGAACCAAACCCGGTGGATTCAAGTTGAACGCGAAAAGGATTGGAGGTGAACTTGTACTTGAGAAAGCTCGTATCTTCAAGGGTATGATTCTTGTTCTTTCTTTTTCGTTTAATTAATAATTGTGCATAAAGGATGATCTGGGTATATGGTTTGTAAAATTTTTAAAACTCTGATTTTCCACGTTTCCGCTTATTTTATGCAATTTGATTGCGTTCATGGATATTAAAAACCTAACACATATTGCCATCTATTGTTTATCATGCATGTATTATATTATGCATATGTATGTATGTCCAGAGATATTTAGCATTGACCCCTAGATGGTCTTAAGACACGACCCACACAGATGTCTTCTTCAACAGTTAGCCGGATTGAGCATACCCCACCAGTGTTGGTGGCGTCCCGTCTGAGATCGTGGTATGATAGTATGTCACCTTCAGACAGGGTGACTGTAGATCAGTTATTGCTGCATTCGATGACCCTCTTGATGTTTCAGGTTTCCGCAAGCTTTGTAGAGGGTATGCTAGAGCACTAGATACCGGAGAGGTAGGTCTTCCAGTTCTATATCCATGAGTTGACTCTTACCTTAAAAGAGTATGCACGGTTGACGGCGCTACCATTGGACAGACCTTGTGCGCGGATGGCTATCGACGATATGAGCCGACAGTTTATGACCCTCACCTGACTGAGGCGTAGAGTCATACATAATGATATTTCATCCGGTCATGTGATATCCCAGTGTTTTCTGATGGACAAATTTGGCTCAGAGGACAGTTACACACGACATTCCGGGGATTTCACCGCGCCAGAGGATCAGTGGAGTCTAACCAGAGTAGACGTAATGTTGATGTGTGTATTTTCATTCGTGTATATGCCACGATATATAGATAAGCTGGACATTTGTGTCATTATGGCAGTGAGAGCTCTCAGGGAGGGTCATACCATTGTGCTGATGATTGTAGCAGAGACGTTGAGATTAGCCACATATTGCAGTACCTACCCGGTAGGGGTATTTACAGGTAGCTCGGTCATGTTGTATGTGTGGTTAATGTCACACTTAAGACCGGTTGGCACTTTTTAACAATATGGGTATTGTTTTACCTATGAGATAGCAATGTCGTACTCCTTTCAGCCTGCAGAGTGTACAAATCCTATATCTTGGTCAGTTTTCTTGGCAGGGAGATAGGAGATTCATTCAACATCTTGCCATGTACAGGGCTCAGTTCACCCTATAGCTTTATTACTCATGCTCGTGGCAAGGATTATCTCCCTCTAGTTGGTTTGAGGGGCATGACTACTTACCACCCACTAGCCGTGATGTCGCAGTTCGACCAATTTCAGAACTTCCATCCTTTCGAGGGGGCTTTGAGTCAGCACTTGGCTTCCCCCCACTTGTCAGCAGAGGACAGATCTAGGTTATACGCCTGTTGGGATCAGTGTGAGCTAGCTGAGTTTTTTGTTAGCTATCCGGACTGTTCGACAGAGTATTTCGTATAGATGGAGATAGAGACTGCATCGGCTGTGGTAGTATCCACAGTGCCAGAGATTAGTTCTGAGTGGGGAGTCCATGGAGGACACTAATATTCCCACTGGGGAGGAGCTATTCACTGGGCTGCCAGCAGCTCTTTTAGATTCTCCCGGTATGAGTGCTACTATGATCCAGCATTCAGCACAATATTTAGAGCAGAGTCTTCATCTGATGACCTTTGAGAGAGATCAGGCTAGGGCCTTGATGTTGACAGCTCTTGATGGGAGAGATACTGCTCTATTGGAGAGAGAGGAGGTTGTAGCTCATAGAGACACTGCTATTGTTGAGCGGGATGAGGCCAGATCATCTAGAGATGCATTGATTATTGAGCGGGATGCCGCCATATCTGCTCGGGATGCAACCGTTACAGATAGTACTACAGTGAGATCCCTTACTACTGGCATGATTTTCGATATAAGTGCATATATTGATGAGCATTATGCCACCATGCAGTTGGTTGTGGATCTGTTAGCTCGTGTAGATACCCTTGGGCAGGAGCTTGCAGTGTTGCCTCCTTCTTCGGAGAGAGATGCCATGTTGGACTTGATAGCTCGTATATCCATGGGATTTTAGATAGGCTTGTATTTTCCTGCACATACTAGCTTAGCTTTTTTGTCATGTACAACACATATTGTATATATCAAACAACAGTATATATAGCAGGAAAATATATTTTGATCCACTTCCCCTTTTAGTTGTGCTTTGCTACTTGCTTGATATTTGCCTATTTCTTCAGGGCTTGTGATCTTGATGTATTCTGAACTCATCCTTGATGTGTGGACATTACGATGTCACAGGACCTTTCAGAATGGATCATTGATCTGTATGTATCCCTACCCTCTTTGGTGTCTTAGGACTGGTTTCTGTATGTAGATGTGGAGAGGAGTGTGACTTTTCCTCCCTAAGATTGACCGCACCACAGATGGTTATCAGTACTCCTATTGAAGAGGAGATCCCAAATATTTCCATCTCTTATGGATTGGTGTTGCTCTTTGAGGAATCAACCATAGCTTAGATGGTCGCCAACTCTCCCATTTATGGGGAGGTTAGGTAGTTCCATCCCTTTGGTCTAAAGCTGATGAAATGTGGTGGATTGAAGTTTGATCTAAGTACCATGTGACAAGTATTTGTATTTTTATAGGGGGTTAGACCGAACCATAAATGGTCGCCACGTGCACTCTATATCAAGAGGAGATCAGTCTGCGTGTAGTTCAACCTCAGTGTAAGAGGTTCAATGCTTAATGGTGTAGGGTGTAGAAATGTGTAGAAATGTTTTTGTTGTTTTTGTTTTTGTAGAGAAGGGTGTAGAAATGTTTTTGTTGTTTTTTGTTTATTACGACCGGGCCATATAAAATGGTTGCCTACGTACTCCCAGGTGTCGGGGAGATCAGGTCGACGTAGTTCGCCCCATGTTTAGGACAATTTGCAGCCGAAAAAGTTTGATCCCTTGTTTAGGACAAACTGCGGGGGAAAAGTTTGATCACATGTTCAGGACAAACTGTAGGTGTGAAAAAATGTGATCCCATGTTCAGGACAAATTGCCGGGGAAGGGTTCAATCCCTGGTGGGATAACTGAAGTTGTGTAAGAGAGGTATGAAGTGAAGGATCTGATAATCCAAAACTAAGCTCTTGGTTTGAAGAATGTGTTTCCCTGATGGGTCAATTGGGTATGAAAGAAGGTGTAATAAGGGTTAGAGAACATAAAATAACTGGTGATCTAGTGATCCAAAACCAGGATGTTTGCTTGATGATAACCTTGGACATAGTACCATTTCACGGTGTCTGAGTTGATAAGCTATGGAAATTCGTCGTCATCCATTTCCTGTAATCTGAGAGCACCTCCTATCAATACCTCCTAGAAAATAAATGGGCCTTCCCAGTTTGGAGCGAATTTTCCCTTTGCTTGATCTTGGTTGTCAATAATCTTCTTCAAAACCAAGTCATTTTGTTTAAACTGTCATAGCTGGACTTTCCCGTTGTAGGATCTAGCGATCCTCTGTTGGTATAACTGACCTTGGAAGATAGCATCACTTCATCTTTCATCTATTAGAGACAATTGATGATACCTATCTTCTAACCATTGGTCTTCATCCAGCTGAGCGTCTATCAACACTCTGAGGGATTCCATTTCCACTTCTATGGGGAGTACTGCTTCCATCCCATAGATCAATGAGTAGGGGGTTGCCCCAGTGGAAGTACGCATTGAAGTTTTGTAGGCTAATAGAGTAAAGGGCAACAAGTCAGGTCATCCTTTGTGGCTGGTTAACATCTTTTGCATGATCTTCTTGATGTTCTTATTAGCCGCTTCAACAACACCATTCATCTTTGAACGGTAGATGACGGAGTTAAGGCGTTTGATGTGGAATTTACTGCACAACTCCACCATCATTTTGTTATTGATGTTCTCAGCATTGTCAGACACAATCACCTTTGGTTGTCCATATCGATAAATGACATTATTTCTGATGAAAGAAATGATGCCTTCTTTGGTAACCTTCGGGAAGAAGGCTACTTCTACTCATTTGGTGAAGTAGTCAATCATGGTGAAGACAAAACGATGTCCATTACTGGCTTTGGGCTCGATGGGCTCGATCACGTCCATTCCCCACATTGAGAAGGGCCAAGGTGAACTCATATTGTGGAGTTCCCTCGGAGGGGCGTGGTTAGCATTCCCATGAATTTGGCATTGGTAGCATCTCTTAACGTGATCATCACAGTCAGATTTAAGCGAGAGCCAGTAGTGCCATGTTCTAAGGATCTTTTTGACAAGTAGAGGGTCGCTCATGTGTGGGCCATATACTCCACCATGGATTTCATCCATGAGCCTCTGATCTTGATCTTTGTCTAGACATCTGAGGAGACCTAGTCACGCATCTCGTTTATAGAGTGCATCTCCGCTCAGGTAGAACTTCATAGTCAATCGATGGATCCGCCTTCTTTCAGTTGGGCTCGCCTCAGCAGGTGTAGATCCATCTCGTAAATACTCCTTGATATGTTGATACCAAGGGTGCTGGATGGGAGGTAGCTCATCCAATACTTCTCCAACATAGTTTCCATAGGCTGAAGCCTTTTGTAGGGAAAGTGAGATGCTTGGCATGTTTTCCGTGTTAGGTATGTTGATCAAGGAGGCCAAAGTCGCTAGCGTATCCACAAAATAATTCTTATTCCTAGGAATATGGAGGAAGGAGATTTCTTCAAACTCCGAAGCCATCTGTAAAACTTACCGATGGTAAGGCAACAAATGTAGCTCTTTGGTATGATAAATTCATGTGGTCTGTCTGATTACAAATTCTGAATCCCCAAAGACAGTTAACTGCCTGATACCCATTGATTGGGCAAGTTTTAGCCCCATGATATACCCTTCATACTCAGCTGTGTTGTTGGTGCTGACAAACTGCAATTTGACAGCGACAGGATATTGCTCCCCCGTACCGGATACTAGAACTGCTCTAGCTCCAGAACCTTCCATATTAACAGCTCCATCAAAATATATTTTCCATGATTGGTGTGTATCGTACTGATGGTGTTGCGAGATTGTCATAACCCCTTCATCGGGGAAGTATATTTCTAAGGGTTTGAAATCTCCTGAAGGTACAGCGGCCAGTTGATCTGCAATTCCTTGACCTTTAATGGACCTTTGTGTCACGTAGACGATGTCAAACTGTTGTAGGATCAACTGCCATCTAGAAAGCCGATAATTTAACATGGGTTTACTGAACACGTACTTGAGAGGATCCATACGGGATATGAGATGGTTTGTGTGACCATGAAGGTAATGTTGTAACCTCATGGAAGCCCATGCTAAAGCATAACAAGTCTTCTCAATCAGAGTGTACTTGTGTTTCCTGCTGCTGAATCTTTTACTGAGGTAGTAGATAGCTCGCTCTTGGCCTCTATCGTCTTTCTATCCCAGCATGCAGCCCATGGCATTGTCATTTATGGACAGGTACATGAACAGGGGAACATCATCCCAGGTTGTACCAAAATAGGAGCGTTAACCAGCTGCTCTTCGATTGTAAGGAAGGCTTTTTGACACTCATCGTTCTATTTCATGGAGGAGTTCTTCCTTAACAACTTGAAGATAGGCTCACAAGTTGTTGTGAGTCAGGAAATGAACCTACTAATGAAGTTGATTCTTCCTAAAAATCCCAGTATTTCCTTCTCTATTTGAGGAATGGGTATTTTCATGATAGCCTGGATTTTGGTGGGATCCAGCTCAATCCCTTTCTGGCTGACTAGGAACCCTAGCAACTTGCCTAATTTAATGCCAAAGCCGCACTTGGCTGGATTCAACTTTAAGTTGTACTTACGCAACCTTTTGAAGAGCTTTTTGAGATGATCTAGATGGTCATCTTCCCTTCGGGATTTGACAATGATGTCATCAACATAGATTGCTATCTCTTTGTGCATTAAGTCATGGAAAAGAGCCATCATAGCTCGCTGATAGGTAGCTCTGGCATTGATGAGGCCGAATGACAACCGTCTATAGCAAAAGGTTCTCCTAGGCGTGATGAATGCAGTTTTCTCACGATCCTCTTCAGCAACCATAATCTGATGGTACCCCGCAAAACAATCAGCAAAAGAATACATGTCGTATTGAGCAGTATTGTCAATGAGTATGTGGATAAATGGCACGGGAAAGCTATCTTTAAGACAAGCTTTATTCAGATCCCGGTAATCCCACGAACTTGCACCTTTCCTCCTAGTTTAGGCATGGAGGACTATGTTGGATAGCCATTTAAGGTATGTGAACACCATGATGATGTCGGCTTGAAATTATTTCATAATTTCTTTTTTAACCTTTAAACTCCACTCAAGTTTTAATCGCCTGAGCTTCTACTTGACTGGCTTGAATCCCTCTTTAATGGGAAGGTGATGGATGACGATATCAGTGGATAAGCCCACCATGTCTTCATGAGACCATGCAAACACATCCTGGAATTGGGTTAATAGCGTAACCATGTCATTCCTTTTGTTTGGAGTGAGGTTTGTACCAATCTGGATCAACCTAGGGCTTTCTAAGGTTTTGAGATTGAATGAGGTGGTTTGATCAAGGTTTGGTTTGGGTTTGTCTTCGACCCATTCTTTGATCTCCTGAGGTATCTCAATGTCCTCTTGTATTTCCATCAAGTCTGAGTCCAACTTTTCATATATTATTCTTTACATTCTAAATCTTATCATATAAGTTTAGTATATTAACTCATTTCATTACTCAAACTTAGATTCATATTCATTTAGCAAATACTTTACATAACATAGCACATACTGCTTTAAACATCATTCATCCCTTTGTTACTACAAAAGTCGGGATTTATAGCCTTGACTAATACCAAAAGTTGGGAACATTACATTACACAGACATACTTAACATTAAACACACCTACACAACAGAACCTATACTACCTATTCACTATGCCTTTTTTCTTGGACAACCTTTCGCCTGATGACCTTCTATCCCACAGATAAAACATGCTCCTGATTTATAGTCGGGACAATACAGAGTGGTATGTCCCTCATAGCCACAAAGGTAACATATTCTTTTCCCTTTCTTCTTATCGAATTTTCCTAAGTCATGGTCTTCTATCTTTCTTTTCCCTTCTTGCTTTCTCGAGTCGCATTACGATGTGTTGCTTGTGGCTCCCATCCCATCAATTGGATTTTAAGTTTATCTTGTTCTTCCATTGTTTCTATTAACACCTGACGCAGTTGACTATTTAACAGCTTTTCTATTTCCCACAGCTTTTACAGAGAAGAAACCTTGTTCCTCAGATCCTACACCTCTGTTAATGCTTGTTCAACTTCAACTTTAGTGTCCGAATCACTATCTGTCAGCTCCATCATCTCCGGATCTGGTACTACATTTTTTACAATAACCACATCGTCTGAGTTATTTTCATTGTGAGCCTCTATTTCAGCTATTGGCTTCGATATTAGCTCAGGGGTATGGATTTGATCCTTCTTTATGCCATAAGCATATAACAAGCCTTTTACACCAGACATCTACACACATAAATTATCCTGATTAGCATATAGTATATACACACAACAAATAATAGTTTTATATAAGTTATCTTTGATTTTGTTTGACGATGAATTTAGTCAATTCATCTCTTTATAAACTCTATATGAGTTATTTATATTTTCAACGTTTCCCTCTGTTCTAAGGTTATAGCCTAAGGTCTATCCCACCTAAGGTTTCTAACCCTAAAGCTCTGATACCAACCTGTAAAGCCTCCGAATCCAGGTACATGAAACTCGAATTCAGTGCTTCACGATACCATTTCTATGAGCGTAATAATACTAATTGTGAGACCCCAAATTTTATGAATAAAGATTTAAATTTCTCGAAATATTTTTTTAAATATTATGGTATGGATTTGATATAATGTTATAGTTGTGGGTAGTATTTATAAATTTTGCAAAGTATGCAAGTTGTTATAAAAAATTCGTTTGGTCGGGGAATATTCTTTTTGTCGGGAAATATCTGTACGATGGCACAATCATTGGTGGACCCACAACGGAAGTATTATCGTATTTAGAAAATGACAGAATTATCATTTTATAAAAATAACAGCGAAAGTGTTACCGTTAAAACTGTTGAACTACTCGGTAGTAAAAGTACGATGAATACACGTGGTTACACAAGAGCAATACTGTATTGATTATTGATGCTTATGTGATAAGTCACCGGTTTATACTCAATTATTATTACAAATAATTGTTACATCATATTTCTCATATCATTGATTTAATTATTGTTACAGTATCATCTGCATGATATGTTATTAAATCAATAATTGAGACGACAAAGTTATTTATATTATTAAATTGCAATATTTGAAATGTCTAGAAGTTCTGTCAAGGAGAGGTTTGGTCATCTAATTGCGCGCCAATAAGGAAAAATCCTTATCAGAAAGCCCCTTCTTTCCTAGGAACGACCTGGTTGTTAAATATTGTGAGTTATAATATTAATGATGAATAAGTTCGTGTTGATTAAAGATGAATTTGATAGTTCCATTGTGTTGGGATTATTCGTGTTAGTGGAAATCGACATCTATTCCGATGATAAATGATGTCTGGGGGTTATATTGATAAATTGAGTAATTAATTGGATAAATGAGCAATTAATTGCTACTAATTCACATGTTTATATAACTATTTGTTCACATGTGTGTACTATTAAATCACATTCTTATACTATTAGGGGAGTTTGTGCAAGATTGATAATACTTGCATGACTAAGTTAAAGATGGAGGTATAGATGGAGGTACAATAATCGTAATTCAGATTTTCACATGATTATAACTATTGAATCACATGATTGAACTATTGATTCACATGATTTACTATTAGGGGAGGTGGTGCAAGTTTGATAATACTTACGTGACTAAATTAAAATGAAAGAAAAGTTGGAGGTATTGTCTTTATAATTTTTGAGCCCCAAAACGTGCAATTATCAAAACTATATTTTTCTATAAATAGAAGCTCATTCTTCCTTCATTTCTCACCAATTCACTAAGCTTTAGAGCCATTATTATAGAGAGAAATTATAGAGAGAAAGAAGAAGAGAAGTCTGCTCCCTCTCTATTCCAGTATCCAGTTTTATTCTAAGGTAAGGGATATTATTTGTTGTACTCGTAAAGGGTATTATTTTTTTTCATATTCATGAAGAGAACTTCTGTTATTCCATTCTTTATTATTCTATTAGAATAACTTGTATACGCGGTCTACCCTATACTTGGTGAAATTCTTTTGTTATTCCATTCTTTATTATTCTCACTGAATATCCGTCATGCATGCATTTTCACTGGACTGGTTCAATTATTTATTATTCTCGTTTAATATCCTCGCTCCAGCACGCTTTTACGCCGACCGGTTCTATTATTTATAATTCTGTTTGGAATAACCTGTCTGTGCAGTCTATCGCACGCATGGTGAATCCTTCTATTATTCCATTCTTTATTATTATGTTGGAATAAGCTGTTTATGTGGATTACCACATGCATGGTGAATGATCCTTTGTATTCATTCTTTATTAAATTGTGGAAATGATCTGTTTACGTGGATTATCGCATGGCAGATAAAAATCTATTTGCAGTTTCGTATATTCTATTATACTCATATGAGATATCATTTCTTTTGTACTCGTCATAAAATATCATTTTATTTGGTATTTTTAGTTATAAGTTACTATTCACAAGTTACTATTCACCCAGTTACTATTCACTCTAGTATTATTCACTCAGATATTCGGGGCACTTTTCATGCCAGAATACTATTCACGAGTTACTATTCACAGGTTACTATTCATCCAAATTACTATTCACCCGAATATTATTCACTCAGATATTTGGAGTACTTTTCATGTCGGGGTACTATTCACGAGGTACTATTCCCAAAGTACTATTCACGGGGTACTATTCACGACAAAAAATTGATTCTTTTCTGTCCAAATTATTTTTGGTGCATGAATTTTATTCTTGAATTTTACTCCACAAAGAAGTATCATGTTGACAATTTGGACGTTATTAGTTCCTGGATAAATTAATTCTTGAACTTGTTTTATTGAATTCTTATATCATTGTCATCATCCTCATGTTTATATTTTGTTGAAAGTCATCTGTGGCTCATGTGCAGTATGTGCATAGATGGACTTGGTATGATTATAACCAGGGATTATTCGGTGTAATCATGACCGTAATATTACAAATGATGTGGTAAAAGTCCTCATTGGCCCATAGTGCATTGATGGACAGTTGTTGGCATGATCATGACCATTGATGAATACACGAATATCCTTGGCCCGTAGTGCATGGATAGTTTGTGGTTGTGATACTAATGAATATCCTTGGCCTGTAGTGCAGGGATGATTTGATGATGTGGATTATTTATTAAGCTGAGTCTCAGCTAATAAAGTGATGAAAAACCTTGTAAATCATAGAAGATAGTAGATTTTATTCTCTGCTTGACTGTTCTAATGGATTGCTTGTTCCGCTGCAGTTAAACTTGATGTCTATTGTATTTTATCAGTTTAACATTGTTGAAGGCTAATGATAATTTATTCTGCATTATCTTAGTTATAATATTTCTTACTGGGCTAGTTGAGCTCACCCTTTCTTTCACTGTTCTCTTCAGGAAATGAGAACGTAGCCGGGACTAGTCGGGGAACGGAGTGACAGTCGGAGATGGTGTCATAGTAGTCCTCATTATTCTATAAAATAGTGTGATAATAAATGTAATGAGGACTCCATTGAGAGCGGATATTGTCTAGAAGACAATATTCTTGTTTAAACTCTCAGCTTATGTTTTTTCGTATGTTACACTACAGTTGTATTATTATGTTGTATTTTGTATTTTTGTACCATGTATTTGGCGACTCAAGATGGGTGATGTATACCTATTTTGGGGGCGTCATGATTAGTATCAAAGCTTAGGATATGATCCTGGTGAGATGTGAGACAAGAACTAGGAGGGAGAGACGGAATTCCTTCGCTAGTATGACCTACCTAAGTTTATTTGGTATTTAATTGGTCACGAGTATAGGGATAATATGTGATATGTTAATTAACCCTTGTTTTGTGGCGATTTGAAAATGGCATCCGAAAATGTTGAGATCAAAGAATGAAGCACATGATACCGCTTGAGTCACCAACGATTAATACCTGTGATAATGTGCAATAGGAAGACAATAATCCTCAGGTAAATAACAACACCGATCAGATGATGAATGATGGGATGTTCAGAGGCTTTATGCAATTCATGCAACATCAGGTAAGAGAGACGCATGTTCAAAATATAGATGGAAACAATGGCAACCCACGGTTGGTCACTACTAAGCAGTTCAAGGAACTGGGACCACCGGAGTTTTTTGGAGAGCCAAAACCACTTAAGGCGGAGATGTGGATAAAGCAGATCTGCAAGATATTTGATGTCTTGGGATGCTATGAGGAGCAAAAGGTTCCCTTTGCCACCTTCATGTTGCGTGCAGAGGCAGATTACTGGTGGGAATCTGTAAAACGTACTCAACATGCCGCACTGAAGATGACTTAGGAGAAGTTCCAAGAATTGTTCAACGACAAGAATTGTCCAAAGCATGTTATAATTGTGGAAGAGAAAGTCACCTAGCTCGATTTTGTCGTTCACCAAAGACGAGTCCAGCTGGGACGGTGGCACCAAAGGCGGATACGGACAAAACAAAGTCGGTGGTTTTAGGAAGAGCGTTTTTCGTGACTTCTCAAAAAGCGAGTGACCCGAACGATGTTAGCACGGGTTAGTTAATTATAAATTCTTGCGAAGTCTATACCTTACTAGATACCAGTTCTACCCATTATTTTATCTCTCTTGCTTGCGCTCAACGTTTAAATTTGACTCCGGAGAATTAGACTTTGACTTATCGGTTGAAACTCTGTTAGGAGAAACCTTCATTACATGTGCTATCCAAGTCTTGGATGAGAGTCACAGTTTTGAATGATATTTCTATTGTTAATAAATTTTCTGACGTATTCTCGAAGACTTCTTAGCCTATCCCTAGAGCGTGAAATCGAATTTTGTATTGACCCCAGTAAAAAACCCATTTCTAAAACCCTCAAGTATATCTTCACCCAAAACGAACGTATAATACGTCAAAGACGTTGGCTCGAGCTGTTGAAGATTACGATCATACCATTCAATATCATCGTGAAAGAGCGAACGTGGTAGCTGACGCGGTGAGTAGAAGATCGTATGCGTTTACGAGTGCGATGTTGTTAACGCAAAAACCCATTTCGTATAACTTACAAAGGATTAAGATAGAGTTAAAGACTCTAGGGACCCACATGAAGATAATGAATATACGAGTAGAATCGACTTTAATCGATAAAGTTAAAGCCGCTCAAACTACATACTCAGAGCTGATGAATGTGAAGAAAAAGGTTCAAGAGGGCGTTATTTTAGAAGCAAGAATCGACGAAGAGAGGAAATCTCAACCCTCGATTTAATTGGCCCATTTGAAATACTTGATCGAGTAGAAACTGTGGCCTATAGACTCGTTTTACCGCCAAATATGTCGCGTGTTCATAACTTTTTTTTTAAGTATCGATGTTACGTAAATATGTGGACGACCCAAACCACATTATTGAATTAGAACTAAACGAGAAAGCAGAAGATTTAACGTATGAGGAGATACATGTTACAAACTTGGATAAGAAGGATCGTATTCAACACTCAAAGGTTATACCTCAAGAGTTAGAATCTGAAATGAAGTCAAGGTATCCTCATCTCTTCGTCATACCAGGTACGTACGTAAATTTAGAGGGCAAAATTTCATAAGGATGGGAGATTGTGAGACCCCAAATTTTATGAATAAAGATTTAAATTTCTTGAAATATTTTTTTAAATATTATGGTATGGATTTGATATAATGTTATAGTTGTGGGTAGTATTTATAAATTTTGCAAAGTTTGCAAGTTGTTATAAAATATTTGTTTGGTTGGGGAATATTCTTTTTATCGGGGAATATCTGTACGACGACACAATCATTGGTGGACCCACAACGGAAGTATTATCGTATTTAGAAAACGTCAGAATTATCATTTTATAAAAACAACGGCGAAAGTGTTACCGTTAAAACTGTTGAACTACTCGGTAGTAAAAGTACAGTAATACGTGTAGTTGCATAATAGCACACGGTATTGATTATTGATGCTTACGTGATAAGTCACTCAGTTATACTCAATTATTGCTACAGTAATTGTTGCATCATATTTCTCATATTATTGATTTAATTATTGTTACAGTATCATCTGCATGATATGTTATTAAATCAATAATTGAGACGACAAAGTTATTTATATTATTAAATTGCAATATTTACAATGTCTAGAAGTTCTGTCAAGGAGAGGTTTGGTCATCTAATTGTGCGCCAATAAGGAGAAATACATATCGAAAAGCCCCCTCTTTCCTGGGAATGACCTGGTTGTTAAATATTGTGAGTTATAATATTAATGATGAATAAGTTCGTGTTGATTAAAGATGAATTTGATAGTTCCATTGTGTTGGGATTATTCGTGTTAGTGGAAATCGACATCTATTCCGATGATAATTGATGTCTGGGGGTTATATTGATAAATCGAGTAATTAATCGGATAAATGAGCAATTAAGTGCTACTAATTCACATGCTTATATAACTATTTGTTCACATGTGTGTACTATTGAATCACATTCTTATACTATTAGGGGAGTTTGTGCAAGATTGATAATACTTGCATGACTAAGTTAAAGATGGAGGTATAGATGGAGGTACAATACCGTAATTCGTATTTTCACATGATTATAACTATTGAATCACATGATTGAACTATTGATTCACATGATTTACTATTAGGGGAGGTGGTGCAAGTTTGATAATACTTACAGGACTAAATTAAAAATGAAAGAAAAGTTGGAGGTATTGTACTATAATTTTTTGAGCCCCAAAACGTGCAATTATCAAAACTATATTTTTCTATAAATAGAAGCTCATTCTTCCTTCATTTCTCACCAATTCACTAAAACTTTAGAGCCATTATTATAGAGAGAAATTATAGAGAGAAAGAAGAAGAGAAGTCTACTCCCTCTCTATTCCAGTATCCACTTTTATTCTAAGGTAAGGGATATTATTTGTTGTGCTCGTAAGGGGTATTTTTTTTATATATTCATGAAGAGAACTTCTGTTATTCCATTCTTTATTATTCTCATTAGAATAACTTTGTATCTGGGATCTACCCTATACTTGGTGAAATTCTTTTGTTATTCCATTTTTATTATTCATTTGGAATAACTTTGTATGCTGGCAATCACCCTATACTTAGTGAAATTCTTCTATTATTCCATTCTTTATTATTCGATGGAATATCCTGTCATGCATTTCTACGCCGACTGGTTCCGTTATTTATTATTCATTTAGAATAACTTTTGTATGTGAAGTATCGTGCGTACGGTGATTTCATTTGTTATTCCATTCTTTATTATTACATTGAAATATCCGCATCTGTCTTTTACGAGCTCGGTTCCATTATTTATTATTCTCGCCGTAATTTCTGCTTTGTGCGTTTTACGTCGGACTTGGTTCCATTATTTATTATTCTGTTGGGAATAACCTGTCTGTGCAGTCTATCGCACGCATGTTGAATCCTTCTGTTATTCCATTCTTTATTATTATATTGACATAACCTTTTTATGTGGATTACCACATGCATGGTGAATGATCCTTTGTATTTATTCGTTATTAAATTGTGGAGATGATCTGTTTACGTGGATTACCGCATGGCGAATGAAAATCCATTTGTAATTTTGTATATTCTCTTATACTCATATGAGATATCATTTCTTTTCTACTCGTCATAAAATATCATTTTATTTGGTATTTTTTGTTACAAGTTACTATTCATAGGTTACTATTCACCCAGTTATTATTCACTCTAGTATTATTCACTCATATATTCCGGGCACTTTTCATGCCAGAATACTATTCACGAGTTACTATTCATGAGTTATTATTCACCCAAATTACTATTCACCCAAATATTATTCACTCGGGTATTTGGAGTACTTTTTATGTCGGGGTACTATTCACGAGGTACTATTCCTGAACTATTATTCACGGGGTACTATTCACGATGAAAAATTAATTCTTTTCTGTCCAAATTATTTTTGGTGCATGAATTTTATTCTTGAATTTTACTCCACAAAGAAGTATCATGTTGACAATTTGGACGTTATTAGTTCCTGGATAAATTAATTCTTGAACTTGTTTTGTTGAATTTTTATATCATTGTCATCATCCTCATGTTTATATTTTGTTGAAAGTTATCTGTGGCCTGTAGTGCATAGATGGAATTGGTATGATTATGACTAGGGATTATTCAGTGTAATCATGACTATAATGTTACAAATGATGTGGTAAAAATCCTCATTGGCCCGTAGTGCATTGATGGACAGTTGTTGGCTCATGACCATTGATGAATACACGAATATCCTTGCCCCGTAGTGCATGGATAATTTGTGGTTGTGATACTAATGAATATCCTTGGCCTGTAGTGCAGGGATGATTTGATGATGTGGATTATTTATTAAAATCGAGTCTCAAATGATAAAAGTGATGAAAAACCTTTTAAATCATAGAAGATAGTAGATTTTATTCTCTACTTGACTCTTCTAATGGATTGCTTGTTCCGCTGCAGTTAAACTTGATGTCTATTGTATTTTATCAGTTTAACATTGTTGAAGGCTAATGATAATTTATTCTGCATTATCTTAGTCATAATATTTCTTACTGGGCTAGTTGAGCTCACCCTTTCTTTCACTGTTCTCTTCAGGAAATGAGAACGTAGCCGGGACTAGTCGAGGAACGGAGTGACGGTTCGAGATGGTGTCTTAGTAGTCCTCACTATTCTATAAAATAGTGTGATAATAAATGTAATGAGGACTCCATTGAGAGTGGATATTGTCTAGAAGGTAATATTCTTGTTTAAACTCTCAGCTTATGTTTTGTCGTATGTTACACGACAGTTGTATTTTGTATTTTTGTACCATGTATTTGGCGACTCAAGATGGGTGATGTATACCTATTTTGGGGGTGTCACGCTAATAATAATAAAAATAATATAAATATTAAACTTAATTTACATAATTATCAGAGTCTAGCTCCCAAGTACCTAACCTTTAATCATTCCTTACAATACATGATAATAAATATATAACGTTGTCTTAATAATATTAAACTATTACATAAGATAACATTGAAACCATTCAGCAACCTTTCCCTTTCCCTTGTTTATAGCAGAGCCTTCAAGTTGTTCACACTTAGCTACACATTTAAATTAAGCAAGGATGAGCATTTGAGTGCCCAACAAGTAATAACAATTATATATATGAGCTGAAAGAATTTAAATGTTTTCTTTATACTACCCTTCTACAACAATTCAATAGTTGTGAAGTAATCTGAACCGATAATAATAACATAACAACCCTCTTTCAAATTTTTGAAACTACGTACTGACTATAAATAGGGTTAAGGGGACATACTATGAACATTGTTTTCATTTTCGAAAAGGTTAAACAGAACTTCATTTGTAAACCGTCATAACTTATGGGCACGGGGGTGATCAGCCCGTTGTACCCTGTATTGATCAATACTACATGTAAGAATGATGTTATTGTTCACTCTGTCCACCTTAGGTGCATAAAAGTTTTTCCCGCGTAAGGGATGTTCATACTTGTCGGGGTTCTAAACTAAGGTAATTCGGTTGGATAATAATAAGGTTTTATCTTGTTCAAAAATAATCTATAATTCAACATATATATATATGGGTTATTAACAAAGGTGTATCAATATGTGATTAAATGCAATGATTATCCAAGTGGGGACACTTGTATAACCATTTATAGAAATTAACGAACAAAATATATATCTGAATTACCATATACTAACATGTTGACAATCAATGAGCGTATATAATATAGGATTAATAATCTGTACAATAATAATATAATTCTGAAACATTCTTACTCATGTCTATTGCATAAAGAAAATGCAAAGGTAGGATACTTGCCTAATCTGCTGCTTACAAAATGCAACTTAGTTTTATCTCTTATATCACGACCTATCATTAATCAGATCATTCGCTCTATTAGAACAATATACTATAACATATAGTACTGCATTTCGCAGTCAGCACATAATCTAATCACATTATCACACATTTTCAACAGTTATTGCATCACAAACAAATATTAATACTGTAAAATCCCAAATTTTACGAATAAAGATTTAATTTTCTCGAAATATTTTTTTTTATATTATGGTATGGATTTGAGATAATGTTATAGTTGTGGGTAATATTTATAAATTTTGCAAAGTACGCTAGTTGTTACATAATATTCAATTGGTCAGGGAATATTCGTTTTAACAAGGAATATTCGTACGACGGTACAATCATTGGTGGACCCCACAACGGAATTATTGTCGGATTGAGAAAACGACAAAAATATTTTATAAAAATAACGGCGGAAGTTTTACCGTTAACTGTGTTGAAACACACAGTGTTAAAAGTATAGGAATACGGCGTGGGTTGCATAGTAGCACCACGGTATTGATTATTGATGCTTACGTGAGAAGTCACTCCGGTTTTGTTCAATTATTGCTTCAATGAATTGTTACATAAGATCTCACATTATTTGATTCAATTATTGTCGATATTTTATATATTATTAAATCAATAATTGAGATGATAGAGTTATTAATATTATTATTTGCAATATTAACGATGTCTAGAAGTTTTGCCAATGAGAGGTTTGGTCAACTAATTGCGCGCCAATAGGAAGAAATCCTTATTGGAAAGCCCCTCTTCACCGGGAACGACACAGTCGGAATTAATATTGTGAATTATAATAATGATGATAAATGTTGTTAAATATATTGAGGTGTCTTTTTATGAAGTCACGGAAGTTTATATATATATATATATATATATATATAAATTTTGTTTTATTAGTATTATTAATGTAATAAAATGTAAAAAAACTTTTATATAAAATGTAATACTTTTATAAAGTAATTTGTTTTATTAGACAATAATTAGAATATATTATATTTTATTATGCATAGTGTTTGTATAAAGGCTGCGTAGTGTTTTTTTGAGTAAAAATCTTTTTATATAAAATAGAATACTTTTATAAAGTTATTTATTTTATTAGATAATAATTAGAATATAATATATTTTATTATGCATAGTGTTTGATAAGAGTACTGCATAGTGTTTTGCATAGTAAAATCTTTTTATATAAAATGTAATACTTTTATAAAGTTAATTGTTTTATTAGATTTTAAATGATATATATATATATATATATATATATTAGTGCATAGTATCCTTTCTATTTTTCTATAAATAGGATGCTTAGTTAGAATTGAAATCACACCGTAAATTCAAAGAATTCTCTTCTATAATCTTGAGCGTATTTCTTTAGAGTTTTAAGAAGCTTTGAGCGTAGTAGTGAGTTTTCTTCAAGTATATCCCTCCCTACCCGGCTTGAAAGTACTCTTCTTTATAAGGTAAGGGATATTATTTGTTGTACTCGTAAGGGGTATTATTTCTTTTCAGTATTCATGAAGAGAACTTCATTATTCCATTCCTTATTATTACATTGGAATAACTTTGTATATATGATAAGCACCGCATACATGGTGAAACTCTTCTGTTATTCCATTTTTTATTATTATGTTAGAATAACATGTCTATGCGAAGTACCGCATACATGGTGAAATTCTTCTGTTATTCCATTCTTTATCATTCTGCTGGAATATCATGTCTGTGCGTTTACGCATGACCTGGTTCCATTATCTATTATTCTGTTAGAATAACCTGTATGTGCGGTCTATCGCATGCATGGTGATTTCTATTGTTATTCCATTCTTTATTATTATGTTGGAATATCCTATTGGTGCGAATTTCGCCTGACCTGGTTCCGTTCTTTTATTATTCGTCGAATATCCTCGCCTACATGCGTTCTGCACGACCGGTTCCATTATTTATTATTCATTGGGAATAACTTTTATCATGTGATCTATCGCATGCATGGTGAATCCTTCTGTTATTCCATTCTTTATTATTCTGTTAGAATAACCTATTTGTGTGGATTACCACATGCATGGTGAATGATCCTTTGTATTCATTTCTTATTAAATTATGGAAATGATCTGGCTACGTGGATTATCGCATGGCGGGCGAAAATCCATTTGCAGTTTCATATATTCTATTATACACAGTTGGTTAAAGCTTTGGCTTCTATATTCCTTGAAATTAGTGGAATATCCTGGATATTTGCGCTTCATCTAGTATCTTTTCGTGGAAATATTCTTCCGAGCATTTTTGAATTTTTCTCCACAAATCAGTATCATGTTGACAATTTGGACATTATTGAGTTCAGGATAAATTAACTTATAAATCTTTAAAATTTATTCTTGAACTTGTTTTATTGAATTATTATGTCATTATCATGATGAGTTATGTTGATTATTATGTGAAAACATGAAAGTTTCTTCGAAATCACAAAGGGTTGAAAATCAGATTTTGGTGAAAATAGAATATGAAATTTAATTGACCATATCTCCTATTATATTTTGTATTTTTGAGTGTGGTCAAGTTCTCGAGTTAGATCTATGAGTTTTCTAACTTATCCAAGTGGAATCACTAGAAAAGGTGTTGTAGATTTTCGTGTAGACTGATTTTAGCAAAGGAGTCAAAAACTGCAAAGTACCAAAAAGCCATTGTCCGAAATTTAAAAGGGCATTTTCGCCACTTAGTTTGTGAGAAAATTCGGCCTTTTGGGACATGAAAATATATGGTATAAAGTACCTCCTGTCCAAAAATGAGCTCATTCCGACTTAAAATGAGC
This sequence comes from Panax quinquefolius, assembly GCA_020205615.1. Classification (NCBI taxonomy): domain Eukaryota; kingdom Viridiplantae; phylum Streptophyta; class Magnoliopsida; order Apiales; family Araliaceae; genus Panax; species Panax quinquefolius. The sequence continues at coordinate 87,328,562 of CM035159.1, read as the reverse complement.
AAGTTATGACTATTTCAATATTTAGGTTTTTCTGACAAAAAATTCTATATTCGGAGTTTGATAACTCCGATGACCATGAAATTTAAACTGGAAGCTCACATTAACATGTGTAAGATCCTGCCAAGATTTGGGAATTTCTGGAGTTAAACTTGAGGTAGCTAATTTCTTAAGGAATTAATTAGAAATTGATTTTTGAAAAATACTTAAGGGTGCTGAAAAATTAAAAAAAAAATACTTGTTGTGTATGAAATATATGTATATATGTTTGGGCAAAGGATAGAAAAATAAAAAGTTTATTTGGTAATTTTTCATAAAAATGGTTTAGATATGAACATATGAGTTAAATATGTTATGTGAAGTAACGAAATTAGTAAATAGGATTTTATGGCTTGGGAATCCTATATAGGGTATATGCAGATTTTTGATAAGGGATTTGATCATTGGTGATGAAATCTTATGAGTATGGCATTTTTGAATGATTAAATGCATTATTTGGTAAAGTATAGACAATTAAAATAAATTGTTTATAAGTTTAAGAAGTGATTAAAATATTGTTATATATTAATAATATTAGATTATGAGTTTATTAAGTGACAGATAATATTTGGATAAATTTAAAGTCTTTGATATTTATCCTTGTTTTCGCTTTGATTAATGCTTATATCATTGTCATCATTCTCATGTTTATATTGTGATAAAAGTCATCTTTGGCTTACGTGCATAGATGGACTTGGTGTGATTATGACCGTGGATTATTCGGTATAGTCATGGCCGTAATGAGACGGATGATGTGGTAAAAATCCTCGCCGGCACGTAGTGCATTGATGGACAATTTTGGTATGATTATGACCGTGGATTATTCGGTATAGTCATGACCATTGATGATTTAATGAATATCCTTGGCCGTAGTGCGAGGATGATTCGATGATGTGGTTTATTTATTAAAATTTGAGTCTCGTGATTAAGTTGATGAAAAACTTTTTAAATCATAGAAGATAGTAGATTTTATTCTCTACTTGACTCTTTTAATGGATTGCTTGTTCACCGCAGCTTAAACTTGATGTCTTTTGTATTTTATCAGTTTAACATTGTTGAAGGCTAATGATAATTTATTCTGCATTATCTTAGTCATAATATTTCTTACTGGGCAGTTAAGTTCACCCTTTTTTTCACTGTTCTCCTCAGGAAATGAGAATATAGCTGGGACGAGTTGGGGAATGGAGTGACAGTCCAGATGGTAGCATTAGTAGTCCTCGCTATTCTGTTAAATAGTGTGACAATAAATGTAATGAGGACTCATTTGAGTGTGGATATTGTCTAGATGACAATATTCTTATTAAAACTCTCAGCTATGTTTTGTCGTATTTTTACACGACGTTTGTATAATTAAGTTGTATTTGTATTTTGTACCATGTATCTGGCGACTCAAGATGGGTGATGTATACCTATTTTTGGGGGCGTCGTAGTTGGTATCATAGCTTAGGGATATGATCCATGGCTAAGATGTGAGACAAGAACTAGGAGGGGAGAGACGAGGAATTCCTTCGCTAGTATGACCTACCTAAGTTTATTTGGTATTTAATTGGTCGGTCAGCGTTTAGGGATAATATGTGATATGTTAATTAACCCTTATTTTGTGGCAGTATTTGAAAATGGCATCCGAAAATGTTGAGATAAGCAAAGAAGCACATGAGACCGTTTAGACACCTTTAATCACTAACCAGGTTAATGTGATATCAGACGAAGAAGAAATTAGAGATATCTATGTGGTTAGTGAAGAACTAATAGTTGCACCCAAGCTAGTTGCAGAGGTAGCAGCTGAGAGTGAGGAAGAAGATGAACCTGAGGAGAATTGGTTAGAAGAATTTTATGATCAAAATTTAGAATTACAAAATCGTATTCATGAGTTAGAAGAGCAGGCTGAAGAACGGCAGGCGGTCGTGGAAGCAAAGAGATGTAACAATTAAAAATTGTGTTACCCGATGTGCGATGCTTGAACAGAAGTACTCTTTGGCAGAGTATAAGATATTAGAGCTAGAATCTGAGAATGCTATGATCAAAGTTTTGATGAAAGAAGAAGCAACTGAACGAATAAGAATAGATGATGTATGGGTAAAAGTCGCACAACGCGTAAATATTGTAGAAAAAGACATCCGATCCAATAAGGCCAAAATAGATGAAATGGATTTTTCTTTTTGGACAGCAATTGGGAGAATCCAACATCGAATTCGGAATTACCTTGTGTAGAGCGGTCAACCCCAATTCGATATGGATCGGAGAATAATGATTCAAATCATGGATCAGGAATGTGACGAAGCAATTAAGGTGGGAATGTACTCTATAGCAAGTCAAAATTCGGTAGTTTAAGTGAGAGCGTTTATCGAGGAACCCGAACGAAGTTATTACGGGTAAGTTAATTATAAACTCTTGCGAAGTCTATACCTTATTCGATACCGATTCTACCCACTCTTTTATTTCACCTAGTTGTGTTCAATGTTTGAACTTGGCTCTTGAGAAATTAGACTTTGACTTATCTGTTGAAACTTTGTTAGGAGAAACCTTCGTTACATTCACTGTTTATAAATCTTGTTTGATTCAAATCGACACTTTCACGTTACCTGTCGATCTTATCTCTTTGAAAATACTTGCCTTTGATGTGATTTTAGGAATCGATTGGTTAACTACTCATCATATTTTTCGTAAGGTTGTTAGCTTTTATATTCCTAATCAACCTGTTATGCGAATTCAAGCAACCAAACCACTAAAGTTAATCACTGTTATATCAAGCCATAAGTAAAGAGCCCCGATCCTTTCATTGTTGACTTCCATGTGTGGAATGCACCGAAGCCAGACTTTCTGTAGGGGACGTCGTGAATAACGATGGCAAGTTAATAAGTATCAATGTGACGTACTATCCAAGTCATGGATGAGAGTCACATTTTTGAATGATATTTCTATTGTTAATGAATTTCTTGACGTATTCTTGAAGACTTCTTAGCCTACCCCTAGAGCGTGAAATCGAATTTTGTATTGACCCTAGTACAAAACCCATTTCTAAAACCCTTAAATATTTCTTCAACTAAAATGAACGTAACATGTGCCAAAGATATTGGCTTGAGCAGTTGAAGATTATGATCGTACCATTCAATATCATCATGGAAGAACGAACGTGGTAGCTGACGCGTTGAGTAGAAGATCGTATGCGTTTACGAGTGCGATGTTGTTAACACAAAAACCCATTTCGTATAACTTATAAATGATGAAGATAGAGTTAAAGACTCTAGAGACCCACGTGAAGATAACGAATATACGAGTAGAATCGACTTTAATCGATAAAGTTAGAGCCGCTCAAACTACACACCTGGAGCTGATGAATGTTCAAGAAGGCGTTATCTCAACCCTCAATTTTAATTGGCCCATTTGAAATCCTCGATCAAGTAGGAACCATGGCCTATAGACTCGTTTTACCGCCAAGTATGTCGCGTGCTCATAACATTTTTCACGTATCAATGTTACGTAAATATGTGGACGACCCGAACCACATTATTGAATTAGAACTAGACGAGATAGCAAAAAATTTAACGTATGATGAGATACGTGTTAAAATCTTGGATAAGAAGGCTCATATTCGACACTCAAAGGTTATACCTCAAGAGTAAGAATCTGACGAAGTCCTCATTTGTTCGGCATAGTAGGTACGTATGTAAATTTCGAGGGCAAAATTTCATAAGGAGGGAAGAATGTAAAATTCCAAATTTTACGAATAAAGATTTAATTTTCTCGAAATATTTTTTTTCATATTATGGTATGGATTTGAGATAATGTTATAGTTGTGGGTAATATTTATAAATTTTGCAAAGTACGCAAGTTGTTATATAATATTCAATTGGTCGGGGAATATTCGTTTTAACAGGGAATATTATTTACGGCAAGACAATCATTAGTGAATCCTATTAACGGAATTATTGGCCGGATTGAGAAAACGACAAAAATATTTTATAAAAATAACGGTGGAAGTTTTACTGAATTAATCGTTGAACACCCAGGTGTTAAAATTACGAGAATAATGCTGTGTAGTTGCATAGTGGCACACGGTATTGATTATTGATTCTTACGTGAGAAGTCACTCAGTTTTGTTAAATTATTTCTTCAGTAATTATTGCATAGTATATCACGTTAATTGATTCAATTATTTTTTGATATTATATATATTATTAAATCAATAATTGAGATGACAGAGTTATTAATATTATTATTTGCAATATTAACGATGTCTAGAAGTTCTGCCAAGGAGAGGTTTGGTCACCTAATTGCACGCCAATAGGGAGAAATCCTTATTGGAAAGCCCCCTCTTCCCTGGGAACGACCTGGTCGATTAATATTATGAATTTTAATAATGATGATAAATGTTATTAAATATATTGAGATGTCTTTTTATGAAGTCACAGAAGTTTATATATATATATATATATATATATATATATATATTTATAAATTTTGTTTTATTAGTATTATTAATGTAATAAAATGTAAAAGTTTTTTATATAAAACATAATACTTTTATAAAGTTATTTATTTTATTAGACAATAATTAGAATATATTATATTTTATTATGTATAGTGTTTGCATAGTGCTCGCGTAGTGTTTTTTGTAGTAAAATCTTTTTATATAAAACAAAATACTTTTATAAAGTTATTTGTTTTATTAGACAATAATTAGAATATAATATATTTTATTATGCATAGTGTTTTGCATAGTAAAATCTTTTTATATAAAATGAATACTTTTTATAAATTTAATTATTTTATTATATTTTAAATAGAATATATAAATATATATATATATATATTAGTGCATAGTATCTTTTCTATTTTCCTATAAATAGGATGTTTAGTTAGTATTGAAATCACACCAGAAATTCAGAGAATTCTCTTCTATAATCTTGAGCGTATTTCTTTAGAGTTTTAAGAAGCTTTGAGCGTAGTGCAAGTTTTCTTCAAGTATATCCCCGCCTACCCGTTTATAGAGTACTCTCTTCTTTATAAGGTAAGGGATATTATTTGTTGTACTCAGTAAGGAGTATTATTTCTTTCGTATTCATGAAGAGAACTTACATTATTCCATTCCTTATTATTTTGTTGGAATAACTTTTGTATATGTCAATCTGCCGCATACATGGTAAAATTCTTCTCATTATTCCATTCTTTATCATTCTCGCTAGAATATCATATACGTGCGTTTCTGCATGACACAGTTCCATTATTTATTATTACATTGGAATAACTTGTCTGTGCGGTCTATCGCATGCATGGTGATTTCTGTTGTTATTCCATTCTTTATTATTCTCTTGGAATATCATGTCGGTGCGAATTTCACCTGACCTGGTTCCGTTCTTTATTATTCTGTCGGAATATCCTATCTGTGCGTTTACGCAAGACCTAGTTCTATTATTTATTATTCTGTTGGGAATAACCTGTCTTTGCGATCTATCGCATGCATGGTGAATCCTTCTATTATTCCATTGTTTATTATTTTGTTGGAATAACCTGTCTGTGTGGATTACCACATGCATGGTGAATGATCCTTTGTATTCATTTCTTTTTAAATTATGGAAATGATCTGGCTACGTGGATTACCGCATGGCGGGCGAAAATTCATTTACAGTTTCATATATTCTATTATACACAGTTGGTTAAAGCTTTGGCTTCTATATTCCTTGAAATTAGTGGAATATCCTGGATATTTGCGCTTCATCTAGTATCTTTTCGTGGAAATATTTTTCTGAGCATTTTTGAATTTTTCTCCACAAATCAGTATCATGTTGACAATTTGGACATTATTGAGTTCAAGATGAATTAACTTATAAATCTTTAAAATTTATTCTTGAACTTATTTTATTGAATTATTATGTCATTGTCATGATGAGTTATGTTGGTTATTATGTGAAAACATGAAAGTTTCTTAGAAATCACAAAGGGTTGAAAATCAGATTTTGGTGAAAATAGAATATGAAATTCAATTGACCATATCTCCTATTATATTTTGAATTTTTGAGTGTGGTCAATCTCTAGAGTTAGATCTATGAGTTTTCTAACTTATCCAAGTGGAATCACTGGAAAAGGTGTTGTAGATTTTCATGTGGACTGATTTTAGCAAAGGAGTCAAAAACTACAAAGTACCAAAAAGGCTACTGTCCAGAAATTTAAAAGGGTATTTTCGGCCACTTAGTTTGTGAGAAAAATTTCGGCCTTTTGGGACATGAAAATATATGGTATAAACTACCTCCTGTCCAAAAATGAGCTCATTCCGACATAAAATGAGCAAGTTATGACTATTTCAATATTTAGATTTTTTTCAACGAAAAACGCTATAACTGGAGTTCGATAACTCCGATGACCATGAAATTTAAAATGGAAGCTCATGTTAACATGTGTAAGATCCTACCAAGATTTGGGAATTTCTTGAGTTAAACTTGAGGTAGCTAATTTCTTAAGGAATTAATTAGAAATTAATTTTTGAAAAATACTTAAGGGAGTTGAAAAATAAAAAAAAAATACTTGTTGTGTATGAAATATATATATATATGTTTGGGAAAAGGATAGAAAAATAAAAAGTAGATTTTCTATTTTTTCATAAAAATGGTTTAGATACTGAACATATGAGTTAAATATGTTATGTGAAGTAAACGTAAATTAGTAAATAGGATTTTATGGCTTGGGAATCCTATATAGGGTATATCTGATTTTTGATAAGGATTTGATCATTGGTGATGAAATCTTATGAGTATGGCATTTTGAATGATTAAATGCATTATTTGGTAAAGTATAAACAATTAAAATAAATTGTTTATAAGTTTAAGAAGTGATTAAAATATTGTTATATATTAATAATATTAGATTATGAGTTTATTAAGTGACTGATAATATTTGGATAAATTTAAAGTCTTTAATATTTATCCTTGTTTTTGTTTGATTAATGCTTATATCATTATCATCATTCTCATGTTTATATTGTGATAAAAGTCATCTTTGGTTTATGTGCATAGATGGACTTGGTGTGATTATGACCAGGGATTATTCGGTATAGTCATGACCGTAATGTGACGAATGATGTAGTAAAAATCCTCAGTGGCCTGTAGTGCATTAATGGACAGTTTTTGGTATGATTATGACCAGGGATTATTCGGTATAGTCATGACCATTGATGATTTAATGAATATCCTTGGCCCGTAGTGCAGGGATGATTTGATGATGTGGTTTATTTATGAAGCTGAGTCTCAGCGTTTAAGTTGATGAAAAACTTTTTAAATCATAGAAGATAGTAGATTTTATTCTCTACTTGACTCTTTTAATGGATTGCTTGTTCCGCTGCAATTAAACTTGATGTCTTTTGTATTTTATCAGTTTAACATTGTTGAAGGCTAATGATAATTTATTCTGCATTATCTTAGTCATAATATTTCTTACTGGGCTAGTTGAGCTCACTCTTTCTTTCACTGTTCTCTTCAAGAAATGAGAATATAGTTGGGACGAGTCGGGGAATGAAGTGACGGTCCAGATGATCGCATTAGTAGTCCTCACTATTCTATTAAATAGTGTGACGATAAATGTAATGAGGACTCCTTTGAGTATGGATATTGTCTAGATGGCAATATTCTTATTAAAACTCTCAGCTATATTTTGTCGTATTTTTACACGACGTTTGTATAATTAAGTTGTATTTGTATTTTATATCATGTATCTGGTGACTCAATATGGGTGATGTGTACCTATTTTTCGGGGTGTCACAAATACAGTCAAAATATCTAAGTCTAGATCAATTTCTGAAATATGTCGGTGTACCGATAGCTTTATCAAGTAATTATCGAGTCTAAGACTCTATTTTGTAACTCAATATCAGTAAATATTAGTCATATTATTTTAAATGACTCAATAAATATTTATTAATTTATCAAGAATTTTCAAACACCGAAATCATTATTAAATGATTCAAATATCAAATAATTCTATTATCATTTAATTATTATGTAACTATTAATGAAACCATTGCCAAAATATTAAAATTATTTATAATAACTCAAAATATTTTTAAAACATTTATATTACCCTTAAATGATTTTTAAAACATTTAAAATCATTTTAAATAATTACCATTAATATTAAAATATTAATGTACTATTTCTTAAAATATTAAAAGTCATTAAGTATAACTTAAAATATTTTTAATTCACTTAATATTATTAATCTTGATAATATTTAATTCACCTCTTAGTATTATTAATTCACTAATAATACTTTTTATTCACTTACTAATATTATTAACATCTTAATAATATTTTAATACTTTACTAATATTATTAATCCTCTTAATAATATTTTAATCATGCATTAATATTATTACTTTAATAATATCATACTTATGCTTTAGTATCATTAATCAATTAATAATACTTTTATTCATTTACCAATCGTATTAATATTTTATTCATTAACTAATATTATTAATCATTTAATAATATTTTATTCCTTTACTAATGTTATTACATTTTTAATAATATTTTATTTATTTACTTAATAATATTTTAATCATCCGATAATACTTTAATTTAATATTATTAATCTTTTAATAATATTTTAATCTAAGATTAATTATTTAATAATATTTTAATGAAGCTTTAATCTTAATATTTATCATATTCTAATATTATTAATATCATAATAACATTTTAATAATTTGTTTAATCAATAAACAATTGATTCTAATTGTTCACCCTTTACAAAACCACTTATTTAATATCCATAAAAGGTCATAAATAATATTTCTTATAATAAATTACCAAAATACCCTAAAATAGTCATAATATTATATATTAGGAGTATTCAATTTAAGACATCATTTAACTATTTATTTCCTTTTATTCATAACTTCATTATTTTTAGAAAAAATACCAAATTGATTCCAAAAATTCTTCTTTTCTGGGTTTAGACAGTATATGACCCAACAATGATCCCCAAATTTTTCTAGAATTTTAGAAAGTGATTTACTAATTTTAAAGTACCTAAAACACTCGAATCTTGCTTCATTTTTCATAAATCGAGTTTTGCTCATACAATTCTGAAATTTTCAGGGTATACTCCCATAGCATATATGAACATACTGTAACAATTTTGGATTTTTCCCATGTATACACTGTGAGAAATGCGGGTGTTAATATTTAGGAGTTCTTTACGGAAATAGCCATTACGCACAACCTATAAATCGAAACGTGTCCATTCTTTTTCCTACACGTAGATAACTTCTTAAGGTACCTTTGTGATTTTTCCCAGATTTTTGAAAGACTTGAAACTATCCGAAATAGTCCTAAGAAAAATGGGGATAATAGCTTTTTAGGGTTTTAAAACTTTAATTCTCTATGTGGACTGTTTTGGGGAAAACAGCCCCCATGGCTTCAATACTTGCTGGATTTATGTTCTACCACTTGAGTTTACTAGAAAACTCATGTATCTGGCACCCCCCTTTGACGGATCACAAATCCAAGTTGTGAAACTTGAGTTACACAAGATTTAGTGAAAGAAAAATAAGAGTTTCACCCCTTGGAGAACATATGCTCATTTCCTTCCTCTAAATCTATATTTTAATACACAAGATACTTAGTCCTACACATGAGATATGGAACTAGGGTACTTTGAGTATTGGACCATAAACCCCATATATGTTGAGGTAAAAACCGAAATGGAAGAAGAATAAGAAAAGGATGGAAGAGAACCTCACCTAGTTTTCTTTGTTATCCTTCTTGTTCTTCCAAAGTAGGTTATGAATCTAGGATGCATGAACAATAACTCCTCTCCCTCTCTAGAAAAACTGAACCCCTACCTCTCTTTTCCCTCTTTGTATTTTGCTAGCTTGGGAGAAAAATGGAAGAAGAAGAATAGGAGAAATGAAATGATCTAGCAATTGAAATGTGTGATTTAACTAATATCCTCCATACTTTTATTGTCCCTTGGATAAAAGGCTTCACCTTATCTCTTTCAATTGATCCTAATCATGTGATTAAGGGTGCTAAGTAGATTTTCTACCAATAGGAGATTGACACACTTGTACTTGATGTAAGAGTTACTAATTAAGGAACTTGATTAGCTTAACTTTGTTGCCTTAAAAGGCCTAATATGGCCGGTCCCCTTGCCCCCATTATCTGCTTTTATTTTAATGCACAAATTTGATTAATCAAAGGTCTAAAATACCCTTAATTAAGTGGACTAATTTTGGGCTTTCATTTTATTTCTTTTAGGCTTCACCTTTAATTGTTTTGGGCCATGTAATGAATATAGTCTAATAATTTTAATATATGTTACCCAAATTGTTTATTTAGGGTTTTCATTCCCAATCTTATGAAATTTAATTACTTATACATGTGACTTTAGCTCATAACCTAATTAGGTTTACTAGAAATAGGTTTAAAATTATTAGTCACTTGAAATAACAAGATTATCCACATAAGTTAGTATACATATTAAATAATAACCTTTCCTTAATACCATAATCCTTAGGTTATTTAATTGCCTCACATACTGTATAATTAGGTTACAAAGCTTTCATTTAGGGTTTAAAATAAAATAAAATTAGTTTCTAAAATTTGTAATTAGGGTTTCACACAGTAATACAAGGGTTTGTCACATAACACCATAATTGACCAACCCTTATCGGTCAACATATACAGTACATATTTATAGCACTGGAAAAAAATATAATTAATATTATAGTATTATTCTCATGCCTTGATCAAAATCCAAAAAGTAGGGTTTGGATTCCATATCTGATTTATCTGCCATACTTAACATTATTAATTAGGTTAAACATAATTAACTTAATAATCTGAACAAAATTCATATAATAAAATAATTATTATAATAATTAAAAAAAATCATTTCATATATTATATAAATAATATATAATTATATTTTCAAGAAAAATAATTAATAAAAACATTTCTACTATAAAATTAATTATTATAATAATATAGTTTATAACAATCAACAATTCTAAAATAAAATTATTTAAAATCATTTATGTAATAAATATATCACATAAATACATACACACATTATGTTGGTACATATTCCCCATATTTATTTTAATAAATACAAAAAAAAAATTATACACAAAATTTCTAATTTATTTGTATAGAAAATATCGGGTTGTTACAGACGGAATGTAAAGAAAGCAGTAAAAATGATCAACCGCCACGAAGTAAACTCTAGGCGGGATGAAATATAAAGAAAGTAGTAAAAACGATCAACCGTCACGAAGTAAACTCCAGGCGGGACGAAATGTAAAGAAAGCAATAAAAGGCCACGAAGTAAACTCCAGGCCTGACATAAATGTGAATATATATATATATAAGCGGTAAACGCAACGGATATAAAATCCAGGCTCATCGAACAGAGTTCGACAACAATTTATATATATATATATATATGTGTGTGTGTGTGTGTGTGTGTGTGTGTGTGTGTGTGACCCCAAATTTTACGAATAAAGATTTAATTTTCTCGAAATATTTTTTTTGAATATTATGGTGTGAATTTGAGATAAAATTATAGTTGTGGGTAGTATTTATAAATTTTGCAAAGTATACAAGTTGTTATATTATATTCGATTGGTCAGGGAATATTCTTTTTTTTGGGGAATATTCGTACGACGGCATAATCATTGGTGGACCCCACAACGAAAGAATTGTCGTATTTAGAAAACGACAAAAATATTTTATGAAAATAACGGCGGAGGTTTTATTGTTAATACTGTTCAACTACGTGGTAGTAAAAGTACAGTAATACGCGTGGTTGCATAGTAGCACACGGTATTGGTTATTGATGCTTACATAAGAAGTCACTCACTTATACTCAATTATTACTACGAAATGTCACGATCATATCTCTCATATTATTGATTCGATTATTATTGTCACAAAGATCATCATCGCATTATATGTTATATTATTAAATCAATAATTGAGACGACAAAGTTATTCATATTATTAAATTGCAATATTTACAATGTCTAGAAGTTCTCATTAAGGAGAGGTTTGGTCACCTAATCATGCTACCAACAGGAGAAATCTTTATTGAAAGCCCCTCTTTCCCAGGAACAACCTGGTTGTTAAATATTGTGAGTTATGATATTAATGATGGATAAGTTCGTGTTGATTAAAGATGAATTTGATAGTTTCATTGTGTTGGGATTATTTATGTTAGTAGAAATCGACATCTATTCTGATGATAATTGATGTCTGGAGGTTATATTGTTCAATCGGGTACTCGGGAAACTTTTCGTGTCGGAGTACTATTCATGAGTTACTATTCATGAGTTACTATTTAGGAGTTACTATTCATGAGTTACTATTCACCCGGTTACTATTCACTCTAGTATTGTGCATTCGGGTATTTGGGTACAATATTATTCTATGAGGAGATGTGCTAATTTTTCGTATAGTTGGTTGAAGTTATATTAGTGAATCAATATGGACCATTGGTGAAAGTTATAATAGTGAATCAATATGGATCGCTGGTTTAAAGTTTTAATAGTAAATCAGTATGGACCGTTGTTTTAAGTTTTAATAGTAAATCAATCTGGATCGTCCGTTTAAAAGTAAATCAATCTGGATTGTTCAGGAATTAGTTACTATTCAATCCATTCTTCTATAAGTAGAAGCTCATTCCTTTATTATTTCTTACGAATTCACTGAAACTCCAGAGAGAGAAATTATAGAGAGAAAGAAGAAGAGTATTCTACTACTTCACTACTTCGATATCCAGTATCTTTTATGGTAAGGGGTGTTATTCTTTCTTATTCATGAAGAGAACTTACATTATTCCATTCTTTATTATTCTCATTGGAATAACTCAGATACAAAGCATACCCTATACATAACCTCAGATACACCTGCGTACCCTATACTTGGTGAAATCCTCTCATTATTCCATTCTATATTATTATGTTGGAATAATCATGCTTATCTGGTACCGCATACGTGGTGAAATTCTTCTATTATTCCGTTCTTTATTATTCTGTCGGAATATCCTGTCGGTGCGAATTTCGCTTGACCTGGTTCAATTATTTATAATTCCGTATTTATTATTCTATCGGAATATCCTCGTCTGTAAGCTTACGCCTTTGACCGGTTCCATATTTATTATTCTCATTGGAATAACTCACTGTGCTATCTATCACCATGCCGGGTGATTTCTTTTGTTATTCCATTATTTATTATACTCAGTTGGTTAAAGTTTTAACTTCTATACTCCATGAAATTAGTGGAATATCCTTGATATTTGCGCTTCATCCAGTATCTTTTCATGGAAATATTCTTCTGACCATTCTTGAATTTTACTCTACAAAGAATTATCATGTTGACAATTTGGACGTTATTAGTTCCTGGATAAATTAATTCGTGAACTTGTTTTATTGAATTCTTATATCATTGTCATCATCCTCGTGTTTATATTTTTGAAAGTCATCTGTGGCCTGTAGTGCATAGATGGACTTGGTGTGATTATGACCAGGGATTATTCGGTATAGTCATGACCGTAATGTGACGAATGATGTGGTAAAAATCCTCAGTGGCCTGTAGTGCATTAATGGATAGTTTTTGGTATGATTATGACCAGAGATTATTCGGTATAGTCATGACCATTGATGATTTAATGAATATCCTTGGCCCGTAGTGCAGGGATGATTTGATGATGTGGTTTATTTATTAAGCTGAGTCTCAGCGTTTAAGTTGATTAAAAACTTTTTAAATCATAGAAGATAGTAGATTTTATTCTCTATTTGACTCTTTTAATGGATTGCTTGTTCCGCTGCAATTAAACTTGATGTCTTTTGTATTTTGTCAGTTTAACATTGTTGAAGGCTAATGATAATTTATTCTGCATTATCTTAGTCATAATATTTCTTACTGGGCTAGTTGAGCTCACTCTTTCTTTCACTGTTCTCTTCAGGAAATGAGAATATAGTTGGGACGAGTCCTGGGAATGAAGTGATTATCCCAGATGATCGCATTAGTAGTCCTCACTATTCTATTAAATAGTGTGACGATAAATGTAATGAGGACTCCTTTGAGTATGGATGTAAGACCCCAACTTATTCTTAATGAAATTTAATTTTCTCTATTTATTATTTTGAAATAGTAAGGGGTGATTTGATTAATGTGGATAGTTAGGGGTAAAATACGCAAATATTTCAAAATAAGCAAGTGGTTATAAAATATTCATTGTTGTCGGAGAATATTCGTTTGGTCGTGGAATATTCGTACTATCTAGAATATTCGTATGACGACGCCAAAACCATGTGTGGGCACCATAACTTAAAGCGATTGGATGAAGAAAACGACAAATATAAGTTGGTTAAAAATACTACGTAGTTGTTACTCAAGTAATCTTCGTTAAAATACTCTATGGTTAAAACACGATGAGCATACGATGTTGCACCAATTATTGATTCTTACGTAAGAAGGCACTTACTCAATAATGGTTACGATAATTATTGTTCAAGATTTTATTGAGTTAATAATTGTTGCGTTGATATTTTATATTCTTGTCGTTATTTCAATAATTGTCATTACACAATATTTTTTTCATTATCGAATCAATAATTCATATTATCTGAATAATATTATTAGATAACATTATTGGCAATGTCTAGAAAGTTCTGCCTAAGGAGAGGTTTGGTCACCTAATTGCATAGGCCAAGAAGAAGAAATTCTTATTGGAAAGCCCCCTCTTTCCTGGGAACTGCCTGGTTGTCAATATTGTGATTCTGTAATATTATTTGTGAATAATTAATTATTGATTCATATGATGAGGAAAATATTGATTTTATGTGGATATAGATGGAGAAAAATTTTAATGTGACAATTGTTGAAAATTAAAATTTTATCTTTTTCTGATAAGATAATGTATTATTATATTTTAATAATATAATAATGGTGATATTTTTACAACGAATGTGGGATATATGAGTATACGAGGAGGAAGAGTATTTTTGTTGCAATAAATGTTTAAAACATGTTAAACATGTCAATTGGACCCCATTTATCGATCCGAAATTTGATTATACTGTGAAAATCGCTTCGCTTGTGGATTTCGGTCAATTTCTTTTGGAATTTGGAAAACTTTCTTACGCAAAGTTGTAGAGAATTGAATTTCCTATAAAAATTCGCATGAGATTCAAATTTTCTGATAAAAGGTTATTTATTATGAATTATTGATGTTCAAAATTCTGAATAATTGATTTTTGGGAGTTTTATTAATTTTATTAAGAAAACGTTTTTATTGATTTTGGTGAGGGGGGACCATTTGTTTGGCTGATAATTTGAATCTTAGAAAGTGTGCGTTGGAAATTATAATATATATATTAATATTTTATTAAATTTTCTACTTTGGGGTTCTAAGCAATTTCCTATAAATAGGGTGCTTAGGTTAGAATTGAAAATCACACCAGAAACTGAAGTTTTCTCTCTCTATATTATCGAGCGTATTCTTGTGAGTATTTTGAGTATACTTTGAGTATTGTTGTACGGTGCAAGTCCAAGTCATAGCCTATATCCGGTGTTTCAGCTAGAAGTACTGATCTTTCGAGGTAAGGGATGTTATTTTCTTCTCAAATGATATTATTTCTTCAATATCATTATGCTGAAATATTGGTTGAAACTTTTTATCAAATTTGGAACTTTTTCATATCGGGGTTACTATTCATGAGTTACTATTCACGAGTTACTATTCATGAGTTACTATTCACGAGTTACTATTCACGAGTACTATTCATGAAGCGTGAAGATGTTTTTTGTGGAATTTCTATCTTTTGGTGTCGGAGTTACTATTCACGATACTACGACTATTCACGATATCTGACTATTCAATCATAAAAATAAAATTTCTTCTTTTTGTCCAAAATATCTATTCTGGATACTAGCTTTGATTGTATCCATGTTTTGATCATTCTTGAATTTTACACCACTATGATTATTTTTGAGGTATTATTTTTGAACATGGATAAAACAAAGTACGAATCCTTAATCCTTAATCCTTGTCATTTTGTTTCACTGGATTCGCTTTTTAAAAATATTTTCATCATCCTCGCCTTAAATGGTGATATTATTGAATATCTTTGGCACCAGTAGTGCAAAGATGAATGATTTCTGAAGAATATCTTTGGTCAGTAGTGCAAAGATGAACAGTGTTTAGATGAACACGACCAATCGATGAATATCTTTGGCCTCAGAGTGCAAAGATGAATATTTGATTCCGATGTATATTGATTGATGTTACAGGATAAAAGATAGATGATGAACTTTTAAATTCATACATAGAAGATAGTAGTTTGCATTCTCTACTTAACTCTTCTAATGAATTATTATTTCATTGCGAATATTGATTTAAAATTTATTGTCTATTGTATTCTATTAGATTTTTCCCCATTAAAGACTAACGGTAATTTGTTGTATATTATCTTAGTCATAATATTCTTTATCGGGCTAGTTGAGGTCACCCTTTTCCTTTTTTTGTTCCATTTTTCTCGTGAGGCGAGAATATAAGCGAGTACTTAGTCTGGGTATGGAATGAAGGTTTTAGAGAAAGTTGTTTAGTAGTCCTCACCATTTTGTAAAATAATGTATCAATAAATGTGATGAGGATTTATTTGAGTATGGATATTGTCTAGAAGATAATATTTGTATTCAAACTCACGCTTTTTCTTGTTGTAATAATAAAGTTGTAGTTGTTTCGTATCATGTAATGACAACTCGTAATGGGTGATGTATACCTATTTTGGGGGCGCCATGGTTGGTATCGAGCTTAGGATATGATCTCCGGAGGAGATCGGGAATAGAACTAGGAGGGAGAGACGAGTAAATCCTTCGCTAGTGTGTCCTACCTAAGCTTATTTGTTAGTTGGTCAAGATATAGGATATTATGTGATATATTTATTTCCTTAATTAACCCTTGTTTTATGACAAGATTTGAGAATGTCGAATCGAGAATATTAACAATGGAAATGAGACCAGTGGAGACGCTCAGACTCACCAACGAGGAGAGCGTGGCAACAGTGGCAATATTCCTCCCGTGAACAACACCATTGAGCGAGATGATGAACGAGGGATGTTTAGAAGTTTTTGCAGCTCATGCAAAATCGCATTTAGGAGACTCGTGTTCAAAATACAGGAGGAAATGATAGCAATTCACGGGTTGTCACAAATGCAAGCGCTTCAAAGAGTTGGGACCACCAGAATTTAAGGGAAAGCCGATCCGATCATGGCGGAAACATGGGTCAAGAAAATTACCAAGATATTCGATGTCTTGGGATGCACGAGAATGAAGGTTCCATTCGCCACCTTTATGTTCCGTGGCGGGCGTACTCATCGGTGGGAGTCTGTGGAAGCGTACCCATCCAAATTTTCGACTCAAAGATGTCTTGGGAGACGTTTCAGAGCTATTTAATGACAAATACTTTCCGAAAAGTGTTCGTCATATGAAGGAAGTGGAGTTCATCGATTGAACAAAACAACATGACGGTGTCTCAAAGACGAGGCAAAGTTTGCGAGTTATCCGTGTTTGCACCTCATTTGGTGGAGAATGAGGAACGATGACGCGGATGTTTCTTAGAGGTTTGAAACCCTAAGATACGCCGATATCTCATTTCTCATAAATTTTCTCTATTCGGATGTTAAAATAAACAGGATCAATTATTAGAAATGAGATAACGAGTACGGTCAACCGAGGGACCATAACCAGGATCGCACTGCAGATATAGCGGTCAATGTAATAATGATAACCAATGGAGAAAGAAACAGACGGACAAAATGGTAACCACTCTGGTGGTAATCATGGCCATGAAAAATGTAAGAAGCGAGTCGAGGAGATTTTAAAAGAGGAGATTTAATAACGACCATGTGAAGACGATGGGTCTAAAGAAGAATCGGGTTCTAAGGGAGGAGAACGACCACCGGGTCATATATTACAAATGCGCGGAAAAGAGGGACATATCACCAAACCGCCCACAAACAGCTCAAGGTATGCTATAATTGTGGAAAGGAAGGACATATCGCCGAGATTGTATGGTAGCGAAACCTAGTTCAATGGGATTTGGTGACTCAAAAGACTCGTCCCGAAAAAGTCAAAGTCAACGATTCCGGGGAAGAGCGTTTGTTGTGGATCGTCAAAATGTGAGAAACCCAAACTAGGTGATCATGGGTAAGCTATTTATAAATTCTTGCAAGTTTATACCTTACTTGATACCGGTATACCCATTCATTTATCTCTCCCGCATGTGCTCAACGCTTAAAACTTGACTCCGGAGAAATTAGACTTTGACCTATCTCGTGGAAACTCCGTTAGAGAAATTTTCATCACATCCAATCGCTTTATAAATCTTGTTTGATTCAAGTTGGCACCATTACCTTACCCGTTGACCTTATCTCTTTAAAGATACTTGCTTTTGATGTGATTTTAGGGATTGATTGGTTAACTACTCATCATGCCAAAATTGATTGTTTTCGTAAGGTTGTTAGTTTTCATATTCCTAACCAACCCATTTATGCGGATTCAAGCAACTAAACCATTAAAATCAATCACCGCTCATATCTAATCATAAAGCTATTCGCTTATTGAAAACGGATGTCAAGCTTTCTTAGCCCATGTTATGGATTTGAATAAAGACACGTCAAATTTGAATAATATTCCTCGTTGTTATTGACTTTCCCGACGATTTCAAGAACTTCCGGCCTACCCCGTAACGTGAAGATGAATTCTTTATTGATCTTGAACTCGGTACAAAGCCCATTTCTAAAACCCCATATCGAATGGCTCCTATTGAACTTCGAGTTAAAGGTCCAACTACAGAATTATTGGACATCGATTTCATTCGGCCCAAGTACATCTCCTTGGGGTGCTCCTCTGTTTTATTTGTAAAGAAGAAAGAGCGGGAGTATGCGACTTTATATTGACTATCTGAATTGAACCATGTCACCATCAAGAATAGGTATCCTCTACCTCGTATTGATGACTTGTTTGACCAATTGCAAGGGGCACAATTCTTTTCAAAAATCGATCTTCGCTTACGGATATCATCAATTTGAAGATTAGAATCGAGGATATTCCAAAGACGCGCCTTCGTAACTCCTAGATGGGCATTATGAATTCTTAGTCATGTCTTTCTTGACCGACTAATGCTCCCGCGACTTTCATGGATATGATGAACCGAGTATTTAAGGAATATTTGGATCGGTTTGTTGTTGTCTTTATTGATGACATCCTCATATATTCCAAAAGTCGTGAAGATCATGAGCACCATTTGAAGTCGGTACTCCAAAGGCTTCGTGAAAACAAACTATATGCCAAATTGAAGAAATGCGAGTTCGCTTTGAGGAAGTAGCATTCCTTGGGCACGTGGTGTCGAAACATGGAGTATCCGTTGATCCGTGAAGATTGAAGCAATACAAAGTTGGGAGCAACCGGAGTTCGGTGGATCAAGTACGTAGTTTTTGGGCTTAGTGGTTATTATCGAGATTCGTGGAAGGGTTTTCTCGAATCGCTACTTCATTAACCCAAATAACTCGGAAGGATACAAAATTCGTTTGGAGTGAAGAATGCGAGAAAGAGTTTCCAAAAGCTTAAGAGGAGACTTATTTCATTTTGTTCTAACAATACCATCCGGTTCTTGATGGATTTGTTATCTCTGATGATGCTTCGGGAAAAGGGTTAGGATGTGTTCTCATGCAACGTGGGAAAGTCATAGCCTATGCCTCGCGACAACTTAAAGAGTATGAGAGGAATTATCCTACTCATGATCTAGAGTTAGCGCAAATGCGTTCAGCTTAAAAGATATGGAGGCACTATCTATATGGGGAGAAAGTGGAGATATATTCGCACTATAAAAGCCTTAAATATTTCTTCACTCAAAAGAACTCAACATGCTGGCAATGACGTTGGCTCGAGCTATTGAAAGACTACGACCACACTATTCAATACCATCCTGGAAAGCGAACGTGGTAGTGACGCGTTGAGTAGAAGATCATATGCGAACGAGTGCGATGATGTCAAGTATACGACGTAGAGCCAACTTTAATAGAAAAAGTTAAGGTTGCTCAAGCCACCGAATTCGGAGCTGATGCGTATGAAGAAGAAAGTACAAGAAGGAGCTATTCCTAAGCGAGAATTGATGAAGAAGGAATACTTGAGTCCACTCTAGACTTTGTGTTCCTAACGACTCGATTTGAAGTACAAGATTATGATGGAGGCACACAATACACCGCTTGCAATCCATCCTCGAAGTACTAAAATGTATCGTGATCTTCAACATACATTTTGGTGGAACAATATGAAGAGAGAGATTGCAAAGTTTATCTCAATGTGTTTAACTTGTCAACGTGTAAAGGCGAACATCTAGTACCTAAGGGTCCGTTGCAACCACTTGAGATTCCTGAATGGAAGTGGGAACACATTACCATGGATTTCGTTCACGGTTCTTCCTACGGTTTCTCAAGGCATCAATGATATTTGGGTTATTGTTGATAGATTAACCAAGTTCCGCTCATTTCTTGCCCATACGGAGACTTATTCCTTGAACGCCTTGCTAGTATGTGACGTGAATGAGATTATGAGGTTGCATGGCATGCCAAGATCCATAGTTTCGGATCGTGACCCAAGATTCACTTCAAGATTTTGGGTTAGCTTGCAAAAAGCTATGGGCACGGATTTTGCGATTTAGTTCTAAGATACCATCCCCAAACGATTTTGGACAATCGAGAGGACTATTCAAACTCTTGAAGATCTATTAAGACTCGTGTCCTAGACTTCAAGGGTGGTTGGGATAAGTATTTACCATTGGTGGAATTCTCCTACAACAATGCTTATCGTGCAAGTATAGGTGTGGCTCCATTCAAGCATTATATGGACGAAAATGTCGCTCTCCAATATGTTGGGATGAGGTGGGTGAAGCAACATTGTTGGGACCCGAGTTAAAATACGTATGACTCACCGAAAAGATCCAAATGATTCGACAACGATATAAAAGCGGCACAAGATCGACAAAAGAGTTTTATGGATCTTCATCGAAAGGACGTGGAATTTAGTGTAGGGGATCATGTATTGTTGCGAGTTGCTCCAAGGAAGGGAGTTACAAGATTTGGGAAGAGAGGAAAGCTCAATCCACGATTTATTGGTCCATTTCAAATTCTTGACCGAGTAGGAAATGTAGCCTATAGACTTGCGTTACCTCCGAGTATGTCTCGTGTCCATAATGTGTTTCACATATCCATATTTCAGTAAATATGTGAAAGACCCGAACCACGTTATAGAGTTAGAACCGGACGAAATAGCCAAGACTTAACGTATGAGGAGGTACACATGTTAAGATCTTGGATAGGAAGGAGCATGTCCCTACGCCAAGAAAGGTCATACCACAAGTTAAAGTTTTGTGGAGGAATCATGCTATAGAGGAAATGACCTCGGGAATTGGAAAGCGGAAATGAAAGCGAGGTATCCTCACCTTTTCAAAACACTGTGTATCGTCGTCAATTTCGAGGACGAAATTTCATAAGGAGGGGAGGTTGTAGACCCCAACTTATTCTTAATGAAATTTAATTTTCTCTATTTATTATTTTGAAATAGTAAGGGTTGATTTGATTAATGCGGATAGTTAGGGGTAAAATACGCAAATATTTCAAAATAAGCAAGTGGTTATAAAATATTCATTGTTGTTTGAGAATATTCGTTTGGTCGTGGAATATTAAGTACTATCGGGAATATTCGTAATTTACTGCCAAGCATGACCATGTGTGAGCCCCATAACTGAAAGCGATTGGATGAAGAAAACGACAAATATAAGTTGGTTAAAATAATCTACGTAATTGTTACCAAGTATCTCGTTAAAATACTCTGCGTGGTTAAAACACGAGAGAGCTATTACGGTATTGCACCAATTATTGATTCTTACGTAAGAAGGCACTACTCAATAATGGTTACAGAATTATTATTGTTCAAGATTTTATCGAGTTAATAATTGTCGTTGATATTTTATATTGTCATTATTTCAATAATTGTCATTACACAATATATTTTTCATTATCGAAGCAATAATTCATATTATCTGAATAATATTATTAGATAACATTATTGGCAATGTCTAGAAAGTTCTGCTACAGGAGAGGTTTGGTCACCTAATTGCTGCTACCAATGATAAGAAGAAATTCTTATTGAAAGCCCCTCTTTCTAGAACCGCCTCGTTGTCAATATTGTGATTCTGTAATATTATTTGTGAATAATTAATTATTGATTCATATGATGAGGAAAATATTGATTTTATGTGGATATAGATGGAGAAAATTTTAATGTGACAATTGTTGAAAATTAAAATTTTATCTTTTTTCTCGATAAGATAATGTATTATTATATTTTAATAATATAATAATGGTGATATTTTTACAACGAATGTGGGATATATGAGTATCTGAGGAGGAAGAGTATTTTGTTGCAATAAATGTTTAAAACATGTTAAACATGTCGGTGGACCCCATTTATTGATCGAAATTTGATTATAAATTTGTAAAATCGCCTGCTTTGTGGATTTCGGTCAATTTCTACATTTGGAATTTGGAAAAACTTTCTTCCTCAGTAAAGTTGTAGAATTGAATTTCCTATAAAAATTCGCGAGATTCAAATTTTTCTGATAAAAGGGTTATTTATTATGAATTATTGATGTTCAAATTCTAATAATTGATTTTTGGGAGTTTTTATTAATTTTATTAAGAAAAACGTTTTTATTGATTTTGGTGAGGGGGGACCATTTGTTTGGCTGATAATTTGAATCTTAGAAAGTGTGCGTAGGAAATTATAATATATATATTAATATTTTATTAAATTTTCTGCTTTGGTGTTCTAAGCAATTTCCTATAAATAGGGTGCTTAGGTTAGAATTGAAAATCACACCAGAAACTGAAGTTTTCTCTCTCTATATTATCGAGCGTATTCTTGTGAGTATTTTGAGTATACTTTGAGTATTGTTGTACGGTGCAAGTCCAAGTCATAGCCTATATCCGGTGTTTCAGCTAGAAGTACTGATCTTTCGAGGTAAGGGATGTTATTTTCTTCTCAAATGATATTATTTCTTCAATATCATTATGCTGAAATATTGGTTGAAACTTTTTATCAAATTTGGAACTTTTTCATATCGGGGTTACTATTCATGAGTTACTATTTCACGAGTTACTATTCATGAGTTACTATTCACGAGTTACTATTCACGAGTACTATTCATGAAGCGTGAAGATGTTTTTTGTGGAATTTCTATCTTTTGGTGTGTCTGAGTTACTATTCACGATACTCTGGACTATTCACGATATCTGACACTATTCAATAAAAAATAAAATTTCTTCTTTATGTCCAAAATATCTATTCGGATACTAGCTTTGATTGTATCCATGTTTTGATCATTCTTGAATTTTACACCACTATGATTATTTTTGAGGTATTATTTTGAACATGGATAAAACAAAGTACGAATCCTTAATCCTTAATCCTTGTCATTTTGTTTCACCGGATTCGCTTTCTTTAAAATATTTTCATCATCCTCGGTCTTAAATGGTGATATTATTGAATATCTTTGGCCTCAGAAGTAAAGATGAATGATTTCAAGAATATCTTTGGTAGTAGTGCAAAGATGAACAGTGTTTAGATGAACATGACCAACTCGATGAATATCTTTAGCTTTGTAGTGCAAAAGATGAATATTTGATTCTAGATGTATATTGATTGATGTTACAAGGATAAAAGATAGAGCGATGAACTTTTAAATTCATACATGTAAGATAGTAGTTTGCATTCTCTACTTAACTCTTCTAATGAATTATTATTTCATTGCATGAATATTGATTTAAAATTTGTTGTCTATTGTATTCTATTAGATTTTTCCCTGTTGAATACTAACGGTAATTTGTTGTATATTATCTTAGTCATAATATTCTTTCTTTCGGGCTAGTTGAGCTCACCCTTTTCCTTTTTGTTCCATTTTCTCGTGGAGGCGAGAATATAAGCGAGTACTTTAGCCTGGGTATGGAATGAAGGTTTTAGAGAAAGTTGTTTAGTAGTCCTCACCATTTTTGTAAAATAATGTATCAATAAATGTGATGAGGATTTATTTGAGTATGGATATTGTCTAGAAGATAATATTTGTATTCAAACTCACAGTTTTACTATTGTAATAATAAAGTTGTAGTTGTTTCTGTACCATGTAATGACAACTCAGAATGGGTGATGTATACCTATTTTGGGGGCGTCACAATGGATATTGTCTAGATGGCAATATTCTTATTAAAACTCTCAGCTATATTTTGTCGTATTTTTACACGACGTTTGTATAATTAAGTTGTATTTGTATTTTATATCATGTATCTGGTGACTCAATATGGGTGATGTATACCTATTTTTGGGGGTGTCACAAATACAGTCAAAATATCTAAGTCTAGATCAATTTCTGAAATATGTCGGTGTACCGACAGCTTTATCAAGTAATTATCGAGTCTAAGACTCTATTTTGTAACTCAATATCAGTAAATATTAGTCATATTATTTTAAATGACTCAATAAATGTTTATTAATTTATCAAGAATTTTCAAACACCGAAATCATTATTAAATGATTCAAATATCAAATAATTCTATTATCATTTAATTATTATGTAACTATTAATGAAACCATTGCCAAAATATTAAAGTTATTTATAATAACTCAAAATATTTTTAAACATTTATATTACCCTTAAATAATTTTTAAAACATTTAAAATCATTTTAAATAATTACCATTAATATTAAAATATTAATGTACTATTTCTTAAAATATTAAAAGTCATTAAGTATAACTTAAAATATTTTTATTCACTTAATATTATTAATCTTGATAATATTTAATTCACCTCTTAGTATTATTAATTCACTAATAATACTTTTATTCACTTACTAATATTATTAACATCTTAATAATATTTTAATACTTTACTAATATTATTAATCCTCTTAATAATATTTTAAGCATGCATTAATATTATTACTTTAATAATATCATACTTATGCTTTAGTATCATTAATCAATTAATAATACTTTTATTCATTTACCAATCGTATTAATATTTTATTCATTAACTAATATTATTAATCATTTAATAATATTTTATTCCTTTACTAATGTTATTACATTTTTAATAATATTTTATTTATTTACTTAATAATATTTTAATCATCCGATAATACTTTAATTTAATATTATTAATCTTTTAATAATATTTTAATCTAAGATTAATTATTTAATAATATTTTAATGAAGCTTTAATCTTAATATTTATCATATTCTAATATTATTAATATCATAATAACATTTTAATAATTTGTTTGATCAATAAACAATTGATTCTAATTGTTCACCCTTTACAAAACCACTTATTTAATATCCATAAAAGGTCATAAATAATATTTCTTATAATAAATTACCAAAATACCCTAAAATAGTCATAATATTATATATTAGGAATATTCAATTTAAGACATCATTTAACTATTTATTTCCTTTTATTCATAACTTCATTATTTTTAGAAAAAATACTAAATTGATTCCAAAAATTCTTCTTTTCTGGGTTTAGACAGTATATGACCCAACAATGATCCCCAAATTTTTCTAGAATTTTAGAAAGTGATTTACTAATTTTAAAGTGCCTAAAACACTCGAATCTTGCTTCATTTTTCATAAATCGAGTTTTGCTCATACAATTCTGAAATTTTCAGGGTATACTCCCATAGCATATATGAACATACTGTAACAATTTTGGATTTTTCCCATGTATACACTGTGAGAAATGCGGGTGTTAATATTTAGGAGTCCTTTACGGAAATAGCCATTACGCACAACCTATAAATCGAAACGTGTCCATTCTTTTTCCTACACGTAGATAACTTCTTAAGGTACCTCTGTGATTTTTCCCAGATTTTTAAAAGACTTGAAACTATCCGAAATAGTCCTAAGAAAAATGGGGATAATAGCTTTTTAGGGTTTTAAAACTTTAATTCTCTATGTGGACTGTTTTGGGGAAAACAGCCCCCATGGCTTCAATACTTGATGGATTTATGTTCTACCACTTGAGTTTACTAGAAAACTCATGTATCTGGCACCCCCCTTTGACGGATCACAAATCCATGTTGTGAAACTTGAGTTACACAAGATTTAGTGAAAGAAAAATAAGAGTTTCACCCCTTGGGGAACATATGCTCATTTCCTTCCTCTAAATCTATATTCTAATACACAAGATACTTAGTCCTACACATGAGATATGTAGAACTAGGGTACTTTGAGTATTGGACCATAAACCCCATATATGTTGAGGTAAAAACCGAAATGGAAGAAGAATAAGAAAAGAATGGAAGAGAACCTCACCTAGTTTTCTTTGTTATCCTTCTTGTTCTTCCAAAGTAGGTTATGAATCTAGGATGCATGAACAATAACTCCTCTCTCTCTCTAGAAAAACCGAACCCCTACCTCTCTTTTCTCTCTTTGTATTTTGCTAGCTTGGGAGAAAAATGGAAAAAGAAGAATAGGAGAAATGAAATGATCTAGCAATTGAAATGTGTGATTTAACTAATATCCTCCATACTTTTATTGTCCCTTGGATAAAAGGCTTCACCTTATCTCTTTCAATTAATCCTAATCATGTGATTAAGGGTGCTAAGTAGATTTTCTACCAATAGGAGATTGACACACTTGTACTTGATGTAAGAGTTACTAATTAAGGAACTTGATTAGCTTAACTTTGTTGCCTTAAAAGGCCTAATATGGCCGGTCCCCTTGCCCCCATTATCTGATTTTATTTTAATGCACAAATTTGATTAATCAAAGGTCTAAAATACCCTTAATTAAGTGGACTAATTTTGGGCTTTCATTTTATTTCTTTTAGGCTTCACCTTTAATTGTTTTGGGCCATGTAATGAATATAGTCTAATAATTTTAATATATGTTACCCAAATTATTTATTTAGGGTTTCCATTCCCAATCTTATGAAATTTAATTACTTATACATGTGACTTTAGCTCATAACCTAATTAGGTTTACTAGAAATAGGTTTAAAATTATTAGTCACTTGAAATAACAAGATTATCCACATAAGTTAGTATACATATTAAATACTAACCTTTCCTTAATACCATAATCCTTAGGTTATTTAATTGCCTCACATAATCGTATAATTAGGTTACAAAGCTTTCATTTAGGGTTTAAAATAAAATAAAATTAGTTTCTAAAATTTGTAATTAGGGTTTCACACAATGAATACAAGGGTTTGTCACATAACACCATAATTGACCAACCCTTATCGATTACATATACAAGATATATTTATAAAGACCGAAAAAATATAATTAATATTATAGTATTATTCTCATGCCTTGATCAAAATCCAAAAAGTAGGGTTTGGATTCCATATCCGATTTATCTCGCCATACTTAACATTATTAATTAGGTTAAACATAATTAACTTAATAATCTGAACAAAATTCATATAATAAAATTATTATTATAATAATTTAAAAAATCATTTCATATATTATATAAAAAATATATAATTATATTTTCAAGAAAATAATTAATAAAACATTTCTACTATAAAATTAATTATTATAATAATATAGTTTATAATAATCAACAATTCTAAAATAAAATTATTTAAAATCATTTATGTAATAAATATATCACATAAATACATACACACATTATGTTGGCACATATTCCCCATATTTATTTTAATAAATACAAAACAAAATTATACACAAAATTTCTAATTTATTTGTATAGAAAATATCGGAGTTATTACATTTTAATGTAAAGAAAGCAAGAAAATGATCAACCGCCACGAAAGTAAACTCTAAAGTGGATGAAATATAAAGAAAGCAAGAAAAGCGATCAACCGCCACTTAAGTAAACTCCAAAGTAGACGAAATGTAAAGAAAGCAATAAAAGGCCACGAAGTAAACTCCAGTGCCCTACATAAATGTGAATATATGTATATATATATATATATATATATATATATATATATAAGCTAGAACGCACCTGATATAAAATCTGTGCTCATCGAATGAGTTCGACAACAATTTATATATATATATATATATATGTGTGTGTGTGTGTGTGTGTGTGTGTGTGTGTGTGTGTGTGTGACCCCAAATTTTACGAATAAAGATTTAATTTTCTCAAATATTTTTTTGAATATTATGGTGTGAATTTGAGATAAAATTATAGTTGTGGGTAGTATTTATAAATTTTGCAAAAGTATACAAGTTGTTATATTATATTCGATTGGTCGGGAATATTCTTTTTTTTGGGGAATATTAAATGCGACGATAATCATTCTTTGGACCCCATAACGGAAGAATTGTCGTATTTAGAAAACGACAAAATATTTTTTATGAAAATAACGACGGAGGTTTTATCGTTAATCTTTGCTCAACCACCGGTAGTAAAAGTAATCAAAGATGTCGGCGTGGTTGCATAGTAGCACACGGTGTTGGTTATTGATGCTTACATAAGAAGTCACTCGGTTATACTCAATTATTACTATAAGAATTGTCGCATCATATCTCTCATATTATTGATTCGATTATTGTCACAGTATCATCTGCATTATATGTTATATTATTAAATCAATAATTGAGACGACAAAATTATTCATATTATTAAATTGCAATATTTACAATGTCTAGAAGTTCTGTCAAGGAGAGGTTTGGTCACCTAATTGCGCGCCAACAGGGAGAAATCTTTATTGGAAAGCCCCTCTTCCGGGAACAACTCGTTGTTAAATATTGTGAGTTATGATATTAATGATGGATAAGTTCGTGTTGATTAAAGATGAATTTGATAGTTTCATTGTGTTGGGATTATTTATGTTAGTAGAAATCGACATCTATTCTGATGATAATTGATGTTTGGAGGTTATATTGTTCAATCGGGTACTCGGGAAACTTTTCGTGTCGGAGTACTATTCATGAGTTACTATTCATGAGTTACTATTTACGAGTTACTATTCATGAGTTACTATTCACGAGTTACTATTCACCCGGTTACTATTCACTCTAGTATTGTGCATTCGGGTATTTGGGTACAATATTATTCTATGAGGAGATGTGCTAATTTTTCGCATCAGTTGGTTGAAGTTATATTAGTGAATCAATATGGACCATTGGTGGAAAGTTATAATAGTGAATCAATATGGATCATTGGTTTAAAGTTTTAATAGTAAATCAAGATGGACCGCTTTGCTTTAAGTTTTAATAGTAAATCAATCTGGATCGTCTGTTTAAAAGTAAATCAATCTGGATTGTTCAGGAATTAGTTACTATTCAATCCATTCTTCTATAAATAGAAGCTCATTCCTTCATTATTTCTTACGAATTCACTGAAACTCTAGAAAGAGAAATTATAGAGAGAAAGAAGAAGAGTATTCTGCTACTTCACTACTTCGATATCCAGTATCTTTTACGGTAAGGGGTGTTATTCTTTCTTATTCATGAAGAGAACTTCTGTTATTCCATTCTTTATTATTCTGTTGGAATAACCTGTATACAAAGCATACCCTATACATAACCTGTATACACGGCATACCCTATACTTGGTGAAATCCCTCTGTTATTCCATTCTATATTATTATGTTGGAATAATCTGTTTATGCGAAGTACCGCATACGTGGTGAAATTCTTCTATTATTCTGTTCTTTATTATTCTGTCGGAATATCCTGTCGGTGCGAATTTCGCTTGACCTGGTTCAATTATTTATTATTCCGCATTTATTATTCTATCTAATATCCCGTGCATGCGTTCTTTGGACCGTTTCCATATTTATTATTCTATTGGAATAACTCGCCTGCATATCTATCGCATGCTGGTGATTTCTTTTGTTATTCCATTATTTATTATACTCAGTTGGTTAAAGTTTTAACTTCTACACTCCATGAAATTAGTGGAATATCCTTGATATTTGCGCTTCATCCAGTATCTTTTCATGGAAATATTCTTCTGACCATTCTTGAATTTTACTCTACAAAGAAGTATCATGTTGACAATTTGGACGTTATTAGTTCCTGGATAAATTAATTCGTGAACTTGTTTTATTGAATTCTTATATCATTGTCATCATCCTCGTGTTTATATTTTTGAAAGTCATCTGTGGCCTGTAGTGCATAGATGGACTTGGTATGATTATGAGCATGGATTATTTGGTATAATCATGACCGTAATGTTACAAATGATGTGATAAAAGTCCTCATTGGCCCGTAGTGCATTGATGGACAGTTGTTGGCATGATCATGACCATTGATGAATACACGAATATCTTTGGCCCGTAGTGCATGGATAATTTGTGGTCGTGACCCTAATGAATATCCTTGGCCGTAGTGCAGGGATGATGTGGATTATTTATTAAGCTGAGTCTCAGCGATAAAAGTGATGAAAAACTTTTTAAATCATAAAAGATAGTAAATTTTATTCTCTACTAAACTCTTTTAATGGATTGCTTATTCCGCTGCAGTTAAACTTGTTGCCTATTGTATTTTATCAGTTTAACATTGTTGAAGGCTAATGATAATTTATTCTGCATTATCTTAGTCATAATATTTCTTACTGGGCTAGTTGAGCTCACCCTTTCTTTCATTGTTCTCTTCAGGAAATGAGAACGAAGTAGGGACGAGTCGGGAAACGGAGTGACAGTCCAGATAATAGCATTAGTAGTCCTCACTATTCTATTAAATAGTGTGATAATAAATGTAATGAGGACTGAATTTAAGTTTGTATACTGTCTATGAGGACTCCATTGAGAATGGATATTGTCTAGAAGGCAATATTCTTGATTAAACTCTCAGTTTTTATTTTGTCGTACTTTACACGACAGTTGTATAATTAAGTTGTATTTGTATTATGTACCATGTATCTGGCGACCCAAGATGGGTGATGTATACCTATTTTGGAGGCGTCACAATTGGTATCAAAGCTTAGGGATATGATCCCTGGCTGAGATGTGAGACAAGAACTAGGAGGGGAGAAACGGGGAATTCCTTCGCTAGTATGACCTACCTAAGTTTATTTGGTATTTAATTGGTCGGTCAGAGTATAGGGATAATATGTGATATGTTAATTAACCCTTGTTTTGTGTCAGTATTTGAAAATGGCATCCGAGAATGTTGAGAACATCAATGGAGCACATGAGACCGTTGAGTCTCCAAAGATCAATAACCAGGACAATGTGCATCAGGAAGGCGACAATCCTCATGCAATCAACAACACTGACCAAATGATGAATAATGGAATGTTCCGAGGCTTTATGCAATTCATGCAACATCAGGTGAGAGCGGCTCCTGTCCAAAATGCAGGTGGAAACACGGGCAACTCTCGGACGGTCACCGCTAAGTAATTCAAGGAACTGGGACCACCGGAGTTTTTTGGAGAGCCAAAACTACTTAAGGCAGAGATGTGGATAAAGCATATCTGCAAGATATTTGATGTCTTGGGATGCTCCGAGGAGCAAAAGGTTCCCTTTGCCACCTTCATGTTGCATGCAGAGGCAGATTACTGGTGGGAATCTGTAAAGCGTACTCAACCTGCCGCACTGAAGATGACTTGGGAGAAGTTCCGAGAATTGTTCAATGACAAGTACTTTCCCGAAAGTATTCGTCACATGAAAGAGGTAGAGTTCATTAAACTGGAGCAAAACAACATAATCGTGTCGCAGTACAAAGCCAAGTTTGCCGAGCTGTCCCGATTTGCGTCTCATTTGGTTGATAATGAGGAGAAAATGGCGTGAATGTTTCTAAGAGGTTTGAAACTCGAGATACGTCAATACCTCATTTCTCATAAACTTTGTTTGTATTCAGATGTTATTAATAGGGCTCAGTTATTGGAGCACGATAGTGAGTCAACCCAACTAAAAGAGAGCAGCCGGCAAAATGATAATACCAGTGATAGCAGTCATCGAAGCGGTGACAATAAGCGTGAAGGGAATCAACATGCCAGAAATGGTAACCACTTCGGTGGTAATCATGGCCAAAAAAATAAGAATGGACATTTTAAGAAGAGAAAATTCAACAATGATGGAAAGATGTCAGCACCAGCACCCATTGTTAAGGAAGGAGAACGACCACCTAGCATATGTTTCAAATGCGGAGGGGAGGGACATATCAGTCCAAACTGCGTGATGCCATCCAAGGCATGTTATAATTGTGGAAGAGAAGGCCACCTAGCCCGATTTTGTTGTTCACCGAAGACAAGTTCAGCTAGGATGGAGGCACCAAAGGCCGTCCCAGAAAAGTCAAAACCGGTAGTACAAGGGAGAGCATTTGTCGTGACATCCCAGAAAGCGAGTAACCCCAACGAAGTTAGCACGGGTTAGTTAATTATAAATTCTTGCGAAGTCTAAACCTTATAAGATACCGGTACTACCCAAACTTTTATCTCTCTTGCTTGCGCTCAACGTTTAAATTTAACTCAAGAGAAGTTAGACTTTGACCTATTGGTTGAAACTTCGTTTGCAGAAACCTTCGTTACCTCCACTGTTTATTAATCTTGTTTGATTCAAATCGACACTTTCACGTTACCTGTCGATCTTATCTCTTTAAAAATACTTGCCATTGATGTGATTTTAGAAATCGATTGGTTAACTACTCATCATGCTTTTCGTAAGGTTGTTAGCTTTTATATTCCTAACCAACCTATTATGCGAATTCAAGCAACCAAACCACTAAAGTCAATCATTGTAATATCAAGCCATAAGTAAAGAGCCCTGATCCTTTCGTTGTTGACTTCCTTGTGTGGAATGCACCGAAGCCAGACTTTCTATAGGCGACGTCGTGAATGACGATGACAAGTTGATAAGAATCAATATGACGTGTTATCCTAGTCTTGGATGAGAGTCACAATTGTGAATGATATTTCTATTGTTAATAAATTTCCTGACGTATTCTTGAAGACTTCTTGGCCTACCCCAGAGCGTGAAATTGAATTTTGTACTGACCCCAGTACAAAACCCCATTTCTAAAACCCTTAAATATTTCTTCAACTAAAACGAGCATAACATGCGCCAAAGACGTTGGCTCGAGCTATTGAAGATTACGATCGTACCATTCAATATCATCGTGGAAAAACGAACGTGGTAGCTGACGTGTTGAGTAGAAGATCGTATGCATTTATGAGTGTGACGTTGTTAACACAAAACCCATTTCGTATAACTTACAAATGATGAAGATAGAGTTAAAGACTCTAAGGACCCACATGATGATATCAAATATACGAGTAGAATCGACTTTAATCTATAAAGTTAAAGTCGTGCAAGCTACATACTCAAAGCTAATAAATGTGATGAAGAAGGTTCAAGAGGGCGTTATTCTAGAAACAAGAATCGATGAAGAGAGGAAATCTCAACCCTAGATTTTATTGGCCCATTTGAAATCCTTGATCGAGTAGGAACTGTGGCCTATAGACTCGTTTTACCTCCAAATATATTGCGTGTTCATAACGTTTGTCACGTATCGATGTTACATAAATATGTGGACGACCCGAACCACATTATTGATTTAGAACCATACGAGATAGCGGATAATTCAACGTATGAAGATGTACCTGTTAAAATCCTGGAATATATTCTACGCTTAAAGGTTATACCTCAAGAGATAGGATCTGACGAAGTGTCCTCATCTGTTTGGCATACCAGGTACGTAAGTAAATTTCGAGGGCAAAATTTCATAAGGAGGGGAAATTGTGAGACCCCAAATTTTACGAATAAAGATTTAATTTTCTCGAAATATTTTTTTTGAATATTATGGTGTGAATTTGAGATAAAATTATAGTTGTGGGTAGTATTTATAAATTTTGCAAAGTATACAAGTTGTTATATTATATTCGATTGGTCGGAGAATATTCTTTTTGTCGGGGAATATTCGTACGATGGCATAATCATTGGTGGACCCCACAACAGAAGAATTGTCGTATTTAGAAAACGACAAAAATATTTTATATGAAAAATAACGGCGAGGTTTTATAGTTAATCTTGTTGAACTACCCAAAGTAAAAAAGTACATGAATACGCATGGTTGAATAAGAGCACACCAGATTGGTTATTGATGCTTACGTAAGAAGTCACTCAGTTATACTCAATTATTGCTACAGTAATTGTTGCATCATATCTCTCATATTATTGATTCGATTATTGTCACAGTATCATCTGCATTATATGTTATATTATTAAATCAATAATTGAGACGACAAAGTTATTCATATTATTAAATTACAATATTTACAATGTCTAGAAGTTCTGTCAAGGAGAGGTTTGGTCACCTAATTGCGCGCCAATAGGGAGAAATCTTTATTGGAAAGCCCCCTCTTTCCTAGGAAAAAATGGTTGTTAAATATTGTGAGTTATGATATTAATGATGGATAAGTTCGTGTTGATTAAAGATGAATTTGATAGTTTCATTGTGTTGAGATTATTTGTGTTAGTAGAAATCGACATCTATTCCGATGATAATTGATGTCTGGAGGTTATATTGTTCAATCGGGTATTCGAGAAACTTTTTGTGTCGAAGTACTATTCACGAGTTACTATTCATGAGTTACTATTCACGAGTTACTATTTATGAGTAACTATTCACGAGTTACTATTCACCTAGTTACTATTCACTCTCGTATTGTGCATTCAGGTATTTGGGTACAATATTATTCCATGAGGAGATGTGCTAATTTTTCGTAATCAGTTGGTTAAAGTTATATTAGTGAATCAATATGGACCCACCGTGGAAAGTTATAATAGTGAATCAATATGGATCAACGGTTTAAAGTTTTAATAGTAAATCGGTATGGACCATTGCTTTAAGTTTTAATAGTAAATCAACTGGATCGTCTGCTTTAAAGTAAATCAATCTGAATCATTCAGAATTAGTTACTATTCAATCCATTCTTCTATATATAGAAGCTCATTCCGTCATTATTTCTTACGAATTCACCAAACTCTAGAGAGCGAAATTATAGAGAAAAGAAGAGTTCTCTGCTACTTCACTACTTGATATCCAAAGGTCTTTTACTAGAAGAGGTGTTATTCTTTCTTATTCATGAAGAGAACTTCATTATTCCATTCTTTATTATTCTATTGAATAACTCAGATACGCGATATACCTATACTTGGTGAAATCCTCTCCGTTATTCCATTCTATATTATTATGTTGGAATAACTGCTTTTTATCAAGTAATCTGACATACGTGGTGATATTCTTCTATTATTCCGTTCTTTATTATTCTGTCAGAATATCCTGTCGGTGTGAATTTCGCCTGACTTGGTTCCATTATTTATTATTCCGCATTTATTATTCTGTCGGAATATCCTGTCTGTGCGTTTACGCTGGACCTGGTTCTATATTTATTAATCTGTTGGAATAACCTACCTGTGCTATCTATCACATGCCTGGTGATTTCTTTTGTTATTCCATTATTTATTATACTCAGTTGGTTAAAGTTTTAACTTCTATACTCCATGAAATTAGTGGAATGTCCTTGATATTTGTGCTTCAACCAGTATCTTTTCATGGAAATATTCTTCTGAGCATTCTTGAATTTTACTCTACAAAGAAGTATCATGTTGACAATTTGGACGTTATTAGTTCCTGGATAAATTAATTCGTGAACTTGTTTTATTGAATTCTTATATCATTGTCATCATCCTCGTGTTTATATTTTTGAAAGTCATCTGTGGCCTGTAGTGCATAGATGGACTTGGTATGATTATGAGCATGGATTATTTGGTATAATCATGACCGTAATGTTACAAATGATGTGATAAAAGTCCTCATTGGCCCGTAGTGCATTGATGGATGATTGTTGTTATGATCATGACCATTGATGAATACACGAATATCCTTAGCCCGTAGTGCATGGATAATTTGTGATTGTGACCCTAATGAATATCATTGGTCGTAGTGCAGGGATGATGTGGATTATTTATTAAGCTGAGTCTCAGCGATAAAAGTGATGAAAAACTTTTTAAATCATAAAAGATAGTAGATTTTATTCTCTACTTGACTCTTTTAATGGATTGCTTATTCCGCTGCAGTTAAACTTGTTGTCTATTGTATTTTATCAATTTAACATTGTTGAAGGCTAATAATAATTTATCCTGCATTATCTTATTCATAATATTTCTTACTGGGCTAGTTGAGCTCACCCTTTCTTTCACTGTTCTCTTCAGGAAATGAGAACGTAGCAGGGATGAGTCGGGAAACGGAGTGACAGTCCAGATGATAGCATTAGTAGTCCTCACTATTCTGTTAAATAGTGTGATAATAAATGTAATGAGGACTAAATTTAAGTTTGTATACTATCTATGAGGACTCCATTGAGAATGGATATTGTCTAGAAGGCAATATTCTTGATTAAACTCTCAGTTTTTGTTTTGTCGTACTTTACACGACAGTTGTATAATTAAGTTGTATTTGTATTCTGTACCATATATCTGGCGACCAAGATGGGTGATGTATACCTATTTTGAGGGTGTCACAATATATATATATATATATAAACGTAATAAATGCTCTGGATATAAAATTCAGGCTCATCGAACAGAGTTCGATAATATTTTATATATATAAGTATATATATATATATATAAGCAGTAAACGCTCCGGACATGAGTCCAGGCTCAATTGAGGCATAACTTGATAATGTTAGTCTATATATATATATATATATATATATATATATATAAAAGAAATAAAAGGCCACGTACCGAAGTCCGGGCATACACATGCCATACGACTCTCAACGTGAAGAACGGTGTGTGCAAGATGTGGAGAAAAGGCTTTAAAAAGTGTAAGAAGGCTTATAGTGGACTGCCAAAGAAGACTTCTATAGCTTTAAATGGATAAACACTCGGCTCCCGCCGGTAAAAATATGACAATATATGAGCTCACAAGTGTTTAAAATGAGAAAGTACTCAGTTTATAGTGTGTATAGAGCAAATTGGACAGGGCTTCCTCGACATTTTCTCTTACAAAAGGGCCACCCCAAGCCTTCTATTTATAGAGGGGAGCTGGTGTACTGCAATTTGCCCGAGGTGCTCCGGCTCTGCCTCATTGCCTCAAGTACATGCACTGCAGGCAACATGATGTCCGCTCGAACTTTCAGAACTTCAATCCGGGCATCCGATCAAGGTGTATAAGACCTGTTTCGGAGTGATGTTATCGAGAGTTACACAAATGACATGGGATTAGAAGTTGTATGAAGTCAGAAAGATGGGACCATGCCCTTGGTCTTCAGGCTTCAAAATATATTCGGTGTGCTGCCTTTGTGTTAGTCACTCGGGATTAGAGCTATTTGGTTCTTGTAGGACATTTCTCTATAGAATGTATGTTGAAATGTTGTTGGGATGACACAATGTGGGATTGAGGTAGCAAAATGATGATTTTTTCCCTCACCGGGGTTATCTCCTGTTTGGGCTAATTTAGAAGTCGTTGCTCAGGGTAATCTCTGAGATTAGGCTGCTGCAAGTGTTGAATGTCCTCAGAGTTGTCTCTGAGGTGTGCCTGACCTCCTGGGGTTATCTTCGGGTTTAGACTGAGTGCCTCGGGGTTATCTCCGAGGTTGAAGATGATTGCAAAGGTTGAACAGAGCATGTCCGAGGTTATCTCCGGAACTGCAACTGCACTCCTCGGGGTTATCTCCAAGGTTGAGACTTAAACTCTCGGTGGTATTTCTGGGATTGAAACTGAGCATCTCGGGGTTATCTCCGAGTTGGAAAAGGCTTCTCCGGTGTGTTTTCTGGAACTGAGCTGAGCTTTCTTCCAGGGTTATCTCTGAAAGACGATTCTGCCCTCCTGTAAATGTCAGTAACAAGAATGCAAAATTTTGAGTGTCTACATATATGATTTAGAGTAATCAAATCCATGAAATTATGTTTTAAAATAGAGTTATTACAAAAACATTGAATTGTGGGTTTTAATTTGGTTGTTTAAGTTGTTGAAATCATGTTATAATTGTTATAATATGTTCCTGTAAAGTTTAGAACTTATGGGTACGCTTAAATTGTAGTATGAAAGTTTAGAAAGTTTATTGGCCCTATTCTATGTTATTCATGAAGTGCAGATTCTGAAACTGGTGTGTCACGCTGTAGCGCCTCTTAGGAGGCTTAAATGCGTCTTGATGCCTATACTCAAAGCCAGGCTTGTGGGCAAAATATACAGTAACGTCAAGAATAAATCAAGAATATCATAAAGACCTATCTTCTTGATTACTTTAGGATCGCTGCAAATGTTAATCTCTGATTTTGCCAAGAAAATTTTAATTGTTTGTCTAAGTTCAGAAAATGCAATTGTAACCTAATTTAATGAACATGAAAAAGTAGTGTAAGACCCCAACTTATTATAAATAAAATTGAATTTCCTCTATTAATTATTTTGAAATAATAAGGAGTTAATTTGATATAATGCTTTGGTTATGGGTGAAATGTGTAAATTTTGCAAAATAAGCAAGTGGTTATAAAATATTCATTTTGTCGGGGAATATTCGTTTGGTCGTGGAATATTCTTGTTGTTGTGGGAATATTAATGCGACTGGCACGACCATTTGTGGGCCCCATAACGAAAAAACTGGTCGAATGAAGAAAATGATAAGTTTAAGTTTTTATAAATAACGGTACGTAATTATTACTGAATTAACAATATTGGATTACCTAGTGGTTAAAATACGATGTCTGGCATTGGTTGCATGTGTAGCACACGGTATTGCACATATTTTTGAATTATTGATTCTTACGTAAAGAAGACACTACTCGATAATTATTTACGATAATTATTGTTCAATATTTTATTTTATTGATTCAATAATTTACGTTGATATTTTATATTATTGTTGTTTCAATAATTGTCATTACACATTATTTCCCATTATCAGATCAATAATTCACATTATTTGAATAATATTATTAGATAACATTATTGGGAATGTCTAAGGAAGTTCTGTCTAGGAAATGGGTTTGGTTACCTAATTGCACGCCAGTAAGGAGAAATCCTTATCGGAAAGTCCCCTCTTTCTTGGGAACAACCTGGTTGTCATAATTGTGATTCTGTAGTATTATTTGTGAATAATTAATTATTGATTTATATGATAAGAAAATATTTATTTTATGTGGATAGATAGGGAAATATTTATCTTGTGTGGATATAAATGAAGGAATTAATGCTGAGGTATTTTATCAGTATTTTGTCGGATTAGAGGTATTAAAAATCGTCCATATATGTGGATTTGGGCATTTTTGTTTGGAATTTGGAAAAACTTAAAGCTACAAAGTTGTAGAGAATTTAATTTCCTATGGAATGGACATAAAATTCGTATTTTTCTGATAAAGGGGCTATTTATTATGAATTATTGAAGTTTCAGAAATTAAATATTTTTATTATGGGTGGA
Source organism: Panax quinquefolius (assembly GCA_020205615.1). Classification (NCBI taxonomy): domain Eukaryota; kingdom Viridiplantae; phylum Streptophyta; class Magnoliopsida; order Apiales; family Araliaceae; genus Panax; species Panax quinquefolius. Next base: position 87,289,050 of record CM035159.1, on the reverse strand, counting down.
ACCCACTCTTGTTTTTGGTAGAAAACATGTTCTAAAAATTTTGTTCAAAGGTGGAGTGCTAGTTGGTTTTGGCATGCGTAGTAATAATAATAATAATAATAATAATAATAATAATAATAATAATAATAATATTTTATTAATTTAGTCTCCTTTGGCGTTCAAGCATTTTTCTATAAATAGGGTGCTTAGTTAGAATTAAAAATCACACCAGAAACAAGTTTTCTCTCTCTATATATTTTCGAGCATATTTTGTGAGTATTTAGATACTTTGAGAATTGCTATTGAGTGCAAGTTTCCTTCAGCATCATATCTGATATTCCATTCAGAAATAGTGTTCTTTTGAGGTAAGGGATGTTATTTTCTTTGTAAATGATATTATTTCTTTAAATATCATTATGCTGAAATATTGATATAAATTTTATTGTGGAATTTCTACCTTTTTGTGTCGGGGTTACTATTCACGTATACGGCATTATTCATAAATATAACACTATTCACCAAAAAATGAAATTTTCTCTTCTTTGTCTCAAATGTCTATTATGGTTACTATCTTTGATTGTATCCATGTTTTGATCTTCATTCTTGAATTTTACTCCATTATGGTTTATTATGGAGTATGTTTAAACTTGAATTATCTAAAATATGAATCTCTAATCGTTGTCTTTTGTCTCATTGTATTCGTTCTTTAAAATATTTTTCATCATCCTCAATCCTTAATGGTGATACTTGATGAATATCTTTGGCCTGTAGTGCAAAGATGAATGATTACCTGATGAATATCTTTGGCTCGTAGTGTAAAGATGAACAGGTGTTGAGATGAACATTACCAACCGGTGATACAAATGAATATCTTTGGCCCGTAGTGCAAAGATGAATATTTGATGCAAGATGTATATTGATTGATGTTACAGGGATAAAATATTGATGATGGACTTTTAAATTCATGGTTGATAGTAGATTTCATTCTCTACTTAACTCTTCTAATGAATTGTTATTTCCGCTGCGAATATTGATCTAAAATTGGTTGTCCATTATATTTTATCTGATTTGTTGAAGGCTAACGATAAATCGTTGTTCTTTATCTTAGTCATAATATTCTTTACTGGGCTAGTTGAGCTCACCCTTTTCCTTTTTTGTTCCATTTTTCTTCTCAAGAAGCGAGAATATAGCGAGAAGTAGTCGGGGTGTGGAATGATGGTTCTAGAGAGTTGTTTAGCAGTCCTCACTATTTTTTAAAATAGTGTATCAATAATTGTAATGAGGTCTTTATCTGAGTATGGATATTGTCTAGAAGACAATATTTATATTTAAACTCACAGTTTATATGTTGTCGTATTTTGTACGACAATTGTATTAATGAAGTTGTAGTTATTTCTGTACCATGTATTTGGCGACTCATAATGGGTGATGTATACCTATTTTGGGGGCGTTACAGTTGGTATCAAAGCTTAGGGATATGGTCTCTGGAGGAGATCGGGGAATAAAACTAGGAGGGGAGAGACGAGTAAATCCTTCGCTAGTGTGTCCTACCTAAGCTTATTTGTTGGTCGCTCATAATATAGGGATATTATGTGATATGTTAATTTGTTTAAATTAACCCTTATTTTATGGTAGTTTTTAAGAATGGCACCTGAGAACGTTAACGATAGAGTGTATGCGACCGTGGAACAACCTTCAATCATCAACCAGGAGAACGTGCAACAAGAAGGAAATATTCCTCCTGTAAACAACACTACTGAGCAAACGATGAATGATGTGATGTTTAGAAGCTTTTTGCGGTTAATGCAAAATCAGACGAGGAAGACTCGTGTACAAAATACGGGTGGAAATGATAGCAACGCGTGGTTTATCATAGCCAAGCAGTTCAAGGAGTTAGGACCACCAGATTTCTAGAGAAAGCCAGATTCGATTAAGGCAGAAACGTGGGTCAAGAAAATTACCAAGATATTTTATATCTTGGGATGCACGGAAGAACAGAAGGTTCCATTCGCCACCTTTATGTTCCGTGGTGAGGCAGATTACTAGTGGAAATCTGTGAAGCGTACCCAGCCAACCGCACTCAACATGTCTTGGGAAAGATTTCAGAAACTTTTCAATGACAAGTACTTTCCTAAAAGTATTCGTCATATGAAGGAGGTAGAGTTTATTAGACTGGAACAACACAACATGATAGGGTCCCAGTACAAGGTGAAGTTCGCAGAGTTATCCAGGTTTGCACCTCATTTGGTAGAGAATGAGGAACGTATGACACGAATGTTTCTGAGAGGTCTAAAACCCGAGATTCGTCAATACCTTATCTCTCAAAAAATTTCTCTATATTCAGATGTTGTCAATAGGGCTCAATTATTAGAGTGAGATAATGAGTATGTTCAACCGAGGGACCATAACTAGGGTCATATGGGGTGGACAATGATGATCATCGAGCGATGATAACCAGCGAGGAGGAAAAAATACGGACAAAAGCGGTAACCACTCGGGTGGTAATCGTGGCCATGATAATAGGAGAGGTGAGTCAAGTGAAAATTTCAAAAAGAGGAGATTCAACAATGACGGGAAGACATCAACAGCAGCACCAGCACCAACAACAAATTCTAGGGGAGGAGAATGACCACCAGTTAGATGCTACAGATGCTGACAAGAGGGACAAATAAATCCAAACTGTTCACATCCTTCCAAGGTGTGTTTCAGTTATGGAAAAGACGGTCATATAGTCTGGTTTTGTCTGGTAGTGAAGTCAAGTCCAGCTGGGACGGCGACACCAAAGGCGACTACGGACAAAACAAAGTCAGTGGTTCAAGGGAGGGCATTTGTCGTAACTGGCCAAAACGTGAAAAACCCAAATGAGGTGATCACGGGTAAGCTAATCTTGAACTCCTGCAAAGTTTATACCTTACTAGATACTGGTTCTACCCATTCTTTTATCTCTCCTGCTTGTGCTCAATGTTTAAACTTGACTCTGGAGAACTTAGACTTTGACTTATATGTGGAGACTCTATTAGGAGAAACTTTTATTACATCCACTGTTTATAAATCTTGCTTGATCCAAGTTGGCACCATCACATTACATGTTGATCTTATCTCTTTAAAGATACTTGCATTTGATGTGATTTTAGGAATTGATTGGTTAACTACTCATCATGCCAAAATTGATTATTTTCATAAGGTTGTTAGTTTTCATATTTCTAACCAACCTGTTATGTGAATTCAAGCAACCAAAACACTAAATTCAATCACTGTCATATCAAGCTATAAATCCATTCGTTTATTAAAAAATGGATGTCAAGTTTTCTTAGCTCATGTTATGGACTTGAACAAAAACATGTCAGATTTGAATAATATTTTTGTTGTTAGTGAATTTCCTGATATATTTCCTGAAGAACTTCCTAGTCTACCCCCAGATCATGAAGTTGAATTCTTTATTGATCTTGAACCGAGTACAAAGCCCATTTCTATCACCCTATATCGAATGGCTCCTATTAAACTTCAAGAGTTAAAAGTCCAACTACAGGAATTGGTAGACATCGGCTTCATTCATCTTAGTACATCTCCTTGGGGTTCTCCTATTTTATTTGTAAAGAAGAAAGACGGGAGTATGCGACTTTATATTGACTACCGGGAATTGAACCATGTCACCATCAAGAATAGGTATCCCCTACCTCGCATTGATGACTGTTTCGACCCGATTCTGAGGAGCACAATTCTTTTCAAAGATCGATCTTCATTACGGATATCATCAATTGAAGATTAAAAGCGAGGATATTCAAAGGCGCCTTGAGAACTTCGATGCGGGCATTATGAATTCTTAGTCATGTCTTTTGGATTGACTAATGCTCCTGCTACTTTCATGGATATGATGAACCGTGTATTCAAGGAATATTTGGATCAGTTCGTTGTTGTCTTTATTGATGACATCCTCATCTATTCCAAAAGCCGTGAAGATCATGAGCACCATTTGAAGCTAGTACTTCAAATGCTTCGTGACAACAAGCTATATGCCAAGCTGAAGAAATGCGAGTTCTGGCTTAAGGAAGTAGCATTCCTTGGGCATGTGGTTTCAAAACATGGAGTATCTGTTGACCCAGCGAAGATTGAAGCAATACAAAGTTGGGAGCAACCGAAGTCGGTGATGGACAAAGTCGTAGCTTTAGGGCTTAGCTGGTTATTATAGGAGATTCGTGGAAGGATTTTCTTGAATCGCTACTCCGTTAACTCAGCTGACTCAAAAAGATACAAAATTTGTATGGAGCGAGGAATGTAAGAAGAATTTCCAAGATCTCAAGAGGAGACTCATTTCGGGACCTGTTCTAACAATACCATCTGGTTCGGATGGATTTGTTATCTATAGTGATGCTTCAGGCAAAGGGTTAGGATGTGTTCTCATGCAACATGGGAAAGTCATAGCCTATGCCTCGCGACAACTCAAAGAATATGAGAGGAATTATCCTACTCATGATCTGGAGTTGGCAGCAGTCGTTTTTGCATTGAAAATCTGGAGACACTACTTGTATGGGGAGAAAGTGGAGATTTATACGGATCATAAAAGCCTCAAATATTTCTTCACCCAAAAGGAACTCAACATGCGGCAACGACGTTGGCTCAAGTTGTTGAAAGATTACGACCATAACATTCAATATCATCCTGGAAAAGCAAATGTTGTAGCTGACGCATTGAGTAGAAGATCGTATGCGGGTACGAGTGCGATGTTGTTAACACAAAGACCCATTTTGTATGACTTACAAAGGATGGAGATAGAGTTAAAGGCTCCAAGTACCCACGTGATGATATCAAACATACGAGTAGAACCGACTTTAATCGATAAAGTTAAAGTTTGCTCAAGCCACGAGACCGGAGATGATCGTATGAAGAAAGAAGTATAAGAAGGTGTTATTCCAGAAGCAAGAATTTATGAAGAAGGAATACTTCGAGTCAACCCCAAACTTTACATTCCTAACGATTCTGACTTGAAGCATAGAATCATGATGGAGGCACACAACACACCATTTGCAATCCATCCTCGGAGTACCAAAATGTATCATGATTTTTGACATACATTTTGGTGGAGCAATATAAAGAGAGAGATCGATGAGTTTATCTCGAGGTGTTTAACTTGTCAACGTGTAAAGGCAGAGCATCAAGTGCCAAAGGGTCCATTGCAACCACTTGAGATTCCAAAATGGAAGTGGGAACACATTACTATGGATTTCGTTACGGGTCTTCCCAAGGTTTCTCAAGGTATAGATGTGATTTGGGTTATTGTTGATAGATTAACCAAGTCTGCTCATTTCTTGCCTATACGTGAGACTTATTCCCTTGAACGTCTTGCTCGTATATATGTAAATGAGATTCTGAGATTGCATGGCATGCCATTATCCATAGTTTCAGATCGTGACCCAAGATTCACTTCATGATTTTGGGTTAGTTTGTAGAAAGTTATGGGCAAGAATTTACGATTCAGTTCAGCATACCATCCTCAAACAGACGGGCAATCAGAAAGGACTATTCAAACTCTTGAAGATCTATTAAGACTCTGTGTCCTAGATTTCAAAGGGAGTTGAGATAAGTACTTACCATTGGTGGAATTCTCCTATAACAACAGTTATCAAACAAGTATAGGCATGGCTCCATTCGAGGCGTTGTATGGACAAAAGTGCCGTTCTTCATTATGTTGGGACGAGGTGGGTGAAGAAACATTGTTGGGACCAAAATTAGTACGCATGACTACAGAAAAGATTCAAATGATCCGGCAACGTATAAAGACCTCACAAGATCGACAAAAAAGTTATGATGATCTTCATCGAAAGGACATGGAATTTAATATTGGAGATCATGTACTATTACGTATTGCTCCATGGAAGGGAGTTAAAAGATTCAAGAAGAGAGGAAAGCTCAATCCACGATTTTTTGGTCCATTTGAGATTCTTGAACGAATAGGAAATGTGGCCTATAGACTCGCATTACCTCCAAGAATGTCTCATGTTCATAATGTTTTTCATATATCTATGCTTCGTAAATATGTGAAAGACCCAAACCACATTATTCCATTAGAACCAGACGAGATAGCCGAAGATTTAACGTACGAGGAGGTACTTGTCAAGATCTTGAATAGGAAAGAGCATGTCCTACGAACAAAGGTTAAACCACAAGTCAAGGTTTTGTGGAGGAACCATGCTATGGAGGAAATGACCTGGGAGTTAGAATCGGAAATAAAAGCGAGGTACCCTCACCTTTTCGAAATACCAGGTACGTACGTCAATTTCGAGGATGAAATTTCATAAGGAGGGGAGGTTGTAAGACCCCAACTTATTATAAATAAAATTGAATTTCTTCTATTCATTATCTTGAAATAATGAGTTAATTTGATATAATGCTTTGGTTATGGGTGAATTGTACAAATTTTGCAAAATAAACAAGTGGTTAAAAAATATTCATTTTGTCGGAGAATATTCGTTTGGTCGTGGAATATTCTTGCTATCGAGGAATATTTGTACGAAGGCGCAACCATTTGTGGGCCCCATAACAAAAAATGGTCGGATGAAGAAAATGATAAGTTTAAATTTTTATAAATAACGGCGTAATTATTACTGATTAACAACTGTTGGATTACACGGTGGTTAAAATATGATGTCTGGCGTGGTTGCATAAGATGCACCGCGGTATTGCACATATTTTTGAATTATTAATTCTTACGTAAGAAGACACTACTCAATAATTATTACACGATAATTCTTGTTCATATTTTATTTTATTGATTCAATAATTGTTGCGTTGATATTTTATATTATTGTTGTTTTAATAATTGTCATTGCACATTATTTCCCATTATCGGATCAATAATTCATATTATTTGAATAATATTATTAGATAGCATTATTGGCGATGTCTAAGGAAGTTACATCTAGGAAAGGGTTTGGTCACCTAATTTCGCGCGATGAGAGAAATCCTTATCGGAAAAGCCCTCTTTCTTGGGAGCGACACAGTTGTCATAATTGTGATTACGTAATATTATTTGTGAATAATTAATTATTGATTTATATGATAAGGAAATATTTATTTTATGTGATATGGATAGGGAAATATTTATCTTTTGTGGATATAAATGAAGAAATTAATGCTGAGGTGTTTTATCAGTATTTTGTCGGAATGGAGGTATTAAAAATCGTTCGTATGTGGATTTCGGGCATTTTTCGTTTGGAATTTGGAAAAACTTAAAGCTACAAAGTTGTAGAGAATTTAATTTACTATTGAATGGACATAAAATCTGTATTTTCCTGATAAAAGGGCTATTTATTATGAATTATTGAAGTTTCGGAAATTAAATATTTTTATTATGGGTGGGACCCACTTTTGTTTTTTGTGGAAAACATGTGCTAAAAAATTTGTTCAATGGTGGAGTGTTGGTTGGTTTTGGCATGCGTAGAAAAATAATAATAATACTAATATTTTATTAATTTAGTCTCCTTTGGCGTTCTAGCATTTTTCTATAAATAGGGTGCTTAGTTATAATTGAAAATCGCACCAGAAACAAATTTTCTCTCTCTATATATTATCGAGCGTATTTTGTAAGTAATTAGATACTTTGAGAGTTGCTATTGGTGCAAGTTTCCTTGACATCATATCCGATATTCCATTCAAAAAATCTTTATTCTTTTTTGAGGTAAGGGATGTTATTTTCTTAAGTAAATGATATTATTTCTTTCAATATCATTATGCTTGAAATATTGATATGAATTTTATTGTGGAATTTCTACCTTTTTGTGTCGGGGTTACTATTCACGTATCGATACGTATATTATTATTCACAAATACTGACACTATTCACCAAAAAAATAAAATTTTCTCTTCTTTGTCCCAAATGTACTATTATGGTTACTATCTTTGATTGTATCCATGTTTTGATCTTCATTCTTGAATTTTACTCCATTATGGTTTATTATGGAGTATTTTTAAACTTGAATTATCTAAAGTACGAATCTCTAATCTTTGTTCTTTTGTCTCACTGGATTCGTTCTTTAAAAATATTTTTCATCATCCTCAGTCCTTAATGGTGATACTTGATGAATATCTTTGGCTTGTAGTGCAAAGATGAATGATTACTGATGAATATCTTTGGCCCGTAGTGCAAAGATGAACAGGTGTTGAGATGAACATGACCAACTGGTGATACAAATGAATATCTTTGGCTCGTAGTGCAAAGATGAATATTTGATTCAAGATGTATATTGACTGATGTTACAGGGATAAAATATTGATGATGGACTTTTAAATTCATAGATGATAGTAGATTTCATTCTCTACTTAACTCTTCTAATGAATTGTTATTTCTGCTACGAATATTGATCTAAAACTTGTTGTCCATTATATTTTATCTTATCTTATTTGTTGAAGGCTAACGATAAATTTCTTTATCTTAGTCATTATTTTTCTTCTTAGTTGAGTCATAATATTCTGTTCTTTTTTTTCTCGGGCTAGTTAATGAGCTCACCCTTTTCCTTTTTGTTCCTCATTTTTGTCTTCTAATTGGAGGCTTTAGAATATAGCGGGAAAAATAATATTTGTATTTAAACTCTCGGTTTATGTGTTGTGATGTTTTGCACGTGATTGTATTAATGAAGTTTAGTTAGTTTCACTATGTATTTGTAAAATAGTGTATCCTATATCATTATAATGAGGACTTTATCGAGTGTGTGATATTGTTTGTTGTGAAAATGATATTTGTATTTAAACTCAATAGTAAACGATAATGTATGTGTTGATAAGTTTTCCTTACCCTATCATGATTAAATTGTATTTAAACTTTCATTGAAGTTGTAGCAAGTTTCATATTCTTATTTGACCATGTATTTTCAAGTTCATGATTCCAAATGGGTGATATTATTTCATTATACCTATTTTTTACTTATTGATTCGATAATCCATTGTTGATGGATTAAATTACGCGATAACGTTAAGATGTTTGTGCACAATGCATGTTACGAAGGGTTGATCCTCCTAAGTACGAGAATAAAGGTCCATATATTATTACAGCTATTAAAGGTTTAAGTAGAGATACTTAATAACCTGGGACATAGTTCATGGTCTTGCGACCCTCAGATGTACTTTTGATCTTTCTTTCTATTCTTGATTCAAAATTCGAGCTTTCTATTATTCAGTATCCATTGATTACTCTTATGTGATTCATGTTATTATTGTCATACTTTTGGGCAATTGTTTGCTCACCCTTGCATATAAAATATTGCAGCTAAAGTTGAGAAAGTTGACGAGTCATCCACTAGTAAGGGCAAAGGGAAGATAAACAAGTGATGAAGACTTGTTAAATGTTATTTGAAAGATGTTTATGTATAAGACTTATTTAAATTATGTTACGTTTTTGTAATGATGTTTTTATTTAAGGTTAGACAGCTTGGGATTTTCTTATGATGTTGTAACCCTTTATTGGGAGGATTTCCAATTTAAGTTAAGTTCCATTTATATCCTTATATATGGGTAGCTAGATGTTTTTATTTTGAAGAGTGAACATCAAATCTGTGAAAAATTTGAGTACCAGGATTTGGGGGTGTCCCAAAGTTTATCCTTGAAGGGGTCAGTGGGAGTAAGATATATCTTAAAGAAGTTCAAAAACCATAAATAACTACGAATCAAAGTCAGGTACCTGACCAAGTAGAAGAACCCCACACCCTATTCGTAAATCTAGAAGAGTACCGAAGATACCTGAGAGGTATTCATTCTCATTGAAGATGACGATGAGGTAAACATCATGAATGATGACGATCCATTACAATACGAACAGGCTATGAGTAGTAAAAACTCAGAGAAATTGCTAAAAACCATGAAATCCGAGATGGACTCTATGTATGAGAACCAAGTATGGACTTTGGTTTCATCACCTGAAGGCATTAAGCCTATTGGGTGCAAATGGGTCTTTAAAAGAAAGATTGGAGCAGACGACAAGGTAGAGACCTATACGGCCCGACTGGTTGCAAAAGGTTTCAAACAAAGACAATGTGTTGACCATGATTAAACCTTCTCACCAGTAGTTATGCTCAAGTCCATTCGGATTTTTCTTGCTCTTGTAGCTTATTATGACAACGAAATCTGGCATATAGACGTGAAAATAACCTTCCTCAATGGGAAACTTGAGGAGGATGTGTTTATGACACAGCTAGAGGGTTTTATTTCAATGGTTGGAACAAATCAAGTCTTTAAGATGCAATGATCCATTTATGGATTGAAGCAAGATTCTCGTAAGTAGGAACATCCGTTTTGATGAGACAATCAAAGATTTTGATTTTATCAAAAACGAGGATGAACCATGTGTGTACAAGAAGTTTAGTGGGAGTGTTGTTTCATTCCTTGTAGTATATGTTGATGATATATTACTAATAGGGAATGATATTCCTATGCTACAGTCGATCACAATCTAGTTATCTAAACACTTCTCCATAAAGGACTTGGGTGAGGCATCCTATATTTTGGGGATAAAGATCTATAGAGATAGATCTAAAAGGATGCTCAGCTTGTCCCAAGGAACGTACATTGACTCGATGCTAAAGAAGTTTAGTATGGAAGATTTCAAGAGAGGTTTCATGTCGATGAGCCATGGAATACATCTCTCCAAGAAAACAGGCCCAAAGACGCCTGAAGAGAGAGACCGTATGAGTAAGATTCCTTATGCTTTAGCAATAGAACCTATCATGTATGGTATGATATGTACTAGACCGGATGTCGCTCATGCACTTAGTGTAACAAGCAGATATCAGTTGAATCCTGGAGAAGAACACTTAAAGATATCCTAAAGTACTTAAGAAGAACTAAGGATGCATTTCTTGTTTACGGTGGATCTGAATTGAGACTAGAGGGCTACACAGACTCAAGTTTTCAAACGGACCAAGATGACGGTAAATCCATTCCGGGGTATAGTTTACTTTAAACGGTGGCGTAATGAATTGGAAGAGTTCCAAAAAGCATAGTATCTTGTGTATAATAAGTTATACTTTGACATATCACTTAAGACCCTTAGGGTATATCAAAGGGTGTGCTTATGTGTAATAAGTTATATATGGAGATAATAAAAGATCAATAAAGAATTTACCTCTTCTAGTAAAAGAAGAGAAATGTCCTATGTAATTCGATAAATGACAACCTATAATCGTTGGCCAAGGTGAAATGAAATTAGAAAAGAGTTTCTAATTTGCATTATTTGGAGTTGTGCATTTGTGAATCAAAATATATAAAATTAAATAAAATAAGACTTGACAATAATTTCATGTCTTATATTTAATTGGGGCATTGTATGGTGGAATGATTAAATTGTACAAGAACTATTTACTCAAAGATTCTTTTATGATTAATGTTGAAATATATATTATCTAGAAAGTCGTTAATTGCTAAAGAGGTTTATCCTTATAGTAGAATAAATATTATTTATTAAATAAATTAATAGTTTAATTTATTTATTTAAATAAGATTAGAATTGTTCTAATTGATTTATTCACATCCAGTTTAGTATGGAGAACCTAAAGGGTCACACCATAAAATGAAGAATATTTATTTAAGAAGTAAATGGCATAATCACAATAATAAGTTAAGTGCATTTAATTTAAACTATGGTGATAGAATAAATTAAATAGCTAAATATTTATTATTTAATATTTTAAAATATTAAATAAAAATTAATAAGAAGAGTCTTATTATTATTATTACTACTATTATTATTAAGTTAATTTCTAAAGGGTTTGGGGAATTAATTAATAAAGACACTCTCAATTATTCCTAATTAGATTATGAGCTTAATTAATTAAAGAAGTTTAATTAATTAAATCAAAACTCTATTCTAAATGGTTTAGGAGGGTTACCTATATCTATAATTAAGAAGGTCTTATTATGGATTAAGGTTACGCATTTTATTCAAAGAGTTGGGAGAGTACACCTTTTCTATAAAGAAAAACTAGGGTTTTGCCAAATACCTTGCTTCTTGATTTTTTGTTCTTTGTTGGTGGGTCACCTTTAGAGGCCAAAAGCTTGGGTGGCTAACGTTGATCAAAGGAAGGAATATATTATATATTATAATATATATATATATATATATATATATTACGTAAACATGCTTCGTACGTTAATTAATATGACGTGTATTTTATAGATATGTGTGTGCATGAGTGCTAAACAAGAGGAGACAATTAATAACAAACCCCTCAAAGAAATTATATTAAGTCTGATCTTTCAAAGATATATTCATTGATAATCTCAGGCATAACTACTTTGTCCAATCTCAGGCATCCTACAACACCAACAACAGATAGACAATCAACATTAGCATTGTAATAAAATATATTCAATGATGAAATGAAATGATATTTTATTATGCACAACCCATACTCGATAAATTTCCACAATCCATCTCCTAGCATACTCTATACGAGTTTTCTTCTAAGGTTATAACCTAGGTTTTGCATCCTAATGTTAATAACCTACAACTTTGATACCAACATGTGACGCCCCCAAATCCGGGTTCCATAACCTCGAGTTTGGTGCTCACGATCCATCATCATCATACACATTTTATAAACTATTGCGGAATAAATAAACATAAATTGTTCACTACAATAGGTTCTACATCAATCCCAAGGTCTACCAACCTTAACTTAAATACATACCCTTAGTTCTCAAAAGGTTTACGTAATCAATTTACATAAGATAACATAATAATTAAATGTTCATATTAATCTATTCTTGGACTTTTCCCTTGCCTTTGTCTTTATTCAAACACTCGGACTTAACTAAAATAAATATCATGATATATCAAGAGTGAACAACTACTTTGCTCAGCAAGTTTAAATACAAGAAAGATATATCATGGCTGGAAAAGAATATAGCTTCTAAATTTTCAAAAATATATAACAATTGTGAAAGAATGAAAATTATGTTTCAATAAATGAAAGATTTAATTTATAATGTTGAGTGGCCAGCGATGACCATGAACAAATTCGAAGGTGTATCAGTAATTAAACTGGACCTCTCAGTAGGTTTTGATACTCAAGGGGATCAGCCTCTTGTATTCAGTGAATATGCATAACACTTAATAAACGGGCAAATATTCATTTTTCGATATAATGCCTTAATAAAAATTATTCTTTTTCTCAGTCTAAGAGTCTGTACCAACAACTGGTTTGGAACATATTTGAATTATTAAATTTAAACATGTTCATTCTAGCTGATACAACTAGCTTAGACTTAAAACAGTTCATGAATAATAGAACTTTAATTGTTTCACAATTCAATAATGAAACAAAGCTTCAAAGGCACACAAGTGCAATAAGCAATAATAATATCGATGTGGAATAATTTTTAATAGTTCAACCACTTAGATATCTTCAAAAGAGATACAAGTTTTAATATAAAAAACTTGCACTAACTGTAAATATCAATAATTATCATAGATGTGGAATAATTGAAAATAATTAATCCACTAACATGCTTTAAAAAATAATAACTCAATTTTATGTTAGGAAACTTGCCTGCTTCGATGATTACCGTTAAGCAATCTAATATAATCTCTTATGAAAAGACCTATCATTGATAAGATTGTTCTTTCAATTAGCATAACACATCTTGATTCTTAATACTACTACTTTATTATAAATTATCTAACACTTAATCACATAATTAAACATTAGATAATACCTTAAAACATTAGTAATATTATCATCCCCGATCACTTAATCACCATCTTAAACTCTCGCCTAATATTATTAATCATTTAATAACATTTTATTCACTTCCTAATATTATTAATCATTCAATAATATTTTAATCCCTTACTAATATTATTATTTCTTTAATAATATTTTAATCAATTACTAATATTATTAATCATTTAATAATATTTGAATTACTTACTTGATATTATTCATCATTTAATAATCTTTAATACATTTACTAATATTATTAATCATTTAATAATATTTTAATCAATTACTAATATTATTAATCATTTAATAATATTTTAATCAATTATTAATATTCTTAATCATTAAATAATATTTTAATTCTTTATTAATATTATTAATCATTTAATAATATTTTAATCTTTTATAAACAATTTAATTTAATTGTTTATCTCTTATTATTTAATTTATTTAACAAACATAACATGTCATTCATATAAAATTTTATTAAAATGAACAAATTACCTCTATAGTCTTAATACATCATCTTAATGATCATTAGTCAATAAAATCACATTAACAAATTTTATGACTTATTAACTTAATTTCCTCAATTATTCTTAACTCATTCATAGGCATTAAAATACCTAATCAACTTATTATTTTCCTATCTTCTAGAAAACCTTAATATATTATATTTTAGTCACACAATAATTTTCTTGTAATTTTCTAAGCTCATTATTTTTAAATAGGTCATTTTTGTCCAAAACTACAACATTGATTAAAAATTATCATTTTATCCAAAAATTCCGAACTTCATACAGCAATCTCACATCATCAAACAATTACTCCAATAAAAATTTCATAATTTTCTGAGATTTAGATCTTGGGTTATAACAGTTTCTTACAAAAATTGCAAAATCTGTAACAGGTCCTAACTCTATCTCACGAAGTCAAAAAATGCTCATTTTGGACATAAAATAGATAACTTCATATATTAACATATCAAAAAAGATTAGAATTTTTAAAGCCTTCTAACTGACCAAAACAGGCCACGGAAAATCTGGGCAGGGGGTCCTTAGTTTTTCCCACAGAAAACTATTTTGGTAGAAAATGCACTACGGTTGGCTCGTTTAACATTTTAAACAAGCCGACCGTAGTGGAGTTCATTAGATAACTAATAGATCTAACTCATGACTTTGACGGATCTCAAAAATAAGTTATAGATTAAAAATGGCAATTGTCCAAAGTGGACTGAAATTATAGGGTTTTTGGTGCAAAATCTGCTTCTGATTTCCTTTGACATCCAAGCTCATCAACACTTAAAAGGGCTATATCTAACCATAAAATATCATATAACACATAAATCTACCATCATATGGCTTAAGAACATAAACTAATCATTTATTCTAAAACAACCACAAGAAATACACATTAAACTAACTAGAGTTTGAGATAAGAGAATTTTTAAACCTTGATCTAGTGGCACTTCTTCTTCTTCCAAAGTAGGTTATAAATTTTGAAGTCATGAACCAAAATCTCCTCTCCTTCCTCTCCCTTATTGTCGGCAATCCTCCTCTCTCTCTCTCTCTTTCTCTCTCTCTCTCTCTCTTTCTCTCTTCTCAATTAGACTTGATACTAAATCGGTTAGGTTAATAATTAGGTTGAGATATTAAAATAAATCTCTTAGGCTAGTCATCCAGTATATAATTAAATACTTGGACTCTTCAATAAATATAACACTTAGGTTATTAATTCTCATACCTAATATATATAATTAGGTTACAAAGCTTTTTTTTTCATTGCCCGTTATATGAATAATAAACACACACACACACACATATATATATATATATTCATTAAATCATATACACTCTCTTCGTAAGTCACAAAGTTTTCTACTACATTAATAATTAATTAATATTCTCATTTACAATGTGACCTAATATTTCTAGTTATTACAATAGATGCCTATTTAAGCTTTGCTTAAGATAAGAGAACTTTTTTTCGAAATTCAAAGAGTTGTGAACGGACTAATTTCTTTTATATATCATATTTCTTCTTTCAGTTACTGCCTAGGTGGTATAATAAATATAGGGACATGTCGGCATCTTAAAGGAGTCATTTTGATATTTCTGATGTTACCCTTTTTTTATCAACCAAGGGGAACAACCTCCTTTATCGAATTATAATATTGCATTCCTTCTGGTTTGTCACGATGAGAATCACTATTTTTTGTTCGTCGTCTCGCTTAAGGAGTGACTAGTCTTCCTACTAGATTCACTGTTCAACGATGCAAAAGGTAATAAAATGACAAGTCAATACAAAGACGAGATTCAATATGTGATATGTTCACATATCTAAATAAAATTTTCATTTTTTGGAATGCTATTTTTATTTATTGTGCCATCTTATATATCTACATGTTTTTTGGTACAACACGATTTTCTTGCAAACACGTTAAGAATTTTTACGAAGGAGAAAAAACTTCGAGTAAAAAGATGACGCTTTCAATTAAAGCGAAAAGCCCGAAACAAAATAATTCTTATGATTGCGGCGTGTACACTATGACGTATGTTGGATACACCATGCAAGGCATTCCTTTGGCCACTCAAGATTGGTCAGAGGATAATACAATTTTGTTTAGATATAGGATTGCCCACAAATTACACACTAATAAAGCTAGAGAAATGAATTATGTTTACATGAATTCAAATGTGGATGACTTATTGTAATTTGTAATTTTGTTAGCTCAATGTATACAATTTGAAATAATTGTTTCTTTGAATAGAAGGAGTATTATATTTTTTTAAATTTGATAGTATGAAATGGTTGTGTTTATTGAATGCAGGGAGTATTTTTATTATCTTTGTTGGTTGTGTTTGATGAATACAGGGAATACAGGTTGTGTTGGTTGAATACAAGGACTTAGTTTTTTTTAATGTAGAGTTCATAGTTTAAAACTGCGAACACTAAGATAGAATTCGCAATTTAGTTCTACTGACCAGAATTCTTCTAGGGAGTTTTAAATTTTTTTTATTTTATTAGAGTCTGCATAACTAAACTACAGAAGGAGGAAATATACTAATTCGAACGACATCGTATTCGGTCTGCGTTTATATTACTTAGAAACCACATAACTAAACTGCGAACGGAGGTGAATTTAAAATTAAGTGAAACGGCGTCGTATTAAATATAATATTATGCATGGTTATTAAACTCGGACCGGATTGCCAGTTTAAATGGTAAAAATCAAAATCGATCGGCACTCCGGTCTGATTTGAACTAGTTTAATTAATTTGTTAAAAAATTGATTTACATGGTTGACCACCGGTCGAACCGGTGGTTCAACCAGTGAAACCAATTAATTGACCCACTGAACCGGTTTTTAATTATTTTTTAATTTTTTTTGTACTATTTTTTTAATATTAAAATAAATCGCTTTTAGTAATACTGTAACTTAACTTTATTATGTTTTAGTTCATAAAAATGAGAATTTTTAAAATTTTATCAAGTACTAATATATATATATATATATATATATATTAATGACGTCACTATGTCAATAACGATTCGATCACTAGTTGAACCGGTGATCCATCCACGGAGTATCTTTTTTCAGTTCGATGACCTGTTTGGGTTTAAAAACCGTAATGTTATCATACTTAGCATCCACATAACTAAACTATGGAACCTATACATTTCAGAGAGTTCATTATATTCTTACTACCTAGAAAGGTGCAAATGGCATGGAATATTTGTTTGTTCGGTATGCGGTATCAAAAATAACATCACCAAAATTTTGATAAGCTAGTATTAATCGATAATCTACCCATATAATACATCCTACATGATTATCAACGTCTGGTTTAACACTAAACTATTGCAACTTTGTCACACTACAACTTTTTCAAGTAATCTATTGCAGCTTGTGCATCATTTAACTCTATCGAAACACGTCTAATATATCTAACTATATTTCTCACATTTGTCTCAGAGAAACAAACATTGTTCATAACTCCTCCCAATGAGGTAAGAACATTCATTATCTTACTTTGACCAATCCCGTATTACTAAGGGTTTCAATAAAATCCCTAGCAACTCCTGAAATATTTTGATGTGTTTAAATTTTTGAAACTTTACTTAGGGACACAAATTCATAATTGTGGTTCAGTTCAAAAGTATACACAAACCAATTATCTTTACTCTAATCATGCACAACATAAATTTTGCTCTATATTCTGTTTTATCAATTGAGTCCCTCCTCCTCCTCTTTCCCTTATTATTATTATCTTCATCATCAATAACAACCTCATTTTTCATAACAACTATATATCAAAAATTACGACAATGATACAATCTAGAACAAAAATCTTGAGAGTTCACATGTTTTCTACTACTTTTTATTCTTACTTCAAATCCAACATGTTTTGCATATTTTTAATAAAAAAATTCAGCAGCTTCCAATGTATCAAAAATTTGACCAACATAAGGAATGGTATCATCAACTATACTTGTTACATCATTATTATCATGCATTTCTTCCTCAGTACTTGAAATTGAATGAAATGATTTATCAACAAACAAATCTATGGCAAAACAAATCAATCACTTGTAAAAATTAAATTACAGATTACCGTATTTGGCTGATGTTCGTCTCCTAATATGCTTTCTAGTTGGTTATGCTCTCTCAATGGTGTGAGAAGGTGAGGACGGAAGAAAGAAAAGCAATGTGTTATGCTCAGTACTTGCTCTGCTCTCTCAAGTTGATTGAAGTTTTAACGAAAAAAGATGATCATTTAGGTTAACCAGTCCTAACGTCTGCATTGTAGTTCTGCGGATGAGTAAAAGGTATTTTTTTAGGTTAATGTCCTACCGTCCACACTTTAGCTTGATGTGAAAAATAAAATATGTGGTCTAACTACAAAAAAGTTAGATTTAAACTGTAAGACCCCAACATTTATGAATAAATATTTAATTTTTTCTAAATGTTATTATGAATACTAAGGTGTGGATTTGATTTAATGATTATTAGTCGAATTGAAGAAGCTGGCAAAATACGCAATTCGAACCCACGAGACTAGATTAATTCTTTAATATATCCTTAATTAATATTTTAGGCAAATTAGAAACAAAAATGGTGGAGAAGATTTATTAACTAAATTATGCAAACTATTAATTAATAATGAAAACTATTAATGAGAAAAAATACCTAGGAATTAGAATCCACCAAATATTAACATAATAAATAATTTCTTATTTCCTAAATCAATTCCCAAATTATTTTCCCTTCCTTTAAAAATAATGATTCATATAATTAATATATACCTAGAATTAGCATAAGTTATGAAAAATTCACAGATTAACTATAACTTATCAAAACCTATTCATAATCGATATAAAAAAGTCATATGCAATTTATGCGGAGAAAAATATGAAAATCATAGAATAATTAGGCATTAATTTTTGGAGCGAAAAGAAAATATTATTATGAAATACTTAGTTTCATCATAATCCTAGGTATTAGAAATTTAGCTAACCATGGAATTAAAAACAAAAACAAATAATATTAGTACTACTATTACATTAATGAAATAAAACAATAATTAAAAAGAAATTTCTATTATATAAATAAAAGAAAGTTACAAATACTCCCTGACGGTAGTACCACAACTGATTGGAATAAGAGAAAGGACAAACCCTAAATATCTTACTCCTTCCTACACTAGTGAAAAACTGAGAAAAAGAAAATAACAAGTGGTGCCTTTCTCTCTAAAACAAGAGGTCTATTTATTGGGAAAATAACTTTGAACCCTAATTTAGATTCATTGAACTTGGACACTTTGGTTTCCTTGATTCCCTTTCCATTTCCTAGGATCAACTTCTCAAAAAAGATCTTCTAGATAGACTTTTCTTTCTCTTGTTGGATTTGAATTGCAGACTAAGATTGTTCCACCTCTTTCCTTCTCCTTGTAGGATTCTTCTTAGACATTTCTTATATGAATAAGAGCATTAAATATTGCTTGATCACCAAGATTTTGACTTTATTGCAATAAATATTAAATCCTACAAAATAAAATAAAACATATTAATTTAATAAACTAATATAATTAAAAGGACAAAATTAGGGATAATCAAATTTATGAATTACGTTTCTATCAAATACCCCCATACCTAGCTTTTGTTCATCCTCGAGTAAAATAAATAAAAATTAAAATAAAACAAAAATTACAATACCCCATTTTCGTAGGAAACACGATTGCACTTAGCATGTGCAACAAGCCTTTAAACCCCAAGGTTACCCCAAGTGGACGAGTTGTGTCTCGTGAGGGTTTGCAGTGAATATACCCACAAAATTTAAAAATATTTTTGGGTTCAACAAATTATGAAATTGAAAGAAAACTTCTAAATATTTATGGGCTTTATACATAAGC
Organism: Panax quinquefolius; assembly: GCA_020205615.1. Taxonomy (NCBI): domain Eukaryota; kingdom Viridiplantae; phylum Streptophyta; class Magnoliopsida; order Apiales; family Araliaceae; genus Panax; species Panax quinquefolius. The sequence goes on along the minus strand of CM035159.1, from coordinate 87,268,952 downwards.
AAGATTAAATTCAAAATCACACTTTCACTTTATCAAAAATACTCGATCTTCATTTTAGACACCATCCTTCATTAAATCAATTTCATGTGATGCATGCATGTGTATGTGATGTAACTCTTAGTAGGGATTTTTACCATGAAAATCAAGCAAACTATTTTTTTTTTTCTTTTTTTTTTTTCTTTTCTTTTTTTTCCATTTTTTTCTTGACTTGTGCTGATGTCTCATTTTCTTAGGCTTTTCAAGTTACCCATGTAGAAGCGGCGTTGGACCAATGACTCCCAAACCGGATGGCTTTAGGGCACTAGGTGTAGAGACACCCCTAAGGATTTACTAACTCGAGTAACAAAGGCCACAAAATTAGACTAGTCAAACTGCTTTTATCCATCATACTTTTCAGCGTGAATATCGATGCTTCCCGAGGCTTGGATACCCAGTTATTTCGTTTAATGGACATTGAAGCGATTATTTATTTCTTTTTTTTTTTTCACTTTTCTCAACTTCATTTTTTTCATTCTTTCTTCTTCTTTTTTTTTTTTTTTTTTTGAAATTACTCGAATCATGGTTTATACCCCCTGACTAAGAATTAGTGCAAATGTGAAGTGCAAAAATGCTTGTGAAATCAATTTTAAATCCGGATGGTGTTTTGAACTAAGATTTACGTATCTTATCAAAAATTCAAGAGTTCTAAATCTTTCAATCTCACTCGTGAATTTTTGCTCCACCAACACTTATTAGAATTAATTCATTCATAAAAAGTCAAACAAAATTTTTTTAATTTTTAATTTTTTTTGTTTTTTTTATTTTTTTTAAAAAAAAAAAAAAAATTAATCTAAACAAACTCCCCCATACCTAAATCATGCATTGTCCTCGATGTATGTAAATGAAAAAAAGAGAACAAAGATATGAAAGAATTATACCTTGGGCGATGAGGCGAGCTGGATGACAATATTGTACAAAAAGAAGAATATACGTACAAACTTACAAAAACAAGTGCATTACCATCGTGCTTTGAATCGGTGGGTCGACAAGGTATACCACCTCCTCCTGGTTCGATCGGCATTTCTAAAAAGGTTTGAGTCGTTGACCATTCACTTTGAAAATTTCTCCATCTTTGGATTTTCAATATCTCTTGCCCCCATGAGAGTAAACTACCTTCACTACTGAAAGGTCCATCCCATCTAGAACGCTTGATTTGCCGGAAATAAATGTAGCCTAGAATTATCTGAGAACTTTTTGACCGGTGAAAATGATTTTCTCAAAATTGATTTATCATGAAACACTTTTGTTCTTTCCTTGTAAATTTTAGCATTTTCATAAGCATCGTTCCTAATCTCATCTAACTCAGCTAATTGCAATTGTCTATGACTCCCACCAGTGGACATATCAAAATTCAACTGTTTTATGGCCCGTAAAGCCACGATGTTCAAGTTCAACGGTAAGTGACAAGCTTTCCAAACCTGAAACTTATCTGGTGACATTCCTAAATTAGTCTTAAAGGCAGTACGGTAAGCCCACAATGCATCTGACAATTTTAGAGACCAATCTTTTCTATTAGAACTCACCGTTTTTTCCAAGATTTGTTTTATTTGCCTATTTGAGACTTCTACTTGACCACTTGTTTGAGGGTGATATGATGTTGCAAGCTTGTGGGTGATGGAATACTTTTTTAGCAAGGATGAAAAAGGCTGATTGCGAAAATGTTTGCCTTGATCACTGATTATGGCCCTAGGGGTACCAAAGCGAGAGAAAATATTCTCTTTCAAAAATTTGACAACAACCTTGTTGTCATTGGTCTTGGTTGGTATAGCTTCTACCCACTTAGACATGTAATCCACCACAAGTAAAATGTACAGATTTCCAAAAGAATTTGGAAATGGGCCCATGAAATCGATTCCCCACACATCAAACAATTTAATGACCATAATAGGTTGCATTGGCATCATATTCCTCCTAGTGATCCTCCCTAATTGTTGACACCTATTGCAATTGGCACAAAATGATGTGGCATCCTTGAATAGACTAGGCCAATAGAAACCACATTGGAGGACTTTGGCGGTAGTCTTTTTGCCTCAAAATGTCCTCCACAAGCTTGGTCGTGACAACAAAATGACGAACACTTCTAAACTTCGTGGTGGGTACACACCTCCTAATGATTTGATCAGGACAATATTTGAACAAATAGGGGTCATCCCAATAAAAGTGTTTGACTTGTGAAAGAAACTTGGATCGGTCTTGTTTGGACCAATGGGAAGGGATCTCACTAGTCACTAGGTAATTCACAATATCAATGAAACCAAGGTGTAGTAGATATAGAGAAAAATTGCTCATCTGGGAAAGATTCATTTAAGGCTAGGTCGAGTTGGACTCCACTACTAAACGTGACAAATGATCAGCTACCACGTTTTCAGACCCTTTTTTGTCTCGTATCTCTAGGTCAAATTCTTGGAGCAATAAGACCCAACGAATTAAACGAGCTTTTGAATCTTTTTTGGAAAGAAGATGTTTGAGAGCGGCATGGTCAGTGTAAACAATTATTTTAGACCCAATAAGATAAGATCAAAACTTTTCTAGGGCAAAAACTACAGCTAAAAGTTCTTTTTCAGTAGTTGAATAGTTCAATTGAGCATCATTCAAAGTCCTACTAGCATAGTATATGACATGGGGAATCTTGTTGATTCTTTGCCCTAGAACAGCACCAACTGCATAGTCAGATGCATCACACATTAACTCAAATGGTTGTCTCCAATCAGGTGATTTGATGATAGGAGCTGAAGTTAACTCCTTTTTGAGTTGTTCAAAGGATTGAAGACATTTTTCATTAAATTCAAATTTTGCATCTTTACCTAAAAGATTGGTCAAGGGTCTTGCTTTCTTACTAAAATCTTTAATGAATCGCCTATAAAAGCTGCGTGTCCTAGGAAAGAATGAATTTCTTTGGTATCTGGGTGGTGGAAGATTGGAAATGAGGTCGATTTTGGCTTTATCTACTTGTATTCCCTTTTCAGATATGATGTGACCAAGAACAATTCCTTTTTTTTACCATGAAATGACATTTTTCCCAATTTAGGATTAAGTTTGTTTCCTTACATCTCCTTAGAACTAAGTCAAGGTGGTGAAGGCATTCATGAAATGTAGACCCAAATATGGAAAAATCATATATGAAAATTTCTAGAAATTTCTCTACCGTGTTAGAAAAAATGCTCATCATGCATCTTTGAAAGGTGGCGGGGGGCTTTACATAGCCCAAAGGGTGAGCGACGATATCTGAAAGGTTCCATAAGGACAAGTGAATGTGGTCTTTTCTTGGTCTTACGGGCTATGGGAATTTGAAAGTAGCAGAGTAACCATCGAGGAAACAATAATAAGCATGACCACTAATCTTTCTAGAATTTGATTCATGAAGGGTAAAGGAAAATGATCCTTTCTTGTGGCGGCATTGAGTTTTCTATAGTCTATGAAACCCTCGAACAGTTGGACACGGTGTGAACTAACTCATTAGCTTCATTTTGAACCACCATTAAGCCGGACTTTTTAGGTACCACACGAGCAGGACTTACCCACGAGCTATCGAAAATGGGATAAATGATCCCGTTATCTGAGACACTTAAATTTTCTTTCTTAACAACCTCTTTTAGAACCAGGTTTAACTTGCCTTTGTGGGTCTCTCACGGGTTTAGCATCATCTATTAAGTGGATCCTATGTTGGACAATGGTTGGGTGATCCCTTAATATCAGTTATACTCCATCCTATGGCTTCCTTTATTTTCTCTCAGATGGTCAATAACTCTTCCTCTGTGTGTTTGTTAAATCGGAAGCAATGATTACGGGAAGAGTTTTGGAGGGGGGACTAAATAGGCATATTTAAGATTATCGGTAGAGGTTTGAGTTCTAACTCTGGTGGACTCTTTTCAAGATGTTACGAAGATTGCAAGAAATGGCTCGATCTCGGGTTCCCATTTAGAGTAAGACATTGATGTTGATGACTCTAGCATTTCATTAACCTCATTTACATATTCTGATTCATCCCAATTTTGACCAAAATGATTTAGACAAAAATTAAAAATTGTCTTCTCCTGTAAGTTCATTGTCGGACATGTCCTGAATCATGTTCACTTCAACGGGTTGGTCGGAAAAAATCACAAGTTGCTTTCCCACATTAAACACATTTAAATCAATTGTCATGTTCCCAAATGTTAATTTCATTAGTCCATTTCTCTATTTGATTAACGCATTAGAAGTTGCTAGAAATGGTCTACCTAAAATTAGAGAATTTGACCCTTGGGATTGACAACAGTCGGGTTTCAAGGACAACAAAAGTCAACAGGGGAAGACAAAATCACCAACCTTAATAAGTACATCTTCAACTATTCCTTTTGGCACTTTAATGGAATGGTCGACTAGTTGGAGTGTGACACTTGTCTTTTCAACTCTCCTAAGCTGGGTTTGGTACACAGAAAATGGTATGAGTTTCACACTAGCTCTAAATCAAGCAAAAGCTTTTTCAATTAATGTGTCACCTATGATGCATGAAATAGTAGGACAACAGGGGTCCTTATATTTCACGAGGGACTTGACATGACAAGATAGAACTCACATGGGCATTAGAAAAGCTTTCTTAGGAACATGAGTGGTTCTTTTATGTGTGCACAAATCTTTTAGACATTTAGCATATGAGGGAACTTGTTGAATGGCATCTAGAAGAGGAATGTTAATTTTCACTTGTTTGAACACTTCTAAAATTTTGTCCAACTGGGCCGACTGTTTGTTTGAAATAAGTCTTTTAGGGAATGGAGTTTTTGGTTTGAAGACTTTTTCAGTTGACTCATAAGGTGTGGTTGAATTAGGTTTTGAAACATGATTAGTGGATGGGCCTACTGACTCAGAGTTTGTGGGATTTTCAGGCTAGGTTGACTTTGAAGATGGATCGTTAGATTCAAATTTAATTTTTTCTCTTCTTTATTATCAATTCCAGCATGATTGTTAAAATAATTTCCATACCCTAAAGAAATTACAGAATTCACATGATTGACTTGGTTGTTTTCAAGTGAATTAACATGATAAGGTTTTTGAGTAGGGACTGAAAATTTTGGATTGGTCTCGGGTTGACTAGGAAGTTTACACTTCTCTCTTTCACTAACTACAGTGGTCAATTGACTCATTTGGATCTCTAAGCGAGAAATGGCTTGGTTAGTGCTTTGCTGAGATTTTATTAAAGTTTTCACACTCTTCTCTAAGGTGCTCACACTCTTCTCTAAGGTGTTAAGTCTCCTCTCACTTTCATTAGAAAAACCTGGTGGATATTGAGGTGCTGGATTTGAATTTTGGTACGGACCAGGATTTGACTTTTGGTAAGGTTGAAAAGATTGATTTAGAGACTGATTGACCTGATTTGAAGAATTATTTGGGTAGGGTCCTTGGTTCCATGCAAAATTAGGATGATTCCTCCAACCAGGATTATAAGTGGGTGCAAATGGGTCATTCCTAGGTCGTTGAAACATTGCATTGACTTGTTCATATTCTTCAAATTGGGGCACGACTCTAGGACATTCCTCAATCACATGGCTTGGTGAATTACACTTTAGACACAAAGGTGTTGGTGTTGAGACTTGGTTCACGTGTGATTGTCCCCTAGTTTCTAAATCTTCAAGTCTTTTAAGTACACCAGCCAACTTAACTTCTGTAGCAATTGAATTGTCAATTGTATGAACACCCCTAGATGAACTAGGTTTATCTGTCTCTCGGGTGGTTTCCCATTGCATGGTTTTTTCTGCTAAGTCTTCTAAAAACTCCCAAGCCTTTTCCTCATCATTATTCAAAAAATCCCCTTGACACATTGACTCTAACATTGTTTTAGTGGGATAGTCTAAACCTTCATAAGCAATTTGACACAATCTCCATTTCTCAATTCCATGGTGTGGGCCTTGGGGATAACAAATTTTAAATCTATCAAAATATTTCCAAAAGGACTCTTTTTCAAGTTGGCAAAATTGATGAATTGCAGTCCTAATTTTAGCAATTTTATGATTTGGAAAATATTTTTTTAGAAATGTAACAACAAATCCCTCCCAGGTTGATATGGAATTATTTGGTAGGCTATATAACCATTTTTTAGCATTATCTTTTAAAGCAAATGTTATAAATCTTAGCTTAATTGAGTCATCGAGACAATTGTTGAATTTTCATTAAAGCATAAACTTCCTCAAATTCTGAATAAATAAATATGCATCTTATATCCCCATAAACCTAGGTAACATATTTATAAAATGTGGCTTAAGTTCAAAATTATTACCGATTCTGGGTGGTGGTAGACTAATACATGAAGGTTGGGCGGAGGCGGGAAGGATAACATCGATCCCTTAAAAAAGCAAGCAGTTTAGGCGCCCTCCATTTTTGTTAAAGTGAGATCTTTTAAAGTGAAATCCAAAAAATCAAGTTTTCTCACTAATCGTGATGTTTCGTCCCTAATCCACACTTTTTGCATACACTAATTAGCAAATAATCATTTAAGCACAAAAAAAATAAATAAATAAATAAATAAACAAAAAAATTACTTCTAAGGTTAACCTAAATAAAATCTAGAACTGACTCTAAGCTGCTTCCAAGTTACACTTATGAGGTCCACAAATTCAAAATTAATCATACCACTAGCCGGTAAGTGTAAGAAAGGTGGGAGTCTCTCAGATATCGGTGACTAATTAAATAACCACACAATCTTTAGGCGTATACCTTTTGAACCACTTGCTGAACACGATGGTTTGATTAATTTAAAATTGAGACTCCTCTTGGAGTTTCTTGTCCTAATTGAGCTCGAGAGTCCTAGGGGCTAACGTCTACTTGATTTTATTAGGTCATGGGTTATGCAAAATGCAAATTGGGTTGTTTATGGGCGAGGAAGGGTGATGAAATCCCCACCTTATCTTGTTACAGTTGTGCCCTTAATGTTAGATTAAAGATGAAAATGCACAAATAAAAAAACTATAAACAAATAAAATGTCCTAAAACTATGTGAATTACGAAAGAAGGAGAAATTTTGACGTACCTCGATCCTCCAAAGAATCACCACAGTTTATATTTGACAAAAAATAAAAATAAAAAAAAATAAAACCCTAACGAGGATGTGCTCTCTACGTGAGTGAATGCATGAATCGACGAAAAAAAAAATATATAAAAAAAAAAACTAAACTACTTTTTTTTTTTTTTTTTATTTCAAAAAAAAATATGGAATCTGAAATCTTAAAGAAAGAAAGCCAACAACAAAATCTTTATCTTTTAAACTTCTTGATCCGCTTGAATAATCACGAAAAAAAAAAAAAAAAAATAAAATTAAAGTTAAAACTAATTGAATAAATAAAAATTAAGGAATAAATAAAAATTAATTCTAGTCCCCAAAGAATTCGCCAAAAACTTGATGTGATAAAATATGTAGCTGCCAAAGTGCAGATTAATCGAATTGAAGAAGCTGGCAAGTCTGAATCGAACCCACGAGACTAGATTAATTCTTTAATATATCCTTAATTAATATTTTAAACAAAATTAGAAATAAAAATGGTGGAGAAGATTTTTTAACTAAATTATGCAAACTATTAATTAATAATGAAAACTATTAATGAGAAAAGATACCTAGGAATTAGAATCCACCAAATATTAACATAATAAATAATTTCTTATTTTCTAAATCAATTCCCAAATTATTTCCCTTCCCTTTAAAAATAATGATTCATATAATTAATATGGGCAAGCATAAGTTATGAAAAATTCACGATTAACTATAACTTATCAAAACCTCATAATCGATATAAAAATCATATACACAATTTATGCGGAGGAAAATATGAAGGTTGAGAATAATTAGGCATTAATTTTGGAACGGAAAGAAAATATTATTATGAAATACTTAGTTTCATCATAATCCTAGGTATTAGAAATTTAGCTAGCCATGGAATTAAAAACAAAAACAAATAATATTAGTACTACTATTACATGAAATAAAACAATAATTAAAAAGAAATTTCTATTATATAAATAAAAGAAAGTTACAAATACTCACTGACGGTAGTACCACAATGATTGGAATAAGAGAAAAGGACAAATTCTAAATATCTTACTCCTTCCTACACTAGTGAAAAACTAAGAAAAAATAAAATAACAAGTGGTCCTTTTCTCTTTATAGGAAAATAACTTTGAACCTAATTTATAGGAAAATAACTTTGAACCTAATTTAGATTCATTGAACTTGGACACTTTGATTCCCACCTTTCCTTCTCCTAGGATTCTTCTTGACTTCCTAGTAGTGAATCAACTTAAATATTGCTCAAAAAGATCTTCTTTAGATAGAAATTTTCCTACAAAATAAAATCTATTAATTGGATTTAATATAATTAAAAGGACAAAATTGTTCCACCTCTTTCCTTCTCCAATAGTTGTAGGATTCTTCTTGGACATTCCTTATATGAATAAATATTATTTTAAATATTAAGCTTGATCACCCCAAACGATTTTGACTTTATTAACAAAAAATATTAAATCCTTACAAATATAAAATAAAACATATTAATTTAATAAACTAATATAATTAAAAGGAAAAAATTAGGGATAATAAAATGTATGAATTACTGGTCATCTAATTAGGCGCCAAATAAGGAGAAGTCCTTATTGAAAGCCCCTCTTTCTTAGGAATGATCTAGTTGTTAATATTGTGAGTTATAATATTAATGATGAATAAAGATCGTATTAATTAAAGATAAGAATAATAATTAAAAGGAGTCGAAGATGTTTAAGTTTAATTATCCTTTTTAAATCTAGTTGTTAATTTGTTCATTTAGTTTTTTAGGATAATAATTCTCATCAGTGGCTCAGATGTTTGTTTAACCTTTTAAGGAGGTAATCCTTTAGATTTTTAGGATCATAATTAGGTTATTATTGAAAGGAGGTAACCTTTCATTAGATTTATTCATTAGCCTTGTTATTCATAAGGATGCTCTCTCATTGGTCTATATCTCTCAATTTCGAATTACCTTCACAAGAGGGTACTCTCTTATTGATTATTCAAATGGTATACTGATAAATTGCGCCCGAAATTTTTTTCATGTGCAGTCCGTGATTATTTTCTTAAATAGTATCCTATCATTCTCCTATAAAAAAGATGTTTAGTTTATAAATAAAAATCACACCAGAATCAGAGAATTCTTCTTCTATAATATTGAGCGTATTTCTTTTGAGTTTAAGGAAGCTTTGAGTATAGAAAATAGTACAAGTTTTCTTCAAGAATATCACCACTATACAAGTCGGAATTACTCTCCTACTAAGCTAAGGGATATTTTTTTTAATATTCGTAAGAAATAATATTTTCTTCCATACTCTGTAGTATGTAAGTAATATTATTTCGTTTCATATTCCTAATTCTACACTTATTTTGATAAGTTTTGCTTCTATACTCCTTGAAATTAGTAGAATATCCTTGAAATTTATGCTTCATCTAGTATCGTTTCTCTGAAATATTTTTCTGAACATTCTTGTTAAATTTTAATCTTTTTCGTGCCAGAGTACTATTCATACATACGGTACTATTCATACAGACGGTACTATTCATGGGGTACTATTCATAAAGTACTATTCACGAAGTACTATTAATGGGGTACTATTTACTCAGGTACTATTCACGATAAAAATTGATTTCTTTTCTGTCCAAATTATTTTTGATACATGAATATTATTCTTGAATTTTACTCCATAAAGCAATTATCATTTTGACAATTTGGACATTCTTAAACTCTAGATAAATTGAATTATAAATCTTTAAAATTTATGCTTGATCTCACTTAATTGAATTCTTATATCATTGTCATCATCATTATTCTTATATTGTGATGAAAGTCATCTTTGGCCCGTAATGCATAGATGGACTGTTGATTGGTATGATTATGACCAGGAATTATGTATCGGTATAATCATGACCTGTAATGTTACAAATGATGTGGTAAAAGTCCTCATTGGCCCGTAGTGCATTGATGGACAGTTGTTGGCATGATCATGACCACTGGAGATAATAACGAATATCCTTGGCCCGTAGTGCATGGATAATTCATAGATGTGATACTAACGAATATCCTTGGCCCGTAGTGCATGGATAATTCGGTGATGTGGATTATTTATTGAGTTGTGTTACAGAGATAAAATATTGATGATGAACTTTTAAATCATAGAAGATAGTAGACATTATACTCTACTTGAATCTTCTAATGGATTGCTTGTTCCGCTATAGTTAAATTTGTTGTCTATTGTATTCTATCAGTTTTTATACTGTTGAAGACTAAGAATAATTTATTCTGCATTATCTTAGTCATAATATTCTTTACTAGGCTAGTTGAGCTCACCCTTTTCTTTCATTGTTCTCTTCAGGAAATGAGAATATAGCTGGGACTAGTCGGGGAATGGAGTGATAGTCCAAGATGGTGGATGAAATAGTGTGATAATAAATGTAATGAGGACTTCATTTGAGTTTTGATATTGTCTACGAGACAATATTTGTGTTAAAACTCTCAGCTTACGTTTGTCGTATTATATAAATTAAGTTTGTATTTGAATTATGTACCATGTATTTGGTGACTCAGAATGGGTTGTATGGACTTATTTTGGGGGCGTCGCAGTTGGTATCAAAACTTAGGGATATGATCCCTGGCTGAGATTTGAGGCTAGAACTAGGAGGGGAGAGATGGGTAAATCCTTCGCTAGTATGACCTACCTAAGCTTATTTGTTATTTAATTGCTCAGTCGGAATATAGGGATAATATGTGGCATGTCAATTAACCCTTATTTTGTGACAGTGTTTGAAAATGGCATATTAAAATGTTGAGATAAGCAATGGAGCACATGAGGCCGTTGAGTCACCACAAATCAATAACCAGGATAATGTGCATCAAGAAGGCAATAATCCTCATGTAAACAACAACACCGACCAAATGATAAACGACGGAATGTTTAGGAGCTTTCTGCAATTTATGCAACACTAAGCGAGAGAGACTCCTATTCAAAATGCTAGTGGAGTCAATGGCAACTCTCGACTGGTCACCGCTAAGCAATTCAAGGAGCTGGGACCACCGGAGTTTTTGGGAAAGCCAGAACCACTTAAGGCAGAGACGTGGATTAAGCAGATCACCAAGATATTTGATGTCTTGGGATGCTCCGAGGAGCGAAAGTTTCCCTTTGCCACCTTCATGTTACGAGGAGAGGCAGGTTATTTGTGGAAATCTATAAAACTTACTCAACCTTCCGCACTAAAAATGTCTTAGGAAAAGTTCCAAGAATTGTTCAACGACAATTACTTCCCTGAAAGTATTCATCACATGAAGGAGGTAGAATTCATCAAGCTGGAGCAAAACAATATGATCGTATCGCAATACGAGGCTAAATTTGCGGAGTTATCCCGGTTTGCATCCCATTTGGTAGATAATGAGGAGCGTATGACACGAATGTTTTTGAGCGATTTGAAACCCAAAATACATCAATACCTCATTTCTCACAAACTTTGCTTGTATTCAGATATTGTGAATATGGCTTAGTTATTGGAGCGCTATAATGAGTCAGCCCAACCAAAAGATAGCAGCCGACAAAATGATAATACTAATGGTAGCAGTCATCGAAGCGGTGATAACAAACGTGGAGGAAATTATCATGCCAGAAATGGTAACCACTTTAGTGGTAATCCTAACCAAGATAATAGAAGTGGAAATTTCAAAAAAAAAGATGCAACAATGATGGAAAGACAACAACATCAGCACCTATTTTCAAGGAAGGAGAACGACCACCGGTAGTATGCTACAAATGTGGACAAGAAGAACACATCAGTCTAAACTATACGCAGCCACCCAAAGTGTGTTATAATTATGGAAAGGAAGGTCATTTATCTCGATTTTGTCATATAGCAAAGTCAATTCCAGCTAGGACGGTGACACCAAAGGCTGTCCCAGATAATTCAAAGCCGGTAGTTTAAGGAAGAGCGTGTGTTGTGACCTCCCAAAAAGTGAGGAACCCGAATAAAGTTATCACGGGTAAGCTAATCATAAACTCTTACAAAATTTATACCTTATTTGATACTAGTTCTACCCATTCTTTTATTTCACTTACTTGCACTCAACGTTTAAATTTGACTCTAGAGAAATTAGACTTTGACTTATCTATTGAAACTCCGTTGGGAGAAACCTTCATTACATCCACTGTTTATAAATCTTGTTTGATTCAAATCGGCAGACTCACATTACCTGTCAATCTCATCTCTTTGAAAAATACTTGCATTTGATGTGATTTTAGGGATTGATTGGTTAACTACTCATCATGCTAAAATTGATTATTTTCCTAAAGTTGTTAATTTTCATATTCCTAGCCAACCTATATGTGAATTCAAGCAACCAAACCACTAAAGTCAATCACTGCCATATCAAGCCATAAAGCCATTCGTTTATTATTCACTAACTTGTTAATAAGGGCGCTCTCTCATTGGTCTATATCTTACAATTTCTAATTACCTTCACAAGAGGGTACTCTCTTATTGGTTGTTCAAATGGTATGTTGATAAATTGCACCCAAAAATTTTTTCCTGTGCAGTCCGTGATTATTTTCTTAAATAGTATCCTGCCATTCTCCTATAAATAGGATGCTTAGTTTAGAAATGAAAATCACACCAGAAGCAGAGAATTCTTTTTCTATAATATTGAGCGTATTTCTTTTGAGTTGAAGGAAGCTTTGAGTGTAGAAAATAGTACAAGTTTTCTTCAAGAATATCTCCGCTATATCAGTCGAAATTATTCTCCTACTAAGGTAAGGGATATTCTTTTGTTCAATATTCGTAAGAAATAATATTTTCTTCCATACTTTGTAGTATGTAAGTAATATTATTTCGTTTCATATTCCTAATTCAACACTTATTTTGATAAGTATTGCTTCTATACTCCATAAAATTAGTAGAATATCCTTAAAATGTGCGCTTCATTTAGTATCGTTTTACTGAAATATTTTTCTGGACATTTTTGTTAAATTTTAAGTTTTTCATGTCAGAGTACTATTCATACATACGGTACTATTCGTACGTTACTATTTATACATATGTTACTATTCATGGGGTACTATTTATGAAGTACTATTCACGAAGTACTATTCACAGGGTACTATTCACCCGGGGTACTATTCACGACAAAAATTGATTTTTTTCTGTCCAAATTATTTTTGATATATGAATATTATTCTTAAATTTTACTCCACAAAGCTGTTATCATATTGACAATCTGGATAAATTGAATTATAAATCTTTAAAATTTATGCTTGATCTCACTTAATTGAATTCTTTTATAATTGTCATCATCCTCATGCCTATATTGTGATGAAAGTTATCTTTAACCCGTAGTGCATAGATGGACTGTTGATTGGTATGATTATGACCAGGAATTATGTATCGGTATAATCATGACCTGTAATGTTACAAATAATATGGTAAAAGTCCTCATAAACCCGTAGTACATTGATGGACAGTTGTTGGCATGATCATGACCACTGGTGATAATAACGAATATCCTTGGCCCGTAGTGCATGAATAATTCGTGGATGTGATACTAACGAATATCCTTGGTCCGTAATGCATGGATAATTCGGTGATGTGGGTTATTTATTGAGCTATGTTACAAAGATAAAATATTGATGATGATCTTTTAAATCATAGAAGATAGTAGACATTATACTCTACTTGACTCTTCTAATGGATTGCTTGTTCCGCTGTAGTTAAACTTGTTATCTATTATATTCTATCAATTTTTATACTGTTGAAGACCAAGGATAATTTATTCTGCATTATCTTAGTCATAATATTCTTTACTGGGCTAGTTGAGCTCACCCTTTTCTTTCATTGTTCTCTTCAGGAAATGAGAACATAGCTGGGACTAGTCGGGGAATGGAGTTATGGTCCAAGATGGTGGCTATAGTAGTCCTCACTATTCTATGAAATAGTGTGATAATAAATGTAACGAGGACTTCATTTGAGTTTGGATATTGTCTACGAGACAATTGATAAGTAGGTTTATACCTACTTATCCGGTATCTGTTACTTTAATTAGTTGCTTAAACTCATGCTTCTTAGTTATTTTTCACGCATTTTGTGTTCATTTTGTAGATTATATGCTTGGGAGCTGTGTGAGCGACTAATGGTATGAAAACGCAAGAAAAAGCAATCCGAACATCATTTGGGCTTTCATGTTCTATACTTGGAAATTGGATTATATTGTAGAGCTTCTTCTTAGCTTTCCAGAACATCTTGAATCATTCCAATCGAAGTTCGGATGCAAGAGTTATGACCTTTGTACCAACGGACGTTGAACTTCAATGTTTTGGGTGGCCATTTGCATAGCAGTCACTTCCAACCCGATTTCAACCTTCATCCATTCCTTATTTCTCAATTCTCAAAGAATGAAAGTTGTAGAACTCGTCAAGAGCTTCGATTTGATAGGTAGCAAATCCTGTAACTCTTCCCGGATCAAACGTTATGGTCATTTTACCAGAGGACACTGCAGCAGAAAAACTACGGCACGGGTGCGCGGATTTCCAGTGAATTTTGGGCGCGGCCACGCCAGTCCCTGTACCAAAAAAACACTATCTACTACTTGAGCGCGGGAACGCCCAACTCCAGGCCATTCGCAGTGCGGCCGCGCCGCTTCAGAAGTTGACTAGAGCTGACTTTTTCACTAAAAGTGCAATTAGAGCGTAACTTGGAGGAGGGTTCAATTAGGGCTTATATATTAGACTTATTTTCAGTATGTATGAGACACCATCTTGGGGGATCACTTAGCTACTATTATTTTCTTTCTTTAATTTGAATAAGTAGAATAAAGTAGATTATAGTAGTTATTTCTAGATTTGATTAAATCTAAAGACTTGAAGCAATTGGAAAGCATTAAAGATTCCATCTTGGAGCAGGAGAATAGATTTGCACTTCAATTCTCTACTCTTAACCTCTTTTTGATTCCTATTTGTAATCTTATGGTGTTTATTCAATATGTGGATGGTAGATTTGATTCAGCTATGATTTAAACTCTATTCTAAGATTGTAATGGATTCTATGGATTAGTTTATTCTGATATATTTCATTGTTAGCCTTATTGATTGCTATGGGATTGTCTATTTAGATTCATGCTATTTTCTTAGTTGATTGGCCATCAATTACTATGATAATCCATATGGACTTGAGAGATGAAGTATGAGTTTGGATCTGATCTTAATAGTTTGTGATTTTATATTCAACATTGTGATGGGATGTATGATTTGTGCTTAGGATAGACATATATCGAAGCACCATTCGTAGTCAATTGAGAACTTCGGTTTAAACCCTAATTATTTGTAAATCACATAGACATATAGTGGTTTAGGTAAAGTGGGTGTTCATGTGTATTCTATCAATTGTGGATTATATATGATATGGGTATGATATATTGAGAGATGGCTATACTTTACTTTCATGTTTTTGACTAACAATCTGGTACAATTAGTTTGGCTTAAAAGGGAGTGTGTTGATTTAAATGAGTCAATAGTTGAAATTGTGATCTCAGGTCTTCATTATCTAGTCTTATTCTAGGGATAGTTAGGTTTATTTAATTTAGCAGTTAACATTTATAGATAGCAAATCATTCGTTTAAATAAGACTGAAATGGTTACGGGTTAGTGCTTGGTGAACTTTATTAGTTGATTCTCCGTGGGAACGATACTTTACTTACTCTTTATTACTTGTTGACCGTGTATACTTGCACGTATATATTGATCGGTAAAACAACCAACAAGTTTTTAGCGTCGTTGCCGGGGAATTAGTTTAATAATTTTTTCCAACATTAATTTCAATCAAATTAGTCTTAATTTAAACATTTTATTTTATTTTAATTATCTTCCTATATTTTTCTCTTTTCAGGTACCATGGATGACTTTACTTATCGATGGCCATATGTGAATATGACTCGACCAAGGGACACAAGAACTGAAGGACTCAATGTATTTTCTACATTATCAGCATAAATTGCAACACTTTCGAAGAGGTTGGATGTTCTTGCAGCCCAACGTATTCGAAAGAGAGTAGTTACATGTGAATATTGTGCTAGCGAGCATCCAAGTTATCAGTGCAATATCAATTTTGGACAAGTACAGTATGGGGGTGATTACTCCAACAGCAATGTTAATCCCAATTATCATCAAGGTTGGGGGTATCACCCAGATTTTGAATGGAGTTATAACTATCAAGACCAATACTGTGTCCCAAGTCCAATATATCCATCGGATTTCTCATGTCCACCTCCAATACAACAAGAAGAAAATTCAGAGTTGAAGGAATTCATGTCAAAGATCATAGCAGACCAAGAAGAGATGATAATGAGTCAGGAGTTATCAACCCAAAATCTTAACAGACAGATGGAACAACTCATTAACTCATCAATAAATGGTCCTCAATACATGGATTTCAAAACTGAGAAAGATAATTCAAGGAATTGTGGTTCAAATTTATAGCATCAACTGAGGAAAAGATGATTGAGCAAGAGAAGTTAATTTGAAATCTTTAGAATCAGATGGATAGAATGTTCGAAGCCTTGAATAATCGCCCTCCAAATAATTGGTGTTGTAACATGGATGATGAAACTGATGGAGAACCAGAAGTGTACATGTCACTGGTTGAACTTAAAGAAGTTGTCATTGAGGAGACAACTGGGGATATGAAAAATGCAGAACATGAGCTAAGTTGTATAATACCCCAAGTGCCTTCTTAGACAAAGTTGGAAAATTCAGTGAACTTTGCACACCCATGTCCCCTTAGTAGTCACATCCAAAGCAAAGATTACCATTATGAGGCCTCTTACACACCATGGTGGGCTGAGGAAGAGAAAATAGAAGAAGAAAAGCCCGTTGTATTTTTCATGTCTCAATGCAGAAATCTATTCACAAATACAATGAAAGAGGCATCTAGCTATGCAATGGAAAAGGGGACATCATGTACAAGAAATATGCTAGGTGGCTTCAATTCGAAAACTCTCACGAAGGGGAACCTCTCAACGCACACAGCGGTTCTAATGGATGGAGGGTTCCTCACCTATCGTAGAGGAATCGGATAGCGGTGTCAAGAAAAGAGTCCAGCTAACAGACTATAAATCGAGCGCTAGATGGGAGGCACCCCATCCAATCTTTCTCCCTCCTTATTTAATTCTTATTTACATTTCTAATTACTTCTTCTTCTATGTTTAATTCTTCATGATTTCCATATTTAGTAGATGTTTGATAGTTGTAAGTCTTAATAATAGTTTGATTTTTTCTCCTCTCAGGTTCAATTCAATTGCTATAAGCATTCAAGATCAAACAGAAGTCATAAATACTGAAGCTTCCAGGGTACAGGGTAGCGCGGCTGCGCCCAACTACAAGCTAAACACAGTGCGACCTCGCCATATCTCAGTCATAAAAAACAATCACTTCTCAATTTTTAGAATTTCTGACTCAAGCATTCGGATAGTTAGAAGTCCACACTCGGTTTCCAACTTTAGATTATCTTAAACTTAGCCATCGCCTGATATACCATCGGATCTTGAGGAGGCGAACAAAGATGACATTGCCACTTAGGGGAGTATTCTTTCACTTTTAATTACAATGAGGGCATTGTTCGTTTTAAGTTTGGGGGTATTGGGTTTAGTCAGTAGTTTAGAGCATGTAGTGTAATTGCATCATATAGAGTAACTAGTAATTGCCCGTGCCTGAAGGCACGGCGTAACGAAAAATTAGATTAAAATTCGAAAAATATTACATTATCTAAAGACTCTTTACAACCTAAAATAATTTACAATCAAACATAACAATTATTATAATTCACCATACCACCACAATAATTAATACATACTCAATCGTCAACATATATCCAACCACCAAAACATCAAGTTAGTCGCTACTAATTTCAAGAAATTTCGACAGAGTTTTCTTTAAAAATAGATATCCAGAAAATTTGTTTTAAACTTAGAAGTGCCCAAGTAAAATTCTAGTGGAAGTGTTGGATTTTTACTGTTTGTTATTATAATTATGGGTTAATGAAAAAAATTTCCCCTCAAAGTATTTTATACTAAAAGTTTAAAAAATCTTTAATCAATACCTCTAAGTATTTTAAAACAACAAATGTGTTTTTTTTTAGTCTGACCCGCCATTTTTTCATAGGAATACGGTTTGACTTCCTTTTTTCGTAGGAATACATTTGACTTGTATTTAATAAGTATTTTATGAAATAATGTTATTCTTTACTTTTTTTCATTTATCCCATTTATCCTAATTAGAAGCATTAAATTGGTTTTAAAATAAGAAGACGCTTCATATAAATCATATCACATATCAGGAGATAAGAAAAGGTTCGTCTAAGTTGTTAAAGATATTGGTAACTGAATCAATATCAGGATCAGGGAATTGTCCATTAATTAAAATTTCCTACAAAAAGAGGAAAAGTAAAATGTCAAAATTCTAGTAGACCAAACAGAAAAAAGCTTAAAGTTACGAAAACCGCTAAATTGCAATGGCCAACTGCAGAGCCACGGCTAAAGTTACAAAATCAAGTAATTTATATATATATATATATATATATATATATATATATATATATATATATATATATAGTATCTACTTAATCATTTACACAAACACGTTATAGGAATGGAAAAGGATTCCCTATAAATAGTTATCGATATAGGGAATCCTTCAATTAGGTCTGGGTGTACATATGGGTGTCGTAAGCGCTTTATTGAAATTAGTCTTTAAAATTTTCAATCAATCTTTTTTTATTGCAATAAAATCATACAGACACTTGTAAAAAAATTTAATTCTTAAATATAAAGATTTACATACTATAAATATAATTATAAAAAGTAGATACAATAATGATATTTTGTATACAAATTATTTTGTATTTTAACGATTATAAACAAATTATAATTATACACATTATTTTGTATTTTATTTTTAGAGAATTGTTAAATCCAAAACACTTTTTGTTATTTCCACAACAAAAGTGTCGCTGTAGATGTATAGCGACGGTGAAAACTGTAGCTATAGGATCTATAGCGACACTTTTGTTGTGGAAATAATATTTTTTATTGTGGATTTAACAGTTCCCTTATTTTTATAATCATTCTTCGGTCACCAAAATAATATTAATTTACAAATAGAGTATATTTGATAGTATTGATAGTATTAATAATAATAACATTGTTGATATTATCAAAATAATAAAAAGTAGTTGATATTAGCAAAACAAAAAGATGTTGTAAAAAACAAAGATATATTTAGTAACATTTTAACAATTTTTTAGTGCCACTTAGTATTTTAGGTTACATTTATTATAATTTTGCTATGACAATATCAAATGCCAAAAATAAGACTCTTTTAATTTATAGAGATAAACACGAATAATAATGGCTAAAATGAAAAAGAACCTGAAGAACATTGTAAAGCTAACTTTTTTTATAACTGTCGTTTGAATTTTTTTTAATGCAAGCTATTTTCCCCACATATCCTTAACTTTAAGTATGATTATTTATTTATTTTTACTAAATTTAGATATTACAATGAAGACAAAACATAGTCCACTTCTTCCGAGAGAACTAAGACACCTAGATAAATCTAGGAAACCAATTGCCTAACCTAATTTCAATTTCCTCATAACCCGAGGTTAGGCAATTAGAACATCTAAAAATATTTAGATTACAAAAAACATGCTGAACTTCCCAAAATATACCCCCCATAAAATCAAACCATTCAGCAACTTAATTATCTGTGGGCCCAAAAGTCATCCAAAAATTTAGTCCAACAATTTGAATTGAAACCGTAGCTCCAAAAAAGTCATCAAATTTGACCATGGGCCCCAATCGCTCACTGTCCAAGAACAACAGATGATGGGAGGAGCACAAAGCAACTCTGGACAACCACCAGCCTGACCGAAGACCATCGAAGACCATGACATCCGGCAAGAAGCAATTCTAAATTAGCCATGAAATTCCACTCATAAAGATGACCATCCAAATCAGGGCAAGAATAACATGTAAACCACCAAATAACGAAATAACAGGTAAAATGGAAGCAATAACTATATCAGAGGGAGAAACTACTCAGACCTAAAACCAAACATCTTTAAACCAGATCCAAAATGAGTGGGCCAATTAGAAGAAAGGAATAAAGGGAGCAGGCGGTTATTCATAATCAAAAGCAGCACCTGATTATACTATAAACAACCCACAACAAATGAAGCATATATATTTGAAAGTAGTATGCACACAAGCCAATCATGTTTGATGATAAAGCATATACTTTGTAACAATCTTATTTATTTATTAATAAAAAGTATTAATTTTATTAAAGGCTTTTAATTATCTACATGGTGCTGTTTTATAATATGTGATAAACCCATAGTTTTAAGCAATGTTTTTAGAATAATGATGATGATCATTCTAATGAGATCTAAATTCTTTGAAAGCTTAAAACTAAAATAGTTCCCAATCGTTGGATTACTAAATTGGGGATTAGTTAATCCGGATAGATTGGTACATACGTTGTTGCTTCATTGGATGAGGATGATTGATCTCACGATCATTTGTGTGGAGACACTAAAGCAAGTATGTAGGTGCTTATTAGAGAATAAGTTCACCGAACGTGGCTCGCTAAGGAATACCTAATGGAGTTTTATTTGCATCGTCAATAGGAATTCTCAGTAGTGATAGTAGTACAAGTAATCCTTGGACTTGAGATCATCATAGTATCTTGTGTATGATGAGTTATACTTTGACTTATTCCTTAAGACCCTTAGGGTATATCAAAGGGTATGCTTGGGTATAATAAATTGTACATGGAGATAATGTATGATCAATAAAGAATCTACCACTTCTAATAAAAGAAGAGAAATATCCTATGTGATTCGATAAATGACAACCCAAAGAGTCCTTGGCCAAAGGCGTAATGAAATTAGAAAGGAGTTTCTAATTTGCATTATTTGGAGTTGTGCATTTAAGAGTCGAAATACATATAATTAAATAAAATAAGACTTGACAAAGTAATTCCATGTCTTATATTTAATTGGGACATTGTATGGTGGAAGGATTGAATTGTATGCAGTAACTATTTACTCAAAGGTTCTTTTATGATTAATGTTGAAATCTATATTATCCGGAAAGTCGCTGATCGCTAGGAGGCTTATCCCTATCAGAGAATAAATATTATTTATTTAAATAAATTAATTATTTAATTTATTTATTTAAATAAGATTAGAATTGTTTAATTGATTTATTCACAACCTAGGTTTAATATGGAGAACCTAAAGGGTCACACCATAAAAGGAAGAATAATTATTTAAGAAGTTAATGGCATAATCGTAATAATATAAAGTTAAGTATATTTAATTTAATCTATGGTGATAGAATAAATTAAATAGCTTAATATTTATTATTTAATATTTTAGAAATATTAAATATAAATTAATAAGAGGAGTCTTATTAATATTATTACAATTATTATTATTTTAATTTCTAAAAGAGTTTAGAAATTAATTTAATATAAGTACTCTCATTTATTCCTAATTGGATTAGGAAGGAAAATTAGTTAAAAGAGTTTAATTAATTATCCCTAATAAGATTAGGGAGCTTAATTAATTAAAAAAATTAATTAATTAAAACCCAATCCCTTAATTGTTAAGGTGGGTTGCCCACATCAATAAATAAGAGAGTCTTATTATGAAACATAGGGGTTGTTGACTTTTACAACGTAATAATTCCAATTTGTTGGAGAGTACCCTTTTTCTATAGAGATAGGAAAAACTAGGGTTTGAGCCATAAACACCCATCTTCTTGAATTTTCTTCTTCCTTGGTGGATCACCTCTAGAGGCCAAACATTTGGGTGGCTAACGCCGATCGAAGGAAGGAACCAAACCCGTGGATTCAAGATTGAACGCGAAAGGATTTGGAGGTGAACTTGTACCGAGGAAGCTCGATCTTCAAGGGTATGATTTATTCTTTATCTTTTTCGCTTAATTAATAATTATGCATAAAGGATGATCCGGGTATATGGTTTGTAAATTTTTTTAAACTCGATTTTTATACGCTCGCTAATTTTATGCAATTTGATTGCGTTCATGAATATTACAAACCTAAACAATTGGCATCGAGCCAAACCTTTATGCGAATTATTAATTGTTTTAATTTGATATGTATATTGATATGTGTTTTGAACAATTTAATTGGGCATAATTTTATTGTATAAAATTTATTAAATATAAAAAAAAAAAAAAAAAAAAAAGGAGCTGATATGATAAGCACGGAAATCAAGGCCATGTTGACCGAAGCATGTTCCATACGAAAACAAAACAAAAAAAAAAAAAAAAAAACAAACATACGTCGTTGCTTTTTTTTTAAAGGACGACGCGTCCATTTGTTAATAAGAAAAGTTAGGATATCATGAAAGCCTTAAAACCGTAAAAGACATTATTCTACGGAATTATATATATATATATATATATGATAATATACTGATTTATATATATGTATATATATAATATATATATATATATATATATATATATATATATATATATATATATATATATTCTTAATAATTTTAATTTTAAAATAAAAGTTTATTTTAATCTTAAAATAAAAGGTTTATTTTAATATTAAAATAAAAAAGATTTATTTTAATTTTAAAATTAGAATTTCATGCTAACTAATTAGAGTTGGAATTGGATTCCATAATAACTAATTGGAGTTGAAATTGATTTTATTTTTCCTAAAATAAAGGAGTTTATTTGTGAATAGGAAGTAAATCCATCTTTCCTTAAATAAAGGAGTTTGTTTAGATATGAAATAAGATTTCATATTATTCAAAATAAAGGAGTTTATTTGTGAATAGGAAAGAGAATCCATGTTTCCTTAAATAAAGGAGTTTATTTAAATATGAGATAAGATTTCATATTATTCAAAATAAAGGAGTTTATTTGTGAATAGGAAAGATATCCGTGTTTCCTTTAATATTTTTTTTTACATGGAATTGGATTCCATAATTAATTAAAATAAAGGAGTTTATTTTGATTAAAATTTTGATTAAAATAAAATAGTTTATTTTATTCAAAATTGGATAAATTAAAATAAAATAGTTTTATTTTAATTTAAATTTGGATTAAAATAAAGGAGTTTATTTTGATTCAAAAATAGATTTTATACTAACTAAATTTGCCCATTAAATGATATCAATATATATATTGAATGTTTATTATTCATAAGATGAATGTTATTTATCACGATGCGTATGATAATGTGTATGATAATAAATGGGATTGATTATGGACTATCGACCAATGCGATTGGATTTTATTTTAGTTGGATGCATGAATGTATGGGTTTTATTAAATGGGGCCTGCATGCCTACTCGCCTTCTCTAATTTTTTCTTAATGTAAATTCTATCTCCTCCTATGTACTTCCCTCGACTACTTGATCAAGGTTTCTATTTATTTTAAATAGTTTTGTAATAGGAATAGTTAGAATTAATTTTGAAGAATTGGAGATCAAGGACAAGAAGCGCATGAAGACCCGTTTGTAATGGAGCCCCAGGTTTAAATGTAATAGTTATATTTAAATATTATTTCTTGCACCCCTAGGGTTTGACCTTTTGGTTCACTTGGTGGCTCTAGTGAACCAAACTAGAATAAAAGTCCATAATCAATCCGGTGTAGAATATAGTATTCTATATGTGCATGCTATACTATATATATATTATATATTATGCAAACATGCTTCGCATGTTTATTAATATAACGCGTATTTTATATATATATATGTAATGCCTAAAACAAGATGAGACAAATTAATAACAAACCCTCAATTCTTTTTATATTAAGTCCTAAGCGCTCAAAGATATTTGGAATATCGAACGTCGCCTTCTAGCATGATAAAATTAATAGAGTATTAAATATTTAATATGAGTTTGTTGTGTCACCACAAGGCAAGTATTAAGTATTTAAGATGTTAATTTATCACATTTGATGCTTATAAAGAAAATTGAACAATATTGTTTTGTTGTGTCACGACAAGGATGATATTTTTCTTTTTTGAATATATGGAGTGCTAGGTTGGACTTAACTTGGATAATTTTGATTCGGATGTGCCACCACTTGATCAAAATAATCTAAGAGGCAAAATACAAGGAATTGCATAGTTGATGTAATTGACAAAAGTTGTCTACCTATTTATTTATATATAGTTTGTTGTGTCACCACAAGGCTATATACATTTGAAATGGGATCCTTATTCTCACTAGCAAATCTTTAATTAGATTTTAGCCAACTATATAAGTGAGGTAATATAGTTTGAAGAAAATAGTGGGAGATACCAATTTAAAACAAGACCTAATTTATTTTGGTAATTAATAAAAGAATGTATGTTAAAATGTTGTTAATTACAAATTCATTTACTGAAATTTTACAATGTCTAAAATTACTATCATCACGAAGCATATTAGATGCTAAATTAACTGCATCAATTAAATCTGATTGGTTAAGGAATTTGAGAATAGTTCTCATAGTGAAAAGCTATCTTATGTCCTTAATACGCCTATCCTCGCAATGGTTGCGCATAATGCCTCCGAGGAGGACATTGCTACTTTTAGAAAGTGGCAAGATGATGCACGATTGGCTCAATGCATCATGCTTCGCATCTATGAAAGTAACGAGCTTCACGTCGGCAAGATGAAACTATGGATGCTCCTACTATATTCCCCGCACATCAAGTAGTTGATGGTGAGGAAAGTAGGACCGATAGATATCGAGATATCTAAGGAGCTCTTCCGATCTAGAATGGCCAATGGCACTATAAGATGCATAAAAAGTTCTTAACATAATCAATTTGATTGATCAATTAGGACAACAGGTTTTGTCATGGATGGAGAGTTGAGCCAAGATTTGATCTTGCACTCACTCCCGGACTCCTTTTACAATTGTTGTGAATTTTTCATATGAACAAGCTAGATATCAGCTTCGCTGATTTGCTTAACATGTTGAAAAATGTTGAGAGTCACTTTCCAACCAAGAAAGATAAAGTCTTACTGGTAGGGGCCAAAGGATCTTCTGAAAAGAAGAATGATTCAAAGAAGGTAAATAGAAAGGCAAAAACAAAGGATAATAAGAACAAAACTGATACGGATAAGGAATGACATACTAATGCTACAATCAGTAATGATAAAGCTGTCTAAACATTCCTCCATGAATGATTTGGGAAGAGTATCTTAATTGGGGATAAAATCTATATAGATAGATACAAGAGGATACTCAACTTAACCCAAAGAACGTATATTCATTTGATGCTAAAGTCGTTTAGCATGGCAAACTCCAAGAGATGTCTCATGTCGATGAGCTATGGAGTGTATCTCTCTTAATAGTCCCCACAGACTCCTGAAAAGAGAGGTCGCATGAGTGACTATCATGTATGCAATGAAATATACGAGACCGATGTTGATCACGTATTCGGAGAAGTTCACTATGAATCAGTGAAAAACATCTTAAAGTGTTTAACCGGCACTAAGGATGTGATCATATTCATGGTGGGTCTTAATTAAAACTAGAGGGCTTAATAGACTCAAGTTTTTCAAACAAACCAAGACGACAGAAAAATCCACCTTAAGGTAAAGGGTTACCTTGAACAGTGGTACAGTGAATTGGAAAGGTTCCAAACAGCAAAGTGTTGCTGGTTTAGTGATAAAGACAAAGTATATAGCTATAAATGAAGCTGCAAGTTGATTGTTTGGATTAAAAGTTCATTACAGAACTAGGAATAGTTCCTAAGTCTCATCTTGAATCTAAACATGTGTTGTGGCACTTTCAATTGATTATTAGAATCATTGAAAGATGGGAAATCACTATAGAGATAGTGGACACTCAAAGAACAACATTACATATCCATTAACTAAAGCTTATCCAACAGCAGGATAATCGTCACTTAGAGAAGAAGAGTATAAGATACCATGACGATTGGCTTTAGTGCAAGTGGGAGATTAAAAGTAGTATGCACACAAGCCAATCATGTTTGATGATAAAGCATATACTTTGTAACAATCTTATTTATTTATTAATAAAAAGTATTAATTTTATTAAAGGCTTTTAATTATCTACATGGTGCTGTTTTATAATATGTGATAAACCCATAGTTTTAAGCAATGTTTTTAGAATAATGATGATGATCATTCTAATGAGATCTAAATTCTTTGAAAGCTTAAAACTAAAATAGTTCCCAATCGTTGGATTACTAAATTGGGGATTAGTTAATCCGGATAGATTGGTACATACGTTGCTTGCTCATTGGATGAGGATGATTGATCTCATGATCATTTGTGTGGAGACACTAAAGCAAGTATGTAGGTGCTTATTAGAGAATAAGTTCACTGAACGTGGCTCGCTAAGGAATACCTAATGGAGTTTTATTTGCTGTCGATAGGAATTCTGTAGTGATAGTAGTACAAGTAATCCTTGGACTTGAGATCATCATAGTATCTTGTGTATGATGAGTTATACTTTGACTTATTCCTTAAGACCCTTAGGGTATATCAAAGGGTATGCTTGGGTATAATAAATTGTATATGGAGATAATGTATGATCAATAAAGAATCTATCACTTCTAATAAAGAAGAGAAATGTCCTATGTGATTCGATAAATGACAACCCAAGAGTCCTTGGCAAAGCAGAATGAAATTAGAAAGGAGTTTCTAATTTGCATTATTTGAGTTAGTGCATTTAAGAGTCGAAATACATATAATTAAATAAAATAAGACTTGACAAAGAATTCCATGTCTTATATTTAATTGGGACATCAGATGGTGGAAGGATTGAATTATGCGGTAAATATTTACTCAAAGGTTCTTTTATGATTAATGTTGAAATCTATATTATCCGGAAAGTCGTTGATCGCTAGGGAGGCTTATCCCTATTGTAGAATAAATATTATTTATTTAAATAAATTAATTATTTAATTTATTTATTTAAATAAGATTAGAATTGTTCTAATTGATTTATTCACAACCTGGTTTAATATGGAGAACCTAAAGGGTCACACCATAAAAGGGAAGAATAATTATTTAAGAAGTTAATGGCATAATCGTAATAATATATAGTTAAGTATATTTAATTTAATCTATGGTGATAGAATAAATTAAATAGCTTAATATTTATTATTTAATATTTTAGAAATATTAAATATAAATTAATAAGAGGAGTCTTATTAATATTATTACAATTATTATTATTTTAATTTCTAAAAGAGTTTAGAAATTAATTTAATATAAGTACTCTCATTTATTCCTAATTGGATTAGGAAGGAAAATTAGTTAAAAGAGTTTAATTAATTATCCCTAATAAGATTAGGGAGCTTAATTAATTAAAAAATTAATTAATTAAAACCCAATCCCTTAATTGTTAAGGTGGGTTTGCCCACATCAATAAATAAGAGAGTCTTATTATGAAACATAGGGGTTGTTGACTTTTACAACGTAATAATTCCAATTTGTTGGAGAGTACCTTTTTCATAGAGATAGGAAAACTAGGGTTTGAGCCATAAACACCCATCTTCTTGAATTTTCTTCTTCCTCGTGGATCACCTCTGAGGCCAAACATTTGGGTGGCTAACGCCGATCAAAGGAAGGAACCAAACCCGGTGGATTCAAGATTGAACGCGAAAGGATTTGGAGGTGAACTTGTACCTGAGGAAGCTCGATCTTCAAGGGTATGATTTATTCTTTATCTTTTCGTTTAATTAATAATTATGCATAAAGGATGATCCGGGTATATGGTTTGTAAATTTTTTTTAAACTCTGATTTTTATACGCTTCCGCTAATTTTATGCAATTTGATTGCGTTCATGAATATTACAAACCTAACAATATTAACGGATGAAAATAGAACAAAATCATGGGAAGAAATAACCCAGATTAGCAAACCAATCCGAGAAACAATGTAAAGGTATACACTGTAAAGGTACACTGTAAGAGATTACCAAAAATTTATATTTTCCCAAGCCAATCCAATCAGAGAAACATAAAATGGAAGTAGAACAACAACCAAATATGAAATTAATGAAAAGAAACTATGCATAAAAAAGAAGAAATATACAACTTTTTGAACAAATAGTCGTCAAATCTGATTTCAATTACTTCAAATTAACAAATCTCTACGTATGCCTCCAAAGAAGATATGGTGTGTACACACAAAATGACATAAAAATAAGAGCACGAAACACCCAGTTCGGATTAAGAAACAAAATATCACAAACCCAAAGAGAAAAGTACCCAAGTTATTGGAAAGGATACGATCTGCGAAAGGAGCAACGGTAGCCATGAACCTTCGAGATTGATTATAGATCTTTCAATTAGATAAACCCCTCGAGGGTTTAAGATTTTCACAAACAGATGGATGGATAGGAGAGAGATGGAACAACAGGGGATTTTTCAGCCGCCACAAATAGCGAAAGAAGAGAAGGGTTTGAGTTTTTGGAGAGATAAAGAGAGGGTTTTTTGACCGGGCGAGAATTTGTTAGTGTCAGATGGAACATGAACCTTTAGATCAAGTGAGATCAAATCTGAGCTGTTGTTGTGGTTTCTCAAATTACAAAATTTGAATTGGGCTCTGTTTTATTATTATAGATTTCATGTTACATATATTTAATTGCATGTTAGTAGTTATTAGTTTAATTTTGCAGTAAATTTTTTCTATTGTTTGCTTAATATATGTTTAGTTGCATAACATTGCACAATCCCAAGTTTCTAGTTAGATTGAATTCTAATTTGGCCAATGATGACATAGAAATTTGATAGATTTTTGAACTTGGTTGATATCTTGAGCTTAGTTATAATTTTATACATGATATAATTCATGCCTGCTGTTTAGATGTTACCAGGTAGCACGACAGTGTTTTTTTTTGCTTGTTGGTTAAGATTAGCATGTTTGTCTGCTGAGAGGAAACCGTTGTTTTTAATGATAGAATTGTGTAGGAAGTGAGTAATGACTATGAAGACACTGAAACTCAAGGTTTGGGAACACATGGGTATACTTGCTATCTTCTTAAAAAAATTGAATATACACTGTGGCTAGTCTTGTTTCGGAGCCTTTGTTACTTGAGTAAGTACGCCTGAGGGGATTGTCTCTACACCTGGCGCCCTAAGGTCTTAATGGTCTGGGAGTCGTTGGTTGAAAGCTCGTAAAGGGGTAGCACTGTTAGCCTAATGGAATGAGACATTGCATAGTCATGAAAAATAAAAAAAAATCAATAAACAGCGCGGGAAAGTGCGAAAATCTCCCTCGTGAGTAAAAATAAGCAAAATAAACCCTTTGTTGAACCTTACCTTGTACAGATGTGTTAGAGTAGTTGTTGCTTCATATGTATGCATAATTCTTGATTTGAACCTCAGTTTTCTTTCTTAAGCAGTATAGCATGTGAAATATTCGCCTTTGTCAAGCTTATCTGTGAACATATCACACAGAGCATCTTTATAGCAGGTTGAAATTATCTGATTGTATGTCTTTATGCTTGTAGCTTAGTTTAATGCTTTATTCATAGATCTTGTTATTTCTCTGAGGCACATCTTATTGGAATTCATATTTAGCTGAGAATGTGGGATTCGTTGTCATAGTAGCGTAGCTTGCATAGCATGTAGATTGCATTTGTTGTGTTGCTTGGGGACAAGCAACAGTTTAAGTTTAAAGGTATTTGATAAGTAGGTTTATACCTACTTATCCGGTATCTGTTACTTGACACTACTACAAAACAGTAAATAGATAACGCGGAAAAAACGTTGTGGTTTCAATCAGAAAAACGTCGTGGTTAAGGGTGTTATCTATTTGACACCCTTACACAACGTTTTTAAAACGTTGTAGTTAAACACATTACACAACGTTTTTAAGAAAAAAACGTTATAGATTTATTTTTCATAAATTAACAAATGTATGATTCCACAACGTTTTCTGGATAAAAATATTATAATTTAATATATCAGACAACGTAGACAACGTTTTTAACCAGTTTATACAACATTTTTAAAAAGTTGTAGATAAAGAAAAAAAAAGAAAAAAAATTGTGGTTCACCTATATAACTAGTGCACCTGCAATATGCTAAAATGCCATAATATATAGCTAAAAAAGGTCTAAAAAGCCAAAATGTATCAACCATTCAAAATACATCCCAATAATATCATTCGTTTATAGTTTCAAATTACTACATCCACAAAATATATACCAAACTATCCACATATACATCTCAAATTCACTTTTCAATATAAATTACTACTATATTGAATTGTGAATTTGATTACATCCACAAAATAAACCAAACTATCCATAAAATTAAGCTACTACCTAAGCATGTGCAAAAAAGCCTAGGTTCTCCCAAAATACGCACATTCATCCACAACTTTCTGTGTGCTTCAACAGAGTATGCATCTCTCCATTCTCCTGTTGTACAGCCTCAAATACTTGGCCATCAAGAGATGGAGCTTCTAAAATGGACTCCTGAAACATATGTAGAACAATATAAATTCATTGTAAAAATTAAAACCTGAGGTTCATGGTGCTATCAAATGTTAAATTTCACTTTTCTCAGTTCTCTTGGATTGGCCTTGTACAATAACACCACATTGGCTGATGAGAGGGATTCCTACTGTTACATACCTTGAGAATGCATGACATAAAGGAGGTGCCGTCAAGGGATAATGCATGTTCTGCCGCTTCTTTTCTCATGAATTCTACGTAGGCTGACCTGCTTAAGCACAGTAATTAACTTCGTATAGCATGACTACAAAGTCCAAGACAGACAATGGTTCAGAAAGTAAATCAGAACTTGCATATGGGAAACCTTACCCTTTTGGTTGCCCTGTCCCTGCATCCGTTAAAATAACCACTTTTAGAACGTCTCCAAATTTGTTAAAGTGCCGAGAAAGACTATCCTTGGTGGCAGCAAAATGAACCTATAGAAAAAGGAAACTATGTCAGAATGGAGAATAATATATTAGTAGCCAAGTTTCATGTCATTAATATAGGTCATTACAAGAAAGATAGAAAAGGGTGCACGTGAGTCAAAATGATATACTGTACTTTCTATGACAAGAAAGATAGAAAAGGGTGCACGTGAGTCAAAATGGACTATCTAAAAAGATATTGCAGAAAATTAGAAATGTGGTTACCTGCAAGACAAACTAGGTTATTCGAAAAATTATTGCAGTGTCAAAACATTTAGTAATTTTGGTAATCTTAGTATGTTTCCCATTAAAACCCCCACTTTGAGGAAATCATAGGCAAAAGCATCTATTCATTTTATTTCATAATTATGCACCTGGCTCACCAGGAACTTCAATACTTGTGGTTTTAACTTCCAAATCATTTGAAAATCTCCAATATTTTAATGTAAATTGACATAACTTAGCAGTTTTAATCATAAAGACTTGATGTTTGTTTCCTCAAAAACATATTTGTTCATATATATATAGATAGTAAATTATGATATCAAGCAATAAGAAAACTTAATGGTGAAGAAGGTGAAAAACAATTATAAACCTGAGTGAAGTCACAATACTCCTCTCCCAGCGTCTGTTGTCCTGCACTTGTAGTTAGAACATAATAAAGCATCTGTCCTAAAAGCTGTCTGCCAAAAAATAAACCTCAAAATTACAAGAATGGTGAGAAATCCAACAAGTTACACCACACGATGAGTCCATAGAAAAACATTCTATCTGCAAATATAATCATGTTTTCCCTGAAAACATTCACATTGATATCTAATTCGACATTCTAGAACTCAAAATTTATACGCATTAAGGATTACTTAGGACACACTTATACATAATTTTTGGCAGGCAAACTACAGAATGCATAAAGAAAAGTCATGTTGGACTCATTTTTGAACTGAGGGAGTAGAATATATACTAAGCCCGTGTAACTAAATTTCTTGATAAAGAGCAGCTGAAATGATTTGCAGTGATTTATGAGATGAAAGGAGTAAATATTCAAATGAAAAAACAGCTGGAGTTAAGCAAGTATTACTAAGCTCCCATTTACAAATTATCAAATTGAATTTGAGTTCAAAACAATAGTAATTGGAATTATATGCTAAAAGAATCTGGAAATGAAAGCAATCGAACCTCACTCTGAAAAGCTACAGCAACCCTTGTACCGGAAACAAATGGTAAAAATGATTATAAATATATATATATAAGGAATTTTAAAAACCTAAAAAAAGAGGAAGTGAGTGATACAGAAGAAACATACCGAACAGTTGACGAAAGGCGTCGCGACATGCTTCATAGACGAAAGAGGCGTACTGGTCGTCCTTCTCCGCCGCTCTCATTACCTCCGGCTGCGCCGCCAACGGAAACCGCCGTACACCACCCGCTCCGGCAGCGGCGTTACTGGGCCCCGCCTCATCGGCACCTCCCAAATCTAAACTTAGCATAAGCTTAATCCCATATCTTCTGGCCTCAGCTACCACAAAATCCAATTCTTGTATAGCCTACAATTATGAGTCATATTAGCAAGAATGCAGTGGGATGGGAGTCATACAAGTAGAAGTCAGAACATGAAGAGACAGTTAAATAGGAGAATCAAATATGAAGGATCCACAAGTTTAAGCAGCTCTCATTAGTCAATGAACTCATAAGAGAGTTTGAACTTTACAAGCAATATGCAGTCAATGAACTCACAAGCCATGGTCATTTTTGCTTTCTTAGTTTCGGCATCTCCACCACAATAGACACCTTGGTTCATTCCTATTTAATCCAAACTCATAGCAAACTAGCAAAGGGACGCAAACAACTTGAAAGTAGACACCAACTTGCAAAATACCTCGCAAGTTATACGTAATGTAAAACGAGATCAGCTGAAGAATTCTTCAACCTGCAGCTCTACCCCAGGTGAACATCTCCAAAAACATACCTGCGTCATTACATAGAAGTTAAGAAGAAGGCTAGTGAAATGGAATGTTATGTCCAAGAGGTAAAGGATATAACCTATATTCACAATGCTCAGACCATGCACAATGAGCTTTTCCATAATCATAATAGCAGTCCTCATCTATCAGAGGTCCCACAAATATTTAATCTTATTGTAGCAGCTAAATTGGTTAATTTATCAGTTACAACATAAAAGAAGTTTCGATATTACAACCAGATAGATGCAGAGCATAATCATTAGACACTCAAATATATCCTAAAATATATACTCCAACTTAACGTCACATGATTCAAGAAGTTTCTTAGTCTTTTTTTTTTTCCTTTCTTATCCAGCATATTTCCGAGCAACAAACAAAGATAAGTAGGCTAATTACATGTGTATATAGAAGGAGACTAGAGAATACCATGGTTCAAGTCTGGTTTTTTCTCTGAAATCTCTATCGAAAAGAAAAAGGACGCCGACAAAAATCAGATGGAGCATCACCACCGCTACTTTCAGATACAGGGTAGATCTCTGAACTAAATTTCCCAAAAAAAAAAACAAACAAATAAATAATGAGCATACACTCAAATGTAGAATATGTGTGAGTATGTGAAAGCATAGAAGAGACGAACAGAAATACGAAGAATACTGGGATCGGAGAGACAGGGGAAGAAGTGGAAGCATCGATCGGTACATATTTAGGGAAAACTTCTTCCTAGGGTTATATTTAGGGAAAAATTGGGGGAAAACGTACCTTGAGAGAGACAGAAGCAGAGAGACAGAAGTAGAGGGAAGAGAGGAACGACGACGGGGAAGAGAGGCCACAGTCGAGAGGCAAGAGGCTGAGGAGTGAGGAATTGAGATTTCAGATCTGGCACCCGCTTACCTCCATCGTAGAGAGAAAGTACCGATAAGAGAGAGAAGAAAGTATTGTCCTGTTTTAATTTCAAATTTTGGGCTTCCGTGTTTTTATCAATTGCTCCGTGTTTTCTATACACATGACGTTTGTTTTTAAAAAACGTTATCCAGTTAAAATCAAAAAAATGATCTTTTAAATAGATAACGTTTTTGCATATATATCTACAATGTTTTTTTTTTAAACGTTGTAAAAAAAAATATCACAACATTTTTATAAAAAATATTGTGGTTTAAGTGTTGTCTATTTAGTATTTTGTAATAATGTGAATTAGTTGCTTAAACTCATGCTTCTTAGTTACTTTTCATGCATTTTTTGTTCATTTTGTAGATTATATGCTTGGGAGCTGTGTGAGCGACTAATGGTATGAAAACGCAAGGAAAAGCAATTCGAACATCGTTTGGGCTTTCATGTTCATTTCATGTTCATCGCTTGGAACTTGGATTATATTGTAGAGCTTCTTCTTAACCTTCGGGAACATCTTGAATAATTCCAATCAGAGTTCGGATGCAAGAGTTATGACATTTGTACCAACAGACGTTGAACATCAATGTTTTGGGTGGCCATTTGCGTAATAGTCACTTCTAACCCAATTTCGACCTTCATTCGTTCATTATTTCTCAATTCTCAATGCATGAAAGTTGTAGAGCTCGTCGAGAGCTTCGATTTGATAGGTATCAGGCCTTGTAACTCTTCTCAGATCAAAAATTATAGCCATTTTACCTGAGGACACCATGTAAAAAAAACTACGACGATCTGGCGCCATGATCCACGAACCCAAAAATGCCATCTCGCTACTTGAGCGCTGCACGCCTAACTCAGAGCCCATTCCAGCCGGTAGCCATACTCAAAAGTTGATCAAAGCTGACTTTTCACTAAACAGTGCAATTGGAGCGTAACTTGGAGGAGGGTTCAATTAGGGTTTATATATTAGACTTATTTTTAGTATGTATGAGACACCGCCCCTTGGGGGATCACTTAGCTACTATTATTTTCTTTCTTTAATTTGAATAAGTAGAATAGAGTAGATTACAGTAGTTATTTCTAGATTTGATTAGATCTGAAGACTTGAAGCAATTGGAAAGCATTAAAGATTCCATCTTGGAGCAGGAGAATAGATTTGCACTTCAATTCTCTACTCTTAACCTCTCTTTGATTCCTATTTATAATCTTATGATGTTTATTCAATATGTGGATGGTAGATTTGATTCAGCTATGATTTAAACTCTAATTCTGAGATTGCAATGGATTAGTTTATTCTGATATATTTCATTGTTAGCCTTATTGATTTCTATGGGATTGTCTATTTAGATTCATGCTATTTGCTTAGTTGATTGGCCACCAATTACTGTGATAATCCATATGGATTTGAGAGACGAAGTATGGGTTTGGATCTGATCTTAATAGCTTGTGATTTTATATTCTACATTGTGATGGGATGTATGATTTGTGCTTAGGATAGACATATACCAAAGCACCATTCGTAGTCAATTGAGAACTTGGGCTTAAACCCTAATTATTTGTAAATCACATAGACATATAGTGGTTTAGGTAATGTGGGTGTTCATGTGTATTCTATAAACTGTAGATTATATATGATATGGGTATGGTACATTGAGAGATGGCTATACTTTACTTTCGTGTTCTTGACTAACAATCCGATACAATTAGTTTGGCTTAAAAGGGAGTGTATTGATTTAAATGAGTCAATAGATGAAATTGTGATCTCAGGTCTTCATTATCTAGTCTTATTCTAGGGATAGTTTAGTTTATTTAATTTAGCAGTTAACATTTATAGATAGCGAATCATTTGTTTAAATAAGACTAAAACGGTTACGGGTTAGTGCGTGGTGAACTTTATTAGTTAATTCTCTGTGGGAACGATACTTTACTTACTCTTTATTACTTGTTGAACGTGTATACTTGCACACATATATTGATTGGTAAAACGACCAACAACAATATTCGTGTTAAAACTCTCAGCATATGTTTGTCGTATTGTATAAATTAATTTTGTATTTGAATTATGTACCATGTATTTGGCGACTCAGAATGGGTTGTATGGACCTATTTTGGGGGCGTAACATAAACTTATCAATTCTTCTATTACTCTTGCATATTCTTGTTGCATATTCTTATCTAGAATGATGATAAACTTGCATGGCTAAACAAATGGAATCAAGCAATGGGGTGATAACATATATATATATATATATATGTATATGTGACGCCCCCAAAATAGGTATACATCACCCATCTTGAGTCACCAAATACATGGTACTAAGTTTAAATACAACTTGATTATACAACAGTCGTGTAAAATACGACAAAATACATGCTGTGAGTTTTAATACAAATATTGTCATCTAGACAATATCCACACTCAATTTAGTCCTCATTATATTAATTATCACACTATTTAACAGAATAGTGAGGACTACTAAGACACCATCTCTGACCATCACTCCGCTCCCCGATTAGTCCCGCTTATGTTCTCATTTCCTCAAGAGAATGGTGAAAGAAAGGTGAACTCAACTAGCCCAAGAAGAAATATTATGACTAAGATAATGTAGAATAAATTATCATTAGTCCTCAACAATCATTAAACCGATAAAATACAATAGACATCAAGTTTAACTTCAAATGAACATCTTAATCCATTAAAAGAGTCAAGTAGAGAATAAAATCTACTATCTTTTATGATTTAAAAGTTTTTCATCACTTTTATCACGAGACTCACAATAAATAATACACATCATCCCCCGCACTACTACCAAGGATATTCATTAGGGTCACGACCACAAATTATCCATGCACTACGGGCGAGGATATTTGTGTATTCATCAATGGTCATGATCATGCCAACAACTGTCCATCAATGCACTTCGGGCCAATGAGAACTTTTACCACATCATTTGTAACATTACGGTCATGATTACACCGAATAATCTCTGGTCATAATCATACCAAGTCCATCTATGCACTATAGGCCACAAATGACTTTCAAAAATAATATAAACATGAGGATGATGACAATGATATAAGAATTCAATAAAACAAGTTCAAGAATTAATTTATTCAGGAACTAATAACGTCCAAATTGTCAACATGATACTTCTTTGTAAAGTAAAATTCAAGAAGGCTCAGAAGAATATTTTCATAAAAAGATACTGGATGAAGCGTAAATATCAAGAATATTCCACTAATTTCATGGAGTGTAGAAGTCAAAACTTTAACTAACTGAGTATAATAAAGAATGGAATAACAAAAGAAATCACCATGCATGCGGTACTTCGCATAGATAGGTTATTCTATTAGAATAATAAATAACGGAACCAGGTCAGGCGTAATACGCACCGACAGGATATTCTAACAGAATAATAAAGAATGGAATACAATAGAAATCACCATGCATGCGGTTACTTCATGTATAAAAGTTATTCCAATGTAATACTAAATAACTAACCGGATCAAGTGAAATTCACACCAACAGGATGTTCCAATGAATAATAAAGATTTTAACCGTGTCCCGTAAAAAGCATGCATGGATATTCCAATGTAATAATAAAGATTTTAACCAGTGTCCTCATGTAAAGCATGCATACGATATTCTAACAGAATAATAAAGAATGGAATACGTAAGAATTTCACCAAGTATAGGGTAGCGTACAGTATACAAAGTTATTCCAATGTAATAATAAAGATGGAATAATAGAAGTTCTCTTCGTGAATACAAAAAGAAATAATACCCTTACCGTAAAAAGAAACTTGACATCGGAGTAGTGAAGTAGCGAATACTTTTCTTCTTTCTCTCTGTAGTTTCAAAGTGAATTAAGTAAAAAATAATGAAGGAATGAGCTTCTATTTATAGAAGAATGGAATGAATAGTAACCAATCCATGAACGGTCCAGATTGATTTACTTTAATCGGACGATCCCATATTTAAAGCAAAATCTTTTAAATAAAATATAATATATTCTATTTATAATCTAATAAAACGAATAACTTTTAAAAAGATTTTACTATGCAAATACTATCTGAGCACTATATAAATACTATGCATAATAAAATATAATATATTCTAATTATTGTCTAATAAAATGATAACTTTATAAAAGTATTCTGCTTTATATAAAAAGATTTTACTATTAGCCTAATAAAACGAATAACTTTATAAAGTATTACATTTTATATAAAAAGTTTTTCTGTTTTATTACGTTAATAATACAAATAAAACAAAACGTCATCATCATTATTATTTTTCACACTATTAATCGACCGAATTCGCTCCTGGGAAAGAGGGGCTTTCCAATAAGGATTTCTCCTATCAGTAGCGTAATTAGGTGACCAAACCTCTCCTCGCGTAACTTCTAGATATCGTTAATAATGCAAATAATAATATTAACAACTTCTGTAAGACCCCAACTTTTATAAATAAAGATGAATTTTTCTATAAATATTATTTTTGAATATTATGGAATAAATTTGATATAATGTTATAGTTGTGGGTAATATTTATAAATTTTGCAAAGTATGCAAGTTGTTATAAAATATTCGTTTGGTCGGGAATATTCTTTTTGTTAGGGAATATTCGTCTAACTACTCAATCATTGGTGGACCCCATAATGAATTATTGTCGGATTGAGAAAACGACAAAAATATTTTATAAAAATAACTACGGAGGTGTTACTGTTAAAACTGTTGAACTACCCGGTGGTAAAAAGAAATACGATGTCTGGCGTGGTTGCATAAGAGCACACGGTATTGATTATTGATGCTTACGTGAGAAGTCACTCACCTATATGCTAATTATTACTACAATAATTAATTGCATCGTATCTCTTATATTATTGATTCAATTATTGTCACAAGATTATCATCACATATAATATGTTATAGTATTAAATCAATAATTGAGACGACAAGTTATAAATGATTAATAATTGTTGAAAGATTAAATATGTGTTGATGAAAAATAAAATGATTTGTGGTAAGTTTGATTATTTTATGGGGGCTCATATGTCATCATCTAAGAGTCTCTTCAATCGATAGTAATTACCTTTGTGAATAGTAATTACCTTCAATCGATAGTATTTACCTTCGTCAATAGTAATTACCTTCGTCAATAGTAATTACCCTTGTGAATAGTAATTACCTTCGTCAATAGTAATTACCTTTACCGGACGTCGAACCACTTGTCGTTTCACATTCTGAGACGCCAAACCACTTTTCTTTTCACATTATTAGTCGTCAAGCCACTTGCCTTTTCACACTGGCGGCGGTGCTAAGCTAGAAATCTTCTATAAATAGAGGCCTAGTGCTTCATTATTTTTCACGAATTCATTCAAGCTATAGAGAGAAAGTATAGAGAGAATAAGAGAGAAGAAGAAGAGTATTTTGTTACTACACCGTCTTTGCGGATTCAATCTCCTACCAAAAGTAAGGAGTGTTATTCTTTCTTATTCATGAAGAGAACTATTGTTATTCCATTGCTTATTATTACATTGGAATAACTTTGTAATGTGGTTTACCCTATACTTGGTGACATTCTTCTATTATTACATTGGAACATCCATGCGTGTGTTTTACACCCGACCTAGTTCCGCTCTTTATTATTCTCGCTGGAACATCCATGCATGTGTTTTACACCGACTGGTTCCGCTTTTATTATTCTGTTGGAACATCCTGTCATGTGTTTTTTACCCACTGGTTCCGCTTTTTATCATTCTTTGGAATATCCTATATCATGTGTTTTACACCGATCCGGTTCCATCTTTATTATTCTTGCTGAACATCCCATCGGTGTGAATTTCACACGACTGGTTCCGTTATTTATTATTCATTGGAATAACACATATGCATGCGGTCTATCGCATGCGTGGTGATTTCTTTTGTTATTCCATTCTTTATTATACCCAAATTGGTTAAAACTTTGACTTCTATACTCCATGAAATTAGTGGAATATCCTTGATATTTGCGTTTCATCCAAAGATCTTTCATGAAAATATTCTTCCGATCATTCTTGAATTTTACTCTACAAAACAAGATATCATGTTGATAATTTGGGCGTTAATAATTCCTGGATAAAATAATTCTTGAACTTGTTTTATTGAATTCTTATATCATTGTCATCATCCTCATGTTTATATTATGTTGAAAGTCAATCATGGCTCAGTAGTGCATAGATGGACTTGGTATGATTATGACCGAGACTATTCGGTGTAATCATGGTAATAATGTTACAAATGATGTGATAAAAATCCTCGATCAGTAGTAGTGCATTGATGGACGATTGTTGGCATGATCATGACCATTAATGAATACACAAATATTCTTGGCCCGTAGTGTATGAATAATTGTGGTCGTGATACTAAAGAATATCCTCGGCAGAAGTAAGTGTAAGTGATTCGATGATGTGAAATATTTATTAAAGTGTCGAGTCTCAAATATAATGATGATGAAAAACCTTTAAAACCTAAAAGATAGTAGACTTTATTTTCTACTTGACTCTTTTAATGGATTGCATATTCATCACTGCAGCTTAAACCGGTTGTCTATTGTAATTTATCGCTTTAACATTGTTGAAGACTATTGATAATTTATTACGCATTATCTTAGTCATAATATTTCTTCTTGGGCTAGTTGAGCTCACCCTTTCTTTCACTTTTTCTCTTCGTGAAATGAGAATATAGGTGGGACGAAGTCGGGAAAACGCAGTGATGGTCCTGAAGATAGCATTAGTAGTCCTCACTATTCTACGTGAAATAGTGTGATAATAATTGTAATGAGGACTCCTTTTTGAGTTTGTATAATATCTAGTAGACGATATTTGTATTTAAACACACGCTTTATGTCGTATTGTACACGGCAGCTTATGTTAGTAAGTTGTATTTAAATTACATGCCATGTAAGTGGCGACCAAGATGGGTGATGTATACCTAATTTTGGGGGCGTCACGGTTGGTATCGAGCTTAGGATATGATCCTGGCTAAGATATGAGAATAGTACTAGGAGGGAGAGCGGGGAATACCTTCGCTAGTATGACCTACCTAAGTTTATGTGCTATTTTATTGGTTGGTCGGAAGATAGGGATAATTTGTTACATGTCAATTAAACTTTTGTTTTGTGGCGATCTCGAAAATGACATCTCGAGAATGTTGAGAATAGCAATGGAGCGCAGCGATCGTTGATTCACCACATATCAATAATCGTAATAATGTGCATCGAAGGCGACAATCCTCATGCAACAACAACACCGACCAAATGATGAATGATCAAATGTTCGTAGGCTTTATGAAATTTATGCAACAACAAAGTAGAGCGACTCACATCCAAAACGTAGGTGGAAACACGGAAAACTCTCGGCGGTCACCGCTAAACAATTCAAGGAGCTGGGACCACCGGGAGTTTAAGGGAGAGCCAAAACCACTTCTGGCGGAAGCATGGATAAAGTAGATTACCAAGATATTTGATGTCTTGGGATGCTTCGAGGAGCAAAAGGTTCCCTTTGCCACCTTTATGTTGTCGCGGAGAGGCGCATTCTTGGTGGGAATCGGTAAACGCACTCAACTCGTTTCTTCTTGAAGATATCTTGGGAGAAGTTCCAGAGTCGTTCAACGACAAATACTTTCCCAAAGTATTCGCCATATGAAGGAGGTGGAGTTTATCAAGTTAGAACAAAACAATATGGCCAGATCGCAATACGAGGCAAAATTTGCGAGTTATCACGATTTGCGTCCCCACTTGGTGGATAATGAAGAAAGAATGGCGCGAATGTTTTAAGAGGTTTGAAGTCGAGATACGCCAACATCTTATTTCTCATAAACTGTGTTTGTATTCGATGTTGTAAATAAGGCTCGATTAGTGGAGCGATATAACGAGTCAACGCAACTAAAAGAGAGCAAATGACAAAATTATAATACCAAATGAGACTAGTCATGAAGCGGTGACAACAAGCGTGGAGGGAATCAACAGGGCGGATATGGTAACCACTTCGGTGGTAATCGTACAAAAAACAATAAGAATGGACATTTTAAGAAAAGGAGATTCAACAATGATGGAAAGACGTCAAAGCATCAAAGACCCGTTGTTAAGGAAGGAGAAAGACCACCTATCATATGCTTCAAATGCGGAGGAGAGGGACACATCGATCCAAATCATGCCATGCAGTCAAAGCATGTTATAATTGTGGAAGAGAAAGTCACTTGGCTCGATTTTGTCGTTCTGAAACAAAATTCAACTAGGATGGAGGCACCAAAGGCCGTCCCCCGAAAAAGTCAAAACCGTGAAGTCTGGGAGAGCGTTTGTTGTGACCTCCCAGGAGAGAGCAAGGAACCCGAATGAGGTCATCACGGGTAAGCTTATCATAAACTCTAATGAAGTCTATACTTTATTTGATACCTTGTTCTACCCATTCTTTTATTTCTCCTACTTGCGCTCATCGATTAAATTTGACTCGGAGAAATTAGACTTTGACTTATCTCATGGAAACTCCGTTGGGAGAAACCTTCATTACATCCAATCGCTTATAAGTCTTGTTTGGTTCAAATCGGTACCCTCACATTACCCATCGATCTTATTTCATTAAAAATACTTGCATTTGACGTGATTCTAGGATTGATTGGTTAACTACTTGTCATGCAAAATTGATTCTTTTCGTAAGGTTGTTAGCTTTCATATTCCTAATCAACCTATTATGCTAATTCAAACGACCAAACCATTAAAATCAATCACGGTCATCTCAAGCCATAAAGCTATTCGTTTATTGAAAAAGCGGATGTCAAGCTTTCTTAGCTCATGTCACGATTTAAACAAAAATACGTCGGTTTTGAACGATATTTCTATTGTTAATAAATTTCTGACGTATTCCCAAGAACTTCCCGGCCTACCCCAGGCGTGAAATTGAATTTTGTATCGACCTTGAACCCGATACAAAAACCTATTTCAAAGCCCCATATCGAATGGCTCTATTGAACTTCGTGAGTTAAAGACCCAACTACGAGAATTGTTAGACATTGGCTTTATTCGTCCTAGTACTTCTCCTTGGGGTGCTCTGTTACTATTCGTGAAGAAGAAAGATGGGAGTATGCGACTTTGTATTGATTATCGGAGTTGAATCATGTCACCATCAAAAATAGGTATCCATTGCCAAGTATTGATGACTGTTTGACCAACAGCAAGGAGCCAAATTCTTTTTAAAGATAGATCTTCGTTAGGATATCACCAATTGAAGATTAGAACCGTTGACGACATTCCAAAGACGGCTTTAACTTCCGATGCGGGCATTATGAATTCTAGTCATGTCCTTTGGATTGACTAATGCTCCTATTTTGCCATCATGGATATGATGAATCGAGTATTCAAGGAATATTTAGATCACTTTGTGGTCGTCTTTATTGATGACATCCTTATTTATTCCAAAAGCCGTGAAGATCATGAGCAACACTTGAGGCTGACACTCCAAAAGCTTCGTGAATATAAGCTTTATGCCAAGTTGAAGAAGTGCAAGTTCGTCTTGAAGAAGTAGCATTCCTTGGGCACGTGGTATCCAAATATGGAATATCTGTTGACCCAAAGAAAGATTGAAGCTATTCAAAGTCGGGAACAACTTAAATCGATGGCCAAGTCATCGTAGCTTTCTCGGTTTAATGGGGTTATTATCGGAGATTCGTGGAAGGATTTTCTCGAATCGCTACTCCATCGACTCAAATGACTTGAAAAGATACATAGTTCGGTTGGAGCGAAGAATGTGAGAAGAGTTTTCAAGAACTCAAGAGGAGACTTATTTCAAGACTGCTACGACAATACCATCCGGCTCGAGACGGATTTGTCATCTACTGATGATGCTTGAGCAAAAGGGTTGGGATGTGTTCTCATGCAACATGGAAAAGTTATAGCCTATGCCTCGCGACAACTCAAAGAATATGAGAGGAATTATCCTACTCATGATCTAGAGTTGGCAGTTGTTGTCTTTTCACTTAAAATTTGGAGGCATTACTTGTATGGGGAGAAAGTGGAGATCTTTACGGATCATAAAAGCCTCAAATATTTCTTCACTCAAAAGGAACTCAACATGCGACAACGACGTTGGCTTGAAGCTGCTGAA
Source organism: Panax quinquefolius (assembly GCA_020205615.1). Lineage (NCBI taxonomy): Eukaryota > Viridiplantae > Streptophyta > Magnoliopsida > Apiales > Araliaceae > Panax > Panax quinquefolius. The sequence goes on along the minus strand of CM035159.1, from coordinate 87,224,953 downwards.
AGATTATGATCATACCATCCAATACCATCCTGGAAAAGCGAACGTGGTAGGCGGCGCGTTGAGTAGAAAATCATATCGCAATCACGAAAAGTGCGATATTGTCAACGCAAGGCCCATTTTGTGTGACTTGCAAAGGATGGAGATAGAGTTAAAGACTCGAGGGGCGCGTGTGATGATAAGCGGTATATGAGTAGAACCGACTTTTAATCGATATAGTTAAAGTTTGCTCGCTGCTACGGACACGGAGCCGATGCGTATGAGGAAGAAAGTGCGAAGGTGCTATCTTGGGAAGCAAGAATCGATGAAGAAGGAATACTTGAGTCAACTCCGGACTTTGTGTTCCTAACGACCACGATTTAAAGTATAATATCATGATGGAGGCGCACAACACACCATTTGCAATCCATCTCAGGAGTACCAAATGTATCATGATATTCGCCATACATTTTGGTGGAGCAATATGAAGAGAGAGATAAGCGTTGTTTATCTCAAAGGTGTCTAACTTGTCAACGAGTTAAAGCGAGCATCAAGTACCAAAAGGTCCATTGCAACCACTTAAAATTCCATAATGGAAGTGGGAGCACATTACCATGGATTTCGTTACCAGTCTTCCTAAGGTTTCTCGGGCATTGATGCGATTTGGGTCATTGTTGATAGATTGACCAAGTCTCGCTCATTTCTTATCGATCTGAAAACTTATACACTTGAACGTCTTGCTCAGTATGTACATAAACGAGATTGTAAGATCGCATGGTATCTGCCTTGTATCCATAGTTTCCGATCGAGACCCAAGATTCACTTCACGATTTTGGGTTAGTTTGCAAAAAAGCTATGGGCACGAGACTTACGATTTAGCTTTCGGCATATCATCCTCGAGGATCAGACGGACGATGGAGAGGACTATTCAAACTCTTGAAGATCTATTAAGACTCGTGTCCTTGATTTCAAGGTGTTGGGACAAGTTCTTACCATTGGTGGAGTTTTCCTACAACAACAGCTTATCAAGCAAGTATTGGCATGGCTCCATTCAAGCGTTGTATGGAAGAAAGTGTCGTTCTCCATTATCTTTGGGATGAGGTGGGTGAAGCAACGTTGTTGGGACCGGAGTTGAGTACGTATGACTACTTTTAAAAGATTCAAACGATCCGACAACGTATAAAAACCTCACAAAATCGACAAAAAAGAGTTATCTTGATCTTCATCGAAAGGACGTGGAATTCGATATAGGAGATCATGTGTTATTAAGAGTTGCTCCATGGAAAGGAGTTACAAGATTTGGAAAGAGAGGAAAACTCAATCCTCGATTCATCGGTCCATTTTTAATCCTCGATCGAGTAGGAACTGTGGCTATAGACTCGCTTTACCGCCAAGTATGTCTCGTGTTCATAACGTTTTCACATATCCATATTACGTAAATATGTGAAAGACCCGAACCATATTATTGAGTTAGAAACCCCACGAAATAGCGGAAGATTTGACGTATGAAGAGGTTCTGTTCAAATTTTGGATAAGAAGGAACATATTCTACGCTCCAAGGTTATACCTCAAGTCAAAGTTTTATGGAGGAACCACGATGTTGAGGAAATGACTTGGGAGTTAGAATCAAATGAAATCAAGGTATCCTTACCTCTTCGACATACCAACGTATCGTACCCTAATTTCGAGGGCTAAAATTTCATAAGAAGGGAGGTTGTAAAACCCCAACTTTTATAAATAAAGATGAATTTTCTATAAATATTATTTTTGAATATTATGGAATAAATTTGATATAATGTTATAGTTGTGGGTAATATTTATAAATTTTGCAAAGTATGCAAGTTGTTATAAAATATTCGTTTGGTGGGAATATTCTTTTGTTAGGGAATATTAAATATAACGGCTCAATCATTGGTGGACCCCATGCGTAATTATTGTCGGATTGAGAAAACGACAAAATATTTTATAAAAATAACGGCGGAGGTGTTACTGCTTAAAAGCTGTTGAACTACCCTATGGTAAAAAATACGATGTCTGCGTGGTTGCATAGTAGCACACGGTATTGATTATTGATGCTTACGTGAGAAGTCACTCAACTATGCTTAATTATTGCTACAGTAATTGCTGCATCGTATCTCTTATATTATTGATTCAATTATTGTCACAGTATCATCTGTATAATATGTTATAGTATTAAATCAATAATTGAGACGACAAGTTATAAATGATTAATAATTGTTGAAAGATTAAATATGTGTTGATGAAAAATAAAATGATTTGTGGTAAGTTTGATTATTTTATGGGGGCTCGTATATGTCATCATCTAAGAGTCTCTTCATCGATAGTAATTACCTTTGTGAATAGTAATTACCTTCGTCGATAGTATTTACCTTCGTCGATAGTAATTACCTTCGTCAATAGTAATTACCCTTGTGAATAGTAATTACCTTCAATCGAATAGTAATTACCTTTACCGGACGTCGAACCACTTGTCGTTTCACATTACAGATCGAACCGCTTTTCTTTTCACATTATTAGTCGTCGAGCCACTTGCCTTTTCACACCACAGCGGTGCTAAGCTAGAAATCTTCTATAAATAGAGGCCTAGTGCTTCATTATTTTCACGAATTCATTCAAGCTATAGAGAGAGAAAGTATAGAGAGAATAAGAGAGAAAGAAGAAGAGTATTTTGTTACTTACTGCTTCTTTGCGATATTCAATCTCCTACCAAAAGTAAGGGGTGTTATTCTTTCTTATTCATGAAGAGAACTATTGTTATTCCATTGCTTATTATTACATTGGAATAACTTTTGTATCGTGGTTTACCTATACTTGGTGACATTCTTCTATTATTCATTTGGAACATCCATGCTCAGTGTTTTACACCGGACTGGTTCCGTCTTTTTATTATTCTGTTGGAACATCCTGCTGCATGTGTTTTACACTTGACACGGTTCCGTCTTTATCATTACTGTTGGAATATCCTATCTGTGTGTTTTACACCGGATCTGGTTCCATCTTTATTATTCTTTTGGAACATCCTGTCGGTGTGAATTTCACCTGACTTGGTTCCGTTATTTATTATTCTGTTGAATAACTTTTACATGCATGTATGGCCTATCGCATGCATGGTGATTTCTTTTGTTATTCCATTCTTTATTATACCCAAATTGGTTAAAACTTTGACTTCTATACTCCATGAAATTAGTGGAATATCCTTGATATTTGCGTTTCATCCAATATCTTTTCATGAAAATATTCTTCCGATCATTCTTGAATTTTACTCTACAAAACAATGATCATGTTGATAATTTGGGCGTTAATAATTCTGGATAAAATAATTCTTGAACTTATTTTATCAATTCTTATATCATTGTCATCATCCTCATGTTTATATTATGTTGAAAGTCATCTCATGGCACATGGTGCATAGATGGACTTGGTATGATTATGACCAGAGACTATTCGGTGTAATCATGGCCGTAATGTTACAAATGATGTGATAAAATCCTCGATGGTAGTAGTGCATTGATGAACGATTGTTGGCATGATCATGACCATTAATGAATACACAAATATTCTTGGCCCGTGATGCATGAATAATTGTGGTGTCGTTGATACTAAAGAATATCCTTGGCCGTAGTGCGGGGGTGATTCGATGATGTGAAATATTTATTAAAAGTTTAGTCTCACTTTATAATGATGATGAAAACCTTTTAAAACCTAAAAGATAGTAGACTTTATTTTCTACTTGACTCTTTTAATGGATTGATATTCATTGCAGTTTAAACCGGGTTGTCTATTGTAATTTATCGGTTTAACATTGTTGAAGACTATTGATAATTTATTCTGCGCATTATCTTAGTCATAATATTTCTTCTTGGGCTAGTTGAGCTCACCCTTTCTTTCACCGTTTTCTCTTGAAATGAGAATATAAATTGGGACGAGTCGGGAAACGAGTGATGGTCACGAAGATAGCATTAGTAGTCCTCACTATTACGTGAAATAGTGTGATAATAATTGTAATGAGGACTCCTTTTGAGTTTGTATAATATCTAGTAGATTTATATTTGTATTTAACACACACGCTTTATGTCGTATTGTATACCAGCTTATGTTAGTAAGTTGTATTTAAATTACATACCATGTAAAGTGGCGACCCAAGATGGGTGATGTATACCTAATTTTGGGGGCGTCCACAACTTCGTCATCTCATATTGATTTAATAACATATAAAATATCGATAATAATTGAATCAAACTAAGTGACTTCTCACATAAGCATTAATAATCAATACTGGTGTGCTACTATACAACCACGTATTCATCGTTTTTTACTACTTGAAAGTAGTTCAACAAAGATCAATGAGTAAAACTTCCGCCTTTATTTTCATAAAAATATTTTTGTCGTTTTCTCAATCGTGATAATTACATTGTGGGGTCCACGAATGATTGTCTTGTTGTATCTACGAATATTCCCGACCAATCGAATATTATATAACAACTTTTGCGTCTTTTACAAAATTTATAAATATTACCTACAACTATAATATTATATTAAATTTATTCCATAATATTCAAAAATGATATTTATAAAAATTTATTTTTATTCATAAAAGTTGAGGTCTTACAATATATATATATATATATATATATATATATATATATATTCCATATGTTTAGTCATAGTCATTTTTCACATCATCCCATATAAGATGAATTAGGCACAAAAAAATATGAAAGAAGAAATGAAAATTTTGAAAGTCTTAACTCGAACTCTTGTAGTTCAAGATCAAAAGTGTGAAGATGAGAAAAAAAATCCAAAAGTGTATATATGCAAAAATTTAGTTCTGTGAACAGGTGATGACCAAAAAAGTTCGATTTAAATATATTGATCTTCCATTCAGTTGTTTAGCCATGCTTGTTTCTCATTATCCCAAATCACATGAATCAGTAAAAACAAGAATATGCAAGAAGAACTAAAAAAATATTGATAGCTTTAAATCGAACTCTTCTAATTTTAGACCGCCTTTGTCAAAATGAGATGAAATTCAAAAGTCATGATATGAAGAACGCAAATAGACAGAAGTACTTCATCGTTTTATAAAGGACTCATTGTCCATTGTTTAGTTCTTGGGACATTGATTTACCTTAAAATGCCACCGTTAGAATTTTAATTGGGAATATACTCGGCGTCCGCAGTTTAATTCTTTAGGCTTGTGATATGAGCGAAACTCTGTCATGTTAATGATATTAACACCTGGCATACATAGTGTCTGCATTTTAGTTTTGCGAACGAAAGAGTGGTATTTTGCACAATTTTCTCGTCCGCAAAACTAAACTGTGAGCTCCCCCATATTAAACTGCGGATGAGTCTTTCTCCTTATCGTTCGATGGACGAATGGACGATTGAGATCTATCGTAAGGATAATTTTATTCTTATAACGTTAGCTATAGATTAGTCACACATATATATATATATATATATATATATATATATATATATAACTCTTGAAAATTTATAGTTTCGTACATACAAAACTCCAACCTGCCTTTATCCTAAACACAAATTGGAGTAGACTGAAATTAAAACTGAGACAAATTTGTGATTCTTAAACAAATTTTTTTGAATACATTTTTCTCATGGATGTCTCAAATGCTCCAGTTAGTATGTTTACTTTATCAAGTGGAATTTGAACCAAGGCGAGCAGTTGAAGCACTATTGGAATGTGGAGAATTTATCTCATTGGTGATTTTATCATAGCTGTAAATTAAGTTGAGTCTAGTCGGTGACGGAGAGTTTAGACGACTAATCGACTAAGCGCTTAACTAGTATAAATCATTTTCAATGTACAGTTTGCTCATGTTGACTATATATATATATATATATATATATATATATATATATATATATATATATATACTTCAATTACATTAAATAAAAATTATTCTCACAAATATATTACTATTTCACAATTCATTAATGTAATAAATATAGTGTTGCGCATTGAAAAAAATAAAAGGCAACAGAATGCCCATTACTTAAAAAAAAAAAAGAAAAAGGAAAAGAAAAGAAAAATAAGCTGGCCGCCCATGAATAAATATTAGGACTTATAAAAATTATTATATGCAATTATGTATTCATTAATTTTTTTTAAAGTGGGTCAAAGGACCGCTAACTTGTTAGATGCCAGCTCAAGAACACAAAAAAAGAAAAATAAAATTTGTATGGTTAGTCCTTAGTCGATTAGCTTGAGCCAAGGAGATGACTAGTCAACCTAAGAGGACGACTTAACCACATCATCAAGTCCTCCACTTGGCTAGCAGGTATCCACCAGACGACTAGCTAATGACTTGATAACTATGGTTCTTATTTTTATACATCAAAAAATATGATTGTGCATAGATAGTGCTAACTCTAGAATTGAATTATGTTCAAGCAATATTTAAAAAGACTAGGTAGACCCCATGTGGTACGCACGTGGGATTCTTTAATGTTATTAATTCAATTTCATTTATTGTTTCCGTCTAAAGTATATAATTATTTTCAACCATTTTAAATTAACTATATTACTTAAGAATATTAAATTAACATGAACTTATTTACTTTAGGATAAATAATAACTAATTAATTTTTTTCTTATGTTTTTTTAAAAATCCTAATAATGGGTAAATGGATTAGTAGTAACAAGAGTCATCCTAATCATTTGACTTTTTATTCTTGTTTTATTACCAATATATTAACATATATATAACTTATCGACGTCGGGAAAATTTTCTTTTCTTTTTGGAATTTCTCTTTTTACCCTTTATGTTTTCTATGTATTCAATTTTATTTGAAAGGGCGAGTTTGAAAACAGTATGACACAAAATGTCGACGATTTAAAAATTCAGAGTCGCCAGTTGGTAGTTTTGAAATGGTTGTACCAACTCAATCGAATTTGAAAAAGTTTTCACAAAATGCCCAATTGTTGGACTCTGTTTAACATGCCTTGGAAACCGAGATTCATAGAGTTCGGGGTCTTGATTAAGCGGAGGGAAGGTGTTAGGCACCCCCGACTTCCGTAAAAACACGGTTACTGCGTCTTTTTAATTCCCTAATTTATTTGCAGTGTGTGTGTTAATTGGGCCTAAGTGCATTATTTAGAAGTAGTGTTATGCTTTGTTTGCACCTATATACAAAGGATTTGATTTGTATAAAAGCTCAATTTTAAGCAATATATATAGAAATGATGTTTTGAAAACAGATTTTCAAACCCTTGTGCTCACATAGTAATTGAGGCCTTTGATACTTCAATTTTATTTTGTCTTCGGCTTGATTTGATTTTATTCTCGAGATGCGAAACATCTTCGACAAAATAATATACATGTAAGTGTTGGGCTCCTTATGGGCATGAAAGCCATCAAAGGATGTCCAAACACCATAAATAATTTACAAGCTAGTTGTACAACTGAAAAAGGTCCATCATGGGAACCAGATTTAGATCCGTCAGCTGGATCTTAGATCCTGTGGCTCCTAGGCTCACATAATATAATATGAATATCATGCCTAACGATGATATTGAAATAAAACAGATATTTAATCTAAACAACGCAAAATAAAGGATTCATCAGTTAAATCCTTGTCTGCGCATAGCCAAGCTTCCCATTCCCTCTAGACACAAATCTAGGGTCACGTGGTTGCTTAATATTTACAAAAAAAACTAGATTTAAATAAATCTTAGCCATTCTAGCTCAACAGTTCCAATTTTATAATTTTTGAACTGGTTAAAAGTTAGATATGGCGAGATTTAGATAAATCTAGTCCACATATATAAATATTATGGATTTACATTGAATGAACAGTTAAAACATATATTTAAACACAGTAAGAAATTAATATATATATATATATATATATATATATATATATATTAAAATAGTAGAAAGCTTCAAATCTGAAAAAAAATTATAGTGTGCTGCAAAAAAGGCTTCAGACTTCTTTTGAAGCTTGAAAACTCAGTTTTCACCGGTTAAAATTTGATATGTCATAATATATATGTATACAAGTGCTTAGAAAGAAGAATATTGAAGTTTGGAACAATATAGGAGGGGTTAAGAGCTGAAATGGACAGAGTTTTCTCTCTCTTTTTAATTTTTTTTTTCTCTTTTTTGGCTGATGGGGGTCTTATTTATAGACCAAAATAGTTGTTGGTCTACCCGTGGCAACCGCGGGTCTACCAGGGGCTGCCCGGGTGGGCCCGGGTGTAAGACCCCAACTTTTTATAAATAAAATTGAATTTCCTCTATTTATTATTTTGAAATAATAAGGTGATAATTTGATATAATACTTTGGTTATGGGTGAAATGTTCAAATTTTTTAAAAATAAGCAAGTGGTTATAAAATATTCATTGTTGTCAGGAAATATTCGTTTGGTCGTGGAATATTCTTGTTGTCGAGGAATATTCGTACAACGACGCAGCCATTTGTGGGCCCCCATAACGGAAAACTATCGGAGGAAGAAAACGATAAGTATGAGTTTTTTTTAAATAACGACGTAGTTGTTATCGTTAATATTGTTGGAATACCAGGTGGTTAAAATACAGTAATACGCATGGTTGCACAATAGCACACGGTATTACATAGTATTTTTGAATTATTAATTCTTACGTAAGAAGGCACTACTCAATAATTGTTATAGTTATTAATGTTCAATATTTTATTTTATTGATTCAATATTTGCTACGTTGATATTTTATATTATTGTTAATTCAATAATTGTCATTGTACAATATTTTTCATTATCAGATCAATAATTCATATTATTTGAATAATATTATTAGATGACATTATTGACAATGTCTAAGGAAGTTCTGTCTAGGAAAGGGGTTTGGTCACCTAATTGCGCGCCAGTAAGGAAAAATCCTTATCAGAAAGCCCTCTCTTTCCTAGGAACGACCTGATTGTCATTATTGTGATTCTATAATATTATTTGTGAATAATTAATTATTAATTTATATGATAAGAAAATATTTATTTTATTTGGATATAAATGAAGGAATTAATGTTAAAGTGTTTTATCAGTATTTTGTCAGAATGGAGGTATTAAAAATCATCCGTATGTGGATTTCGGTCATTTTTCGTTGAGAATTTGGAAAAACTTTCTTCTACAAAGTTGTAGAGAATTAAATTTCCTATGGAATGGACATAAAATTCGTATTTTTCTAATAAAAGAGCTATTTATTATGAATTATTGAAGTTTTGAAAATAAATATTTTTAATTAAAAACATAGGTGGGCCCAACTTTTTTTTGGTGGAAAAATGCTGAATTTGGTGAGCCCCACTAGTGGTGTGCTGAATTTGGTCAAGGTGTGAGTAGAATTTTTTTAAAGAATATTAATATTTTATTAATTTAGTTTGCTTTGGCGTTCTGACATTTTTCTATAAATAGGGTGCTTAGTTAGAATTCAAAATCACACCGGAATCTGAAGTTTTCTCTTTCTATAAAATCGAGCGTATTTTATAGTATTTAGATATTTTGAGAGTTGATATTCATTACAAGTTTCCTTCAGCATTATATCCGATATTTCAGTCAGAAGTACTATTATTTTGAGGTAAGGGATGTTATTTTCTTCGAAAATGATGTTATTCTTTCAATATCATTATACTGAAATATTGATATGAATTTTATTATGAATTTTTTACTTTTTCATGTCGAGATTACTATTCACGTATACGACATTATTCACGTATACGATACTATTCACGAATACGGTACTATTCACGAGTACGATTCACGAAGTATAATTTTTCTTGTGAAATTTCTACCTTTTCATGTCGGGGTTACTATTCACGTATACGACACTATTCACGAATACGACACTATTCATAAAAAAAAATAAATTTTCTTTTCTTTGTCCAAGTTGTGTATTATGGTTATTATCTTTGATTGTATCCATGTTTTGATCTTCATTCTTGAATTTTGCTCCACAATTGATTATTATGGAGTATTTTTGAACTTGGATAAACTAAAGTACGAATCCCTAATCTTTGATCTTTTATCTCACTAGGTTCATTTTCTTTAAGATTTTTTTCATCATCCTCAGTCCTAAATGGTGATATAATTGAATATCTTCGGCCAGTAGTACAAAGATGAATGATTACCTGATGAATATCTTTTGCATGTATTGCAAAGATGGACATGTGTTGAGATGAACATGACCAACTGATGAATATATTTGGCTTGTAGTGCAAAGATGAATATTTGATTCAAGATGTATATTGATTGATGTTACTGGGATAAAATATTGATGATGGACTTTTAAATCATAGAAGATAGTAGATTTCATTCTCTACGTAACTCTTCTAATGAATTGTTATTTTTGCTGTGAATATTGATCTAAAACTTGTTGTCCATTATATTTTATCTGATTTATTGAAGGCTAACGATAATTTATTCTACATTATCTTAGTCATAATATGTTTTACTGGGCTAGTTGAGCTCACCCTTTTCCTTTTTGTTCCATTTTTCTTCTCAGGAGGTGAGAATATAGCAGGAACTAGTCGGGGTGTGGAGTTATGTTTCAAGTCAGTTGTTTAGCAGTACTCACTATTTTGTAAAATAGTGTAGCAATAATTGTAATGAGGACTTATTTGAGTTTGGATATTGTCTAGAAGTCAATATTTATATTTAAACTCACAGCATATGTGTTGTCGTATTTTGCACGACAATTGTAATAATGAAGTTGTAGTTATTTTTTGTACCATGTATTTGGCGACTCAGAATGGGTGATGTATACCTATTTTGGGGGCGTCACAGTTGGTATTAGAGCTTAGGAGGGGAGAGACGAGTAAATCTTTCGCTAGTGTGTCCTACCTAAGCTTATTTGTTGGTCGGTCAGAATATAGGGGTATTATGTGGTATATCAATTTCCTTAGTTAACCCTTGTTTTGTGGCAGTATTTGAGAATGGCAGCTAAAAATATTAACAATGGAGTGAATGAGACCATTTAGATACCTTTAATCACCAACCAGAGGAACGTACAACAGGAAGGCGATGTTCCTCTTGTAAACAACACTACCGAACAAATGATTAATGATGGGATGTTTAGAAGCTTTTTGTAGTTCATGAAAAATCAGACGAGGGAGACTCGTGTACAAAATACGAGTGGAAATGATAGCAAAGCGCGGTTTGTCACAGCCAAGCAGTTCAAAGAGTTGGGACCACCAGAGTTTTTGGGAAAGCTGGATCCGATTAAGGTGGAAACATGGGTTAACCAAATTACTAAGATATTTGATGTCTTGGGATGAACGGAGGAACAGAAGGTTCCATTCGCCACCTTTATATTTTATGGTGAGGCAGATTACTGGTGGGAATCTGTGAAGCGTACTCAGCCAGCCGCACTCAATATTGTTAGTTCCCAGAATCACAATAGTTATTTGGAAGGGGGGTTGAATAGATATTTTAAAAATTCTTTTTAATCAAAATTCTTATTAGTTCTGATAATGATTTAAACACAACAGAATTAAGATGTTTGTTTTCCCTTCAAGATATAATGAATTAATAGGAGTAAAGCAGTTATGGCAGTTATAGCAGTTATGATAAGAATATAAGAGACATAGTGATTTTAAGTGGTTCAGAGCATTCAAAGCTCCTAGTCCACTCTTCTACTCCTCGAGTAGGAAATCCACTAAGGATGTCTTTATAACTCCTGAATATCACAGATTCCTTCAAGACCAGAAGTCTTGGAATTTCTTAGTTCATTATTGAACTCTTCAAGTCCAGCAGACTTGGTACTTCTCAGTTCACTTAGAACTCTTCAAGTCCTTCTGACTTAGAACTTCTTACTTCACTTGATGGTAGTTGAGTTCTTGAATGGTGCTACTCAGTTTCCATTAAACTTGAGTTCGAAAGAACTAAGTAGCTGAGAAAGCTTTATTTTTCAGATCGTAGAGTTGAGCTTTGAGTGTTCTTCAACGTTTTTTTTAGTACTTGCTTAAATCTTTCATCTGCTGAAGCTTTGTATATATGATGTCTTTGAAATATATCCGTTGAAGACACCCGTTGAAAAATTAAATGCATTTGACATTTTTGAGCTTTGATGGAGACTTTTTGCACAACTTCTGAGTAACAGGTTGACCCACTGACATAGCAGACTGTTGTTTCACCTAACACCTAAAAAGGTGTTTTCTGCTGACCCAGAGTACTTTCCTTAGCTTCTTTAATACATTTCTTTGTTATATACTAAGGATGATTATTGTGTCATTGGGACTCTTGAGGACTTCAACGTCTATAGCTCATTCCATAATTGTTGTGATTTATCTTTAAACAAATGGACGAGGCTCGATGCTTCTAACATAGACAGATGAAGCTCTACAATTTTGATCGTGGTGTCTTGCCACCTTGGTGCTTAATCTGATACTGCTAAACGAGAACACTATGATTTCTCTTAATTATCGATACACTACGATCTTTACTTGTTTGTCTTGCAGACTCTATGTGAGAACCCAGATTTTATCAATAAAGATTTAAATTTTGTCGAAATAATTTTTTAATATTATGGTGTGAATTTGAGATAATATTATAGTTGTGGGTAGTATTTATAAATTTTGCAAAGTATGAAAGTGGTTATATTATATTCGATTGGTCGGGGAATATTCGGTTTAGCAGGGAATATTCGTACAATGGCTCAATCATTGGTGGACCCCACAACAGAATTATTGTTGGATTGAGAAAACGACAAAAATATTTTATTGAAATAACTACGGAAGTTTTACTGCTGATCTTGTTGAACTACTTTCGGTAGTAAAAGTACAATGAATACGTGTGGTTGCATAAGTAGCACACCAGTATTGATTATTGATGCTTATGTGAGAAGTCACTTTCATTTGATTCCATTATTGTCGATTAATAATATGAATTATTATAATGATAATGACGTTTTGTTTTATTTGTATTATTAACGTAATAAAATGCGAAACATCTTTTATATATAAAATGTAATACTTTATTAAAGTTATTCTATAAATAGAATATATTATATTTTATTATGCATAGTGTTGCGTAGTGTTTTTTCATAGTGTTGCATAGTGTTTGCATAGTAAAATGTTTTTATATAAATAGAATATATGATATTTTATCTAAAAGATTTTGCTTTAAATATGGACCGTAAGATTAAAGTAAATCAATTTGGACCGCTTCATGGATTAATTACTATGCATTCTATTTTCCTATAAATAGAAGCTCATTCCTTCATTATTTTTTATGAATTCAATTGAAACTCTGTAGAGAGAAATTATAGAGAGAAGCTATAGAGAAAAATCTATAGAGAGAAAGAAGAAGAGTATTCGGTACTTCACTACTTTGATATCCAAAGTCTTTTACTGGTAGGGAATATTATTTGTTGTACCGTAAGGGGTGTTATTCTTTCTTATTCATGAAGAGAACTTCATTTATTCCATTCATTATTATTACGTTGAATAACTCGTAAAAAATGGCATACCCTATACATAACTTTGTATACGCCAGACATACCCTATACTTGGTGAAATCCTTATATTATTCCATTCTTATTTATTCTATTGGAATAACTCAGTATACGCTGAATCCCTATACTTGGTGATCTTCTTCTCATTATTCCATTCTTTATTATTCGTTGGAATATCCTCGTCGTGTGTTTTACACCCGACCGGTTCCATTGTTTATTATTCCGCATTTATTATTCTCATTGGAATATCCTCGTCGTGTGTTTTACACCGGACTGGTTCCATTGTTTATTATTATTCAAAGATTTATTATTCTCGGTTGGATCATCCCGCAGTGCGTGTGAATTTCACGACTGGTTCCGTTATTATTATTCCGCTTGGAATAACTTTTTACATCGCGAAGTACCACATGCATGGTGATTTCCTTTGTTATTCCATTCTTAGTATACCCAGTTGGTTAAAACTTTGACTTCTATACTCCATGAAATTAGTAGAATATCCTTGATATTTGCGTTTCATCCAGTATCTTTTCATGGAAATATTCTTCTGATCATTCTTGAATTTTACTCTACAAAACAATATCTTGTTGACAATTTGGACGTTACTAATTCCTGGATAAAATAATTCTTGAACTTGTTTTATTAAATTATTATGTCATTGTCATCATCCTCATGATATATTATGTTATCTTTGGCTTACGTGCATAGATGAACTTAGTATGATTATGACGAGGATCATTCAAGATAATAATCATGGCTTGTTATAAATGATGTGATAAAAGTCCTCGGTGGCACATGTAATGCAAAGATGGATAGTTTTTGGTATGATTATGACCGGGGGTGATTCGGTATAGTCATGACCATTGATAATTTGATGAAAATCCTTGGCCGTGTATGCGGATGCTTAGATATTGTGGTTTATTCATTAAACTGAGTCTTAGTGATAAAAAATTTATGAAAACCTTTTTAAAACCTAAAAGATAGTAGACTTTATTTTCTACTTGACTCCTTTAATGGATTGCATGTTCCGCTGTAGTTAAACTGGTTGTCTATTGTATTTTATCAATTTAACACTGTTGAAGGCTAATGATAATTTATTCTGCATTATCTTAGTCATAATATTTCTTCTCGGGCTAGTTGAGCTCACCTTTTTCTTTCACCGTTCTCTTCTGTGAAATGAGAACATAGCTGGGACGAGTCGGAGAACGGAGTAATGGTCCAGAGGATAGCATTAGTAGTCCTCACTATTCTGTGAAATAGTGTGATAATAGTTGTAATGAGGACTCCTTTTGAGTTTGTAGACAATATTTGTATTCAAACTCACGCTTTATGTCGATTGCATACCTACGCTTATATTAGTAAGTTGTATTTGAATTTATGTACCATATAAGTGGCGACCCAAGATGGGTGACGTATACCTAATTTTAGGGGCGTCTCAGTTGGTATCAGAGCTTAGGGATATGATCCCTGGCTAAGATGTGAGACTAGAACTGGGAGGGGAGAGATAGGGAATTCCTTCGCTAGTATGACCTACCTAAGTTTATTTGGTATTTGATTGGTCAGTCAGAGTATAGTGATAATATGTTGCATGTCAATTAACCCTTATTTTGTGGCAGTGTTTGAAAATGGCATCCGAGAATGTTGAGAATAGCAATGGAGCACAGAAGACTGTTGATTCTCCACAGATCAATAATCAGGACAATGTGCAACAGGATGGCGATAATCCTCCTGTAAACAACAACACTGATCAATTGACGAACGACGGTACGTTTAAGAGGTTTTTAGAATTCATGCAACATCGGTAAAAGCGATACATCCAAAATGTAGGTGGAAACACGGAAAACTCTCGGTAGGTCACCGCTAAACAATTCAAGGAGCTGGGACCACCGGAGTTTAAGGGAGAGCCAAAACCACTTCAAGCGGAAGCATGGATAAAGCAGATTACCAAGATATTTAATGTCTTGGGATGCTCCGAGGAGCAAAGGTTCCCTTCACGCCTTTATGTTGCAGCGGAGAGGCGACATCGGTGGGAATCGGTAAAACGTACTCAACTCATTGTCTTCAAGATATCTTGGGAGAAGTTCCAGAGTCGTTCAACGACAAATACTTTCCCGAAGTATTCGCCACATGAAGGAGGTGGAGTTTATCAAGTTGGAACAAAATAATATGACCGTGTCGCAATACGAGGCAAAATTTGCGAGTTATCACGATTCGTCCCCACTTGGTGGATAATGAAGAGAGAATGGCGCCGAATGTTTTTAAGAGGTTTGAAGTCGAGATACGTCAACATCTTATTTCTCATAAACCGTGTTTGTATTCGGATGTTGTAAATAGGGCTCGATTAGTGGAGCGCGATAACGAGTTAACGCAACTAAAAGAGAGCAAATTACAAAATTATAATACCAACATGAGAGTAGTCATCGAAGCGGTGACAACTAGCGTGGAGGGAATCAATGAAGCCAAATATGGTAACCACTTCGGTGGTAATCGTACAAAAAACAATAAGAATGGACATTTCAAGAAAAGGAGATTCAACAATGATGGAAAGACGCGTCGACCAAAGACCCGTTGTTAAGGAAGGAGAAAGACCACCTATCATATGCTTCAAATGCGAGGAGAGGGACACATCGATCCGAACTGCGCCATGTATTCAAAGCATGTTATAATTGTGGAAGAGAAGGTCACTTAGCTCGATTTTGTCGCCATCAAGACAAATTCAATTAGGATGGAGGCACCAAAGGTCATCCCTGCATAACCAAAGCCGAGTAGTTTAGAGAGAGCATTTTTTTTTCGTGACGAGGAACCCCGAATAAAATTATCACGGGTAAGTTAATCATAAGCTCTCACGAAGTCTATACCGTGTTAGATACCGCCTCTACCCACTCTTTTATTTCACCTAGTTGTGTTCAACGCTTAAATTTGACTCAAGAAGTTAAACTTTGACTTATTGGTTGAAACTTCGTTAGTAGGAGCCTTCGTTATCGCTTACTATTTTTAAATCTTGTTTGATTCAAATAAACATTTTCACGTTACTGTCGATCTTATCTTTTGAAAATATTTGCCTTTGATGTGATTTTAGGAATCAATTGGTTAACTACTCATCATGCTTTTCGTAAGGTTGTTAGCTTTTATATTCATAACCAACTTGTTGTGCGAATTCAAGTAACCAAACTACTAAAGTTAATTATCATCATATCAAGCCATAAGTAAAGAGCCCGAACCTTTCGTTGTTGACTTCCTTGTGTGGAATGTACCGCCGACTTTACTTCAGAGGCGACATCGTGAATGAATATGGCAAGTTTATAGGTATCATTGTGAGGTGCTATCTAGGTTAAAGGATAGAAGTCACAGTTGGTATCAATGTGACGTACTATCCAAGTCTTGGATGAGAGTCACGCTTTGAATGATATTTCTATTATTAATAAATTTCCGACGTATTCTTGAAGATTTCCTAGCCTACCCTAGAGTGTGAAATCGAATTTTATATCGACCCTGACAAAACCCATTTCTTAAACCCTCAAATATTTCTTCAACTAAAATGAACAGCTTTACGTGGTTTTATGATGAAAGTCATAATAAAAACATTGGACTAATGAAAATCATGGGTATACGTGGTATTAGTAAGTGTTATGATGAGTTATGTTGGTTAGTATGTGAAAACATGAAAGTTTCTTAAAAATCACAAGGAGTTAAAACCGATTTTGGTGAAAAACGTAATATGAAATTCAATTGACCAAATCTCTTATTATATTTTGAATTTTTGAGTTTGGTTAAGTCCTAGAGTTAGATCTATGAGTTACATAACTAATCCATGTGGAATCAATGAAAAGGTGTTGTAGATTTTCGTGTGGACCGATTTTAGCAAAGGAGTCAAAACTTCAAATGTCCAAAAAGTCACGCCACGTTTTTGTAAGGGCTGTTTTACCACTTAATTAGTGAGAAAAATTTAGGCCTTTTGGGACATGAAAGAATATGGTATAAAGTACCTCCTGTCAAAAAGGAGCTCATTCTCGACTTAAAATGAGCAAGTTATGACTATTTCAATATTTAGGTTTTTCCGATTTAAAACGCTATAACCGAGTTCTATAACTCAATGACCATGAAATTTAAATCGGAGGCTCACATTAACATGTGTAAGGTCCCGCCAAGATTTGGGAATTTCTGGAGTAAAACTTGAGGTAGCAAATTTCTTAAGGAATTAATTAGAAATTGATTTTTGAAAAAATAGTAAATGAATTTTAAAATTTCGAGAAAAATATATTTTCATTATGGGACTATATTATGCTAAATCCCAGAAAAGAAATATATTTGGGATCTGTTTTAATTATTTTCTATGAAAATAGTTTAGTTACTGAACATATGAGTTAAATATGTTATGTGAAGTAACAAAAGTTGAAAATAGGATTTTATGGCTAGAGAATCCTATATAGAGTATATGCATATTTTTTTTTTGATGAGGATTTGATCATTAGTGATGATATCTTATGATTATGACATTTTGAATGATTAAATGCATTATATGGTAAAGCGTAAACAATTGAAATAAATTGTTTATAAGTTTAAGAAGTGATTAAAATATTGTTATAATATTAATGATATTAGATTATGAGATTATTAAGTGATTGATAACATGGGGATATTCTTGAATCTCGGATAAATTATATTATAAATGTTTAATATTTATCCTTTATCTTATTTGATTGATTCTTTATATCATTATCCTCATGCTTATATTGTGTTGAAAGTCATCTGTGGTTTACGTGCATAGATGGACTTGGTATGATTATGACCACGGATTGTTCGGTATAATCATAACCGTAATTGAAAACACGATTATCTTTGGTCGTAGTGCATGGATAATTTGTGGTCGTGATACTAATGAATACACGATTATCTTTGGTCAGTAGTGTATGGATAATTCGTGGTCGTGATACTAATGAATACACGATTATCTTTGGTAGTAGTGCATGGATAATTTGTGGTCGTGATACTAATGAATACACGATTATCTTTGGTCGTAGTGCATGGATAATTTGTGGTCGTGATACTAATGAATACACGATTATCTTTGGTAGTAGTGCATGGATAATTTGTGGTCGTGATACTAATGAATACACGATTTTCTTTGGTAGTAGTACATGGATAATTCGTGGTCGTGATACTAATGAGTATCCTCGGCACGTAGTCTGGTGGATGATTCGATGATATGAATTAATTATTGAAATGAGTCTCAAAGAATGAAATATTAATTCATGGATGTGGTAAAATTCATCTTTGGTCGTAGTGCATTGATAGACTTGGTATGATTATGACCAAGGATTATTCGGTATAATCATGATAGTAATTGAAAACACGAATATCCTTGGCGAAATGGCATGGATAATTCGTGGTCGTGATACTATTAAGTCGCTGCCTCAAAGATTATTGGTTTTACAATTGTATATCTTTGGCCTGTAGTGCAAAGATGAGTTGTTAATGAATATCTTTAGCGGATTACGAAGATGAATTTAATATTTTTAACGATAAAGGTATTCAAGGTATCATCACCTCAGTATCATACCAGTAATGCACCTAATTTTGAGGGCGAAATTCCATAAGGAGGGAGATTGTGAGACCCCAGTTTTATCAATAAAGATTTAAATTTTGTCGAAATAATTTTTAATATTATGGTGTGAATTTGAGATAATATTATAGTTGTGGGTAGTATTTATAAATTTTGCAAAGTATGCAAGTGGTTATATTATATTCGATTGGTCGGGGAATATTCGGTTTAGCAGAATTATTGTCGGATTGAGAAAACGACAAAAATATTTTATTGAAATAACGGCGGAAGTTTTACCGTTGATCTTCGTTGAACTACTCGGTAATATAAAAGTACAAAGAATACGTGTGGTTGCATAAGAAGCACCTATATTGATTATCGATGCTTATGTGAGAAGTCACCGGTTTGATTCCATTATTGTCGATTAATAATATGAATTATTATAATGATAATGACGTTTTATTTTATTCAGATTATTAACGTAATAAAATGTAAACATCTTTTATATAAAATGTATACTTTATTAAAGTTATTCTATAAATAGAATATATTATATTTTATTATGCATAGTGTTGCATAGTGTTTTGCATAGTGTTGCATAGTGTTTTGCATAGTAAAATGTTTTTATATAAATAGAATATATGATATTTTATTTAAAAGATTTTGCTTTAAATATGGACCGTCGATTAAAGTAAATTAATTTGGACCGCTCATAGATTAATTACTATGCATTCTATTTTCCTATAAATAAGCTCATTCCTTCATTATTTTCTTACTTAATTCACCGAAACTCTAGAGAGAGAAATTATAGAGAGAAGCTATAGAGAGAAAATCTATAGAGAAAAGAAGAAGAGTATTCTTCTAGTACTTCACTACTTTGATATCCAAAGGTCTTTTACTAGTAGGAATATTATTTGTTGTACTCCGTAAGGGGTGTTATTCTTTCTTATTCATGAAGAGAACTTCATTATTCCATTCATTATTATTCTTGCTGAATAACTCAAAAGTGGCATACCCTATACATAACCTCGTATAATGCTGTACATACCCTATACTTGGTGAAATCCTTATATTATTCTATTCTTATTTATTCTCATTGAATAACTCAGATATCGCTGAATCCCTATACTTGGTGATCTTCTTCTCGTTATTCCATTCTTTATTATTCTGTTGGAATATCCTCATGCGTGTGTTTTACACCGACCGGTTCCATTGTTTATTATTCCGCATTTATTATTCATTGGAATATCCGTCGTCTGCATGTGTTTTACACCGACTGGTTCCATTGTTTATTATTATTCAAAGATTTATTATTCTCATTGGATCATCCTGCTTGTGAATTTCACCGACCGGTTCCGTTATTATTATTCTGTTGAATAACTTTATCATGTCTGTCTTAGCATGCACGGTGATTTCTTTGTTATTCCATTCTTAGTATACCCAAATAAGTTAAAACTTTGACTTCTATACTCCATGAAATTAGTAGAATATCCTCGATATTTGCGTTTCATCCAAAGATCTTTCATGGAAATATTCTTCCGATCATTCTTGAATTTTACTCTACAAAACAATATCTTGTTGACAATTTGGGCGTTACTAATTCTCGGATAAAATAATTCTTGAACTTGTTTTATTGAATTATTATGTCATTGTCATCATCCTCATGATATATTATGTTATCTTCGGCTTACGTGCATAGATGAACTTAGTATGATTATGACCGTGGATCATTCGGTATAATCATGGCTTGTTATAAATGATGTGATAAAAGTCCTCGGTGGCACGTAATGCAAGATGGATAGTTTTTGGTATGATTATGACCGGGGTGATTCTAAGATAGTAGTCATGACCATTGATAATTTGATGAAAATCCTTGACCGTAGTACGGTGGATGATTAGATATTGTGGTTTATTCATTAAACCGAGTCTTAGTGATAAAAATTTATGAAAACCTTTTTAAAACCTAAAAGATAGTAGACTTTATTTTCTACTTGACTCCTTTAATGGATTTCATGTTCATTTGTAGTTAAACCGGTTGTCTATTGTATTTTATCGCTTTAACATCATTGAAGGCTAATGATAATTTATTCTCGCATTATCTTAGTCATAATATTTCTTCTTGGGCTAGTTGAGCTCACCTTTCTTTCACCGTTTCTTCTCTTGAAATGAGAACATAGTATTGGGACGAGCCTGGGAACGGAGTAATGGTCCGGAGGATAGCATTAGTAGTCCTCACTATTCTCGTGAAATAGTGTGATAATAGTTGTAATGAGGACTCCTTTTGAGTTTGTAGACAATATTTGTATTCAAACTCACGCTTTATGTCGATTGTATACACAATACGCTTATATTAGTAAGTTGTATTTGAATTTATGTACCATGTAAGTGGCGACCCAAGATGGGTGACGTATACCTAATTTTGGGGGCGTCACACTCTACGCTTCCGAGAGCACACTACGACCTCTGATTTGGCTCGGCAAGCGTTTGGACCATTCTACAATTTCAGAGAGGCCCTTCAAAGCAGATACACTACGATCCTCGATGCTCTATGATTTTGCCTTGTCTTCTGCAATCTTTTGATTATCTCGATAGACTATGATTCAGTGGAAGCCTATCCATTACATCTCAAGATATAGATCAACCTAACAACTTTGATCTTTTCTTCTATACATTCATTTACAAAATGATAAACATTAAAGTCCAGATCAACCTAATAAGTTTGATCTATCACTAAGTCCTTGTACATCTGTTCCTTTGAAGGACTTTACATATAATCATGAATATTAACTTTCAACATCAAATTTTAAATATGCAATCTCCCAACAATCTCCCCTTATTTGATGTTAACATAACCCAGGATATTTGTATCATGATTATTAATTTCTAGATGCAGTTGCTAGAAAGTAAATATGAGTTAGTGTTTCAATGAACAACTAAAACCTATAGAGAATAAGCATGAATTTATTGATGTTTGTAAAGACAGATATTACAATTAAGCTTAGTTACATCAATAAGAAATGAGTTTCAACTTATCTCTATTTCTTCTGCCTTTTGTTCCTTGGAAGATTTGCATACTCTTGAGCTCTTCTTCTCCAACTGACTTCATCTCTCCATGCTATATCTTCCATCTCACTTTGACTTAGCCTTTGCGAATGATCGTGTCTATTCATGAATGCAGGATCTGCAATTGGCATTCTTAGACCAGTGGTGGTCACTTCTTGTGAGCTGGGAGAAGGCCTTTGACTCCTTAGTGGTTGTGCCATGAGAATTTGCTGCTGTTCAGGTCGTGGAGTCTGATGGCGAGACTGTCTTGTAGGAGAACTTATAGGAGAACTTCTTGAGAATTAAGCAATTTTGCCTTTGCCTCCTTTGCCTCTTCCCCTTTATTCTCCCCCTTTATGTCAGCATCAAGGGTTCAAATATCTTCAGATAGGCGAGTCATGCCTTGTACGAGTTCGTGAAGTTGAGTCTTGGATTGAACAATATCTTCACGATTTTCCTGGATCAGAGAGTCAGTATGAACTTCTCTCTTTTGCAGAATGGCCAAGACATTTTCTGTTTGTTGCATTTGACCCATGGAGAATTCTTAGAACTCTTTCATTTGGGTCTTTAAACTCGTGAGATTTTCTATTAGAAGTTGATTTTGGGATTCTTGAGTATTTTGTAAAATAAGAACAACATCCCTGTGCTTCTTGGCAGCGAGAAAGTGGATTTGATCCCTTTCATTGATACTCTAAATTATCTCTTTGATTATCTCCCTAAGCTTCTTTGTTAGTTCAGAACTTAGGTTGCGTAAGAGAGCATTAGAAGCATCAATCAAATGAGTCAGCCTCATATGAACAAGTTTGAAGTGAACTTCAAGATCTTCTTGTATGTCCATGGTCACTTTCTTAGTTGCTTCTGACAGCTCCGTTTTGGTAGGGAGATCAGATATAAGCTCAAGGAGTTGCGGATTATTTGGAGGAGAGGCTCTTGTGTATTGATCTTGTATGTTGCAGAGAGCAAGAACAAGATTGAAATATTCATCTGTTGAAGAGGAAAGGACGTCTGTTGGAGGGGCTGGTGTGTGTAATTGAATTGTAGGAGAGGGTGAATCTACGTTTTGAGTAGGTGACTCTACGATTGTGTAAGACCCCAACTTATTATAAATAAAATTGAATTTTCCTTTATTCATTATTCTAAATTAATAATGTGTTAATTTGATATAATACTTTGGTTATGGGTGAAATGTGTAAATTTTGTAAAACAAGCATGTGGTTATAAAATATTCATTTCTGTCGGGGAATATTCGTTTGGTCGTGGAATATTCTTGTTGTCGGGGAATATTCGTACGACGGCGCAGCCATTTATGGGCCCCAAACGGTTGGATGAAGGAAAACGACAAAGTATGAGTGTTTATAAATAACGGCGTAATTGTTACCGTTAACATTGTTGGAATACCTGGTGGTTAAAATACAGTAATACACATGGTTGCACAATGCAGTACACCAGTATTGCACAAGTATTGTTGAATTATTGATTAAATGCGTAAGAAGGCACTACTCATAATTGTTACAGAATTCTTTGCTTCAATATTTTATTTTATTGATTCAATAATTGTCAAGGTTGATATTTTATATTATTGTTGTTTCAATAATTGTCATTGCACTGTACTTCCCATTATTAGATCAATAATTCATATTATTTGAATAATATTATTAGATAGCATTATTGGAAATGTCTAAAAAGTTCTGTCAAGGAGAGGTTTGGTCACCTAATTGCGCCCCCGTAAGGAGAAATCCTTATTGGAAAGCCCCCTCTTTCCTGGGAACGGCCTAGTCATCATAATTGTGATTATGTAATATTATTTATGAATAATTAATTATTGATTTATATGATAAGAAAATATTTATTTGATAAGGATATAAATGATGGATTTATTTATGTGGTTATAAATGAAGGAATTAATGCTGAGGTGTTTTATCAGTATGTTGTCGGAATGGAGGTATTAAAAATCATCCGTTTGTGGATTTCGGATATTTTTTGTTTGGAATTTGGAAAAACTCAAAGCTACAAAGTTGTAGAGAATTCGATTTCGTGTGGAATGGATATAAAATTCATATTTTTCTGATAAACGGGCTATTTTCTATGAATTACTGAAGTTTCGGAAAATAAAATGATTTTTATTAATGTATGGGTGGGACCCACTTTTGTGATTTAAAGCATGAGGGCTGCTGGGATTTTTTTCAAAAGTGGCATGCTGGTTTTTGATGGCTAGCATGCATAGAATGAAGAATAAATAAAATAATATTTTATTATTTTAGTCTCTATATATGTTCTAAAGATTTTCCTATAAATAGGCGCTTAGGTTAGAATTGAAAATCACACTTGAAACAAGTTTTCTTTCTCTTTATATTGTCGAGTGTATTTTTGTGAGTATTTAGATACTTTGAGAGTTGCTGTTCAGTACAAGTTTCCTTCGGCTTTCTATCCGATATTCCGATCAGAAGTACCGTTATTTTGAGGTAAGGGATGTTATTTTCTTCTTAAATGATATTATTTTCTTCAATATCATTATCTTCAAATATTGGTTTGAACTTTTAATCAAATTTGGAACTTTTGTGTTCGGGTTACTATTCACGATACTGCACTATTCACGTGATATGGCACTATTCACGAATCATTTACACTATTCAATAGAAAAATGAAATTTTTTCTTTTTGTCCAAGATGTCTATTATGATTACTATCTTTGATTGTATCCATGTTTTGATCTTTATTTTTGAATTCTGCTTCACAATTGGTATTATGAAGTATTATTGATCATGGATAAACTGTTATACGAATCCCTAATATTTGTCCTATCTAAGCTTATTTTTTGGTCGGTCATAATATAGGGATATTATGTGATATGTTAATTTGTTTAATTAACCCTTGTTTGATGGCAGTATTTAAGAATGGCTGCTGAGAACGTTAACAATGGAGTGTATGAGACTGTGGAACAACCTTTAGTCACAAACCAGGAGAAAGTGCAACAGGAAGGCAATATTCCTCCTATAAACAATGCTACCGAGCAAACGATGAATGATGGAATGTTTAGGAACTTTTTGCAGTTCATGCAAAATTAGACGAGGGAGACTCGTGTACAAAATACGGGTGGAAGTTATAGCAACGCGCGGTCTGTCACAACCAAGCAGTTTAAAGAGTTGGGACCACCAGATTTCTGAGGAAAGCCCGATCCGATTAAGGCGAAAACATGGGTCAAGCAAATTACATGGATATTCGATGTCTTGGGATGCACGGAGGAACAAAAGGTTCCATTTGCCACCTTTATGGTCCGTGGAGAGCAGACATCTTGGTGGGAATTAAGTGAAGCATACCCACCACCAAATTACGACTTTTCGAACATGTCTTGGGAAAGATTTGAAATTGTTCAATGACAAGTATTTTCCCGAAAGTACTCATCATATGAAGGAGGTAGAGTTTATTAGACCGAAGCAGTAACAACATAATGTTAAGTACTAAAGCGAAGTTCATGGAGTTATCCGAGTTTGCACCTCATTTGGTAGAGAATGAGGAACGATGACGCGGATGTTTACGAGAGGTCTAAAACCCGAGATTCGTCAATACCTTATCTCTCATAAATTTTCTCTGTATTCAGATGTTGTCAACAGGGCTCAATTATTAGAGCGAGATAATGAGTATACTTAACCGAGGGATCACAACCAAGGTCATACCGGTGACAGCAGCCATCAGAGTGATGATAACCAGCGAGGAGGGAAGAATACGGACAAAAGCGGTAACCATTCGGGTGGTAATCGTGGCCATGATAATAGAAGAGGTAAGTCTAGTGGAGATTTCAAAAAAAGGAGATTCAACAATGACGGGAAGACATCAGCAGCAACACCAGCATCAACTGTTGCTAGGGGAGGAGAACGATCACCAGTCGTGTGTTACAAATGCGGGAAAGAGGGACATATCAGCCCAAACTGCCCACAACAATCCAACGTATGTTATAACTATGGAAAGGAGGGTCATATAGCCCGAGAGTGTTCTGTAGCAAAACCAAGTTCAGCAGGGATGGTGACTCCAAAAGCTGTCCCGGATAAGTTGAAATCAACGGTTCCTGAAAGAGCGTTTGTCGTGACTGGCCAAAACGTGAGGAACCCAAACGAGGAGATCATAGGTAAGCTAATCTTGAATTCTTGTAAAGTTTATACCTTACTAGATACCCGTTCTACCCATTCTTTTATCTCTCTTACTTGTGCTCAACGTTTAAACTTGACTCCGGAGAAATTATACTTTAACTTATCTGTTGAAACTCCTTTGGGTGAAACCTTCGTTACATCTACAGTTTATAAATCTTGCTTGATCCAAGTTGGCACTATCACACCTGTTGATCTTATTTCTTTAAAGATACTCGCTTTTGATGTGATTTTAGGAATTAATTGGTTAACCACTCATCATGCCAAAATTGATTGTTTTCGTAAGGTTTTTAGTTTTCATATTCCTTACCAACCTGTTATGCGAATTCAAGCAACTAAACCACTAAAATCATTCACTGTCATATCAAGCCACAAAGCTATTCATTTATTAAAAAACGGATGTCAAACTTTCTTAGCCCATGTTATGGATTAAAACAGAGACAAGTCAGATTTGGATAATATTTATGTTGTTAGAGAATTTCCTGATGTATTTCCTGAAGAACTTCCCGGTCTACCCCCAGAACGTGATGTTAAATTCTTTATTGACCTTGAACCGGGTATAAAACCCATTTCTAAAACCCCATATCGAATGGCTCCTATTGAACTTCAAAAGTTAAAGGTCCAATTACAGGAGTTATTAGACATCGGTTTCATTCGTCCTAGTACATCTCCTTGGGGTGCTCCTGTTTTATTCGTAAAGAAGAAAGACGGGAGTATGCGACTTTGTATTGACTACCGAGAATTAAACCATGTCACTGATAAGTGTATTTTATATACGCGATTTTATATCTAATTCATGCTTATTCGTTGCTATATTCTTGTAATCATGTGCATTTTTACTTGTTCTATGTTATTTTATGTGTAGGTTGGTGATTGTGGCATTTAACATACAATTGGTGGTATTCGGTGCATTTGGAACTTAAATGGAGCATATTTGGAAGCAACTCAAGATCTTTATGCACTTAAGTCGACATTAGAGGAGTACCCTATGAAGCTGCCTTAATAAGATATAAACCCCGTGGGGGGGTCTTTCAAATCGATTAATAGAACCTGAAGCCACAAGGCATTATTATTAAGCTACACACTTCATTCGAGAAAAGCAGAGGGCAAGCAATGGGCGACATCTATAGTGTACAAACCCACACGGCTAAAGTGAAAAAAATCTAAGTGTCCTGCTTTTTTTGAGGTTATAATTCCTTTAGAGTACGAATTTTAGCTTTTTGCATGTCAATATAACTCTAATGGATAGAGATTGCGGCTGGAATTGGAGGCTAGATATCTAGGACTCTATCAAACACAAAAAGGGAGATTACGAAGATCAAAGCTGAGTTTCAGAGAACAAGTGTGGAGGGGTATTTCGAGGAGTTTTTCAAGACAATTGCAACTCTAGTCTACGTGAAGGGTGTTTTCTAATATTCTTTATGTTATATTATTATTTGTAATTGAGAGAATGATTTCTATGATTTATTCAATGTTTATTTCATTTATTATGAACTAATTCACTTTTTAGGCTTGTGATGGATCCTTGAGTGAATCGATGATTTTGTAAACTTTGATTTCCAATTTAATAAGCTATCTCCAGTTTATCTATATTAATTTGTGCTTGAATCTATGAATTGCCTGATCAACAATTCTTTGTGGAGTTGGGTGGAATCGAGAGAGGATATTCAAATCTAGACCTAGTTAATATAGAATGTGTTTAGGATTTTGTTAGTAGCTTAAACTTGATGTGTGTTAAGGTAGAGATATGCTTGACGCCACATATAATCGGATAGAGAACTTATTCTTCAACCTTCTTCAATTGTAATTCACATAGAGATATAGTGGGTTAGTTGATTAAGGTGTTTAACGGATTTCTATCTTAATTGTGGATTGAAGTTAATATGGTATTAGTGCATCGAGAGGTGGTTAATACTACGTCCGTGTTCTTGATTAATAAACTGGGATAGTGCGTTGAATTGGAATAAAGGTGTTAAAATCAAAGTGAAGCTTAGGGTGAAATCATAAGTCTAATTCTCCATTAATTGTTTAAAATTCAGATTTTGATATTCGTGGTTGTTTTGTGCTAATTTAATTATTCTTAATTTTAGTTTTGATAATTTAAATTATTGATTTGGTTTGTTTAATAAAATTAGGGTTAATAAAAGATTGGTAATTGTAAGTTAAGGTATTTGCTAATTTATCTCTGTGGGAACGATACTTGACTTATTACTGTATTACTTGTTGACCACGTATACTTGCGTGTTGTGCGTAATTAGATTTTACCCAACAGTCACCATCCAGAATAGGTATCCGTTACCTCACATTGATGACATGTTCGACCAGTTGCAAGGAGCACAATTCTTTTCAAAGATCGATCTTCATTCTGGATATCATCAGCTGAAGATTAAAACTGAGGATATTCCAAAGATTGCCTTCAGAACTTGGTACTGGCATTATGAATTCTTAGTCATGTCTTTTGGATTAACTAATGCTCCTGCTGCTTTTATGGATATGATGAACCGTGTATTCAAGGAATACTTGGATCAGTTCGTTGTTGTCTTTATTGATGACATCCTCATTTATTCCAAAAGCCGTGAAGATCATGAGCACCATTTGAAGCTGATACTAGAAAGGCTTCGTGAAAACAAGCTATATGCCAAGTCAAGAAATGCGAGTTCGGCGAGGAAGTATCATTCTTAGGCACGCCATGTCAAAACATGGAGTATCTGTTGACCCGAAGATTGAAGCAATAAAAGTTGGGAGCAACAAAGTCGGTGACCGAAGTGCGTAGCTTTCTGGGCTTAGTTGTTTATTATCGGAGATTCGTGGAAGGATTTTCTTGAATCGCTATCCGCTTAACTTCAGTTGACTCAGATAGATACAAAATTCAGTATGGAGCGAGGAATGCGAGAAAAGTTTCCAAGAGCTCAAGAGGAGACTCATTTCAAGACTGTTTCGCAATACCATCCGGTTCAGATGGATTTGTTATCTACAGCGATGCTTCAGGCAAAGGGTTAGGATGTGTTCTCATGCAACATGGGAAAGTCATAGCCTATGCCTCGCGACAACTCCAAGAAGATGAGAGGAATTATCCTACTCATGATCTAGAGTTGGCAGCAGTCGTTTTCGCGTTGAAGATATGGAGACACTACCTGTATGGGGAGAAAGTGGAAATCTATACGGATCATAAAAGCCTCAAATACTTCTTCACCCAAAAGGAACTCAACATGCGGCAACGACATTGGCTCGAGCTGTTGAAAGATTACGATCATACCATTCAATACCATCCTATAAAAGCAAACGTAGTAGCTGACGCATTGAGTAGAAGATCGTATGCGGGTATGAGTGCGATGTTGTTAACACAAAGACCCATTTTGTACGATTTACAAAGGATGGAGATTGAGTTAAAGACTCCAGGGACCCACGTGATAATGGAGAATATACGAGTAGAACCAACTTTAATCAATAAAGTTAAAGCTGCTCAAGCTACGGACCTGGGGCTAATGCGTATGAAGAAGAAAGTGCAAGAAGGTGCTATTCCAAAATCAAGAATTGATGAAGAAGGAATACTTCGATTCAACTCTAGACTTTGCGTTCCTAACGATTCTAACTTGAAGCATAGTATCATGATGGAGGCACACAACACCCCGTTTGCAATCCATCCTGGGAGTACCAAAATGTATCATGATATTCGACATACATTTTGGTGGAACAATATGAAGATAGAGATCGCAGAGTTTATCTCGAGATGTTTAACTTGTCAACGTGTAAAGGCGGAGCATCACGTACCAAAAGGTCCATTGCAACCACTTGAGATTCTGGAATGGAAGTGGGAACACATTACTATGGATTTTGTTACGGGTCTTCCCAAGGTTTCTCAAGGTATAGATGCGATTTGGGTTATTGTTGATAGATTAACCAAGTCTGCTCATTTGTTGCCTATACGTGAAACTTATTCCCTTGAACGCCTTGCTTGTATATACGTGAATGAGATTGTGAGATTGCATGGCATGCCAGTATCCATAGTTTCGGATCGTGACCCAAGATTCACTTCACGATTTTGGGTTAGCTTGCAGAAAGCTATGGGCACGGATTTATGATTCAGTTCGGCATACCATCCTCAAACAGACAGAAAATCAGAGAGGACTATTCAAACTCTTAAAGATCTATTAAGACTCTATGCCCTAGACTTCAAAGGGAGTTGGATAAGTATTTACCATTGGTGGAATTCTCCTACAATAACAGTTATCAAGCAAGTATAGGCATGGCTCCATTTGAGGCATTGTATGGACGAAAGTGTCGTTCTCCAATATGCTGGGACGAGATGGGAGAAGCAACGTTGTTGGAACCATAATTAGTACGCATAAATACAGAAAAGATCCAAATGATTCGACAACGTATTCAAACCTCACAGGATCGACAAAAGAGTTATGTTGATCTTCATCGAAAGGACGTAGAATTTAATATTGGGGATCATGTATTGTTACGTGTTGCTCCATGGAAGGGACTTACAAGATTTGGAAAGAGAGGAAAGCTCAATCCAAGATTTGTTGGTCCATTTGAGATTCTTGATGTAATAGGAAATGTAGCTATGTACTCGCATTACCTCCAAGCATGTCTCGTGTTCATAATGTTTTTCATATATCTATGCTTCGTAAATATGTGAAAGACCCAAACCACATTATTGAGTTAAAACCAGACGAGATAACCGAAGATTTAACATACGAGGAGGTACCTGTTAAGATCTTGGATAGGAAAGAGCATGTGCTACGCACCAAGGTTATACCACAAGTTAAGGTTTTGTGGAGGAACCATGCTATTGAAGAAATGACCTGGGAGTTGGAATCGAAAATGAAAGCGAGGTACCCTCACCTGTTCGAAACACCAGGTACGTACGTTAATTTTGAGGTTGAAATTTTATAAGGAGGGGAGGTTGTAAGACCCCAACTTATTATAAATAAAATTGAATTTTCCTTTATTCATTATTCTAAATTAATAAGGTGTTAATTGGATATAATACTTTGGTTATAGGTGAAATGTACAAATTTTGCAAAATAAGCAAGTGGTTATAAAATATTCATTTCTCTCGGGGAATATTCGTTTGGTCGTGGAATATTCTTGTTGTCGGGGAATATTCGTACGACGACCCAGCCATTTGTGGGCCCCATAACGAAAAACGGTTGGATGAAGGAAAACGACAAAGTATGAGTTTTTATAAATAACGGCATAATTGTTACCATTAACACTGTTGGAATACCTGGTGGTTAAAATACAGTAATACGCGTGGTTAGCAAAATGAGCACACCAGATTATTACATGATTGTTGAATTATTGATTCTTACGTAAGAAGGCACTACTCAATAATTGTTACAGTAATTACTGTTTTATATTTTATTTTATTGATTCAATAATTGCTGCGTTGATATTTTATATTATTGTTGTTTTAATAATTGTCACTGCACTGTACTTCCCATAATCAGATCAATATTTCATATTATTTTAATAATATTATTAGATAGCATTATTGGCAATGTCTAAAAAGTTCTGTCAAGGAGAGGTTTGGTCACCTAATTGCGCCCCAGTAAGGAGAAATCCTTATTGGAAAGCCCCCCTCTTTACTGGGAACGGC
Organism: Panax quinquefolius; assembly: GCA_020205615.1. Taxonomy (NCBI): domain Eukaryota; kingdom Viridiplantae; phylum Streptophyta; class Magnoliopsida; order Apiales; family Araliaceae; genus Panax; species Panax quinquefolius. The sequence continues at coordinate 87,193,178 of CM035159.1, read as the reverse complement.
CTGGTTGTCATAATTGTGATTTTGTAATATTATTTGTGAATAATTAATTATTGATTTATATGATAAGGAAATATTTATTTGATGTGGATATAAATGATGGATTTATTTATGTGGTTATAAATGAAGGAATTAATGCTGAGGTGTTTTATCAGTATGTTGTCGGAATGGAGGTATTAAAAATCATCCGTTTGTGGATTTCAGATATTTTCTGTTTGGAATTTGGAAAAACTCAAAGCTAAAAAGTTGTAGAGAATTCGATTTTATGTGGAATGGACATAAAATTCAAATTTTTCTGATAAACGGACTATTTTCTATGAATTACTGACGTTTTGAAAAATAAAATGATTTTTATTAATGTATGGGTGGGACCCACTTTTGTGATTTAAAGCATGAGGGCTGCTGGAATTTTTTTCCAGAGTGGCATGCTGGTCTTTGATGGTTAGCATGTATAGAATGAAGAATAAATAAAATAATATTTTATTATTTTAGTCTCCTATGGCGTTCTAGCATTTTCCTATAAATAGGCGCTTAGGTTCGAATTGAAAATCACACTTGAAACAAGTTTTCTTTCTCTCTATATTGTCGAGCGTATTTTTGTGAGTATTTAGATACTTTGAGAGTTGCTATTCGGTACAAGTTTCCTTCGGCTTTCTATCCGATATTCCGATCAGAAGTACCGTTATTTTGAGGTAAGGGATGTTATTTTCTTCTTAAATGATATTATTTTCTTTAATATCATTATGCCAAAATATTGGTTTGAACTTTTTAATCAAATTTGGAACTTTTGTGTCGGGGTTACTATTCACGTATACGGCACTATTCACGAATACGACACTATTCACCAAAAAATGAAAATTTTCCTTTTTGTCCAAGATGTCTATTATGGTTACTATCTTTGATTGTATTCATGTTTTAATCTTTATTTTTGAATTCTGCTTCACAATTGGTTATTATGAAGTATTATTGATCTTGGATAAACTGTTATACGAATCCCTAATATTTGTCCTTCTGTCTCACTGGATTCATTTTCTTTAAAATATTTTTCATCATCCTCAGTCTTAAATGATGATTTTACTGAATATCTTTGGCCTGTAGTACAAAGATGAATGATTAACTGATGAATATCTTTGGCCCGTAGTGCAAAGATGAACAGGTGTTGAGATGAATATGACCAACTGGTGATACAAATGAATATCTTTGATGCATAGGTGCAAAGATTAATATTTGATTAAAGATGTATATTGATTGTTGTTACAGGGGATAAAATATTGATGATGAACTTTTAAATCTTAGAAGATAGTAGAATTCATTCTCTACGTGACTCTTCTAATGGATTCTTTATTCACCGCAGATTGTTGATCTAAAACTTGTTGTCATTATATTCTATCGATTTTTCCTGTTGAAGACTAATGATAATTTGTTGTATATTATCTTAGTCATAATATTATTTACTGGGCTAGTTGAGCTCACCCATTTCCTTTTTGTTCCATTTTTCTTCTCAGGAGGTGAGAACATAGCAGGATCTAGTCGGGGTATGGAGTGATGGTTCTAGAAAGATGTTTTAGCGATCCCTCACTATTTCGTAAAATAGTGTATGAATAATTGTAATGAGGACTTATTTGAGTGTGGATATTGTCTAGAAGACAATATTTGTATTTAAACTCACAGTATGTGTTGTCGTATTTTGTACGACAGTTGTATTATTGAAGTTGTTGTTTACTTTCTGTACCATGTATTTGGCGACTTAGAATGGGTGTTGTATACCTATTTTGGGGGCGTCACAGATTTGATGTGGCTCAATAATCGTAGAGTGAGAGATGATAGGAGATGGGATTAACACAAAGTTTGGCGCATTTGGTTCATCAGTTATAGATTGATGGGATTCTGTAACTGGAAATTGATTGAGTAGATGAAGTATCACTTTCAACCATCTTGGCGATTCATAGAATTTATTACAAAATAAAGGTGGACAATGATTTACCCTAAAAGAAACAGGAATAATCTGTACCTCATATCCATTTTCTGAAGATGGGCTATTGGTGATCAACTTTTGGGCAAAGTTGAGTTTGCCTAGGAATCCATGAGCTAGCACCGAGATTGTTGGGTAGGCTTTAAAGGTCCAAAATATGTGATCCCAGGAGTTGAGGATTTGGGCTCTGTGAAATGGCATCATAGGTAGATAGGAGAACAGTTGATTGTAGTTAGCTCTCCTATGTCCATCACATCCCACATCAATGATCTCAACTTCATCATCCTCTTCTTCTTCTCTATCTTCAATTTTTTTTTATTTCTGCAGTTTCTGAAGCTAGAATCTCTTGAGGGACTGAGGAAGGTTCATGATGATCTCTTGGCAATTCCTTCTTAGTTGTAGCCTTTTCTGACATATGGACTTCGTGAGGCTCTCCCTCAAGTTGATCATCCATTTGAATTTTAAACAACTCCCCCTCAACTGGAGCATTCTCTAGTGTAAGAACTTCAGGAAACTCCCCCTAAACTAGAGCCGTATTTTCCTTTTCAGCTTCGGGTAGCCCTTTGTCAGCAGTTATCCTTTTATCTTCTTCTTTTAACACTTTTTCATTGATAAGGATGTACTTCTTGACCGATTTTCTTCTTGACTTTTTAGGTTGAGCTACAACCTTAGAACTTTCTTCAGCTTCAGCTCTGAAAGATTGATCAGGCTGAGAAGCTGTTGCAGCATCCTCTTCGGGAGTGGTGTCCAATCTGGACTCTACGATTGGTAGAGACCTTACGATCGAAGAGAAGGAGGACTTCTTAGACTTGTGACTCCGCTTTCCTTTCTTGAGCAACTGAGAGATGGTAGCTCTGTCTTCTTCTTCCTGAGACTGTTGTTCTTTTCTTTTCAATTTCTTCAGAGTTTCAGTGCCTGAGCTCTCTTGAGGTGCCTCAGTTGTGACGCCCGCAAAACAGGTATACATCACTCATCTTGAGTCGCCAAATACATGATACATAATACAACTATAAACTTCTTTTATACAACTGTCGTGTAAAATACGATAAAACATAATTGAGAGTTTAAACAAGAATATTGTCTTCTAGACAATATCAACACTCAATGGAGTTCTCATTACAATTATTATCACACTATTTTATAAAAATAGTGAGGACTACTATATCCACCATCTCGGACCATCACTCTATTCCCCGACTAGTCCCAGCTATATTCTCATTTCCTGAAGAGAATAGTGAAAGAAAAGGGTGAGCTCAACTAGCCCAGTAAGAAATATTATGACTAAGATAATGTAGAATAAATTATCCTTAGCCTTCAATAGTATAAAAACTGATAGAATACAATAGACAACAAGTTTTAGATCAACAACTGCAGTAGAATAAGCAATCCGTTAAAAGAGTCAAGTATAGCATGATATCTACTATCTTCTATGATTTAAAAGTTTATCATCAATTTTATCCCTGTAATACCCATTAACAGTTCTTTATTATACCCAAGATAAAGAGAACTTTCATCACATGTCTTCACCTGAAGCACCAAAGATTTTAGTTAAATTCACAATTCATGTTTATAATAATGTGAATCAACAGTTCCTCCTTACCATAAAAGCGTAATAGAACGTTTACTCAAAATCCTTACCCCAAAGGCTAAAGATATTCAAATGTAATAACAATGATCATACCAATCAGTTGTGTATCTTTACACTATGGGCCAAAGATATTCAACTATAAAACCAATGGTTATGATCATACCAATCAATTTCCCGTCAGTGCATTACGACCATAGGCATTCAACTATTAACTAATGGTCATGATCCTGCCAATCACATCATCGAATTATCCCTGCACTACGGCCAAGGATATTCGTTAGTATTACTAGTGGTCATGATCATGTCATACACCTGTCCACCTTTGCACTAAGGACCAAAGCTATCAATCAACAGTTCATCTTTGCACTACGACCGAAGATATCAATCAACAGTTCTTCTTTGCACTACAGGCCAAAGACATACAAGTATAAAACCAATAACCAACAGTCCATCTATGCACTACGGGCCAAAGATGACTTTTAACGTAATATAAGCATGAGGATCATGACAATGATATAAAGAATCAATCAAATGAGATAAAGGATAAATATTAAATATTTTTAATACAATTTATCCAGAGTTCAAGAATATCTAAATTGTCAACATGATCACCAATTGTGGAGTAAAATTCAAGAATAATATTCATGTTTCAAAAATTAATTTGGACAGAAAAGAATCAATTTTTCGTCATGAATAGTACCCCATGAATAATACCCCGTGAATAGTACTTTGCGAATAGTACCCTGTGAATAGTACTTTATGAATAGTATCCCGTAAATAGTAATTCATGAATAGTATTTCATGAATAGTACTTCATGAATAGTACTTCATGAATAGTACCCCCAAGTAAATAATACCCAAGTGAATAGTACCACGTAAATAATACTCCGAGTGAATAGTACCCGAGTGAATAATACCCTGTGAATAATACCTCAAGTGAATAGTACCCGAGTGAATAGTAAGAAATAATAACCTTTACGAATAAGAAATAAATAACATCCCATACGAATATTGAACGAAAATAATATTCCTTATGAATATTAAACGAAGACAATGAATATTAAACAAAAATGATATTCCTTACGAATATTGAACGAAAATAATATTCATATGAATACAAAAAATAATATCTCTTCCGAATATGAAATAAATAATACCCCTTACCTCAGAAGAAGACTGGATACTGGAATAGTGAAGTAACAGACTTCTCTTCTTCTTTCTCTCTATAGCTTCTCTATCTATAATTACTCTTGTGAGTCTTAGTGAATTGGTGAGAATGAAGGAAGAATGAGCTTCTATTTATAAGAAAACATAGTTTTGATAATTGCACGTTTTGGGGCTCAAAATATTACAGTATAATACCTTCATCTTTTCCTTCATTTTTAATTTAGTCCTGCAAGTATTATCAAACTTGCACCACCTCCCCTAATAGTATATCATGTGAATCAATAGTACAATCATGTGACTCAATCGTTCTATACATGTGAAAAAAATAATTACAGTATAGTACCTTCATCTATACCTCCATTTTTAATTTAGTCATGCAAGTATTATCAATCTTGCACCACCTCCCCTAATATTACTTGCATGTGAATCAATAGTACACACATGTAAACAAATAGTTATAAGCATGTGAATTAATAGCAATTAATTACTCATTTATCCGATTAATTACCCGATTGGTCAATATAACCTCCAAACATCAATTATTATCAGAATAGATGTCGATTTCCACTAACACTAATAATCCCAACACAATGGAAATATCAATTTCATCTTTAATCATCACGAACTTATTCATCAATAATATTATAACTCGCAGTATTTAACAACCAGATCATTTCCAGGAAAGAGGGGGCTTTCCGATAAGGATTTCTCCCTATTGACGCGCAATTTGGTGACCAAACTTCTCCTCGATAGAACTTTCTAGACATCGTCAATATTGCAAATAATAATATGAATAACTTTGTCGTCTCAATTATTGATTTAATAATAATAAATATTATGCAGATGATACTGTGACAATAATTGAATCAATAATATGAGAGATATTATGCAGCAAATACTGTAGCAATAATTGAGTATAACTAAGTGACTTTTCACGTAAGCATCAATAATCAATATAGTGTGCTACTATGCAACTACGCGTATTACTGTTCTTTTAACACCGGGTATTTCAACAGTCACGGTAAAAACTTTCGCCGTTATTTAAAAAAAAAGAAGATATTTCTGTCATTTTCTAACTACGACAATACTTCTGTTGTGGGGTCCTATTCCCCGACAAAAAGAATATTCCACGACCAAACGAATATTTCCCGAAATAACAAATATTTTATAACAACTTGCTTACTTTGCAAAATTTTCAAATATCACCCTTAACTTTAAACTTTTATCAATTTAACCATTTAATAAATAGAATAATAATTATAAGAAAATTGAATACTTTCATTTCATAAAATTCGAGATCTCACATCAGTAGTTGAGCCTTGAGGCTCCTCTGCCATTTGAGCCTTTATTTTTCTTTTACCCTTGCTTTTTCTGATTAAAGCAATGGGTTCTTCTTTATTAATTTCTTCTTCTTCTTCTTCAGTTTCCTTTACAAACGGATATATTTCCTGGTATTCCAGACTCCTTTGCATCACCAGTTCTTCCACTGGACTCAGATATCATCCTGACATTTTCAGCTGGTTTTCTTTTCCAGTTTTCAAACAGCGGCTTGGTCATCCTCCTGTTGGGATTAATGGATTCTCCTTCATTATCTCCAATTTTGTCACCCAGTGCTGACTGCAGGATGATGCTTATAAACCATCCGTAGAGCATCTTACCAGAGCTCTTTGATTTTTTTGAATTAAGAATCCACTTCCCAATCTAATCGATGAGTAAGGCTCCAATTTTGAGTTGGATTCCATAGCAGATTACTGTCATAAGCTTTAGTTGCACTTCATTCACGGAGTCGTGGCCAGAGCTTTTGTAACATATGCATTTTCCAACAATGTCAGCCAAAAACTTATATTTTTGGGGAAACTCCTTCTTATACCCCTTTACAGTCTCATTCTTTTTGTGATGCATCCTCTTCAGTCCTCCAGCCTTGAGTTTGATTTGTACTCCCCTGACTTTTGTGGTGATGGTGTCGTTCTCAAGAACTCCGTTGCTGTAAAACTCCTTTATTAGCTTTGGGTAGATCCATGTGCTGGTGCCTAGAGCTTCTTCAAGACCAGCTTTCATTACCAGAGATAAAATTTTGTGGAATTTGAGGTCAGCTGTCTTGTACTAATCGAAATAGAGTCGATAACCAGTGATAATATTTGAAGTCACCATTGATTTCTTTGCATTAAGGATGGTTGATTGATTCTGAAAGCTAGGGTTTCTGCTGGTAGAGAGAGAGAGAGAAATAAGCTTGTTGAACTTCTGATTTCAAAAAGGTATTTTCAAATTGTACTTGTAACTTCCCTCCTTTCAATTTGCTTAGTGGGGCATGTGTCAAGTTTTGCTTGGTTCCACGATTTTATTCTTCGGTGTAAAATACTGATTTGCCCTTAGCACCTTCTGAGCCAGTGTATTCTTTGGGAGAACTACGATCATCGAGGTAGCACTATGGTCGTTGAGGTTGTCATTGTGATCATTGAGTCCACTATTGTATTTGCTCTACGAACATCATCTACTCTGGTCGTTGTGATGAGCTTTTAACTTAGCATTTCTCTTGAGTTAAGGTAGCTCAGGAAGGGCCAACCTCTTAGAGTGAATTAAGCATTAGATTTGTCCCTGAGGCGCTTGACAGAGAGATTGATTTGATTTATTAGAACTTTTTCATCACATGATGCTTCTTTGTTTTGTTGAGGAAGCTCTACGATCATGGTCTTTCATATCACTGCAACTCTACAATCGTGAACTTTCTTTGGTCATGTCTACGATTTTGAACATAGCCTTTATATCTGCATGGTTAGTACAAACTAGAGCATATATTTTATGGTTGTAAATTTAGCATGCCTACCTCACTTATTAATTTATTAAATCTGGATTCATCTAGAGGCTTTGTAAAGACATCAGCAAGTTGATTTTCAATAGGAATGCATTGTAAAGATATGGTTCCATTTTGAATATGATCCCTAATAAAATGATATCTTATTTCTATATGCTTAGTCCTAGAATGCATGACAGGATTGTGTGTTATTGCTATGGCACTCGTGTTATCACAATGAACATGTATATATTTGAAATCAAACCCATAATCTGCTAGCTGATTTTTCATCCATATGACTTGAGCACAACAGCTGCCAGCAATAATGTATTCAGCTTTTGCGATTGACGTAGATTCTGAGTTTTGCTTCTTGCTAAACCAGGACACAAGTCTATTTCCCAACAACTAACAGGTGCCACTAGTACTTTTTCTATCTATTTTGTAGCCTATAAAATCAGCATCTGTATATCCTGTTAGTTCAAAAGAGGACTCCTTGGGATACCAATGCCCCAAGTGAGGTGTGCCTTTTAGGTACCTGAAAATCCTTTTTACAACAGTTAAGTGTGATTCCTTAGGATTAGCTTGAAATCTAACACATATGCATGTTGTAAACATTATGTCTGGTTTACTGGTAGTTAGATATAGAAGAGATCCTATCATACCTCTGTACTGAGTTATATCAATACTTTTACCTTTTTCATCTTTGTCAAGCTTGGTTGCTGGAGCAATTGGGGTTTTCATAGGAGAGGCTGATTCTATGCCATACTTCTTAAGTAAGTCTTTGATGTACTTGTCTTGGTTTATGAAGATTCCTTCATCAGTTTGCTTTACTTGCGATCCAAGAAAGAAGTTCAGCTCACCCATCATGCTCATTTCCAACTTGCTCTGTATAAGCTTGGCAAATCTCTTACACAATTTTTCATTAGTAAAGCAAAAGATAATGTCATCAACATAAATTTGAACTAATAAGACTTTGTCTTTATGCTTTCTAAGAAATAATGTGGTATCTACTCTACCTCTAGTGAATCTATTTTCTATAAAAAAGCTAGTTAGTGTTTCATACCATGCTCTAGGTGCTTGTTTAAGACCATATAAGACTTTGTCTAATCTATAGACATAATTAGAGAGAGTTGGATTGATGAAACCTGTAGGTTAGTCCACATATACTTCTTCTTGAAGTTCACCATCCAGGAATGCACTTTTGACATCCATTTGAAAGACTTTGAATTTTATGTGAGCAGCAAAGGCAAGAAATATTCTGATGGCTTCTAATCTGGCAACAGGTGCAAAGGTCTCATCGTAGTCAATGCCTTCTTCTTGAGAAGAACCTTTGGCCACTAGTCTTGCCATATTCTTTGTTATTACTCCATCTTCATCCATCTTGTTTCTGAAGACCCACTTGGTGCCAATGACTTGATGGTTTCTTGGTCTTGGAACTACTCCATACTTTTCTTCTTTCAAATTGATTCATTTCTTCTTGGATGGCTTCTATCCAACTGGAGTCTTCCATAACATCTTCTATCTTCTTTGGTTCCATTTGTGATAGAAAGCTCAGATAGAAACACTCGTTCTGAGTGGACGCTCTTGTTTTGACCCTTGCATTTGGATCTCCAATGATTAAGTCCTAAGTGTGATCTTTTTCCCATCTATTTCATGTTGGAACATCTGACCTGATGCCTTCTTATCTGAGATCTTCAAGATGAATTTCTGCTTCTTGATGTGGAGGTTCGTTGTCTTGCGTAGTTCTCTCTACGATCTCCTCTTCTTTCTCAATAATTTCATTTCCTGGGACTACGATCGTGGTGTTGAGCTCGATGAGCTCGTCTGAATTGTCGTTCATAGTGTCTTGAGATACTGTTAAGACTGTTTCATTGAAGATAATATGGATCGAGACTTCAACACTCAGCGTCTTCTTGTTGAACACTCTATAAGCCTTACTGTCTGTGGCATATCTGAGAAAGATTCCTTCGTCTGACTAGGGTTAGAACTTTGTCAGATATTATTTCCCATTGTTGAGAATGTATCATGCACAACCAAATACGTGAAAGTAGCTGACATTTGGCTTTCTCCCTTTCCATTGTTCGTAGGGAGTCTTTTTTATCGTAGAGTGTATAAGCGATCTATTCTGAGTGTAGCATGATGCAAGGTTGGCGACTTCCGCTTGAAGTATTTAGGCGGATGGGTCAGCTTGCTAGTAGAGTTCTTCCACCTCTCTATCAACGCTCTGCTTCTTCTCTCATTTACTCCATTTTGTTGAGGAGTTCATGGAACTGAGAAGTTATGGCTGATGGTATTGTCTGTGCAGAACTGGTCCATCGCAGAGAAGTCGAATTCTCTACCATGATCACTCCTTACGGCCTTAATTTTCTCCCCTTTCTCGTTCATCACCAGTCTGAACATCTTGATTACTTAGGAGATCATTTCATCTTTTGAGTTTAGAAAGAACACCCACGCGAATCTGGTGTAGTCATCCACTACGACCAATGAGTATCTCTTCCCTCCAAGTCTTGTTGTTGGAATTGGCCCAAATATATCTATGTGAAGCAGCTGCAGAGGCTTGTCAATTGAGTTGACAATTTTTCTCTTAAATGAGCTTCTAGTCTGCTTTCCAAGCTGACAGGCATTGCATGATCTTTCCTTGACGAAGCTGAACTTGGGTAAGCCTGCTACTAGATCCTTGGAGGCCAGTTTAGACATGCTTTTGAAGTTGAGATGAGATAGTCTTTTATGCAATAACCAGCTCATTTCTTCAAATGCTTTAGCCAGAAAGCATATTCTCTCATCCAAGTTTAGTTGATCAAGATTGACAGTATAAACATTTCCTTCTCTTGTTCCAATCAGCTTTATAGAGGATGTCTTTAGATCTCTGACTTGTCATTAATTGTTGAGAAAAGTGACTTAATGACCCTTGTCGCAGAGTTAACTTATGCTCAGAAGATTGTGTTATAAACCTTCCACATAGGCTACTTTACTGAAGGATACTGCACCATTCCCAGCTAAGCCATATCCTCTTGTCTTGCCAGAGCTATTGTCTCCGAAGATGACTGACAGACCTTCCATCTCTATGTAATTAGATAGAAGGGCTTTGTTCCCTATTATGTGCCTTGAGCATCCACTGTCCAGATACCAGGTTGTGATCGTGGAGCTTGGTTCCTGTGGTAAGACAAAACTCTTATTTTGGTAACCATACTGGCATGGGTCCTACTTTGTTAGTACCCTTGGGAACCCAAATTTGCTTAATTCTGGGTCTTACATGCATAGGATTATGGTAGCATATTGCAGCCTTATGACCAGTCCTATTACGTATAAAACATCTAATATAATGCATGCTTATGTGTGTGTGTGGATTCTTTCTCCATTTGGACTTATGTGGGTTCTCAACAATTCTTCCCTTATACTTATTCTCCTTTTTCCATGTGTCCTTGTGTTTCATGCTTTGTGAAAAGTGAGGCTTAACTCTACTATTCCTTCCCAGTTGGTTCGTGGAGTCGATTTTACTTGACTCTACGACCTTCAAGGTTTGAGAGTAGAGACTGAGTTACTCTTCTCTCTTCTGAAACCTAGGCTAGCATGAGATCCTTTATTCCTTGGAATATAGATTGGATCTGAAGAGGAGGATTGGACTGGTTTTTCCTTCTGTGAGGATTTCACAAATGTAATACTTCTACTAAAACTTGAAACATTACTAGAGCTAGTTTCCTTTATCTTTTCCACATATGGTTCTGAGGTGGATTCCCCAAAACCAAAACCTGTTCTGTCAGATGCACTTCTTTGACTAAAGATCAAGGAGTCCATGGAAGAAGATGATTTATTCAATGTAGAGATTATCCTTTCTAGTTCCTCAATTTTAGAGGTCAGACTTGACTCTCTTTGTGCATTAAGTTCATTGGTCTATTTTAAGAACTTATTCTCAGCTTCAAATTTGGAGAGAGAGTTAGTACATTGAAGAGCTTTTTTCGGTTCTTCGTGAACTTTCTCTTTCTCTTTTTGAAGAAGAGAGTAATCTTTGGACAAAATTCTAAACCATTTCATGTATTGATGCAGATCAGATGTTATTCCATGTAGAGCAGTTCTTAAGTCATCAATGTCTACATCAGGAAAGTTAAAGTCAAATACCTCATCTATACTTACTTCATATATGTCAGATTTCTTCTTATCCTTTGTATGTTTGCTCCTGACTGCTGTAGTTGTTGATTTTCTTAGGTTTGCTGATTTTTCCTTGACGCATGAACCTTCTGAGTCTTCTTACCAGCATAGAAAAGTCCTTATCATCATCTTCATCATAGTCAGAGTCATTTTCAATGTGGGCTTTGGAGATGTTATCTGTTGCTTTGAGAGCAACCCCTTTGTCCTTCTTTCTTCCTTTAGATAGAGTTTCTACTCGTTGAGTCAGCTCTAGTTCATACGTGAGAAGGTTGCTATATAACTGTTGAACATTCATTTCATGGAGATTCTTTGACTCTCTGATGGCAGTGGTTTTGGCATCCCACTTGCTAGGTAAAGCTCTCATGAACTTTATAATTAGATCTTTATTTGGATAGATCTTTTCATAGGCTTAGAGAGAGTTGAGCAGTACATTGAATCTTTCGTAGGTGGAAGTGACATTTACTCCTTGAACATATTGCTGAGTCAGGAGAGATTGCTTGTTTTCTATAACTTCTTATGTTCCTTCATTCATGATGAGCAATGCTTCCCATACTTCCTTTGCTATTTTGTTATTGACCACATTCTCAAACAGGTCATTTTCTAAAGATTGGAACAAAATGTTCTTGGCCTTTTTGTCGAGTTAGACAACTTTCTTTTCATTGTCAGTCCATTCTTCTTTGACCTTGATCTGAATTCTGTTTGGGTCGTCTATTGTAGGAGCAAGCTTGGTAGGAATGTAGGGCCCATTTTGAATAATTTTAAATAGATCTTCATCTATTGAATCCATGTAGGCTTGCATACGAACTTTCCAGTTGGCGAATTTATCTTTGTTACACATAGGTGGCTTGCTGCCTCCTCTAGTCTTTGATTCACTTATCAGATGTGCCATTGAATCTACTTAAGCTTTGTAGGCTGTTTGATAGAATCTGCTCTGATACCAATTGTTAGTTCCCAGAGGCACAATAGTTATCTAGAAGGGGGGTTGAATAGATATTTTAAAAATTCTTTTTAATCAAAATTCTTATTAGTTTTGATAATGATTTAGACACAACGGAATTAAGATGTTTGTTTTCCCTTCAAGATATAATGAATTAATAGGAGAAAAGACTATATGGAAGTTATAGCAGTTATGACAAGAATATAAGAGACACAATGATTTTAAGTGGTTCAGAGCATTCAAAGCTCCTAGTCCACTCTTCTACTCCTCGAGTAGGAAATCCACTAAGGATATCTTTACAACTCCTGAATTTCATAGATTCCTTCAAGACCAGCAGTCTTAGAACTTCTTAGTTCACTATTGAACTCTTTAAGTCCAGCAAACTTAGTACTTTTCAGTTCACTTAGAACTCTTCAAGTCCTTCTGACTTGGAACTTCTTACTTCACTTGATGGTAGTTGAGTTCTTGAATGGTGCAACTCAGTTTTCGTTAAGCTTGAGTTCGAAAGAACTGAGTAGTTGAGTAAGCTTTCTTTTTTAGATCGTAGAGTTGAGCGTTGAGCGTTGAGTGTTCTTTAGCTCATTCCATAATTGTTGTGATTTATCTTTAAACAAATGAACGAGGCTCGATGCTTCTGACACAAACGGATGAAGCTCTACGATTTTGATCGTGGTGTCTTGCCACCTTGGTGCTTGATATAATACTACTAAATGAGAACACTACGATTTATCTTAAGTACTTATATAGTACGATCTTTACTTGCTTGTCTTGTAGATTCTACGCTTTCGAGAGCACACTACGACCTCTAATTTGGCTCGGTAAGCGTTTGGACCATTCTACGATTTCAGAGAGGCCCTTCAAAGTAGATACACTACGATCCTCGATGCTCTATGATTTTTCCTTGTCTTCTGTAATCTCTTGATTAACTCGATAGACTAAGATTCAGTGGAAACCTATCTATTACATCTCAAGATATAGATCAACCTAACAACTTTGATCTTTTCTTCTATACATTCATTTATAGAATGATAAACATTAAAGTCTAGATCAACCTAACAAGTTTGATCTATCACCAAGTCCTTGTACATGTGTTCCTTTGAAGGACTTTACATATAATCATGAATATTAACTTTCAACATCAAATTTTAAATATGCAATCTCCCAACAAATATGTCTTGGGAAACATTTTAGAAACTCTTCAATGACAAGTACTTTCCTAAAAGTATTCGTCATATGAAGGAGGTAGAGTTTATTAGAATGGAACAAAACAACATGACAGTGTCCCAGTACGAGGCTAAGTTCGCGGAGTTATCCTGGTTGCACCTCATTTGGTAGAGAATGAGGAACATATGACGCGGATGTTTCTGAGAGGTCTGAATCCCAAAATTCGTCAATATCTCATTTTTCACAAATTTTCTCTATATTCAGATGTTGTCAATAGGGCTCAATTATTAGAGCAAGATAATGAGTATGTTCAACCGAGGGACCACAACCAGGGTCATACCGGTGGCAACAGTCATCGGAGAAATGATAACCAGTGGGGAGGAAAAAAATACGGACAAAGGGGTAACCACTTTGGTGGTAATCGCGGCCATGATAGTAGAAGAAGTGAGTCGGGGGGAGATTTCAAAAATAGAAGGTACAACAATGACAACGTGAAGACGTCAGCACCAGCATCAACTGTTTCTAGGGGAGGAGAACGACCACCGGTCGTATGTTATAAATACTGCAAAGAGGGACACATCAGCCCAAACTGGCCACAATAATTCAAGGTATGTTATAACTGTGGAAAGGAAGGTCATATAGCTCGAGATTTTTCTGTAGCAAAACCAAGTCCAGCGGGGATGGTGACTCCAAAGGCTGTCCCAGACAAGTCAAAGTCAGCGGTTCCTGGAAGAGCATTTGTCGTGACTGGCTAAAATGCGAGGAACCCGAACGAGAGTATCACGGGTAAGCTAATCATAAACTTTTGCGAAGTTTATACTTTACTAGATACCGGTTCTACCCATTCTTTTTTCTCTTCTGCTTGTGCTCAACGTTTGAACTTGACTTCGGAGAAATTAGACTTTGACTTATCTATTGAGACTCCGTTAGGAGAAACTTTCATTACATCCACTGTTTATAAATCTTTCTTGATCCAAGTTAGCCCATCACATTACCTGTTGATCTTATCTCTTTAAAGATACTTGCATTTGATGTGATTTTAGGGATTGATTGGTTAACTACTCATCATGCCAAAATTGATTGTTTTCGTAAGGTTGTTAGTTTTCATATTCCTAACCAACTTGTTATGCGAATTCAAGAAACTAAACCACTAAAGTCAATCACTTCCATATCAATCCATAAAGCCATTCGTTTATTAAAAAATGGATGTCAAGCTTTCTTAGCCCATGTCATGGACTTGAATAAAAACACGTCAGATTTGAATAATATTTCTATTGTTAGTGAATTTCCTGACGTATTTCCTAAAGAACTTCCCGGTCTACTCCCAGAACGTGAAGTTGAATTCTTTATTGACCTTGAACCTAGTACAAAACCCATTTCTAAAACCGCATATTGAATGGATCCTATTGAACTTCAGGAGTTAAAGGTCCAACTACAGGAGTTATTGGACATCGATTTCATTCGTCTTAGTACATCTCCTTGGGGTGCTCCTGTTTTATTCGTAAAGAAGAAAGACGGGAGTATGTGACTTTGTATTGACTACCGGAAATTAAACCATGTCACCATGAAGAGTAGGTATCCGCTACCTCGCATTGATGACCTGTTCGATCAGTTGCAAGGAGCACAATTTTTTTTCAAAGATCGATCTTTGTTCTGGATATCATTAGCTGAAGATTAAAACTGAGGATATTCCAAAAATTGCCTTCAGAACTCGGTACGGGCATTATGAATTCTTAGTCATATCTTTTGAATTGACAAATGCTCCTGCTGCTTTCATGGATATGATGAAACGTGTGTTCAAGGAATATTTGGATTAATTCATTGTTGTCTTTATTGATGACATCCTCATCTATTCCAAAAGTCGTGAAGATCATGAGCACCATTTGAAGATGGTACTTCAAAGGCTTCGTGATAACAAGCTATATGCCAAGCTGAAGAAATGTGAGTTTTGTCTTGAGGAAGTAGCATTCCTTGGGCACGTGGTGTCAAAACATGGAGTATCTGTTGACCCAACAAAGATTAAAGCAATACAAAGTTGGGAGCAACCGAAGTCGGTGACCAAAGTACGTAGCTTTCTGGGCTTAACTGGTTATTATCAGAGATTCGTGGAAGGATTTTCTCGAATCGCTACTCCGTTAACTTAGCTGACTTGGAAAGATACAAAATTCGTATGGAGTGAGGAATGCGAGAAGAATTTCAAAGAGCTTAAAAGGAGACTCATTTTGGCACCTGTTCTGACAATACCATCTGGTTTGGATGGATTTGTTATCTATAGTAATGCTTCAAGCAAAGGGTTAGGTTGTGTTCTCATGCAACATGGGAAAGTCATAGCCTATGCCTCGCGACAACTCAAAGAATATGAGAGGAATTATCCTACTCATGATCTGGAGTTGGCAGTAGTCGTTTTCGTGTTGAAAATCTGGAGACACTACCTGTATGGGGAGAAAGTGGAGATTTATACGGATCATAAAAGCCTCAAATATTTCTTCACCTAAAAGGAACTCAACACACGGCAACGACGTTGGCTCGAGCTGTTATAAGATTATGACCATACCATTCAATATCATCTTAGAAAAGCAAACGTGGTAGCAGACGTATTGAGTAGAAGATCGTATGCGGGTACGAGTGCGATGTTGTTAACACAAAGACCCATTTTATACGACTTACAAAGGATGGAGATAGAGTTAAAGGCTCCAAGTACCCAAGTGATGATATCAAACATACGAGTAGAATCAACTTTAATCGATAAAATTAAAGTTTCTCAAGCCACAGACCTAGAGCTGATGCGTATGAAGAAGAAAGTACAAGAAAGTGTTATGCCAGAAGCAAGAATTGATTTATATAGAATACTTCGAGTCAACTCCAGACTTTGTATTCCTAATGATTCTGATTTGAAGCATAGAATCATGATTGTAGACACTCAAATTTTTTTGCATACATGTTACTAAACATTGCGGGAGGCGTAATCGTCTTTTCGAGAGATAACCACGGAGGACAAATTCACTCATTCCCAAAAATAACACCGGAAGTGTCAGTTTCAACCTCGGAGATAAACCCGAGGCATGTAGTTCCAATACCGGAAATCACACCGGAGAAGGCCATTTCATCTCGGAGATAACCCCGAGATACTGAGTCTCAATCCCGGAAACAACACAGGGAAATACAATGTCAACCTTGGAGATAACCCCAAGGTGTGCAGTTGTAGTTCTGGAGATAACCCTGGAGATGCTCATTTAAACCTATGCAGTCAGCTTCAACCTCGGGACTCACACCGAGCACTCAGCTCCAAACCCAGAGATAACCCCGGGATGTCAGGAACACCTCAGAGACAACCCTGAGGACGTCCAATACTTGTAGCAGCCCAATCTCAGAGATAACCCTGAGCAACGACTACTTTATCAACCCAAACTGGAGATAACCCTAGTGAGGGGCAAAATTGTCATTTTGTCACCTCGATCCCATATTGTGCCGTCTCAACACAATAGCTCAACATACATTCTACATAGCAATGTCCCACAAGAGCCAAGGAGTTCCAATCCTGAGTGACTACTACGCAAGGCAGCACACCAGATATAATTTGAAGCTTGAAGACTAAGGGCATGGTCCTATCTTCCTAACTTCTGACAACCTCTAATCCCATGTCATGGTGTACCTCTCGAAAATAGCACTCCGTAAAAGGTTTTATACACCCCAATCGGAGGCTCAGATTGAAGTTCTGCAAGTTCGAGCGGACATCGCATTGCACGCGTGCACGTACTTTGAGACGGCAGGACGAGCGGAGCCCAGTGCACCCAGGCGCAACAGGTATCTCATGCTGCCGCCGTAGGTGTACTGCATATCCCCCTCTATAAATAGAGGGCTTGGGGTGGCCATATTTCAAGAGAAAATGACAAGGAAGCTCTGTCCAATTTGCTTTGTACACACCCTAAACCGAGTGATTTCTCATTTTAAACACTTGTGAGCTTATATTAAGTCATATTTTTACCGGCAGGAGCCGAGTGTTCATCCATTTAAAGTTATATAAGTCTTCTTTTGCAGTCCACCGTAAGCTTTCTTACAAACTTTAAAGCCTTTCTCTTCTACTTTGCACACACCGTTCTTCACACTGAGAGTCGTGTTGCGTGTGTGTATATATATATATATATATATATATATATATATACCGTTCTACTTTGCACACACCGTTCTACTTTGGTCTGTGGCTTTTATTTCCTTTTGTATATATATATATATATATATATATATATATTTGGACTAACTTTATTGAGTTATGCCTCGATTGAGCCTGGACTCACGTCCGGAGCATTTATTTGCTTATATATATATATACTTATATATATGAACTGTTATCGAACTCTGTTCGATGAGCCTAGATTTTACATCCGGAGCATTTATTGCTTATATATATATACTTATATATATAAATCATTATCGGACTCGCTCGATGAGCTCCGATTTTACATCCAAGATGCGTGTCTTTGCTTTTATATATATATATATATATATATTTATATTCTGTCGTCGAGCATGGAGTTTACTTCGTGGCCTTTTACAGCTTTATTTACATTTAGTCTCGTCTGGAGTTTACTTCATGGCGGTTGATCGTATTTATTGCTTTATTTAAATTTCTGATCCCTCATGGAGGTGCTTCGTGGTGGTTGATCATGTCTCTATATATATATTTACCGCTTTTATATATTTATATTTTTGATCCCCCATGGAGGTGCTTCATGGTGGTTGATCATGTCTCTCTATATATATTTACCACTTTTATATATTTACATTTCCGATACCCCATGGAGGTGCTTCGTGGTGGTTGATCATGTCTGTATATATATATATATATATATACATCTGTTATATATATAACTTCTTACTGCTTTAATATAAATTGCGGCCTCATGTGAGCCTAGGAATCATGTGATCACAGATTCAGTCTACTGAATCTAGATTCGGTTCCCGTGATGGACATTTTCAGCTATAAGAAGCTTGTAAATTATTCGCGGTGTTTGAATTTCCTTAGATGGCTTTCATGCCCATGAGGAGTTCGGCATTGCTATATGTTATTTTCTCGAAGATGCTTCGCATCTCGAAAATAAAAGCAATCAAGCCGAACATTTGATAAAATGGAAGTATCAAAGGTCTCAATTACTATTGAGCACATGGTTTGAAAAACCTCTTTTACAAAACATCATTGATATATCTTGTTTAAAACTGAATTTTTGCATAAATTCAAACCCTTTGTATATAGGTGCGAACGAGGCATAACACCACTTTCAAATAATTGCACATTGACCCACATACATACACACATCCATATAATAGTTTAATTGAAAAGTGGTGGTAACCGTGATAACACGGATGTCGGGGGGTGCCTAACACTTTCCCTCCGTATAAGCAAGTCCCCGGACCCTAATGAATCTAGGTTTCACAGACCCGTTTAACAGTGTCACATCACTGGGTCAATGTGCAAACCTTTTCTCGGTTATGTTGGTACAACCATTTAAAAAACCAACTGGCGACTCTTACAGTCAAATCGTCGACATATAAATGTCGGACTTTTTCACAACTTGTTTTTTCAAACAAATCTCACCTAACATGAGAACACCAAAAAACAAGAATAGAAGAGGGACAATAAAAATCCCGACGTCGAAAAGGTGGCGACTCTGCTGGGGATTCTAGTAAGAGGACTTAAGCCATTACTACAAGCTTTTCAAAATTGTTACATGCTTATGTGTGGATGTCGCATTTATATTTTTGATGAATGTGTACGAATGCATTTTACTTACTGCACTGCAATATATCTATCTGTGATATTAGTGCTTTGCACATGTCATCATTCCCATAATGGTGAGACACGTTGCATGCGAATGTCTGTTATGTGGTTCCTCCACCAGTAGGCTATCCTGTCGGTGTTTGATTACTGGACTCGTAGGGAGACTAATTCCAACGAGGCTCATGAAAGGCACCACCCAGATTCGCTCCAATTGAAAGACCGGATTAACTTCTCGTTAAGTAAATTGCAATGATCTGGGAACCTTCATGCCAAAAAGCCGCGAGAGTAACCTAAGATAGGCCAGCCTCTGATAAACCAAATGCGGAGGAAAGTCTCTTCATGCTTTCCGTTTTCAATTACTTGTAAAGACAATTACATGTAATTTTATTCCATGTCAATCTCTATGTAATGGAAAATATGAAGAATATGTGTACATGCATATTAAGGCTTGACATGCTATCAAATGACACCCGCTTTATGGGATAATATTCCTAAAATGGACACATTATGATAGCATGTAAACATTTTATACATTCCCTAAGACTAAACTATATAAGTTTTTGTAGGGAAACAATTGGGCCTGTTACCCGTTCAAAGTCCAAAAAGGCCACGAGCCTACAACCAATCATGTCTTCATCTGACCAGTCTAATACTGCTCCTGTCTCTCGAGAAGAGTTTGACGGTTTAAGCAAACAAATTACAGATTTGGCTGTTCTACTTAAAGAACTACACCAATCTAATCAGGGTTCGTGAATACCCGTACATACAGAATCCTCTACATAGGGAGAAACACAAGGTTCGGATAAAACAATTCCTGAACTTTAGTTGGATACGACTAACAAAATTCCTGAAAACACCCATCTTAAAGAAGATCCAGACATCGGTGATATCAGGAAAAAAGTCCTTCAAATGGAAGAGACCATTCAATCTATAAAAGGGATTGGAGCACACAGGAGTATTTCCTATGTTGATCTTTGTATATTCCTTGGTGTTCATTATCCAGAAAAGTTCAAGACTCCTGACTTTGAAAAGTATGATGGGTTAGGAGATCCTTACACACATTTGAAGGTATTCATTGGAGAACTCGAATTTTATGCCGAGAATGAGAAGCTCAGAATGCAGCTGTTTCAAAAGAGTCTAATTGGAGAAGCCCGATCATGGTACACCAGATTAGACAATTCTAAAATAAATAGCTGGGAAGAGTTAGCTCATGCCTTCCTCACTCAGTACAACTTCCAGTCTCAGATGGCTCCTGACCGGTACCAAATTACCAAGGTCAAGAAACAGTCTAATGAGTCATTTAGAGAGTATGATCAAAGGTAGAGGCGCCTTGCTGCTCAAGTTATTCCTGCTATGCTAGAGTCAGAAATGGTGATGACTTTCATAGACATATAAGAAGCTCCTTTTTATGAGGGTTTTAGTTGGCATTGGTAAGCCATTTTCTAAAATGATCAAACATGGAGAGATTGCTGAGATGAGATTGAAGTCAGGAAAAATTCAAGACCTAGCCGCTCTGAAAGCTGTTGTTGAGAACATCCAGTCTGGAACTTATGGAAACAACCCCCGGAGGGTCCATAAAAAGAAAGTGGAGGATGTTTCCTTGATACAACAAGGTCAAAAAGGCAGTCAGAACATGCCTATCCAAAGAAGAAACTACTCCCCTTTTTTAGCTCAGTCTTCCAACCCTACATTGCCAAAGGATGGAGAAGTTTGACGCAATCGAGTATTCACACCCCTAGGGGATTCGCTCGAGAATGTTCTCAATCTTCTGACTACTCAGAAGAAAATTACACATCGTCTTCCACCAGCCAACCCGAATGGGAAAGGTTACAATGCTACATGGAAATGTGCTTATCATGCTGGGGCACCGGGTCATGACACTCATGATTGTTGGGCCTTGAAACACAAGATCCAGGATTTAATCAACAATGGGGAGATTATCGTGACTAAACCCGACCAACCTCATGTGAAAGATAACCCTCTTCCTCAACACAAAGAAGAAGAGGTTAATATGATTAATTGGAGCAGTGGACAAAGTTCCAATTACGTTGTTGAACCTTCCCAGACCAGCAAAGACGGTGCTGACAGATGGGATTATGTACAGTTCTAGTTTATGATGGATTGAAAGATTAAGGCTCTTTGTAAGCAAGTAGACCAATTGGCAGAACTGGTTATCCATCAACACCAAGTTACACACCAATTAGTCAGTCAGGAGAATGCTAGTCTCCTTCCTTTTGTCATGAATACTCCATCATCACCTTCAGAAAGTGAAACATTGGAGGATAAAGTTGCAAAAAGAGCAAGTGCCAAAGCCCATCGAGATTTTGCCAACAAATAAGAATTTACATACCTTTGCCAACCTATGGAGGAGATATTTCAGATGCTAATCAATGAAGGAAGAATTACATCCCTTCTGCCTCCAATCAATCCACGTTCCAGACGGTTCAATTCTAATGGAGTCTACCAGTATCACTCCCATTCTCTTGGTCACAGCACAGAAGAATGCCGGACACTCTGCCATCTCTTTCAGAAATTAATTGACAGCGGTGTCCTACAAATGGTAGATGACGACACTTTGTTACTCGAGAGTGGGAATATATGTCCTACAAAATGGAAGGACGACATAGCAGTTATATCCGCTAAGGATGATTTGGCTACCAGACCACTCACAATACAAGTAATTCAACTCAAATGTACTGACAATCCTTAAAGTTGCTGTACCAGAGCCAATTCTCTTTCCATCTAGGCCACAGTATCCTATTATCAGCTTGAAAAAAGTCCCATGGAATTATGGGCAGGCTGAAGGATTTACCTTACATACAACTGCTACAGCGACAAAGGAGAATCCACTGTATTGTCCCCATCGGGTGATAAAGCCTACCATCAAATCAAATGGGAAAGTTCCCATAGAGAAAATTGAAGAGTTCCTTCGTACCATGGGCCATAACGAAGCCAAGGTGGTGTTAAGCTTAAGAGAATCTCCACAACAAATTTCTATACTGGACTTGGTTTTCTATTTCGAAGATCACAGGAAGTTCTTGCAAAGGGTCTTGGAAGAAGCCCATTTACCAAAATCAGTGGATGTGGAAAAATTCCAACATCTGGTTGATCACATTTTTAACAACAATGTGATATCTTTCACTGATGATGACATACTCGCTGAAGGGACTGGTCATTGCAAGCCGTTGTATATAGCGATTTTGTCCTCCGGATACATGGTAGGAGGAGTCTTGATAGATGGAGGTTCATCTCTGAATATCTATCTTTATGCTACCTTGGAGAAGATGAATATCAATCCCAAGAGGATCAAAAGTAGCCATACGGTTATCAAAGCTTTTGATGGGTCCCAACGAAATGTCATTAGAGAAATTAAACTGCTAGTGGAGATTAGTCCACATATATTCAGTGTAACCTTTCACTTGCTTAGAATAGCTACATGATACAATCTGCTGTTTGGAAGACCATGGATTCATATGGCTGGAGCCGTCCTTTCCACCCTTCATCAGCAACTCAAGTACATTATCAACAATAGCCTAGTCACTATTAATGCTGAGCTGGAATGTCCTTAATAAGGTGACATACCACTCATCAGCTTCAATTCAGAAGTTGAGCCGGTTAGTTTCCATGCCCTGGAGGTAAGCAACACTCATTGCCATCCCATTGGGGCTCCACCTCTCACACCCATGATTTTTGCCGATGTAATGTCGGCCTTTTAAGAGATGATATCATTGGGTCATCAACCTAGACAAGGGTTGGGCAAAGATCATCAGGGTATTAAGCACCCAATTCAAGTTCACAGTCAAACAGGGACAACTGGATTAGGCTATTCTACTAGCTCCAGTCACAGGAATCCTCACAAGCACAAGAGGATTTCTTCATCTTTAGCCATACGATGATTATCTCCACTTACCGATCCTGAGCCTATACGGTGTCCGGTAAAGGTTCCAGCCCATATTATGGCTATGCTATTTCCCAAACCGATATCAGTTAAAACAAAAGAGGTCTTGATTCTTAATCCTGAAGTGGAAGAGAGGGAACGAAGACGTAAACAAGACATCGCCAGGAGTTTGTTTCATCTACGCATCCTTTTTCATGATGAGCACACAAATAGATACACTCTAGACGATGATTATCCCGATAGTATGGTCATCATTCGGGAGAAGGAGGACAATGATCGTCACTTCATTACTACCATCCACCAGGACTTCACCCTTGACAATTGGAGCAACACTCCTTGCATTTGTCGCCAAGGGTAAAAAGGGCAGAATCCCTCTACCCTGTAGATAGTTTTAGCTGTTTACTTTTCTGTACAGTATTAGCTGTTATTTTGTTGATACATGCTAACACTTTGTATGATTGAACAGTTTCATATATTAATTGAAAGCATGTTTTGTTTCAGGACTCTGAATTTAGATGTGCATGTACTAGCTGATGAGGTGCGTTTTCTCTACAACGACTGTAACTTTGATGAAAAGTTGGACTCAGACTTGATGGAAATATAAGAGGACATTGAGATACCTCAGGAGACCAAGAAATGGGTTAAAGACAAACCCAAACTAAATCTTGATCAAATCACCTTATTCAATCTCGGAACCTTAAAAAGCCCTAGGTTGATCTAGATTAGTGCAGACCTCACTCCAAACCAAAGGAATGACATGGTTGTGCTATTAACGCAATTATAGGATGTGTTTTCATGGTCTCACGAAGACATGGTGGGTTTGTCCACGGACATCGTCATCCATCGCCTTCCCATTAAAGAGGGATTCAAGCTAGTCAGGCAGAAGCTCAAGCGATTAAAACCTGAGTGGATTTTAAAGGTTAAAGAAGAAATTATGAAACAATTTCAAGCTGACATCATCATGGTGTCCACATATCCTGAATGGCTATCAAATATCGTCCCCGTACCTAAACCAGGAGGAAAGGTGCGAGTTTGCGCGGATTATCGGGATCTGAATAAAGCTTGCCTTAAGGATAGCTTTCCCGTGCATTTATCCACATTCTCATTGACAATACTGCTCAATATGATATGTAATCATTTGCTGATTGCTTTGTGGGTATCATCAAATCATGGTTGCTGAGGAAGATCGTGAGAAAACTGCATTCATCACGCCTTGGGGAACCTTTTGCTATAGACGGTTGTCATTCGGCCTCATTAATGCTAGAGCAACCTACCAGTGAGCTATGATGGCTCTTTTTCATGATTTAATGCACAAAGAGATAGAGATCTACATGGATGACATCATTGTCAAATCCTGAAGGGAAGAAGACCACTTATACCATCTTAGAAAGCTTTTCAATAGGTTGCGCAAGTACAACTTGAAGTTGAATCCAGCCAAGTGCGCCTTTGGTGTTAAATCAGGCAAGTTGCTAGGTTTCCTAGTCAGCCACAAAGGGATTGAGCTGGATCCCAGCAAAATCCAGGCCATCAAGGAAATGCCCATTCCTTAGACAGAGAAAGAAATACGGGGATTTTTGGGAAGATTCAACTTCATTAGCAGGTTCATTTCTCAACTCACAGCAACTTGTGAGCCTATCTTCAAGTTGTTAAGGAAGAACTCCTCCATGAAATGGAATGATGAGTGTCAGAAAGCCTTCCTTACAATCAAAGAGCAGCTGGTTAATGCTCCTGTTTTGGTACCACCTAGGGATGATGTTCCCATGTTCATGTACCTATCCATTAATGGCAATGCCATGGGCTACATGCTGGGACAAAAATACGATAGAGGCCAAGAGCGAGCTATCTACTACCTCAGCAAAAGAGTCAGCAGTAGTGAACATAAGTACACTCTGATTGAGAAGACTTGTTATTCTTTAGCATGGGCTTCCATGAGGTTACAGCATTACCTTCATGGTCACACAACCCATCTCATATCCCGCGTGGATCCTCTCAAGTACGTGTTTAGTAAACCTATATTGAATTATCAGCTGTCCAAATGGCAGTTGATCCTACAATAATTTGACATCGTCTACGTGACGTAAAAGTCCATTAAAGGTCAAGGAATTGCGGATCAACTGGCCATCGCACCTGCAGGGGATTTCAAACCCTTGGAAACATACTTCCCTTAGAAGGGGTAATGATAGTGCAGCAACACTATCAGTACAATGCATGCCATATATGGAAAATGTATTTTGATGGAGCTGTTAACATGGAAGGTTACGGAGTGGAGGCGGTTCTAATATCCGGTTATGGGGAGCGGATCTCCGTCATCGTAATCAAATTGCAGTTTGTAAGCACCAATAACACAGCTGAGTATGAAGGCTATATCATGGGACTCATACTTACCCAATCAATGGGTATCAGGCGGTTAACTGTCTTTGGGGATTCAGAATTGGTAATCAGACAGACCACATAAATCTATCCCACAAAAGAGCTACATTTGCTGCCTTACCATCGACAAGTTTTATAGATGGCTTCAAAGTTTGAAGAAATCTCCTTCCTCCACATTCCTAGGAATAGGAATGATTTTGCGGATGTGCTAGCAACTTTGGCCTCCTTGATCAATATACTTGACAAGCAAAACATGCCAATCATCCCATTTGCCCTACAAAAGGCTCCAACCTATGGGAATTATATTGGAGAAGTATCGGATAAGCTACCTCCCATCCAACACCCTTGGTATCAACACATCAGGGAGTATTTACAAGATGGATCTAGACCCGCTGAGGCAAGCCCGACCAAAAGAAGGCTGATCCATCGATTGGCTATGAAGTTCTACCTGAGCAGTGATGCACTCTACAAAAGAGATGTAGGAATAGGTCTCCTCAGATGTCTGGGCAAGGACCAAGCTCAAAGGCTCATGGATGAAATCCATGGTGGAGTATGTGGCCCACACATAAGCGACCTCTCTACTTGTCAAAAAAATCCTCAGAACAGGGCATTACTGGCTCTCGCTTAAAGCTAACTGTGATGATCACGTCAAGAGATGCTATCAATGTCAAATTTATGGGAATGCTATCCATGCCCCTCCGAGGGAACTCCACAATATGAGTTTGCCTTAGCCCTTCTCAATGTGGGGAATAGACGCGATCGGGCCCATCGAGCCCAAAGCCAGTAATGGGCATCGGTTTATCTTCACCATGATCTACTACTTCACTAAATGGGTAGAAGCAGCCTCCTTCCCCAGGGTTACCAAAGAAGTCATCATTTCTTTCATCAGAAACAATATCACTTGTCGATATGGACAACCAGAGGTAATTGTGTCAGATAATGCTAAGAACCTCAACAACAAAATGATGGAGGATTTGTGCAGTAAATTCCACAACTCCATCATCTACCGTCCAAAGATGAATGGTGCTATTGAAGCATCTAATAAGAACATCAAGAAGACCATGCAGAAGATGTCCACTAATCATAAAGGATGGCCTGACCTCTTGTCTCTTGTTAGGTTTGTAATATTCATGAACGCAATCAAATTGCACAAAATAAGCGGAAACGTGTAAAATCAGAGTTTTAAATTTTTACAAACCATAAACCCGTATCACCCTTTATGCACAATTATTAATTAAACGAAAAAGAAAGAACATGACTCATACCCTTGAAGATTCGAGCTTCCTTGGGTACAAGTTAACCTCTAATTCTTTTCGCGTTCAACTTGAATCCACCGGGTTTGGTTCCTTTCTTTGATCAATGTTAGCCACACAAGTGTTTGGCCTTTAGAGGTGATCTACCAAGAAAGAAGAAGGATTCAAGAAGATGGGTATTTGGCAAAACCCTAGTTTTTCTATCTCTCATAGAAAAGGGGTTACTCTCCCAACTCTTGGAATTACGTATGTTGAAAAAGTCAACCACTACCTCACTAATAATAAGACTCCTCTTATTTATAGATGTAGGCAACTCTCCTTAACAATTAAGAAATTGGGTTTTATTTAATTAATTAAATTCTTTTAATTAATTAAGCTCCTAATCTTATTAGGAATAATTAATTAAAATCTTTTAATTAATTTACCTCATAATCTTATTAGGAATATATGAGAGTACTTTTATTAATTAATTCCCAAACTCCTTTAGGAATTAAATAATAATAATAGTAATAATAATAATAAGACTCCTCTTATTAATTTATATTTAATATTCCTAAAATATTAAATATTAAATATTAAGTTATTTAAATTATTCTATCACCATAGATTAAATTAAATATACTTAACTTATTATTACGATTATGTCATTAACTTCTTAAATAATTATTCTTCCTTTTATGATGTGACCCTTTAGGTTCTCCATATTAAACCTAGGTTGTGAATAAATCAATTAGAACAATTCTAATATTATTTAAATAAATAAATTAAACAATTAATTTATTTAAATAAATCATATTTATTCTACAATAGGGATAAGCCTCCCCCTAGCGATTAACGACTTTCCGGATAATATAGATTTCAACATTAATCATAAAAGAACCTTTGAGTAAATAGTTCTTGCAATATTCAATCCTTCTACCATACAATGTCCCAATTAAATATAAGACATGGAATTACTGTCAAGTCTTATTTTATTTAATTATATGTATTTCGACTCTTAAATGCACAACTCCAAATAATGTAAATTAGAAACTCCTTTCTAATTTTATTCTGCCTTGGCCAAGGACTACTGGGTTGTCATTTATCGAATCACATAGGACATTTCTCTTCTTTTACTAGAAGTGGTAGATTCTTTATTGATCATACATTATCTCCATGTATAACTTATTATACCCAAGCATACCCTTTGATATACCTTAAGGGTCTTAAGGAATAAGTTAAAGTATAATTCATCATACACAAGATACTATGATGATCTCAAGTCCAAGGATCACTTGTACTACTATCACTACAGGAATTCCTATTGACGAGTGAAGTAAAACTCCATTAGGTATTCCTTAGCGAGCCACGTTCGATTGAACTTATTCTCTAATAAGCACCTACATATTTGCTTTAGTGTCTCCACACAAATGATCATGAGATCAATCATCCTCATCCAATGAGCAAACAACGTATGTACCAATCTATCCGAATTTACTAATCCCCAATTTAGTAATCCAACGATTGGGAACTATTTTAATTTTAAGCTTTCTAAGAATTTAGATCTCATTAGAATGATCATCATCATTATTCTAAAAGCATTGCTTAAAACTATGGGTTTATCACATATTATAAAATAACATCATGTAGATAATTAAAAGCCTTTAATAAATAAATACTTTTTTATTAATAAATGAATAAGATTGTTACAAAGTATATGCTTTATCATCAAACATGATTGGCTTGTGTGCATACTACTTTCACCTCTGACTCTATTAGCTTATAGAACTTTAATGTGTACTTCCACTATGGCAACCCCCTACTCATTGACCTATGGGATGGAAGTAGTGCTCCCCATAGAGGTGGAAATGGAATCCCTCAGAGTGTTGATTGACGCTCAGCTGGGTGAAGATCAATGGTTACAAGACAGATATCACTAATTGTCTCTAATAGACGAAAGGTGGAGTGATGCTATCTTCTATGGTCAATTATACCTACAAAGGATCGCCAGGTCCTACAATAAAAAAGTATGGCCACGGAAGTTTAAACAACATAACTTGGTTTTGAAGAAGATCATTGACAACCAAGATCAAGCAAAGGGACAATTTGCTCCAAACTGGGAGGGCCCATTTATTGTCAAGGAGGTATTGACAGGAGGTGCTCTCGGATTACAGGAAATTATTGGCGACAAATTTCCACAACTCATCAACTCAGACACCATGAAATGGTACTATGTCTAAAGTTACCATCAAGCAAACATCCTGGTTTTGGATCACCAGATCACCAGTTATTTTAGGTTTTCTAACCCATATTACACACAACCCTTCCTTCATACCCATTTGCCCCATCAGGGAAACACACTCTTCAAGACAGCAGCCTGGTTTTTAGATCATCAGATCTTTCATTTCACACTCCATACAATTTCGGTTATCCCACCAGGGATTGAACCCTTCCCGTGCAGTTTGTCCTGAACATGGGATCAAACTTTTCCCCACAGTTTGTCCTGAACATGGGATCAAACTTTTTTGACTGCAAATCATCCTGAACATGGTGCGAACTACGTCGACCTGATCTCCCCGATACCTGGGAGTACGTAGGCCTCCATTTTATATGGCCTGTCGATGTCGGGATTTTTATTTGTCCCTTTTTTATTCTTGTTCTTTGGTGTTCTCATGTTATGTGAGATTTGATTGAAAAAATAAGTGAAAAAGGTCTGACATGTATCATGTCGATGATTTGACTGTAAGAGTCGCCACTTGGTGTTTTTAACTGGTTGCACCAACGCAACCGAGAAAAGGTTTGTACATTGACCCAGTGATGTGACACTGCTAAACATGTCTCTGAAACTGAGATTCATTTGGGTTTAGGGGTTTGATTATGCGGAGGGAAGGTGTTAGGCACCCCCCGACATCCGTGTGTTGCCATGATGACCGCCACTTTTCAAGAAACTGTTATATGAATGTGTGTGTGTGGATCAATGTGCAATTTATTTGGAAGTAGTGTGAGGCCTCGTTCGCACCTATATACAAAGGGTTTGAATTTATATAAAAAATTCAGTTTTAAACATGATATAGCATTGAAGTTTTGTTAAAGAGGTTTTTCAAACCCTATGCTCAATAGTAATTGAGACCTTTTCATACTTCCATTTTATTATTAAATGTTTGGCTTGTTTGCTTTTATTTTCGAGATGCGAAGCATCTTCAAGAAAATAATATATAGCAGTGCCAAACTACTCATGGGCATGAAAGCCATCTAAGGAAATTCAAACACCGTGAATAATTTACAAGCTGTTTACAGCTGAAAATGTCCATCACGAGAACCGAATCTAGATTCAGTGGACTGAATCTGTGATCACATGATTCCTCGGCTCACATGATGCCACAGTTTATATGAAAAGTAGTAAGCAGTTATATATATAAAAGCTGTAAATATATATATATATATATATATATATATATATATATATATATATACAGACATGATCAACCACCACGAAGCACCTCCACGGGGGATCGAAAATGTAAATATATAAAAGCGGTAAATATATATATATATATATATATATATATATATATATATATATATATATATATATACATGATCAACCACCACGAAGCACCTCCATGGGGGATCTTAAATGTAAATAAAGTAGTAACTGCGATCAACCGCCACGAAGTAAACTCCAGGCGGGACTGAATATAAAGAAAGCAGTAAAAACGATCAACCGCCACGAAGTAAACTCCAGGCATGACGGAATATAAATAAAGTAGTAAAAGGCCACGAAGTAAACTCCAGGCCTAGTAGAAATGTATATATATATATATATATATATAAGCGGTAAACGCACAAGATGTTTCTCAATCCCGACTCGGTTTATCATTTTAGTGATTTGTCGCTATATATATATATAAAAGCAGTAAACACACCGGATATAAAATCCAGGCTCTTCGGACAGAGTCCTGCAATAGTTCATATATATAAGTATATATATATATAAAAGCATTAAACGCTCCGGATATAAAATCCAGGCTCATCAGACAAAGTCCGACAATAGTTCATATATATATATATATATAAAAGAAAGTAAATGCTCCAGACATAAGTTTAGGCTCAATCGAAACATAACTCGATAATGTTAGTCCATATATAAAAATATATACATATATAAGTATATATATACAAAAAGAAATGAAAACCACGGACTGAATTCTGGGCATACACACACAACACGACTCTCAATGTGAAGAATAGTGTGTGCAAAGATGAAGAGAAAGGATTTATAGAGTGTGAGAAGGCTTACAGTGGGTTGCCAAGGCAGACTTATATGACTCTAGATGGATAAACACTCAGCTCCCACCGGTAAAATATAGCTATATGTGATCTAACAGGTGTTTAAAATGAGAAAGCACTCAATATGGGGTGTGTACAGAGCAAATTGGACAGGGCTTCCTCGCCTCCTTTCTTCTTACAAATGGTTACCCCAAGCTTTATATTTATAGAATTGGTGGCCACAGGTGTACTACTGCGGCGGTACCTTGATGCACTCTACTTGTGTCCGGTGCCCCATGCTTGTGGGTCCTAGCATGCAGAAATGCGTGCACTTGTACACTGTGATGTCCACTTGAACTTGCAGAACTTCAATTCGAGCATCCAAAAGAGGTGTACAAGACCTTCTTCGGACCGCTTTTGTCGAGAGTTATACAATGACATGGAATTAGAGGTTGTACGAAGTAAGGAAGAGAGGACCATGCCCATGGTCTTCAAGCTTCAAATTCTATCCGTTGTGCTGCCACGCGTAATAGTCACTCAGGATTGGAACTCCTTGGCTCTTGTGGGACATTGCTGTATAGAAATGTATGCATGAGATGTTGAGACGGCGCGCTGGGTTTTATGGTGGTAAGATGACAACTTTTCCCCTCACCGGGGTTATCTCCGATTTGGGCTGATAGCAAACGTTGCTCAGGGTTATCTCTGAGATTGGACTGCTGCAAGTGTTTGAATTCTGCAGGGTCATCTTTAAGTGTGCCCATCTTCCCGGTGTTATATTCGGGTCTTTGGAATGAGTGCCTCAGCAGGAGGTTTGAGATTGAAGCTGGTTGCATGGATTTGAAACAAACATTTCTACGGTTATCACCGGAACTGCAACGGCATTCCTTGGGGTTATCTCCAAGGATAAAACTTGGGGTTATCTCCAAGGTTAGAATTGATACTCCTGGTGTGTGTTCCGGGGTTTATACTGAACTTCCGGTAGTATCCAGAATGGATGTGAGCTGTCTTCCACGGTTATCTCCGAAAGATGAATCTGCCCTCCTGCATTGTTAGTAACAGGTTTGCAGAAAATTTTGAGTGTTTATAGATGCCCCTCTTTATTATATTAATGCAATGCAAGGCATGGATAGGATAAAGAATCCTAGACACTTGAAATGCAAACAAGATAAACATGATGCCATGTGTAGTAACATGATGCAAATGCATGAAGCATGTAGGTTGTTGGATTATTTTCCAACATGATAGAATGATTACCGATTCCCTGTTAATCTTGCTGGGGATGACAATCGGTGATGTCTTGGACATGTGATCCAAGTCTTCAAGAATGTTGACGTTGGGGTTATCACCAAAATCTTGGATCCTTGATATAGACTTTACTTCGAAGATGTACCTCTCGTGTGTAAGAGATATGTTGGGAAAACTATCAAGGTTGTTTGACGTTCATTGATGTGTGTATCAATGGTTGCATTGCGTTGTGACCCCCGCCGGGGAAGGTTATGGATAAGTGCATTGATGGATGAGATCATCGAATGGCCTCCAATGCTTCGATGGGTTTACTTGCCATCGGTTGAAATGACGTCAAGGCTGTTTGACCTTCATTGACACATACATCAATGGTTGAATTGCGTTGTAACCCCCGCCGGGGATTCGTTCATAGATAAATAATGCA
Source organism: Panax quinquefolius (assembly GCA_020205615.1). NCBI lineage: Eukaryota > Viridiplantae > Streptophyta > Magnoliopsida > Apiales > Araliaceae > Panax > Panax quinquefolius. The sequence continues at coordinate 87,160,202 of CM035159.1, read as the reverse complement.
TTGTAACCCCCGTCGGGGATACGTGGATGAATGAAAATTTGCGTTGTGACCCCCGCCGGGGATACTTTATCAACGATTAAAATCGACATCTGTGTTGTGACCCCCGTTGGGGAATGTGTCTTTTAGGTTTACGACCCCATATTTGGTGGCATCGGACCTGTGTGAGGTATTGCTAAGCATGATTTGCAAAAGTTGGGGTCACTGGTATAGTATACCTTGCATTCAGGGGAATACCAATGATTAACATGTGAAGCCAAAGTTTGACTCGTGAAAACCAAGATTTCAGGCTATTCCGCTTAATTGCATAACATTTTTATTCCTGATTTGGCCTTTTCAGCTTGTGAAACCTCCTTTGCAACTCGAACTGAATTGAGCCGAAGGAGTGGGACCCATGAAGGGGTGCTGCAGGTACACCTGCAGTAGCCGCAGGTGGACCTGTGGCTAATCATGGTTATGTAATGCCTGTGGGTTGCTTTTATATGTCACTTTTAAGTTGCACCGCGAAGGAAATCTGAGAGCTCTTCTTCTGATCTGCTGAGTTCGAGCGACTTTCTGCAAATTTTACTACCGTACAAGTGTTCTACACTGTCCTAGTAACGTATACATGTATTCTTTTCCAGTTTCTATCCGTTGGAAAATGACTTATCACATGAAATGCATCTAGACATATAGTAGTAAATATGCATGCTGATATAACTTGATAAAAATATTTAACATAGTAAATGTTAGTATTAAACCATGCTGAATATAATGATGTGAAAAAAATTAACTTTTGAAACAGTCAAATTGCCACCTTTAACTGTCATTTCTTATCCTATTTGAGGACAAATGAGTAAAGGTAGAAAAGCAAAATAATCCTGGTAATTAGACTACACTTACAGATTTTTTACTATGATGTATTAATGCATGTAGGATGTATATGACTATGGGTAGGTGTGCTACTGAATGACCACCTACTCATGCCTATGTGCATGTGGATAGTCCTATTTACAAAGGGGACTATGGCAAATTTTTCCAAAATTTAGGCATTGGGTAGTCATGCATTTTAACTCTACTGTAGACGTATATTAAAATAATGCATGCATGAATGTAGTCATAAAATACATTTTGAAAAGCTCCAGATAAGAATTTACCACACACTTTTTGAGGTGATTTGGAGACTTGTTATCCAGATATTATGGATCTGGATCAGCCGAGTAGTTCCCACAGGACCACTTCTGGTGTACAGAGAAGGGCTTCCGAAGTGCCTCGACCCTGTTCTATTAGACAGCCTCGTCGTTTGGTGGAGGCGGTGATACATCCTATCCAGGTTGAAGTGCCGAACGTCGAGGACGAGGAGGAGGATGTTCCAGTTGCGGACCCGCTCCTGCTGCACGTGTTCCCCATAGGGATTTGCCAGGCATTTAGTTGGTGAACCTAGAGCTTAGATGTTGACACCCTTCAGTTTACCTGCACGCAAATGAGGTATAAAGTTAGATCTTAATCTTTCTTATTTCCTTATGATGAGGAGTAAAGGGTTCTTATGTTAATCTGCATTTGATGTAGGTTCCCAGCTTTACACAGCCTCGAGGGAATTGGTTCAGCATCCACTCTATGTATCAGACTTTGGATGATGACTATAGAGCGATTGTACATGGTTGGGGATTCAAAACGTTCTTCTCCATTCTTCCCTGCCGTTGTCCCTGGGGTTACCTCAGAGCATTGTCTGAGCGCTGGTTTTACCAGACTCAGTCACTCCATTTGCTGGACCGTGAGGTGATGATGACGTTAATGGATTGGTAGTTTATCATAGGTATAGAGTTTGGAGGGGCACCAGTGCCTTGTATGGCAGATATCACCCCTACTGCCGTCAGATCCTTGTTAGGAGTTCCGGCGGAGGTGCTCAAGGGCAAGACTGTTCATACAGGTTTTTTGAGCATAGAAAGCCTACTTTGGGGAGCACTTGAGTGTTGGATTTGAGGATGGATACCCGACTGGGGTCGAGCACGTGATTTCCACCCGTAGGATTCCTCTCTTCACAGATGGAGGATGGGAGCTCTACTTAGGAGAGCGTGCTATTAGGAGCACCACAAGAGAGATTCGTATGCCGATCTTTCCTCCTTCTAGGCGTTATTGGCCTATTTCGTAGTCACCCATCATTGATATCCCATTGTTGGGTGTTGATAGTTTTACATTATCAGAGGGTCCCTGCATTCAGGAGATATTCCAGCATTGGTGGTTCCCTCGTACCATTGGAGCCCAGACCCACGCCACTCAGTTCATGGGGGATATGGTTCTAGGATCTATAATGATGATGGATTGGCTAGCCTGTGTCCGAGATCCGACTCATTTGACACAGATTGACAGTTTAACCTGGTAGTTGGATTGGGCACATTTCTTTATCCGCCACTTGGGTAGAGATCCTTCAGAGGTAGATACTTTTGATCCTTCCAACTCTGGCGCTGGCCCCCCTGGTGACCCATATGGTTTTGCCGGTGCAGATCCTCCTTTGTATAGGCCTGACATCCCTGTGAATAGAGATCTAGTGACTTAGGAGGAGTTACATAAGGTGGACAAGATTGATGATGTAGACATTGACACCATTGTCTTCTTCTGATGTATATTATCGTTATCTCTTTTGATAGGCCTCTGTTAGACATTGGGTAGCTTCGCCCCATTCTCGCTATATCTTTTGATAGGCCTCTGTTAGTTGTAGGGCATTTTTGCCCCATTTCCCTATATTTTAGTTGTACAGAGATGTATTAGATGATGATATACTTAGTAATATATGTACATTTTTACATTCCCTATATAATATTGTCATCTATTGTATCATGCATGTTATTATGTTATGCATATGTATGTATGTCCAGAGATATTCAGCATTGACCCCTGGATGGTCTTATGACACGTCCCGTACAGATGTCTTCTTTGATAGTTAGCCGTATTGATCATACCCCACCATTATTGGTGGCATCTGGTATGCGATTGTGGTATGATAGCATGGCACCATCAGATAGGGTGACTGTGGAGCATCTGTTGCAGCATATTATGACCCTATTGATGTTTCAGGTTCCCACAGGATTTGTGGAGGGCATGCTGGAGCACTGGGTATCGGAGAGGCAGGTTTTTCGATTTGGGACCCAGGAGTTGACTCCTAGTTTGGAGGAGTATGCACATTTGACGATGCTACCACTGGACAGACCTTGAGTGCATATGGTGATTGGAGACATGAGTAGGCAGTTCATGACCCTTTCTGGTTTGAGGCATAGAGTGGTGCAGGATGAGCTCACATCTGGCCACGTTATATCCAGGCATTTTCTATTTGATAGATTTTGCTCGGAGGATAGTTATGCATGGCATTCCGGGGATTTCACCACACCAGAGGATCATTGGCATTTGGCTAGAGTGGATGTACTGCTATTATGTGTACTGTCATATATCTACATGCCACGGTACATGGATGAGTTGGACATAGGAGTTATCATGGCAGTGAGAGCTCTTAGGGAGGGTCACACCATCATACCGATGATTATAGCAGAGACTCTGAGGTCAGCCACATACTGTTGCACTTATCCGACCAGTGTTTTTACAGGCAGCTCGGTCATGCTGTATGTGTGGTTTATGTCACACTTGAGACCGATTGACACTTTCAGACGGCGTGGGTATTGTTTCACCCATGATATAGCCATGTCATACTCCTTTTAGGCTGCAGAGTGTATAGATGTTGCATCTTGGTCAGCTTTTATGGTAGGTATCGGAGATCCATTTGCTATATTACCGTGTACAGGGCTTAGCTCACCCTACAGCTTCATCACTCATGCTCCGGGCATGGATTATCTCCCTCTAGTTGGTTTGAAAGGCATGATCACTTACCACCCGCTGGCCGTGATGTGTCAGTTTGACCAGTTCCAGGATTTTCATCCTTTTGAGGAGGCATCGAGTCAGCGCTTCCCTTCTCGCCACTTATCAGCAGAGGATAGATCCAGGTTGTATGCCTGTTGGGATCAACGTGAAGTAGTTGAGTTTTTTGTTAGTCATCCGGGTTATTCTGCAGAGTATTCCGCATGGATGGAGACAGAGACTGCATCAGTTGCAGTAATATCCACAGTGTAGGGGAATGATTCTGACGATGAGGAGCCTATGGAGGAGGCTGATACTCCCATCGAGGAGGATTTGACTACTAGGTTGCCAGCATTTATGATGGAATCTCCCACTACAAGTGCTATTGTGATTCAACATTTAACACAGTATCTGGAGCAGAGTCTACATCTGATGACCTTTAAGAGAGATCAGGCTAGGACCTTGATGTTGACAACTCTTGATGGGAGAGACGCCGCTCTATTAGAGAGAGACGAGGCCAGATCAGCCAGAGATGCATTGATTGTAGGGCGGGATGCTGCCCTATCTTTCTGGGATGTGGCCATCATAGACAGTACTTCAGTGAGATCCCTTACGACTGGCATCCATGCCGATATGAGTGCATACATTGATGAGAATCATGCCACTATGCAGTTAGCCTCAGATCTGCTAGCTCATGTAGATACCATTGGGAAGGAGCTTGCAGTGTTACATCCTTCTTTAGATAGGGATGCTATGTTATATCTGATAGTCCGCATATATACAGATCAGTAGATAGACTTGTATTTTCCTGCACAGACAAGCTTAGCCATTTTTTCATGTACAACACATATTGTATATATCAAACAGTATTATATATGGCAGAGAAATATTTTTTGATTCACTTGCCTTTCAGTTGTGCCTTGATACTTGCTTGATATTTGCTTGTTTCTTTAGGGCCTGTAATCTTGATGCATTCTGAACTCATCCTTGATGTGTGGACATTGAGACATCATAGGATCTTTTAGAACGGATCATTGATCTGTCTGTATCCCTACCATCTTTGGTGTCTTGGGACTAGTTTCTGTATGGAAACGTGGAGAGGAGTGTGGCTTTTCCTCTCTGAAATTGACCGCACCACAGATGGTTTCTAGTACTCCTATTTGTGAGGAGCCTAGTTAATTCCATCTCTTATGGATTGGTGTCGCTCTTTGAGGCACAACCGCAGCTTAGATGGCCGCCGAATCTTCTATTTGTGAGGAGAAGTTAGGTAGTTCCATCCCTTTGGTCTGAAGCCGATGAAATGTGGTGAATTGAAGTTTGATCCCAGTACCGTGTGACAAGTATTTTTGTTCTGGTAGGGGGTTAGACCGAACCATAATTGGCTGCCTATGTACTCCTATTGAAGAGGAGATCAAGTCTGCGTAGTTCAAACCTGGTGTAAGAGGTTCAATGCTAAATGTGAAATGGGTAAATGGGTATAGAAGTTTTATTGATGAAGAAGGGTGTAGAAGTGTTTTTGTGGTTTTTGTTTATGTAAAGAAAAAGGGTAGAAATGTTTTTGTTATTTTTTTTATTGCGACTGAGCCATATAGAATATGGTTGCCTACGTACTCCTGGGTATCAGGGAGATAAGGTCGACGTAATTCGCCCATCAAGACGAATTGTAGCCGAAGAGAAGTATGAATCCCATGTACAGGCTATACTGCGGGGAGAAGAAAGTTTGATCCCATGTTTGGGATAAATTGCAGGTGTGGAAAAAGTTTGATCCCGTATTCAGGACAAACTGAAAGCATAGAAAAGTTTAATCTCGTCTTCAAGATAAACTACAGGTGTGAAAGGTTCAATCCCTGGGGGGATAACCGAAATTGTGTGAAAGGTTTGAAATGAGATGAAACCAGGCTGCTGGTTTAAAGTGTATGTTTCCCTAAGGGGCAGAAGAGTATGTAAAAAGGGTTAGAAAACCGGAATGACTAGTGATTTGATGATCCAAAACCAAGATGTTTGCTTGATGATAACCTCAGACATAATTCTATTTCACGGTGTCCGAGTTGATGAGTTGTGGAAATTCATCGCCATCCATTTCCTGTAGTCTGACAGCGCCTCCTGTCAATACCTCCTTGACAACAAACGGGCCTTCCCAGTTAGGAGCGAATTTTCCCTTAGATTAATCTTGGTTGTCAATGATCTTCTTCAAAACCAAGTCGTGTTGTTTAAACTACCATAGCCGGACTTTTCTATTGTAGAATCTTGCAATTCTTTATTGATATAACTGACCATGGAAGATAGTTGCGGTTCGCCTTTCATCTATTAGAGACAATTGGTGATACCTGTCTTTTACCCATTGGTCTTCATCTAGCTGAGCGTCTATCAACACTCTGAGGGATTCCATTTCCACCTCTATGGGGAGCACTACTTTCATCCCATAGGCTAATGAGTAGGGGTTGTACCAGTGGAAGTACGCATCGAAGTTCTGTAGGCTAATAAAGTCAGAGGCAAGATGTCAGGCCATCCTTTGTGATTGGCAGACATTTTCTGCATGATCTTCTTAATGTTTTTATTAGCCGCTTCAACAGCACCATTTATCTTTGAACGGTAGATGACGAAGTTAAGGTATTTGTTATGAAATTTACTGCATAACTCCTCCATCATTTTGTTGTTGAGGTTTTTAGCATTGTCTGACACAATGACCTCTGGTTGTCCATATCGACAGACAATACTATTTCTGATGAAAGCAATGATGACTTCTTTGGTAACCCTGGGGAAGGAGGCTTCTTCTACCCATTTAGTGAAGTAGTCGATCATAGTGAAGATGAATCGATGTCCATTACTGGCTTTGGGGTCGATTGGCCCGATCACGTCCATTCCCTACATTGAGAATGGCCATGGCGACTCATATTGTGGAGTTCCCTTGGAGGGGCGTGGATGACATTTCCATGAATTTGGCATTGATAGCACCTCTTGACGTGATCATCACAGTCAGCTTTGAGCGTAAGCCAATAATGCCCTGTTCTAAGGATTTTCTTAACAAGTAGGGGTCCGCTCATGTGTGGGCCACATACTCCACCATGGATCTCATCCATGAGTCTTTGAGCTTGGTCCTTGTCCAGACATCTGAGGAGACCTAATCCTGCATCTTTTTTGTAGAGTTCATCTCCGCTCAGGTAAAATTTTAAAGCAAGTCGATGGATCTGCCTCTTTTCAGTCAGGCTCACCTTAGTGGGTGTAGATCCATCTCGCAGATACTCCTTGATGTGTTGATACCAAGGGTGGTGGATGGGAGGAAACTCATCCGATACTTCTCCAACATAGTTCCCATAGACTAGGGCCTTTTGCAGGGTAAATATGATGCTTGACATGTTTTCCTTGTTAGGTATGTGAATCAAGGAGGCCAATGTTGCTATTGCATCTGCAAAATCATTCCTATTACGAGGAATGTGTGAAAAGGAGATTTCTTCGAACTCCAAAGCCATCTGTAAAACTTGCCGATGGTAAGGCAGCAAATGTAGTTCTTTGGTTTGATAGATTCCTATGGATTGTTTAATTACCAATTCGGAATCCCCAAATATAGTTAACCGCCTGATGCCCATTGAACGGGCAAGTTTTAGCCCCATGATACATCCTTCATACCCAGCTGTGTTGTTGGTGCTCACAAACTTCAATTTAACGGCGACAGGATACTGCTCCCCCGTACTGGACACTAGAACTGCTCCAGCTCCAACACCTTCTATGTTAACTGCTCCATCAAAATATATTTTCCACGTATGGCATGCATCGTGCTGATGGTGTTGCTGAATTGTCATGACCCCTTCATCGGGGAAATATGTTTCCAAGGGTTTGAAATCCCCTGTAGGTGCAGCGTCCAGTTGATCCACAATTCCTTGACCTTTGACAGATTTTTGCGTCATATAGACGATGTCAAACTGCTGTAGGATCAACTTCCATCTGGACAGCCGACAATTCAGTATGGGCTTACTGAACACATAATTGAGAGGATCCACATAGGATATGAGATGGGTTGTGTGACCATGGAGGTAATGTTGTAACCTCATGGAAGCCCATGCTAAAGCACAACAAGTCTTCTCAATCAGAGTGTACTTGTGTTCACTGCTGTTGAATCTTTTGCTGAGGTAATAGATAGCTCGTTCTTAGCTTCTATCATATTTTTGTCCCAGCATGCAGCCCATGGCATTTTCATTAATGGACAGGTACATGAACAGGGGAACATCATCCCTTGGAGGTACCAAAACAGAAGCATTAACTAGCTGTCTTTGATTGTAAGGAAGGCTTTCTGACACTCATCGTTCCATTTCATTGAGGAGTTCTTCCTTAACAACTTGAAGATGGGCTCATAGGTTGCTGTGAGTTGAGAAATAAACCTACTAATGAAGTTGATTCTTCCCAAAAATCCCCGTATTTCCTTCTCTGTCTGAGGAATGGGCATTTCCTTAATGGCCTGGATTTTGGTGGGATCCAGCTCAATCCCTTTGTGGCTGATTAGGAAGCCTAGCAACTTGCCTGATTTAATGCCAAAGGCGCACTTGGCTGGATTCAACTTCAAGTTGTACTTAAACAACCTGTTGAAGAGCTTTTTGAGATGGTCTAAGTGGTCTTCCTCCGTTCGGGACTTGACAATGATGTCATCCACATAGATCTCCATCTCTTTGTGCATTAAGTCATGGAAAAAAACCATCATAGCTCGCTGATAGGTTGTCGCGGCATTGATGAGGTCGAATGATAACTGTCTGTAGCAGAAGGTTCCCAAGGTGTGATGAAAGCAGTTTTCTCACGATCCTCCTCAGCGACCGTAATTTGATGATACCCCGCAAAGCAATCAATAAATGAGTACATGCCATATTGAGTAGTATTGTCAATGAGAATGTGGATAAAGGGCAGGGGAAAGCTATCTTTAAGGCAAACTTTATTCAGATCCTGGTAATCCACGCAAACTCGCACCTTTCCTCCTAGTTTAGGCACGGGAACAATGTTGGATATCCATTCTGGATATGTGGACACCATGATGATGCCAGCTTGAAATTGTTTCACAATTTCTTCTTTCACCTTTAAACTCCACTCGGTTTTGATCGCTTTGAGCTTACACTGACCCGACTTAAATCCCTCCTTAATGGGAAGGCGATGAAGGACAATGTTAGTGGACAAACCCACTATGTCTTCATGAGACCATGGAAACACATCCCGAAAATAAGTTAGTAGCGCAACCATGTCATTCTGTTGGTTTGGGGTTAGGTCTGAACCAATTTGGATTAGCTTAGGGCTTTCTAAGGTTCCAAGATTGAAATGAATGGTTTGATCAAGATTAGGTTTAAGTTTGTCTTCGACCCATTCCTTAATCTCCTGAGGTATCTCAATGTCCTCTTGTATTTCCATCAAGTTTGAGTCCAACTTTTCATCAAAGTTACAGTCCTTGTGGAGAAAAGGCACCTCATCAGCAAGTACATGCACATCTAAATTCAGAGTCCTGAAACAAAATATGCTTTCACTTAATATATGAAACTGTTTAATCATACAAAAGTGTTAGCATGTACTGATAAAATAACTGCTAATACTGTACAGAAAAGTAAGTGAAATTCAGATAAGGCACACTTAGAAGGGGGGGTTGAATAAGTGTGGATACAGACTATGACCAATTTAAAATTTTAAATCAAACTATTGAATATAGCCTACTATATTGATGAATGCAGCTTTCTGAATGAATATGGTCTACCGAATTGAATTTTTGTTTAAGAAAATATCTTGGTGATTTTATAAGCTAAATAGAATATTTAATCAAAAAATTTCACGATGAAACAAATAGTTAAATTCAGTTTATTAAGCAAATCAATTATCTTGAGTGATATTAAGTTAAAGCAAGTAATAAAAATAACACAAAGATTTTTTACATGGTTCAGCTATTACCCTCTATAATAATAGCCTAGTCCACGTTGAATACCAACTAGTATTGGAGACTCATTTTTATTTCTTTAAAAGACTCTTGTTACAAATCAAATCCTATAAAACTAAATTACAATAATTCACTTGAGCACTCTTACTCCTTGTGCACCAATGCACCCCTTAAGCACCTATGCTTCCTTGAACCTATTTGTAAACAAACCTTAATCCACCTGGATTAAATTCCTTTAGACAACACTTAGTCTAAAAAATTAAGATTACAATAATAGAGGTCTAATAATCAAAGCAAATAAACAATTTAACAATGCAAGGCTCAACTAATGAATGCAATGATCAAATAGAAAAAGTAAAAGATATCACCAGTATTATACCCACGAAAATTGCTGATTATTAATCTGAGTATAAAAGAACAGCAGTTGGAAATATTGCACCAAAAATAATGAAATAACTTCTCAAGTATGTATGTGCAATAATCAATTCAAGTGATGTTAGTGTTGTAAGTTCAACTAAAATCAATTCTTCTTTTTATAGCCCAGAAAACAACCGTTGTGAAAATAAAAAATATTTCCGTTGCCAATTTTGTTCCGTTATAACTAACATAATCAAAGAGATAAATAACATTCTAATATTATTCCCGTTAATGGCTAAGAATTATCTTCGGTTGTTACAAAGATTTATTGGACTCTTTCAAAAAGAGACTGTTTCACGTAGGTAACATCCTTTTTGAGACCTATCAAATTCCTATATCAATTTAAAGTCTGCCGCCACATATATAGCATTAATATAGGAAAGGATATGTACCAACTTTTTGTTAGGTTTGTAATATTCATCAACGCAATCAAATTGCAAAAATAATGCGGAAGCGTGTAAAATCAGAGTTTAAAAAAATTATTACAAACCATATACCCGGATCACGCTTTATGCACAATTATTAATTAAACGAAAAGATAAAGAATAAAATCATACCCTTGAAGATCGAGCTTCCTCAGGTACAAGTTTACCTCCAAATCCTTTCGCGTTCAACTTGAATCCACCGGGTTTGGTTCTTTCCTTTGATCAACGTTAGCCACCCAAATGTTTGGCCTCTAGAGGTGATCCACCAAGGTAGAAGAAAATTCAAGAAGAAGGGGTATTGGCTCAAACCCTAGTTTTTCTATCTCTATAGAAAAGGGCGTACTCTCCAACAAATTGAAATTATGTCGTATGTTGAAAAAGTCAACAACCCCCCCACCCATAATAAGACTCCTCTTATTTATAGATGTGGGAAACCCATCTTAACAATTAAGGAATTGGGTTTTATTTAATTAATTAAATTCTTTTAATTAATTAAGCTCCCTAATCTTATTAGGGACAATTAATTAAAAACTCCTTTAACTAATTTTCCTTCCTAATCCAATTAGGAATAAATGAGAGTACTTATATTAAATTAATTCCTAAACTCTTTTAGAAATTAAAATAATAATAATTGTAATAATATTAATAAGACTCCTCTTATTAATTTATATTTAATATTTCTAAAATATTAAATAATAAATATTAAGCTATTTAATTTATTCTATCACCATAGATTAAATTAAATATACTTAACTATATTATTACGATTATGCCATTAACTTCTTAAATAATTATTCATCCTTTTATGGCGTGACCCTTTAGGTTCTCCATATTAAACCGGTTGTGAATAAATCAATTAGAACAATTCTAATCTTATTTAAATAAATAAATTAAACAATTAATTTTTTAAATAAATAATATTTATTCTACAATAGGGATAAGCCTCCCTAGCGATCAACGACTTTCCGGATAATATAGATTTCAACATTAATCATAAAAGAACCTTTGAGTAAATAGTTACTGCATCTGATTCAATCCTTCCACCATCTGATGTCCCAATTAAATATAAGACATGGAATTATCACAAGTCTTATTTTATTTAATTATATGTATTTCGATCCTTAAATGCACAACTCCAAATAATGCAAATTAGAAACTCCTTTCTAATTTCATTACATTACAACCAAGGACTCTTGGGTTGTCATTTATCGAATCACATAGGACATTTCTCTTCTTTTACTAGAAGCGGTAGATTCTTTATTGATCATACATTATCTCCATGTACAACTTATTATACCCAAGCATACCTTTTGATATACCCTAAGGGTCTTAAGGAATAAGTCAAAGTATAATTCATCATACACAAGATACTATGATGATCTTAAGTCCAAGGATCACTTGTACTACTATCACTACAGAAATTCCTATTGACAGGCAAGTAAAACTCCATTAGGTATTCCTTAGCGAGCCACGTTCGATGAACTTATTCTCTAATAAACACCTACATACTTACTTTAGTGTCTCCACACAAATGATCATGAGATCAATCATCCTCATCCAATGAAAGCAAAGCAACGTATGTACCAATCTATCCGGATTCACTAATCCCCAATTTAGTAATCCAATGATTGGGAACTATTTTAGTTTTAAGCTTTCTAAGAATTTAGATCTCATTAGAATGATCATCATCATTATTCTAAAAGCATTGCTTAAAACTATGGGTTTATCACATATTATAAAACAAAGACATCGTGTAGATAATTAAAAGCCTTTAATAAATTAATACTTTTTATTAATAAATGAATAAGATTGTTACAAAGTATATGCTTTATCATCAAACATGATTGGCTTGTGTGCATACTACTTTCAATCTCCCACTTGCACTAAAGCCAATCGTCATGGTATCTCATACTCTTCTTCTCTAAGTGACGATTATCCTGTTGTTAGATAAGCTTTAGTTAATGGATATGTAATGTTGTTCATGAGAGTCCACTATCTCTATAGTGATTTCCCATCTTTCAATGATTCTAATAATCAAATGAAAGTGCCACAACACATGTTTAGATCCAAGACGAGACTTAGGAACTATTCCTAGTTCACGTAATGAACTTTTAATCCAAACAATCAACTTGCGACTTCATTTATAGCTATATACTTTGTCTTTATCACTAAACCAAAGAACTCTTTCTTTGTTTAGAACCTTTCCAATTCAACGCACCTTTGTTCAAGTTAACCTTTACCTTAAAGTGGATTTTTACGTCGTCTTGATCTCGATTTGAAAAACTTGAGTCTGTTAAGCCCTCTAGTTTTAATTTAGACCCACCATGAATATGATCACATCCTTAGTGCCGGTTAAGCACTTTAAGATGTTTTTCACTAGCTCATAGTGAACTTCTCCAGAATATGACTGATCAACATCAGGTTTCGTATATTTCATTGCATACATGATAGTCACTCATGCGATCTCTCTTTTAGGAGTTTGTGGGGACTATTAAGAGAGATACACTCCATAGCTCATCGACATGAGACATCTCTTGGAGTTTGCCATGCTAAACAACTTTAGCATCAAATGAATATACGTTCCTTGGGTTAAGTCGAGCATCCTCTTGAATCTATCTATATAGATTTTATTCCCAATTAAGATACTCTTCCCAAACCATTCATGGAGGAATGTTTAGACAACTTTATCATTACTGATTGTAGCATTGGTATGTCATTCCTTATCCGTAGTATATCAACATATAATATTAGGAATGTCACGGCGCTCCCCAATTGTCCCTTTTGTACACACTAGAAGTCTTACCTCATTGAATGTAACTCGGATCATCATCTTCTATGATGTGTACCTCATCATCATCATCCATGATGAATCCATACCTCCTAGGTATCTTGATTACTATTCGATTCTGATTCGGTTGTGGTACAATAGGTCTATCTATAGGTTCCTCTTATTTGACTTATAGTGTTTTGTGGTTCTTGAACTCTTGAAGATCTATTATCCTCCCACTAGCCCTTCAATGATAAACACCTTTATCTTAGAAAGCGTGTTTCGTAACAAACACCTTTTACTAAGTAGGATTATAGAACATATACCCTAAACTTACTTTAGGATGTCCCACAAATTGACACTTATAAAATCTTGTCCTAAGCTTATCCTTTGAAACCTTTTCACATAAGTTGGACAATCCCTTATCTTAACATACTTAAGATTAGGAATCCTCCCATCCATAACTTTTATGGAGTCTTGGGGTAGGATTTTGAGGTTACCTTTTCGTGAGAGTATGACCATTTCTAGGACATTATCCCGGAAGGATCTTTGGAATGTCGGTAAAATCATTTTGGACCGCACCATGTTCAACAAGGTATGTTTTTTCATTCAGATACATCAATCAATTATTGCGTATCAGGATGTGTCCATTATGAGAAAACCATTTGAGATGATCTAGAAACTTATTTCACAAGTATTTATTCCTTGATCTAATCAAAGAATCTTAATACATTGTCAATTTGTTTCACTTCTGAATTCTTTGAACCTTTCAAATAATTCACAAGTGTATTTCAACAAATACATACATTCAACTCTTTGAATGATCATCTCCTTTTCTTATACTAATTTGTTTAATATGCAAAATTATTTTCATGTAAGTCAAGTATACAAAATTTATTAAGTAATATTCCAGTTCTTTACAAAACATTATTATTATAAATAGAACAACAATTGTTCTTAATTATAATACCAAAGATTTCATTGTCCAACAATAAAATGGAAATAATGTTTTCAACGAGAACTAAAATACAATAACAACTTATTGACTTAATAGATTTGCCAGTAGGCAGTGCTAAACTATAAGTTTCTATGGCTAATGTTGCAACCTTTGCTTCATTTCCCACACATAGGATTACTTATACTTGTTTAGCTTTCTACTTCTGTTTGGTCCCTTCATAAATTTATATTTATGATAACCAAAGTCGGTATCCAATACCCAAGTAGAACCTTGACTTAAAGAAAAATTTATTTCAATCATGAACAAAAAGCGTATTATGTAGAAACTTCACTAAGCTTCTTTGGTTAGCCTCTGCAAGATGCTTCTCGCAGTTTCTTTCCAGTGTCCAGGCTTATTGCAGTGGAAGCAAAATCCTTTGCTATCTGTATCAGTTTTGTTCTTATTATCCTTTGTTTATGCCTTTCTATTTACCTTTTTTGAATCGTTCTTCTTTTCAAAAGATCCTTTGGCCCCTACCAGTAAGACTTTGTTTTTCTTGGTTGGAAAGTCACTCTCAATATTTTCAACATGTTAAGCAAATCAGCGAGGCTGATATCTAGCTTGTTCATATGAAAAATTCACAACAATTGTGAAAGGAGTCCGGGAGTGAGTGCAAGATCAAATCTTGGCTCAACTCTCCATCCATGACAAAACCAGTTGTCCTAATTGATCAATCAAATTGATTATGTTAAGAACTTTTTGTCTGTACTGTAGTGTCATTAGTCATTCTAGATCGGAAGAGCTCCTTAGATATCGATATCTATCGGTCCTACTTTCCTCACCATCAACTACTTGATGTGCGGGAATATAGTAAAACATCCATAGTTTCATGCTAACGCTTGGCTCGCTACTACTCGTGGATGCGAGCATGATGCGATGAGCCAATCATGCATCATCTTGCCACTTTCTAAAAGTAGCAATCTCTTCTACTCAGAGGCATTGTCTGCAACCATTGCAGGGATAGGCGTATTAAGGACATAAGATAGCTTTTCAGCCATGAGAACTATTCTCAAATTCCTTAACTTATCTGTTTAATTCGGTCTGGTTAATTTAGCATCTAATATGCTTCGCAGTGATAGAAATTTTAGACATTGTAAAATTCTGTAAATGAATTTGTAATTAACAACATTTTAACATACATTCTTTTATTAATTACCAAAATAATTTAGGTCTTGTTTTAAATTGGTATCTCCCACTATTTTCTTCAAACTATATTACCCTCACTTATATAGTTCGGCAAAATCTAATAAAAGATTTGCTAGTGAGAATAAGGATCCCATTTCAAATGTATATAGCCTTGTGGTGACACAACAAACTATATATAAATAAATAGGTAGACAACTTTTGTCAATTACATCAACTATCTGACTCCTTGTCTTTTGCCTCTTAGATTATTTTGATCAGTGGTGGCACATCCGAATCAAAATTATCCAAGTTAAGTCCCACCTAGCACTCCATATATTCAAAAAGAAAAATATCATCCTTGTGGTGACACAACAAAACAATATTGTTCAATTTTCTTTATAAGCATCAAATGTGATAAATTAACATCTTAAATACTTAATACTTGCCTTGTGGTGACACAACAAACTCATATTAAATATTTAATACTCTATTAATTTTATCATGCTAGAAAGCTGACGTTCGATATTCCAAATATCTTTGAACGCTTAGGACTTAATATAAAAATTGAGGGTTTATTATTAATTTGTCTCATCTTGTTTAGCGGCATTTAAATATATATATAAAATATAAATCATATTAATTAACATGCAAAGCATGTTTGCATAATATATAATATATATAGTATAAGCATGCACATATAGAATACTATATTCTACCTGGATTGATTATGGACTTTTATTCTAGTTTGGTTCACTAGAGCCACCAAGTGAACCAAAAGTCAAACCCTAGGGGTGCAAGAAATAATATTTAAATATAACTATTACATTTAAACCCGGCTCTATTACAAAACGGGTCTTCACGCTCTCCTTGCTCCTTTGATCTCTAATTCTTCAAAATTAATTCTAAATATTCCTATTACAAAACTATTTAAAATAAATAGAAACCTTGATCGTGATCGAGGGATGTACATAGGAGAGAGATAGAATTTACATTAAGAAAAATTAGAGAAGGCGAGTCTCTGAGACCCCATTTAATAAAACCCATACATTCATGCATCCAACTAAAATAAAATCCAATCACATTGGTCAATAGTCCTTAATCAATCCCATTTATTATCATACACATCACCATATGCATCAATAAATAACATTCATCTTATGAATAATAAATATTTAATATATATATTGATATCATTTAATGGGCAAATTTAGTTAGTATAAAATCTATTTTTAAATCAAAATAAACTCCTTTATTTTAATCCAAATTTAAATCAAAATAAAACTATTTTATTTTAATTTATCCAATTTTGAATAAAATAAACTATTTTATTTTAATCAAAATCTTTAATCAAAATAAACTCTTTTATTTTAATTAATTACGGAATCCAATTCCATATATATAAAAAAATCTTTAATTAAAATAAACTCTTTTATTTTAATTAATTATGGAATCCAATTCCATGTAAAAAAAACTTTATTAAAGGAAACACGGATATTCTTTCCTATTCACAAATAAACTCCTTTATTTTGAATAATATGAAATCTTATTCCATATTTAAATAAACTCTTTTATTTAAGGAAATTAGGATTCTTCTTTTCCTATTCACAAATAAACTCTTTTATTTTGAATAATATGAAATCTTATTTCATATCTAAACAAACTCCTTTATTTAAGGAAATTAGGATTCTCTTTCCTATTCACAAATAAACTCTTTTATTTTGAATAATATGAAATCCTATTTCATATCTAAATAAACTCCTTTATTTAAGGAAACAATAATCCAATTTCAACTCCAATTAGTTATTATGGAATCTAATTCCAACTCTAATTAGTTAGCATGAAATTCTAATTTTAAAATTAAAATAAACTCTTTTATTTTAATATTAAAATAAACCTTTAATTTTAAGATTAAAATAAACTTTTTATTTTAATTATAAAATTATTAAGATTAAAATAAAACTTTATATTTTAATATTAAAATAAACCTTTTATTTTAATTATATAATAATTAAGAATATATATATATATATATATTCGTAATATATTATATATATAATATTTAAAATGAAGAAGCCACCAGGAAAGTTGCTGGGTCATGTAATAAACTTTTTTTTTTTTTTTTTTATTTTAAAAAAAAACTGCATCCCCTTGATTGCCCACCTTTTTTATGATTCACGAATTTTATGATTCACGAATCAGGCGCAATCTTTTTTTTTTTTTTTTATGTTTACGTGAATTCCTATTGCCTTTAAGACCAATCCTTGAAAACCGTGCTGTTTTTTTTGTTGATAGCAGACTCGGTAAAAAAAAAAAATTCGGTAAGAGCATACCTTTTTTTTTTTTTTTATTAAATTTTATATAATAAAATTATGCCCAATTAAATTGTTCAAAACACATATAAATATACATATCAAATTAAAATAATTAATAATTCGCATAAAGGTTTGGCTCTGATGCCACTGTTAGGTTTGTAATATTCATCAACGCAATCAAATTGCAAAAATAATGCGGAAGCGTGTAAAATCAGAGTTTAAAAAAATTATTACAAACCATATACCCGGATCACGCTTTATGCACAATTATTAATTAAACGAAAAGATAAAGAATAAAATCATACCCTTGAAGATCGAGCTTCCTCAGGTACAAGTTCACCTCCAAATCCTTTCGCGCTCAACTTGAATCCACCGGGTTTGGTTCTTTCCTTTGATCAACGTTAGCCACCCAAATGTTTGGCCTCTGAGGTGATCCACCAGGAAGAAGAAAATTCAAGAAGAAGGGGTATTGGCTCAAACCCTAGTTTTTCTATCTACATAAAAGGCGTACTCTCCAACAAATTAAAATTATGTCATTATGTTGAAAAAAGTCAACAACCCCCCACCCATAATAAGACTCCTCTTATTTATAGATGTGGAAACCCATCTTAACAATTAAGGAATTGGGTTTTATTTAATTAATTAAATTCTTTTAATTAATTAAGCTCCCTAATCTTATTAGGGACAATTAATTAAAAACTCCTTTAACTAATTTTCCTTCCTAATCCAATTAGGAATAAATGAGAGTACTTATATTAAATTAATTCCTAAACTCTTTTAGAAATTAAAATAATAATAATTGTAATAATATTAATAAGACTCCTCTTATTAATTTATATTTAATATTTCTAAAATATTAAATAATAAATATTAAGCTATTTAATTTATTCTATCACCATAGATTAAATTAAATATACTTAACATATTATTATGATTATGCCATTAACTTCTTAAATAATTATTCTTCCTTTTATGGCGTGACCCTTTAGGTTCTCCATATTAAGCCTAGGTTGTGAATAAATCAATTAGAACAATTCTAATCTTATTTAAATAAATAAATTAAACAATTAATTTTTTAAATAAATAATATTTATTCTACAATAGGGATAAGCCTCCTAGCGATCAACGACTTTCCGAGATAATATAGATTTCAACATTAATCATAAAAAGAACCTTTGAGTAAATAGTTACTTGCAAATTCAATTCAATCCTTGAGTAATACAATGTCCCAATTAAATATAAGACATGGAATTACTTTGTCAAGTCTTATTTTATTTAATTATATGTATTTCGATCCTTAAATGCATGAACTCCAAATAATGCAAATTAGAAACTCCTTTCTAATTTCATTACGCCTTGCCAAGGACTCTTTGGGTTGTCATTTATCGAATCACATAGGACATTTCTCTTCTTTTATTAAAGTGGTAGATTCTTTATTGATCATACATTATCTCCATGTACAACTTATTATACCCAAGCATACCCTTTGATATACCCTAAGGGTCTTAAGGAATAAGTCAAAGTATAATTCATCATACACAAGATACTATGATGATCTCAAGTCCAAGGATTACTTGTACTACTATCACTCTGAAATTCCTATTGACGAGCAAATAAAACTCCATTAGGTATTCCTTAGCGAGCCACGCTCGGTGAACTTATTCTCTAATAAGCACCTACATACTTGCTTTAGTGTCTCCACACAAATGATCATGAGATCAATCATCCTCATCCAATGAAAGCAAGCAACGTATATACCAATCTATCCGGATTCACTAATCCCCAATTTAGTAATCCAATGATTGGGAACTATTTTAGTTTTAAGCTTTCTAAGAATTTAGATCTCATTAGAATGATCATCATCATTATTCTAAAAGCATTGCTTAAAACTATGGGTTTATCACATATTATAAAACAGCATCATGTAGATAATTAAAAGCCTTTAATAAATTAATACTTTTTATTAATAAATGAATAAGATTGTTACAAAGTATATGCTTTATCATCAAACATGATTGGCTTGTGTGCATAGTACTTTCACTTTTTCAAGATAATAATTACCTTATATTTCCAAGATACTTATCCCACTATTTTAGAAGGTAATCATATCTCTGCCAACCCACTTCAACAACTTTTAGATTTCCAACATATAAATTCATCATACAGAATATACAAATATTATAACATCAATACATATGGAAAAACTAAAATAATTCGGACAATACTAACCATGTAAAATCAATTCTCTTAATAACAGTTAGCAATATATAAAATGCTTAGTCATGCTTAAATTATTTAACCATATTTTAAATCGAGAATAATAAACTAATTTCCTTTTTACGCATGCATATAAATACTAATCTATTAGAATATATCATGTTATAACAGTTAGCAATGTAACATAGTTAGGCATGTACACAAAAATATTTAATTAAATGCACAAATAATATGTCCTAGAGCCTTGTATTGAAAAATTAAATATTTGCAATGACCTTACATATTTTTCTTAAGATTCAAATCATCTTCATTCTTCTTGAAAAATCCATCAAACAATTCTTGAAACAATTTCCTGAAATCACAATAAAGAATTTAGTACCAATGAACACGTTATCATCAAAACATTAGGTTATTAGAATGTGATATAATCAACATTCTCCGCCTTTTTGATGATGACAACATAAATTAAAACTCCCCCTAAATTCATACATATAACTTATTTCAGGAAAAATTTCGTTCGACCTGCATATGTTAGTATCATACCAAATAATAATGTAATTCAACACATATCATAATATTAAATAAAACAATCAGTCTTAACATGCAGGCAGTCATGCCTATCAAAATCCAAATAAAACCATAGCCTTTAAAACATGAATTTAAAAACAATAATATCAAAAGAAGAGAACTGAACGATAACTAATTCTCCCCCTTTGTCATCAGGCAAAAAGGAAAGAAAATAGGATCAAATTCAGTCAATGTCCTCAAGATTAGCCCTCTGTTTAGCACGGGTAGTGAAATAAGGACGATGGCGAATGCGATGAAGACATTCTTCTAAAGAGTAATCATCTACAAACCGAGGAGGTTGTGGTATAAAAGTTGTAGGAGGAAGTGCCATGTTAAGAAAATCACCCTTGTATTCAGCCATCCAATTGCATATTCGCCATTCTGGGATTGGGGAATACATTGTTGGAACATGGAATCTCTATCCCACATCATTGAATCTTGTTGCCATGAAATCTGCAAACTCCCCGAGTTGATAACTAATAAACTTAACCTCTTGACTCAACTGACAGATGTTCCTATTGAATTTTCTTTGAAGTGCTTCAACCATTGCCAGTGTTTGAATCTCAAAACCTGCCTGAAGATCAATAAATTCATCTTCAACACGATGATACAGTTTATTAATTTTTGGAGCATCCATCGGTAGTTTTCCTTTCTCAAGAATCACAAGTTGATTTCTTATTTCGACCAAATCAGCTTTCACAGAATTTTGAGTTTGCAGAATCTCATTTAGAACATTCATAATGTCAGGCCCATGAGAATTTGTCAAAGAGGATGAAGATGAGTCTTGATTAGGAAAAATAGGAGGAGGATCAGGGAGAAGACGAACAAACTCATCAGCATGAAAAGTAATATGAGATTTTGTCAGATTAGCAGTATCGATAAGCTCATTACTTGTGACAGAAATTTCATCATCAAAAGATATTTTGAAATGTTGGAAGAGTTTTGTTAAAAACATTCTATAAGGAAGACACTTCTTGGTTTGACGAATGCAACTTAGAATATGAGACAACATCATTTGAGAAAGATTGAAAGGTTTTCCCTTAAGAATCATAGCCACAACCACTAAATCTTGATAGGTAAAATCTGCTCCACCACTAAGTCGTTGAAACAAATTATACCTAACCAACTTATGTAACACACATGCAGTAGGACACACATTCACAGTTTTTGTAAGAAACAGAGTTGTAAGAGAATAATCATTCATAACAATATGAAGCTGTTCCAATGGAGGAAAAGGGATATTAACAGCACCTTTAAGAGTAAAAGGACAAGGTCCTGCAGAAGATATACCAAGAATGCTAACAAAATCAATACTAGTGAAAAATAATAACTTTCCCTTAACATATGTTATAAAACAATCCCCATTGCATTCAAGATTAGTGTAAAACTATTGGACTAATCTAGGATAACAATAGTAGGAGGAAGCAGCATAGGGGATATTTTGCAATCAGTGAAGAGTTTTTCCAGAACAGAGTGTTTGAAATAAAATAGATCCAAAGATTTTTCATAAACAAATTGCTTTGTTGCAATTGAATTTTTAAAACGAGTTTGAAAACTATATCCTCTGAAGAAATTTTCTTGCATATCAAGGGAAGATGAAAATGGATTTACCAGATTTGAAGGAGATTCTGGCTGTGAAGAGAGATGTTCTTTATACACTGGCTGCTTAACCTTGCTCCGTTGAGATGGTTATGCTTCTGTTGCCTTTAAGAAAGAAAAACTTGAATCTGAATCTTCAGATAATACTATGGCATTAGACAACACATGCACAAAAGAGTTCTTTTGTACTCGTTTGGATTTTATTTTTGTTCCAATAACGTTCTTCAATGAAGATCCTTCATCGTTTGACTTACCAAACGATCGCTTGCTAGCCCTGGTTTTCATGGTGTTACAGATTTATGAAAATGAAATGAAGGGTTTTAGGTAAATGATGGAGGTGTAAGATCTGAGTAAAGAAGAAGGCTGAAGATATAAAGATACATGAAATAGAAGTCTAGTGAGAGTCTATCACCGAAAGACGTGTGTCTTTTCAATTTTGAAAATCTGTTCGACTGTTGTTCCGTATCTCAAGGTATAAACCTTTACATTTCCCAATTAAATGACATCCGGCGATATTAATAGAAATGTGTATCTAGAACATAGTTTGAACAGATAAGGAATGGCAAACAGATATATTTTATCAGATATCATGCAAAAAATAAATGATACATATATGCATAAAATATAATCTGCATGTCATAAAATTTTAAGTACGTAAATCAAAATTATACCATGCACATTCCAAGTTCTCTCCTTAGCATACAAAATCTTTCCTCACTCAAGGGTTTAGTAAAAATATCAGCTAATTATTTTTCTGTAGGAATAAAAACTAATTTAACTAACCCTTTTGAAACATTATCTCTTACAAAATGATGCCTTACTTCTATATGTTTTGTACGTGAATGCAAAACAGAATTATTTGAAATGTCAATAGCACTAGAATTATCGCAATATATAGGCACATTATTGCATATTATATCAAAATCACATAGAGTTTGTTTCATCCATAATATTTGAGAGAAACAACTCCCTGTAGCTAAATATTCACCCTCAGTAGTTGATAAAGCAACTGAAGTTTGCTTTTTACTATGCCATGAGACAAGACTTTGTCCCAAAAATGTACAAGCACCACTTGTACTTTTTCTATCAATTTAAAACCTTGCATAGTCAGCATCTGAATAACCCATTAGTACAAAATGATTACTTATTGGATAAAATAACCCTAAATTTATAGTACCACTTAAATATTTAAAAATTCTTTTAACCTCTTGTAAGTGGGATTCTTTGGGTTTTGCTTGAAATCAAGCACAAAGACATACACTGTACATTATATCTGGTCTAGATGCAGTTAAATATAATAAAGAGACAACCATACCTCGATATTTGGTTAACTCTACATCTATACCTTTATCATCTGATGTGAGCTTTATCGATGTACTCATTGGTGTAGCCTTTGGGTTGGTTCCTTCAAAACCAAATCTTTTGAGTAGCTCTTTTGTGTACTTGGTTTGATGAATATAGATCCCTTCCTTTATTTGCTTGATTTGAAGTCCCAAAAAGTAATTTAGCTCTCCCATTAAGCTCATATCAAATTCCTTATGCATACACTTTGAAAACCACTCACAAAGAAAATCATTAGTAGCACCAAATATTATATCATCTACATATATTTGAACAATGATTATTTCTTGTTTTTCATGTTTAATAAATAATGTAGAATCTATTTTACCTCTAGTAAAACCACTTGAAATAAGATACTTACTCAACCTCTCGTACCAAGCCCTTGGAGCTTGTTCAAGACCATAGAGAGCTTTCTTGATCTTAAAAACATGATTTGGATATTTCTCATGTTTGAATCCAGGAGGCTGTTTGACATAGACTTCTTCATTGATGTATCCATTAAGAAATGCACTCTTTACATCCATTTGATAAAGCTTGAATTTCTTGTAACAAGCAAATGCTAACAAGATACGAATAGACTCTAGTCTTGCAACTGGAGCATAAGTTTCTTCATAGTCGATCCCTTCTTGTTGATTGTAACCTTGAGCCACTAGCCTTGCTTTGTTGCGAGTGATTGTTCCATGCTCATCAAGCTTGTTTTTAAACACCCATTTTATTCCAATGACAGAACTATCTTTAGGAGGAGGCATTAGTTCCCAAACTTAACATCGTTCAAATTGTTGAAGTTCCTCTTGTATTGCAAATAGCCAATTTTCATCAAGTATAGTTTCTTTAGCATTCTTTGGATCAACTTGTGATAAAAATACAGAGAACGCACATTGATTTTGTAGGCTTCTCCGTGTGGTAACTCCTTTGTTTATATCTCCAATGATGTTTACCGATGGATGATCCCTAAGATATCTTGTTGTCTTTGGCATTTGAATATCGTGAATTACTTCTTCTTATTGAGGAAAATTTCTTCAAGATCTTGTGTTGCTTCTTGTTCATTTTCATGCGTACTATTCAATTTAGCCTGTTGAATTTGTCCATTCGGTCTGCTGAATGGTTCTCTTCGGTTTACTAAATTTGTGAAAATCTCCAAATTTCTTGCATCCTCTTCTCTTTCTTTTGGAAGATCATTGTTAGTCTCATTAAAAGTTATATGAATTGATTCTTTAACACATAACTTGTAAATATTAAATACACAATATGCCTTGTTGTTATGTGAATAACCAATGAAAATACCTTCATAGGATTTAACATCAAATTTTCCCAAGTTATCACTAGTATTTAGTATATAACATTTAGACCCAAATACTTTGAAATAACTTATATTAGGAATTTTGTTATTCAAAAGCTCATAAGGTGTTTTCAAAATAATAGGATGAATAAGAACTCTATTTAACACATAGCACGAAGTATTAACAGCTTCAGCCCAAAATTTCTTTGGAAGTTTGCTTTCTTGTAAAAGTGTTCTAGCTGTTTCTTGAAGTGTTCTATTCTTTCTTTCCACTACTCCATTTTGTTGAGGAGTTCTAGGAGCTGAAAACTCATGACTTATACCTTTTTGATCACAAAATATAATAAAGTCCTTTTGAATTTCGGTACCATGATCACGAATTTTTATAAGTTTGAGACTATACTTAGTCTCTAAATTTCTTATCAATTTCTCAAACTCTCTAAATGCTTCATCTTTGGTTCTTAAAAATAATACCCATGTATATCTAGAAAAATCATCAACTATTATGAATGCATAAAATTTACCATTAATACTAGCATGTCTTTCTGGGCTAAATAAATCAAGATGAATTAATTGTAAAGGTGAGGAAGTTGATACCATATTCTTTGCACTGGATGATGTTCTTACTTATTTTCTATGTTGGCAAGGAACACATACTCCTTTCTTTTTGAACTTTATCTTCGACAATCCTTTGACGAGGTTTTTAGAGGACAATTTATTGATTAAATCCATGTGAACATGTCCCATCCTTTTGTGCCATAAATTAGCCTCATCTTGTATAGATGCAAGACATAATTTTTCATCCTGTTGCTCAAAATCTATAGTATATATATTTCCTTCTCTTTGTGCAACTAGAGTAACATTGTTAGTACCATGAGAAATAGTGCATTTTTCTTTATCAAAACTGACTCGGTGACCATTATCCATTAATTGACTGATACTAATAAGATTAAATTCAAGTCCATCAACAAGGTGTACATTATCAATATTTCCCTTCCATTTCCTATTTTACCTTTTCCGATTATCTCACAGGTTTGATTATCTCTAAATGTAACTGTACCAATTTTCTTCTTGATTTTTAGCTCCACGAACTTTGTTTTGTCACCATTCATGTGATGTGAGCATCCACTATCAAGAATCCACTTTTGAGATGGAACCCTTGCCTTGAGACATACCTATCATGAAAAGATAATTCATCCTTTTGGTACCCACATCTTTTTGGGTCCTTTAATGTTAGTCGCAAGTAAATCATTCTTTTTAACCCATACCTTTTTAATCTTATTTTTCTTAAAGCAATTTACGTCCAAGTGACCTTTAATACCACAGTTTTTACATGTTGTGAAAGGAGAACAATAATTTAACTTAAACCGTGATTTTGATTTTAACATTTTTATATTACCCTTTTTATGCATAGGATCATAACCAATTCCTTGTCTTTCAAAACTAGGTCTTTGTTTACCTAATATGATATTTAAATTTTCTTTACCTTGAACGAATTTAGCAAGAGATGATTTTAGTGAATCTATTTCTTTTTGAAGTTCGTAATTAGGAAATGTTTTAATAGGTGATTTATCACTAAATGCATCAATATATACATCTCTCATTTTCAGTTCATTAGTTAATTTATGGACTTCATTATTCAAAAAATTTACCTTATTAAAAAGTATTTTGTTATAATTATCTAAATAATCAATTTTAGCAAGCAAAACCTTTTCTTCTTTACAAGTAGATTCCTTTTCAATATCTTTCTTTTCATCGATTAAAGAGTCTAATTCACCCATTAATGTATTTACTAAGTCTTTCAAATATGCATTCTTTTCTTTTAATTTAGCATTTTCTTGTTTCAAGGAATTAAAATAAAAATCAGATACCTCGTTTGATTCACCTTCTATTCCCATGAAGCATACTTGAGCTATCTCATCCTTGGCGTCGACCTCAAACTCAGATTCTTCTTCATCAATCCAAGTAACAGTGCCTTCTTTCTCTTATTATCCTTGAAGCCTGTTTTTCCTTTATTCTTAAGTTGAAAACAGTCCTTCTTGAAGTGCCCTGGTCGTCAACATTCAAAACACATCTCTTCAGTTTGTTTTCCTTTGCCTTTTTTTGAGTTGAAGATATTCTTTCGTTTATTCTTCCTTTGTAGAAGTCCTTTGAGTCTCCTTGACATCATAGCTATCTCTTCGTCAAAATCATCATCAAGCTCTTCTTCATTTCCTGCATTAAGAGCTAGAACCTTTCTACGAGGAACTTCCTCCTCATCGTCATACCTCTTTAACTGATGTTCATATTCCTCAAGTTCACCAAAAAGGGTTAGTGTGTCCATAGTAGATATAGTAGAGGAATCTTAAAGAGTAGTAATTTTAGACGCAAACCTCTTGGGCATAGCCCGAAGTAACTTACGATTAATCTCACTTTGTGGAATATATTTGTCCAATAGCTTTAAGGAGTTCAGAAGAACAAGAAACCTTGCTTAAGCCATCTTTATAGTTTCATCTTTCTCGAGTTTGAACATTTCATAATCATGTATGAGCATGCTTAGTTTAACTTCTCAAACTTTTGATGTTCCTTCATAACTCACCACTAGAGTATCCCAAATTTCCTTAGTTGTGTTGCATGAGGATACTTTGTCAATCTCGGACTGCACCATGTCGCTTATTAGAGTATTCATAGCCCTTGAGTCATAGGAGACCATGAAGGTTTTAGTTGAATCCATCTCTAGCAAAGTCTTTGGAGTACCGTCATCTTTCCTTGGAATAACTGGTCCATTCTCCACAACCCACCATTCCCAAGGATCTCTTTTAAGGTAGATCCTCATTCAGAATTTCTAGAAGTTGTAGTTTTCTGTTCCATGTAGCAGTGGAGGTCTATTGGTTGATTGACCTTCTTGATTGTTGTTTAGAATGTGCCGTATCGAATCGTTCCTGAAGTCACCTTTAAGACCAAGTAAGTAGAGCCAAGCTTTGATACCAAATGAAATTCAGATAAGGCACACTTAGAAGGGGGGTTGAATAAGTGTGGATACAAACTATGACCAATTTAAAATTTTAAATCAAACTATTGAATATAGCCTACTATATTGATGAATGCAGCTTGCTGAATGAATATGGTCTACCGAATTGAATTTTTGTTTAAGAAAATATCTTGGTGATTTTATAAGCTAAATAGAATATTTAATCAAAAAATTTCACGATGAAACAAATAGTTAAATTCAGTTTATTAAGCAAATCAATTATCTTGAGTGATATTAAGTTAAAGCAAGTAATAAAAATAACACAAAGATTTTTTACATGGTTCAGCTATTACCCTCTATAATAATAGCCTAGTCCACGTCGAATACCAACTAGTATTGGAGACTCACTTTTATTTCTTTAAAAGACTCTTATTACAAATCAAATCCTATAAAACTGAATTACAATAATTCACTTGAGCACTCTTGCTCCTTGTGCACCAATGCACCCCTTAAGCACCTATGCTTCCTTGAACCTATTTGTAAACAAACCTTAATCCACCTGGATTAAATTCCTTTAGACAACACTTAGTCTAAAAAATTAAGATTACAATAATAGAGGTCTAATAATCAAAGCAAATAAACAATTTAACAATGCAAGGCTCAACTGATGAATGCAATGATCAAATAGAAAAAGTAAAAGATATCATTAGTATTATACCCACGAAAATTGCTGATTATTAATCTGAGTATAAAAGAACAGCAGCTGGAAATATTGCACCAAAAATAATGAAATAACTTCTCAAGTATGTATGTGCAATAATCAATTCAAGTGATGTAAGTGTTGTAAGTTATACTGAAATCAATTCTTCTTTTTATAGCCCAGAAAACAACCGTTGTGAAAATAAAAAATATTTCCGTTGCCAATTTTGTTCCGTTATAACCAACATAATCAAAGAGATAAATAACATTCTAATATTATTCCCGTTAATGGCTAAGAATTATCTTCGGTTGTTACAAAGATTTATTGGACTCTTTCAAAAAGAGACTGTTTCACGTAGGTAACATCCTTTTTGAGACCTATCAAATTCCTATATCAATTTAAAGTCTGCCGCCACATATATAGCATTAATATAGGAAAGGATATGTACCAACTTTTTCAAGATAATAATTACCTTATATTTCCAAGATACTTATCCCACTATTTTAGAAGGAAATCATATCTCTGCCAACCCACTTCAACAACTTTTAGATTTCCAACATATAAATTCATCATACAGAATATACAAATATTATAACATCAATACATATGGAAAAACTAAAATAATTCGGACAATACTAACCATGTAAAATCAATTCTCTTAATAACAGTTAGCAATATATAAAATGCTTAGTCATGCTTAAATTATTTAACCATATTTTAAATCAGATAATAAACTAATTTCCTTTTTACGCATGCATATAAATACTAATCAATTAGAATATATCATGTTATAACAGTTAGCAATGTAACATAGTTAGGCATGCACACAAAAATATTTAATTAAATGCACAAATAATATGTCCTAGAGCCTTGTATTGAAAAATTAAATATTTGCAATGACCTTACATATTTTTCTTAAGACTCAAATCATCTTCATTCTTCTTGAAAAATCCATCAAACAATTCTTGAAACAATTTCCTGAAATTCACAATAAAGAATTTAGTACCAATGAGCAAGTTATCATCAAAACATTAAGTTATTAGAACGTGATATAATCAACAGTAAGCAATTAAAGTTATCTACAGGGCAGAGCGATTTTTGCCCTTTTTACCCTCGTCGACCAATGCATGGAGTGCTGCTCCAATTTTTGAGAGTAAAGTCCTAATGAACTGCAGTGATGGAGGGGATATCATCGTCCTCCTTTTCCCGAATGATGACCATAACATCTGGGCAATCATCATCTGGGGTGTATCTGTTTTTATGTTCATCATGGACAATGATGCGCATGCCTGATATCATCAGGGCGATTTCATGTTTACGTTTCTGTTCCCTTTCTTCCACTTCGGGATTAGGAATCAGGACCTCTTTTGCTTTGAATGGTACTGGTTTGGGAAACAGCATAGCTATAACATGGGCTGGCACCCTTACCGGAGACTGTATCATCTAATGAGGTATAAGTGGAGAAAATAGCCGTGTGGCGGAAGCTTGAGGAATTTTCTTGTGCTTATGAGGATTCCTATGACTGGAACTGGCAGAATAGCCTAGTCAGACCGTCTCGGTTTGACTGGACATTTGAATTGGGTGCTTAATACCCTACTAATTTTTACCAAGCCCTTGTCCAGGCAGATGACCCAATGATATCATTTCTTGGGTAACTGCCATCACTTCGGCAGATATCTTGGGTATGGGAAGTGGCGCTCCAATACGATGGTATTGTGTATTGCTCACTTCCAAAGTATGAAAATTGGTCGGCTTAACTTCTGAATTAAAGCTGATAAGTGGTAGGTTTCCGGCTCAGCGTTGACAGTGACTAGACTATTGTTGACAATGTATTTCAGTTATTGATGTAGTGTAGAAGGAACGGCTCCAGCCATGTGGATCCATGGTCTCCCCAATAGCAAGTTGTAACCTAAATCTATCTTAAGGACGTGAAAGGATACATTGAATGTATTAGGACCAATCTCAATTGGCAGCTCAATCTCTTCGACCGAATTTCGTCGGGATCTATCAAAAGCTTTGATAATCGTATGGCTGCTTCGGATTCGTTTAAGATTGACATTCATATTCACTAAGGTGGCATAAGGACAGATATTCAGAGACGAACCTCTATCTATCAAAACTCTAGCTAACATATACCCGGAGGAAAAAACTGTAATATGCAATGGCTTGCAATGATTGGTCCCTTCGGGGGGTATGTCGTCATCAGTGAAGGATATCACATTGTTGTTAAAAATGTGATCAACCAGATGTTGAAATTTTTCCACATCCACTGATTTTGGTGAATAGGCTTCTTCCAAAACCTTCAATGAGATCTTCCTGTGATCCTCGGAAGAGAAAACCAAGTCCAATATTGAGATTTAATGTGGAGCTTCTCTTAAGCTTAGAACCACCTTGGCTTCAGTATGGCCCATAGTGCGGAGGAATTTCTCAATCTTCTCCATGGGAATCTCCCCCTTTGCTTTGATGGCGGGCTTCATTACCCTCTGAGGAAGATACAGTGAATTTTCCTTCGACACTGTACCAGTAGTATGAGACGTGGATCCTTCAGCTTCTCTATATTTCATGGGACTTTGTGTAAGCTGAAAATAGGATATTATGGTCTGAAGGGTAAAGAAATTGGCTCTGATGCAGCCACTTTCAAAGGATTGTCAGCTCCTTTGAGTTGAATTGCTTGTATAGGAAATTGTTTGACAGTCTCATCAGCCTCAACAGATATAACTGCTACTAGCCCCTTCCATTTAGTAGGACAGGTATTCCCACTATCGAGTAGCACAGTGTCATCATCTGCCAATTACAAGACACCGCTGTCAATTAGACTTTGAATAAGGTCGCGGAGTGCCCAGCATTCTTCTGTGCTATGACCACGAGAATGTGAATGATATTGACAAACTCCATCAGAGTTGAACCATCTTGAACGGGGATTAATTGGAGGTAGAAGAAAGGTGATTCTTCCTTCGTTGATTATCATCTGAAATATTTCCTCCATAGGTTGGCCCAGGTATGTAAATTCCCTTTTATTGAAAAAATCCCGACGGGCTTTATCACTTGCTCTATTCGCAACCTTGTCCTCCAGTGCTTCGCTCGCTGAAGGTGATGATGGAGCATTCATAACAAAAGGAAGGAGACAAGCATGCTCCTAGCTGACTAACTGGCGTGTGACTTAAAGCTGATGGATCACCAGTTCTACCAATTGTTCCACTTGCTTACAAAGAGCTTTCATCTTTCGTTCCATAACAAATTAGAACTTTGCATAATCCCATCTGTCAACACCGTCTTTGATGGTTTGGGATGATTCACCATTAAAATTAGAACTTTGTCCATTGCTCCAACTAATCATGTTAACCTCTTCTTCTTTGTGTTGAGGAAGATGGTTGTCTTACACATGAGGTTGATCTAGTTTGGTAACCACAATCTCACCATTTTTTTTTATCAAATCTTGGATCTTGTGTTTCAAGGCCCAACAATCTTGAGTATCATGTCCAGGTGCCCCGGCATGAAAAGCACACTTCCGAGTAGCATTAAAACCCCTTCCATTAGGGTTGGCTGGTGGAAGAAGATGCGTGATTTTCTTCTGAGTAGTCAGAAGAGCAAGAATATTCTCGAGCGAGTCCCCTAAGGGTGTGAACGTTCGAGGGCACTTTTCTTCTCCACTTTTAGGCAAAGGAGGGTTTGAAGACTGTGCTTGAAAAGGGGAGTAGTTTCTCCTCTGTATAGGCATATTTTGATTGCCTTATTAACCTTGTAGTATCAAGGAAACATCCTCCTCTTTCTTTTTATGGACCCTCCGGGGGTTGTTTCCATAAGTTCCAGACTACATGTGCTCAGCAACTGCTTTAAGAGCGGCTAGGTCTTAAATCATTCCTGACTTCAACCCCATCTCAACCATTTCTCCGTGTTTGATCTTTTCAAAAAATGGTTTGCCAATACCAGCTAAGACTCTCTCATAGAAAGGAGCTTCTTGTATGTGTATGAAAGTCATGACCATTTCTGATTCCGTCATGGAAGGAATAACTTGAGCAGCAAGGCGCCTCCACCTTTGAGTATACTCTCTGAAAGACTCATTGGACTGCTTCTTGACCTTGGTAATTTGATACCGGCCAGGAGCCATCTGAGATTAAAAACTGTACTGAGTAAGGAAGGCATAAGCTAGTTCTTCCCAGTTATGGATCTTTAAGTTGTCTAATCTAGTATACCATGAACGGGCTTCTCCAGTCAGACTCTTTTGGAATAGCTGCATTCTGAGCTTCTCGTTTTCCTCATAAGATCCAAGTTCTCCAATGAACACCTTCAAATGTGTGTAAGGATCCCCTAATCCATCATAATTTTCAAAATCAGGGTTTTTAAATTTCTCTGGATAATGAACACCAGGGAATATGCCAAGTTCATCATATGAAACACTCCCGTGTGTTCCAATCCCTTTAAGAGAATGGATAGTTTCTTCCATTTGAAGGATCTTCTTCTTGATATCACCTGTGTCTAGATCTCCTTTGAGATGGGTGTTTTCAGGGTCTTTGTTGGTCGTATCTAGCTGAGGTTCTGGATTTATTTTATCCAAACCTTGTGTTCCTCTTTATGTAGAGGATTCTGTATGTGTAGGCATTTTTGAGCCCTGAGTAAACTGATGCAATTCTTTAAGCAGAACAGCCAAATCTGTAATTTGTTTACTTAATCCCTCAAATTCTTCTCAAGAAACGGGATTAGACTGGTTAGAAGAAGACATGATTGGCTGTAGGCTCGTGGCCTTTTTGGATTTTGAGCGGGTAATAGGCCCAATTGTTTCCCTAAAAAAACTTATGTAGTTTAGTTTTAGGGAATGTAAATGTTTACATGCTATCATATTGTGTCCGTTTTAGGAATATTATCCTGCAAAAAAATGGTTGTCATTTGATAGCATGTCATGTATGCGCAAATATTCTTCATATTTTCCATTACATAAAGATTTACATGGAATAAAATTACAAGTAAATGCTTTTACAAGTAATAGAAAATGGAAAGTATGAAGAGACTTTCCTCCGCGTTTGGTTTATCAGAGGCTGACCTATCTTAGGGTTACTCTCGCGGCTTTTTGGCATGAAGGTTCCCAGATCATTGTAATCTACTTGACGGGAAGTTAATCCGGTCTTTCAACTGGAGCGAATCTGGGTGGTGCCTTTCCTGAGCCTCATTGGAATTAGTCTCCCTACGAGTCCATGTCCAAACACCGGGATAGCCTCCTGGTGGAGGAACCACACAACATACATTCACATACAACGTTTCTCACCGTTTATGAAAATGATGACATGTGCGAAGCACTAATATCACAAATAGATATTTTGCAGTGCAGTAATTTAAATGCATTCGTGCACATTCATCATAAATGTAAATGCAACATTCACACACAACATATAATAGTTTTGAAAATCTTGTAGTGGCGGCTTAAACCCTCTTACTGTTGTCCCCACCAGAGTCACCACCTGTCGACGTCGGGATTTTTATTTGTCCCTTTTCTATTCTTGTTCTTTGGTGTTCTCATGTTATGTGAGATTTGGTTACTGATATGTATCATGTCGACGATTTGACTGTAAGAGTCGCCAGTTGGTGTTTTTAACTGGTTGCACCAACGCAACCGAGAAAAGGTTTGCACATTGACCCAGTGATGTGACACTGCTAAACGGGTCTGTGAAACCAAGATTCATTTGGGTTCGGGGGTTTGATTATGCGGAGGGAAGGTGTTAGGCACCCCCCCGACATCCGTGTTGCCACAGTGACCACCACTTTTCAAGAAACTGTTATATGAATATGTGTGTGTGTGTGTGGATCAATGTGCAATTTATTTGGAAGTAGTGCGAGGCCTCGTTCGCACTTATATACAAAGAGTTTGAATTTATATGAAAAATTCAGTTTTAAACATAATATAGCAGTGAAGTTTTGTAAAAGAGGTTTTTCAAACCCTGTGCTCAATAGTAATTGAGACCTTTTCATACTTCCATTTTATTATTTAATGTTGGGCTTGTTTGCTTTTATTTTCGAGATTCGAAGCATCTTCGAGAAAATAATATATAGCAGTGCCAAACTCATCATGGGCATGAAAGCCATCTAAGGAAATTCAAACATCGTGAATAATTTACAAGCAGCTTACAGCTGAAAATGTCCATCACGGGAACCGAATCTAGATTCAGTGGACTGAATCTATGATCACATGATTTCTAGGCTCACATGATGCCATGCTTTATATGAAAAGCGATGGCGATCCATATATATAAAAGCTATAAATATATATATATATATATATATATATATACATACATGATCAACCACCACGAAACACCTCCATGGGGGATCAGAAATGTTAATATATAAAAGCGGTAAATATATATATATAGAGTCATGATCAACCACCACGAAGCACCTCCATGGGGGATCAGAAATGTAAATAAAGCAGTAAATGCGATCAACTGCCATGAAGTAAACTCCAGGTGGGACTGAATGTAAAGAAAGCAGTAAAAAAAATCAACCGCCACGAAGTAAACTTCAGGCTGGACAGAATATAAATAAAGTAGTAAAATGCCACGAAGTAAACTCCAGGCCTGACATAAATGTAACTATATATATATATATATATATATGATAAACGCACAGGATTTTTCTCAATCTTGGCTCGGTTTATCATTTCAACGATTTGTCGTCTAGGCTCAATCAAGGCATAACTCGATAATGTTAGTCCATATAAAAAAATATATACATATATAAGTATATACATACGAGCATGAAATGAAAACCACTTGGATCAAGTGCAGGCATACACACACAACACGACTCTCAATGTGAAGAATAGTGTGTGAAAAGATGAAGAGAAAGGCTTTATAGAGTGTGAGAAGGCTTATAGTGGGCTACCAAAGCAGACTTCTATGACTCTAGATGGATAAACACTCAGCTCCCGTCGATAAAATATAGCTATATATGAGGTAACAGGTGTTTAAAATGAGAAAGCACTCAATATGGGGTGTATACAGAGAAAATTAGACAGGGCTTCCTCGCCTCCTTTCTTCTTACAAATGGCCACCCCAAGCTCTATATTTATAGAGCTGGTGGTCGTGAGTGTACTACTGGCGTGCCAGAGTGTACTGCTGCGGCACATGCGATATGCAGATGCACTGCTGCACTGCCTGAGGTGCACCGTCTCAAGTACATGAACTCGCAGATCAGGATGTCCGCTCGAACTTACAGAACTTCAATTCGAGCATCTGAACGAGGTTTACAAGACCTTCTTCGGACCGCTTTTGTCGAGAGTTATGCAATGACATGGGATTAAAGGTTGTATGAAGTTAGGAAGAGGGGACCATGCCCATGGTCTTCAAGCTTCAAATTCTATCCTTTGTGCTGCCATGCGTAATAGTCACTCAGGATTGGAACTCCTTGGCTCTTGTGGGACATTACTATGTAGAAATCTATGTATGAGATGTTGAGACGGCGCGCTGGGGGTTGAGGTGGCAAGATAACGAATTTTCCCCTCACTGGGGTTATCTCCGGTTTGGGCTGATAGAAGATGTTGCTCAGGGTTATCTATGAGATTGGACTACTGCAAGTGTTTGAATTTCGCAGGGTTATATCTAGGTCTTTGGAATGAGTGCCTTGGTAGGAGGTTTGAGATTGAAGTTGATTGCATACATTTGAAACAAGAATTTCTAGGGTTATTGCCGGAACTGTAACGTCGTTCCTTGGGGTTATCTCCATGGATGAAACTCGGGGTTATCTCCGAGGTTGGAATTGATACTCCCGGTGTGTGTTCCGGGGTTGAGACTGAACTTTCGGTAGTATCTGGAATGGATGTGAGCTGTCTTCCAGGGTTATCTTCGAAAGACGAATTTGCCCTCCTACAATGTTATTAATAGGTGTGCAGAAAATTTCGAGTGTCTACATCGCAATAAAACAAAAACAACAAAAATATTTCTACACTCTTCTCTATAAACAAAAACAACAAAAACATTTCTACACCTTTCTACCCTTACACCATTCAGCGTTGAACCTCTTACATCAGGTTCGAACTACGCAGACCTAATCTCCTCTTCAATAGGAGTACATAGGCATCCATTTATGGTTTGGTCTAACCCCCTACCAAAATACAAATACTTGTCACACGGTACTGGGATCAAACTTAAATCCACCAAATTTCATCGGCTTCAGACCAAAGGGATGGAATTACTTGACCTCCCCATAAATGGGAGAGTTGGCGACCATCTAAGCTGCGGTTGATTCCTTGAAGAGCAACACCAATCCATAAGAGATGGAACTAACCGGGTTCCTCTTAAATAGGAGTACTAGCGACCATCTGTGGTGCAGTTAATCTCAGAGAGGAAAAGTCACACTCCTCTACACATTTCCATACAGAAACCAGTCCCAAGACAACAATGAGGGTAGGGATACATATAGGTTAATGATCCATTCTGAAAGATTCTGCGACATCTCAATGTCTACCAATCAAGGATGAGTTCAGAATACATCAAGATCACAAGTCCTGAAGGAACAGGAAAATATCAAGCAAGTATCAAGGCCCAACTAAAAGAGAAGTGAATCAACATATATTTCCCTGCCATATATAATGTCGTTTGATATATACAATGTGTTGTACATGACAAAATGGCTAAACTAGTCTATGCAGGAAAATACAAGTCTATCTACAGATCGGTATGTATGCGGACTATCAGATCTAATATGGCATCTCTCTCCGAAGAAGGAGGTAACGCTGCAAGCTCCTGCCCAAGGGTATCTACACGAGCTAGCAGATCCGAGACCAACTTCATGGTGGCATGGTGTTCATCAATATATGCACTCATAACAATGAGTATGCCAGTTGTAAGGGATCTCACTAAAGTACTATCTGTGACGGCTGCATCCCGAGCAGATAGAACAGCATCCCGCTCAACAATCAATGCATCTCTAGCTGATCTGGCCTCATCTCTCTCCAATAAAGCGGTGTCTCTCCCATTAAGAGCCGTTAACATCAAGGCTCTAGCCCGATCTCTCTCAAAGGTCATTAGATAAAGACTCTGCTCTAAATACTGTGCTGAATGATGAATCACAGTGGCACTCATACTGGGAGAATCTGCAAGAGCTGTTGGCAACCTAGTGAATGGCTCCTCCTCCATGGGAACATCTATAGCTCCCCCAAATCCGGGTCCTAAATCACCACGGATCTGGTACACTAGTTCTAACTATTGCGGAAGATATAAACATAAATTATTTATACATTAAACATTATACATTATCCCCAAGGTCGAGTAACCATAACTTATACACAATTTAATATCATATCTACCATATAATGTTATTAGTATACAATACTGTTACAAATCTAGCTGCACACATAGTCCCAAACTGAACTTGACTTTATCTTTTCCTTGTATCGACGTATTCGCCTTAATCTACAATGTTTATCATGATATAGCAAGAGTGAGCAATAAGTTTGCCTAGCAAGTTTAAGTTCAATAAATTAAGGATATATCATGATGGAAAGATTTTGAATAATAGCTGGCTAACATTCAATAATATACTTGTGAACTAGCACGGATAAATTTTCATAGCTGAACCAACATTGAACATAAACATAACAGTTATATCTGGACCGAATGGTAATGAAGGTGATCAGCCTTTCATATCTGATGAACTCATACAATATGCACATAGTGGGATTCAACAATTCATAGACATGGTATAATCAATAATGATTAACCATAAGTATATTTGAATAATTATAACTCAGGGTTCAGTTAGAGAGAACTTGCCTATACCTTTGATTATTGTTATGAAATATAACTTAGCTTTATCCGAAGACCTAATATAGATAATACCGATCTCCAAATATTAGAATAATATCATCACAGTATAAAATAACCTAAACACATTACCACATAATCCTATCAATCTATACAGCACGTAAGACCTAATATCAAGTCAAACTATTGCAGTCTGAGTTGAGTTCGGTACTATTCTGACATCTCGATTGCCTAATCGGATAAAAAATTGAGTTTAAGTTCAATTAAACTCTACCTAAACACTTAACAATTATCTTAGATAATTATATTATCAATCAAAATAATTTTCATAGGCTCATAAAAATTTTCATGTAATTATTATCATTTATTATGATTTTTCAATCAATAATATCATATATATATATATATATATATATATATATATATATATACATTAAATACTACTTAATTCTATTATCATTAATATTTATTTAATATTAAATATTAATGAAATCCTTAACATAATATTATAATATATTTATAATATCTCAAAGTATTTTAATACTTTATTATTACCATTAAATGATTTTAAATTAATTAAAACCATTATTCATTATCTCGCCATTAATATTAAAATATTAATATTTCTCATGATAAAATATCAAAAGTTATATTTTATAACTTAAAATATTTTTATAACACTTCAATTATTTTTATATAATTTTAAAGCATTAATTTATTTTTTTCCATAATTTATTTAATAGATCTATTAAATAAATTAATTAACATTAATAATAATTTATTAATGAATTTCATCACAAAATATTAAAAGTCATTAAAAATAACTTAAAATATTTTCTTATACCATAATATAAATTTTCATGATTTTTCAAGTATTAAAATCATTTTTAAGTAATTTATTTAATATTATAATTAAATAAATTAAATACCATTAATATTCCAAAAATACTAAATATTTATGAAATATATTTAAAATAATTAAAAACTAATTTTCGTGCTTTAAAATAATTTCTAAGAATTTATTATGTATTTTTAATAATTAAAAACTATTTTATCTATTTAATAAATAAAATAACTAATTTCCATAAATAAATCTGTCACTAAAAGGTCCATATAGCGGCAAAGCTGTAAACTATAAAGGTGTTCTTAAGCTTGCCCCGAACCTTCCATTGCCGTTGTTGATTATCGTGTTTGACGGTGATAGATCCTTATTCATTACGTTTCTGGGCTGGCTAATGTGTTATGATTATAGTACTTATGTAGTACTACAACTACAAACAACTTTCATGGCCATTCTACATCTTAACAGCAAGTTATAGGGCATCAAAGTCCTTGTCAGACATGTTCTTCATTTTCTAGAACATTTTCTGGGTTAACCAAAAAATGAAGAACAGTCAAGGTACCCACTTTGGATCCTCATAGATTGCAATTTAGGTCTTGTTTGTGTGATCTAAGAGTTCTAACATGCAGTAGTGATGTCAAGGAACATATCTAACACACTAAATCAGTCTAACAACATCACAGTTGAGAGATCAAGGCCGGTCAACTGTCGTCAGAAATTTCGTTTATGAAGATCTAGGTTTTCCAGAAAATCTTCATAAGGCAGTTGGGTCAACCTACTTTGACCATGATTATATATGATTCTGTTACGGATATGGGTGATCTAAAAGTTTTAGTGTATAGTTAACATGTCAGGCTACAAGTATATAACAACAACATGGCCCAAACACTTAACAGTTGCAAGATCAAGCGCCTGCAAAATCGTTGTCAGAGATTTCTAAGTTTATGGGTTACCTAGAAACCAGATCTCGTGCTCAGTCAACGCAATTTGACTACTAATAACTTTTAATCTATACATGATCTGGACTTGATTCAAGTCCCAGATCAAAGACCTTACAACATACTACAAGTACAAACATTTAAACAACCAAAATTATAAACAGGTAAAGATCTATGGGGTCTGACATTCGGTTGTCAGACAACACTTTTCCAGTTTTTCAGATTTTTGAAATCTTTAATTTCGAGCATCTAGATATTATGGATCTGGGATCTAACAACCCAGATCACTAAATGACACCCTCTAGTACCAATCTAAACAACAACTAACATAAAATCACATGATTTACACTGTGACGCCCCCAAAATAGGTATACATCACCCATCTTGGGTCGCCAAATACATGGTATAAAATACAAATACAAACTTAATTATACAACATGAGCTGAGAGTTTTTACACGAATATTATCTTCTAGACAATATTCAAACTCAAATGGAGTCATCATTACATTTATTGGCACACTATTTTATAGAATAGTGAGGACTACTATAATACCATCTTGGGCCATCACTCCGTTCCCCGACTAGTTCCAGCTACGTTCTCATTTCCTGAAGAGAACAATGGAAGTAAAAGGGTGAGCTCAACTAGCCAAGTAAGAAATATTATGACTAAGATAATGCAGAATAAGTTATCATTAGCCTTCAACAATATTAAACGATAGAATATAATGAGATAACAAGTTTAATCTGCGGAACAAGCAATCCATTAGAAGACTCAAGTAGAGCATGATATCTACTATCTTCTATGATTTAAAAAGTTTATCATTAACTTTATTGCTGGGACTCAGCTTAATAAATAGATCATATCATCGAATCATCCCTACACTACGGGCCAAGGATATTCATTAGTATCACGTCCACAAATTATTCTTGCACTACGGGCCAAGAATTATTTGTGTAATCATCAATGGTCATGACTATACCGAATTATCTCTGGTCATAATCATACCAATTAACAGTCCATCTATGCACGTAAGCCAAAGATGACTTTTGTGACAGCCCCAAATCCGGGTCCTAAATCACCACGGATCTGGTACAATCATTTTATAACTATTTTGCGTAAGATATAAACATAAAATGTTTATAGAATACACTTTACACTCTATTCTCCAAAATCGAGTAACCTTAACTTATACACAATTAATAAACTATCTAACATATAACCTTATTATCAAACTATACTATTACAAACTAGCTGCACATTTTATCCCAAGTTAAACTTGGCTTTATCCTTTTCCTGTATCCGAACACATTCGCCTTATCTGCAATGTTTATCATGATATAGCAAGGGTGAGCATGAAAGTTGCCCAGCAAGTTTAAATTTATTTAAGGATATATCATGATTGAAAGAGTCTGAATAATAAGCTGGCTATAATTCATCAATATAATTAAGAACTAGCACGAACAAAATTTTTTTTGACTGAACAAGTATTAAACATGAACAAATTTATCTGGACCGAACGGTAATGAAGGTGATCAGACTTTCATACTTGACTTATACATGCAATATGTACAGAGTACAATTCTATATGGCAATCAGCAATGATTTACCATAAGCATATCTGAATGAAACAACTCTTAGTAGAGTTAAGAAAAACATGCCTGAACCGTTGATTACCGTTACGCATTCTATATCGCTTAATTCGAAGACCTAATATTAGTAATATAGATCTCTAATATTAGAATAATATCATCACAGTATAATCTTTATATATATATATATATATATACATAGAATAACCTAAACACATAACACGTAACCCTATCAGTCTACACATCACATAAAACTTAACATCAAGTCAGACTATTTAAGTCTGAGTTGAACCCAACACAATTCTAATATCCCGATGGTTTGGTCGGACAAATATCGAGTTTAAGTTCAATTAAACTCTGCCTAAACACTTAACAATATCTTAGATAATTTATTATCAGTCAAAACATTTTTCATAGGCTGGTAATAATTTTCAGATAATTATTACTATTTATCATAATTTTTCAATCATTTATATCGTATTTATATAATATAAATACCACATAATTCCTTAATCATTAATATTAATTTAATATTAAATATTAATGAAAATCAAAACATAATATTAGAATATATTTATAATATATCAAAGTATTTTTAATACCATATGATTTTTAAACAACTAAATCCATTATCAGATAATTGCTATTTATATTAAAATATTAATATTTTCATGACTAAATATTAAAAGTTATATTTTATAACTTAAAATATTTTATAACACTTAAATCATGATTTTTAAATCATTAATTCTATTTTTCCATAATTTATTTAATATATTTATTAAATAAATTAATTACCATTAATAATAAATTTATTAATGAAATTCATCACAAAATATCAAAAGTTATTAAAATTAACTTAAAATATTTTCTAAGATCATAATATAATTTTTCATGATTTTTCATGAATTAAAACCATTTTAAATAATTTATTTAATATTTTAATTAAATAAATAAATTCCTTTTATTCCAAAAATATTAAATATTTTTGAAATATACTCAAAATAATTAAAAAAAACTAATTTCGGGACTTTAGAATAATTTTTAGGAATTTATTATGTATTTTTTATAATTAAAAATCATTTTTTTCTATTTATTAACTAAAATAAATAATTTTAGAAATAAACTGTCACTAAAAGTGGCCTATAGCGACAGAACCGTTGCTATAGGTGTTCTTTGTGTTCTTGAGTTTTCATAGTCAATTTACAGGTTAGCTAGTTTGACCACCATTTAATCTTTGGTTATTATGTTTCTAGGCTTGCTAATGGGTTATGATTATAGTACAACGGTAACACTACAATCATGAACAAGTTTTATAGCCATAACATCACAGAATTGTAAGATCCAAGCTCTCAAAGTAACTGTCAGAGGCCTGCTAGGTTTTCTGGGTTACCCAGAATCCCAGACAAGTTCAAGTGCTCAGTATGTGGCTCACAAATCATAAGGTTCGGTTCATTAGTTAAGTGTTCTGAAGGTTTAAACATGTAGTACTGATGTCAGGGTACCATAATATATCATCATATTAATATAACAACAACATTAAAGTAAGATTTGAGCCAAATTAAAGTAGGCCGAAAAGCTTTCTTGAGCAGATTACGGGTTTCCCAAATTTCTTTAAAGCTGGTGGTCAACGCATATTTGACCTTGATTAACTTTCATCCTGATTATGATCTTAAGTTATCTAATGGCATGTATGTGTAGTCTCCATGCCATTTTACAACATAACAACAACAACGTGCCAAAACTAACCAAACATAATAAGATCTGGAGCTTAGAAAAGCTTGTCAGAAGCTTTCTGAAAAATTTGGGTTGCCCAGATTCCAGTTAGTCATGGTCGGTCAACGACCTTTGACTGCTTATATCTTGAAATCTACACATGATCTAGCCCTGTTTCCAGTTCCAGATCACTGACAACATTTGCATAAAATAGATCCATAACTTAAAACACACTAAACAACTAACATGTAAAGATCTAGAGGCCCTGACATTAGGCTGTCAGGCCTTAAAATTAGGGTTCTTGGATCAGTTTA
This sequence comes from Panax quinquefolius, assembly GCA_020205615.1. Taxonomy (NCBI): domain Eukaryota; kingdom Viridiplantae; phylum Streptophyta; class Magnoliopsida; order Apiales; family Araliaceae; genus Panax; species Panax quinquefolius. The sequence continues at coordinate 87,116,633 of CM035159.1, read as the reverse complement.
AAAAACACATTTTCTGGTTTATCCCATAACATTTTACACTTAGCCAAATAAACTTAACTTTTGAATTCCCAAATTAGGTTTATGAATATTCGAATTAGGGTTTTGAATTCTCGAAACTTAGATTAGGGTTTTCGATCTGATCGTTAGGGTTTCTAACAGTTCATTAGAGTTTACTAACGTAATCCTTGACATTCTCACATAACTTTAGGGTTTGCTAAAGTTACAACTTATTTGATAAATCCTTGATCTTAAATCACAATTGTACATATATAAAATTACTGATTAGGGTTTAATAACTTAACCCTTAATGTTCTCATTATAATTTTAGGGTTTGTCACCTATGTAACTTATCTGATCAAAATTTGATCCTTATCCACAAATTATACATAAAAATTTACTGTTCACATATAAGATCACATATACCGACTCGTATACACTTAGATACTTAACCCTGATAATTCTTCACAAGAATTTTACATTCACCAAAAATCTTATACCTCATTACCAGACTATCACTTACAGTCTACCAAATTATTCAAGTCTTGTCCAAAAATTTTGAAATCCTTAAAATTCATCACAGAACTGTCAATTCCATACACTTATTTTCTGTCTAAGTTCTAATATTGAACCTTAAATCAATCAATTATGATTTTAAAAATTTTCTAAATTCTCGGGTTGTCACATTCACCCCTTCTTCTAAGAATTTTGTCCTCGAAATTCACCTTACACCTTACACCTTACACCATACTGCTTACACCATTCACACATATCATCACATGCTACCCAATACACCACTCACAAAAGTAAAAATTTTCAAATTTTGCTGAGGGGTCGTATAGACTATTTGTCTGTCATTTTCGCAAAGGTTTTATGGAAATTCATTAGCAAACAATCATTACTTACGGACACAAAAGGGTGATTAGCCCGATATGCCCTGTACTGGCCAAGTACTAGTTTTATCTGTTTCTCGTCACTGCCATAGGCACAAAACTTTACCTCAGTCTTACTGGATTCCGCACCAAAGCAATTTGGTTCGAGAAATTTCTTTCAATGAACACTTAGAGTTTTCATAAACATTAGTCTAGCTGAATCGAATAGCATAGACTCATATCAATAATTCAATTCAATTGAATTATTTAGGTGTAGCCAAACCCCGTTGGCAAATTAAAATTTTTGATAATATTTTTGAGAATGACGTTAGGATGTCGTACACTCCGTTTGAGGATGCCATCATTGTATGAATTTGTCATAACACATCATACAATAGTGGAACAATGATTTTTAGATCGAATTCACACTAAGTATTCCTATATTTACAACTTTGTCAACTTTTTATCATCTCTGCACTAGGTTTTATGGTACATAAGTGATAAATAAAATAAATTTTGATATTTCAAATCATTTGCGTGTAGCCAAAATAAGTAGCATAGACTATACTTTAAACCGTTCCAAAAATGATTACGAGTCTACATTTTTTTAAAAGCACATAGTGCGTATTTAGCTTGATGTCAAAATTTTGAAGTCTAGCATAGCTAGGAGTTTTGGAAAACTTATGGCTCCACTAATAATCATTTGCTTAACAATCTATCTGTTCCTATAATCCTCAATTTTCCATTCACACACAACTATACCCAGTTCGTCAAACCACACTTATGAGTTCATAAACTTGCCACAATCATATGAGTTTAAGAACTTACCCTAGTCAGACCTTTGGCGTCCACTCGTTGAGGGGTTCATAAACATTTCATATAACTATGAGTCAAGAATGTCACAAAAGTATGAGTTTTAAGAACTCGTACTTAACCTTATATCCTCTACCTATAACCTATCTATTTGTTATACACACAAGAAAGGAATCACCCTCTTAACATCCATATAGCAAATAGCGCGACACAAACAATTCAATGATTATCAGTGCCAGAAACTAAGTGGTTTTTACACCAAGTACAATTCCCCGCCTATACAAGGAATCATACAACTCAGCTACCGACATGAGTCCTCAATTGAAATCCCCACCTAATCTTAACTCCCTTCTCAATACGAATTTCATTCAACTTGTATTCATAATCCTTTTATGAATCTGTACCAATTCACACAACAATCTTGTTGTAAACTTTCCAATCATCAGATTGATTCTTTTCCCTGCTATGTCCTTATCAGATCACGGGGTGATCTCATCGTATATATTACGATTCATTTCTGTATTATGATCGTTTTGTTTTATAAACTCCTATCCCTGCACTTTAAGTCTTTTAGAATCTATCTATTCACTAATATTATTTAACTTTATGATCAGAGTTAGGGAACCCTGTATCTTTACAACTCGCCGAGATTTGTCTTTGAATCTTACCGACAGACTAACTCTATGTGAGTTAGATCTTATCCTAATCACTGCGGTTATTAGTCTCAGGTATTCCTACCTAAGGTTCATAACCTACAGCTTTGATACCAACTATGACAGCCCCAAAACCGGGTCCTAAATCACTACGGATCTGGTACAATCATTCTATAACTATTTTACGAAAGATATAAATATAAATTGTTTATATAATACAGTTTACACACTATTCCCCAAAATCGAGTAACCTTAACTTATACATAATTAATAAACTATCTAACATATAACCTTATTATCAAACTATACTATTACAAACTAGCTGCACATTTTATCCCAAGCTGAACTTGGCTTTATCCTTTTCCTGTATCCGAACGCATTCGCCTTATCTGTAATGTTTATCATGATATAGCAAGGGTGAGCATGAAAGTTGCCCAACAAGTTTAAATTTATTTAAAGATATATCATGATTGAAAGAGTCTGAATAATACGCTTGCTATAATTCATCAATATAATTGAGAACTAGCACGCATAAATTTTTTTTTGACTGAACAAGTATTAAACATGAACAAATTTATCTGGACCGAACGGTAATGAAGGCGATTAGCCTTTCATACCTGACTTATACATGCAATATGTACAGAGTAAAATTCTATATGGCAATCAGCAATGATTTACCATAAGCATATCTGAATGAAACAACTCTTAGTAGAGTTAAGAAAAATTTGCTTGAACCGTTGATTACCGTTACGCATTCTATATCGCTTTATCCGAAGACCTAATATTAGTAATATAGATCTCCAATATTAGAATAATATCATCATAGTATAATACTGTTATATATATATATATATATATATATATATATAATAACCTAAACATATAACACGTAACCCTATCAGTCTACACAGCACATAAAACTTAACATCAAGTCAGACTATATAAGTCTGAGTTGAACCCGACACAATTCTAACATCCCGATGGTCTAGTCGGACAAATATTGAGTTTAAGTTCAATTAAACTCTGCCTAAATACTTAACAATATCTTAGATAATTTATTATCAATCAAAACATTTTTCATAGGCTGGTAATAATTTTTAGATAATTATTACTATTTATCATAATTTTTCAATCATTTATATCGTACTTATATAATATAAATACCACATAATTCCTTAATCATTAATATTTATTTAATATTAAATATTAATGAAAATTATAACATAATATTATAATATATTTATAATATATCAAAGTATTTTAATACCTTAAAATCATATTTATATGATTTTTAAACGATTAAATCCATTATCGATAATTGCTATTAATATTAAAATATTAATATTTTCATGACTAAATATTAAAAGTTATATTATATAACTTAAAATATTTTTATAACACTTAAATCATGATTTTTAAATCATTAATTCTATTTTCTATAATTTATTTAATATATTTATTAAATAAATTAATTACCATTAATAATAAATTTATTAATGAAATTCATCACAAATTATCAAAAGTTATTAAAAATAACTTAAAATATTTTCTAATATCATAATATAATTTTTCAAGAATTTTCATGAATTAAAACCATTTTAAATAATTTATTTAATATTATAATTAAATAAATAAATACCTTTTACTCCAAAAATATTAAATATTTTTGAAATATACTCAAAATAATTATAAAAAACTAATTTGGGACTTTAAAATAATTTTTAGGAATTTATTATGTATTTTTATAATTAAAATCATTTTTCTATTTATTAACTAAAATAAATAATTTTAGAAATAAATCATCACTAAAAGTGGCCTATAGCGTGACGTAACAAAATAAGCTATAGGTGTTTCTTCGTGTTCTTGAGCATTACATAGTGGGTTCTGAGTTAACTAGTTTGACCACCATTTAATCTTTGGTTATTATGTTTCTAGGCTTGCTAATGGGTTATGATTATAGTATAATTGTAACACTACAATCATGAACAAGTTCCATAGCCATAACATCACATAATTGTAAGATCCAAGCTCTCAAAGTAACTGTCAGAGGCCTGCTGGGTTTTCTGGGTTACCCAAAATCCCAGACAGGTTCAAGTGCTCATTATGTGGCTCACAAATCATAAGGTTATATTCATTAGTTAAGTGTTATGAAGGTTTAAACATATAGTACTGATGTCAGGGTTCCATTATATATCATCATATTAATATAACAACAACATTAAAGTAAGATTTGAGCCGGTCAAAGTAGGCCAAAAAACTGTTCTTGAACGAATTATGGGTTTTTCAGATTTCTTTAAAGCTGGTGGTCAACGCATGTTTGACCTTGATTAACTTTCACCCTGATTATGATCTTAAGTGATCTAATGGCATGTATGTGTAGTCTACATACCATTCTACAACATAACAATAACAACGTGCCAAAACTAACCAAACACAGCAAGATCTGGAGCTTAGAAAAGCTTGTCAGAAGCTTTCTGGAAAATCTGGGTTGCCCAGATTCCAGTTAGTCATGGTCGGTCAACGACCTTTGACTGCTTATATCTTGAAATCTACACATGATCTAGCCCTGTTTCCAGTTCCAGATCACAGACAACATGGCAAAGAACAGATCCATAACTTAAAACACACTAAACAACTAACATGTAAAGATCTAGAGGCCCTGACATTAGGCTTTCAGGCCTTAAAATTAGGGTTCTTGGGTCAGTTTGAAAAACACATTTCTGGCTTCTAGATGTTATGGATCCTTGATGTTACATCTTGGATCTCTAAATAACATCTCTTAACACACTTTTAAATAACAACTAACAACATCTAACATATCACACATAGATTTACAAAATTAGGGTTTTATACCTTTGATGCTTTGATCTTGATTTCTGACTTTTGATTGTTGTTCTTGGCTTGATAAGAGGCTAACCTAGCTTAACTTCCCCCTCTCTCTCTCTCACTCTAGATTTTTGAAATGGATGAGTGAGAATGGCTTGGACAAAATGAGAAGTAAAGTAAAGTTTTTACTTAACTTATAAACTTTGAATTTTGATTAAATGAATCCAAATGTGCAAGGTGGCAATGATCTAATCTTGTAGTAGATATAGAGCACATGGAATAAAAATTTGGATGAGTCACCAAAGATTTTCCATATCTTTTGCTTAACTTTTAAGAAAAAGGGTATTTTGGTCATTTCACACACACTAAGGGCAATTTGGTCTTTTCCCCTTCAATTTGAAGGGCATTATGGACATTTCTCATTTATCCCATAACATTTTACACTTAGCCAAATAAACAACTTTTGAATTCCCAAATTAGGGTTTTGAATATTCGAATTAGGGTTTTGAATTCCCGGAACTTAGATTAGGGTTTTTGATCCGATCGTTAGGGTTTTTAATAGTTCGTTAGAGTTTACTAACGCAATCCTTGACATTCTCACATAACTTTAGGGTTTGCTAAAGTTACAACTTATCTGATAAATCCTTGATCTTAAATCACAATTGTACATATATAAAATTACTGATTAGGGTTTAATAACTTAACCCTTAACGTTCTCATTATAATTTTAGGGTTTGTCACCTATGTAACTTATCTGATCAAAATTTGATCCTTATCCACAAATTATACATAAAAATTTACTGTTCACATATAAGATCACATATACCGACTCGTATACACTTAGATACTTAACCCTGATAATTCTTCACAAGAATTTTAAATTCACCAAAATCTTATACCTCATTACCAGACTATCACTTACAGTCTACCAAATTATTCAAGTCTTGTCCAAAAAATTTGAAATCCTTAAAATTTCATCACAGAACTGTCAATTCCATACACTTATTTTCTGTCTAAGTTCTAATATTGAACCTTAAATCAATCAATTATAATTTTAAAATTTTTCTAAATTCTCGGGTTATCACAACTTTCATCACAATATAACCACGAGGATGATGACAATGATATAAGAATTCAATTAAAAGAAATTAAAGAATTAATTTTTAAAGATTTATAATTTAATTTATCCAGAATTTAATAATGTCCAAATTTTCAACATGATACTTCTTTGTAGAGTAAAATTCAAGAATAATATTCATGTATCAAAAATAATTTGGACAGAAAAGAAATAAATTTTTCGGTGAATAGTACCCCGTGAATAGTACCCTGTGAATACTACTTCGGGAATAGTACCCCGACATGAAATGTGCCCCAAATACCCGAGTGAACAATATTTGAGTGAATAGTAATTGGGTGAATAGTAACCCGTGAATAGTAACTCGTGAATAGTACCCCGGCATGAAATGTACCCCGAATACCCGAGTGAATGATATTATAGTTAATAGTAATCGGGTGAATAGTAACCCATGAATAGTACTTCAGGTGAAAATATTGATATTTAATAAGAAAGTTCATATCAATATTCTAATAAAATGATACTAGATGAAGCGCAAAACTCATGGATATTCCACTAATTTCAAGGATTATAGAAGCAATACTTACCATAGTAAGTTTAGATTTAAGAATATGAAAAGAATTAACATACTGGCAATCGTAAATGGTTTTTTCACATAATACGGTATGTAATCCGCGTAGACAGGTTATTCCGACATACTAAATAATGAATACGAAAAATAGTATTCCTTATGAATATAAAAGAAATAATACCCCTTACCTTAGTAGAAAGCTGGATACTGCAAAAGTGAAGTAGCAGAATACTCTTCTTCTTGCTCTCTATAGTTTCTCTCTCTATAGTGTCTCTTGTGAATCTCAGTGAATTGGTGAGAATGAAAGAAGAATTAAGCTTCTATTTATAGGAGAATGGACTAAATAGTAACCAATTCACGCGCGGTCCATATTGATTACTATTAAAACCACAACCGACAGTCCAGATTGATTTACTTTTAAAACCACCACCGACGGTCCAGATTGATTTACTTTTAAAACCACCACCGACGGTCCAGATTGATTTACTTTTAAAACCACCACCGACGGTCCAGATTGATTGACTATTAAAACCACCATCAATGGTCCAGATTGATTTACTATTAAAACCACCACCAATGGTCCAGATTGATTTAAATTATTAAACTTTAGTACCCCTAAAGTTTTCTAAGTTTGCATTATTCCCCTCTAACTTTTGTAATTCACTTATCTTCAATAAACACATTCTTAATACTTCAATAATTATTCATCATTAATATTATAACTCACAATATTTAACAACCATATCGTTCCTAGGAAAGAGGGGGCTTTCCAATAAGGATTTCTCCCTATTGGCGCACAATTAGGTGACCAAACCTTTCCTCGACAGAACTTTCTAGACATTGTCAATATTGCAAATAATAATGTGAATAACTTTGTTATCTCAATTATTGATTTAATAATATAAAATATTATGCAGATGATAATGTGACAATAATTGAATCAAATAACGTGAGATACTATGCAACAATTACTGTAGCAATAATTGACTATAACTGAGTGACTTCTCACGTAAGCATCAATAATCAATACCGTGTGCTACTATGCAACCATGCTTATTATTGTACTTTTACCACCGGGTAGTTCAACAGTTTAACGGTAAAACTTCCTCCGTTATTTTTATAAAAAGATATTTCTGTCATTTTCTAACTACGACAATACTTCTGTTGTGGGGTCCAATAATGATTATGCCGTCGTACAAATATTCCCTGTTAAAACGAATATTCCCCGACCAATCGAATATTCACTGACACAACGAATATTTTATATCAACTTGCTTACTTTGCAAAATTTTCCAAATATTACCCACAACTATAACATTATATCATATCCACACCATAATATTCAAAAATATATTTCGAGAAAAATAAATCTTTATTCAAAAAAGTTGGGGTGTTACAACCTCCCCTTATGAAATTTTGTCCTTGAAATTAGGGTACGTACCTAATATGTCGAAGAGGTGAGGATACCTTGATTTCATTTCAGATTCTAACTCTCAGGTCATTTCCTCCACATCGTGGTTTCTCCACAAAACTTTGACTTGAGGTATAACCTTGGAGCGTAGAATATGATCCTTCTTATCCAAGATTTTAATAGCTACCTCTTCATACGTTAAATCTTTTGTTATCTCATCCAGTTCTAATTCAATAATGGGGTTCGGGTCTTTCACATATTTACGTAACATAGATTTGTGAAAAACGTTATGAACACGCGACATACTTGGCGTTAAGGCGAGTCTATAGGCAACAGTTCCTACTCAATCAAGGATTAAAAATGGGCTAATGAATCGAGGATTGAGCTTTCCTCTCTTTCCAAACCTCGTAACTCCTTTCCATGGAGCAACACGTAACAACACATGATCTCCAATATTGAATTCCACGTCCTTTCGATGAAGATCAACATAACTCTTTTGTCAATCTTGTGAGGTTTTTATACATTGTCAGATCGTTTGAATCTTTTTCGTAGTCATACGTACCAACTCTGGTCCCAACAACGTTGCTTCACCTACCTCATCCCAGCATACTGGAGAACGGCACTTTCTTCCATACAACGCCTCAAATGGAGCCATACCAACATTTGCTTGATAATTGTTGTTGTAGGAAAACTCCACCAATGGTAAGAACTTGTCCCAACTTCCTTTGAAGTCAAGGACACAGAGTCTTAATAAATCCTCAAGATTTTGAATAGTCCTCTCTGATTGTCCGTCCGTTTGAGGATGATACATCGAACTAAATCGTAAAGCCATGCTCATAGCTTTTTGCAAACTAACCCAAATTCTTAAAGTGAATATTGGGTCTCGATCAGAAACTATGGATACTGGCATACCATGCAATCTTACAATCTCATTTATGTACATACGAGGAAGACGTTCAAGTGTATAAGTTTCTCGTATCAATAAGAAATGAGCAGACTTAGTCAATCTATCAACAATGACCCAAATTGCATCTATGCTTTGAGAAACCTTGGGAAGACCCGTAACAAAATCCATGGTAATGTGCTCCCACTTCCATTCTGGAATTTCAAGTGGTTACAGTTGTAAGACCCCAACTTATTATAAATAAAATTGAATTTCCTCTATTCATTATCTTGAAATAATAAGGTGATAATTTGATATAATACTTTAGTTATGGGTGAAATGTGCAAATTTTGCAAAATAAGCAAGTTGTTATAAAATATTCATTTTTGTCGAGGAATATTCGTTTGGTCGTGGAATATTCTTGTTATTAGGGAATATTCGTACGACGACACAACTATTTGTGGGCTCCATAATGGAATAACTGTCGGATGAAGAAAATGATAAGTTTGAGTTCTTATAAATAACGACATAGTTATTCACAGATTAACAACGTTGGAATACCCGTTAGGTTAAAATCTGATGTCTGGCGTGGTTGCACAAAGAGCACCGGTATTACATAGTATTTTTGAATTATTGATTCTTACGTAAGAAGGCACTACTCAATAATTGTTACAGTAATTACTGTTTAATATTTTATTTTATTAATTCAATAATTGCTACGTTGATATTTTATATTATTGTTGTTTCAATAATTGTCACTGCACAGTATTTCCAATTATCAGATCAATAATTCATATTATTTGAATAATATTATTAGATAGAATTATTGGCAATGTCTAGAAAGTTCTGTCAAGGAGAGGTTTGGTCACCTAATTGCACGCCAGTAAGGAGAAATCCTTATCGGAAAGCCCCCTCTTTCATGGGAACGGCCTGGTTATCATTATTGTGATTCTATAATATTATTTATGAATAATTATTTATTGATTTATATGATAAAGAAATATTTATTTTGTGTGGATATAAATGATGGATATATTTTATGTGGTTGTAAAAGAAGGAATTAAAGCTGAGGTGTTTTATCAGTATTTTATCGAAATGAAAAACACAATATGGGATTTTCAGAAAAATTAGTTTATTACTTGATTTTGTAAAATCCATAACTCTTTGTGTATAATGAGTTAGAAGATTAGCCATATATCAAAAGAAATCCCTGGAAGTAAGCTAACCGTTGAAACTGGAATCACCCAAAAATTTATTGTTGATTTTTCGTGGTGACTGTTGGAAGGAAAATGGTCCGAAGGACTCATAATCCGAAAAATCAGTGTTCTTAAGATATATTGCGTGAGTTATAATTTTTAACCCGACCGTTGGATCGTTGTGATTTTTGTATATGTTATACATATATACGTTGAGTATATGTCCACAAATTTTGAACCGTTAAAAATTAACGTATGATTTGTTATGAATTTTAAGAGATGACTGGTTCAGAAATTGTTGAAGTTTCTGAATTTATAATTTTGGTGGAAAATTCTTGAATGAGTGGGCCCTACCTGTGGTTGGTGAGAAATATGCTCAAATTTTATTTCAAATATGGTGGGTGGAAATAGTAGCAGGTAAAGCCATCAGGTAGCAGGTCAAGTCTGCTTCGGCGTGCTAGCATTTTCATATAAATAGGTGCTTAGGTTAAAATTGAAAATCACACCAAAACATAAGCTTTCTCTCTCTATATTATCGAGCATATTTTTGTGAGTATTTAGATACTTTGAGAGTTTCTATTCAGTGCAAGTTTCCCTCAGCATCATATCCGATATTCCATTCAGAAGTACTGTTCTTTTGAGGTAAGGGATTTTATTTTCTTCTTAAATGATATTATTTCTTCAATATCATTATGCTGAAATATTGATATAAATTTTATTGTGGAAATTCTACCTTTTTGTGTTGGGATTACTATTCACGTATACGACATTATTCACGTATACGACATTATTCACAAATACGACACTATTCATCAAAAAATGAAATTTTCTCTTCTTTGTCCCAGATGTCTATTATGGTTACTATCTTTGATTGTATCCATGTTTTGATCTTTATTTTTGAATTCTACTTCACAATTGGTTATTATGGAGTATTATTGAATTTGGATAAACTGAAATACGAATCCCTAATATTTGTCCTTCTGTCTCACTAGATTCATTCTCTAAAATGTTTTTCAACATCCTCAGTCCTTAATGGTGATACTTGATGAATATCTTTGGCCTATAGTGCAAAGATGAATGATTACCTGATGAATATCTTTGGCCCGTAGTGCAAAGATGAATAGGTGTTGAGATGAACATGACCAACTGGTAATACAAATGAATATCTTTGGCCCGTAGTGCAAAGATGAATATTTGATGCAAGATGTATATTGATTGATGTTGCTGGGATAAAATATTGATGATGGACTTTTAAATTCATAGATGATAGTAGATTTTATTCTCTACTTAACTCTTCTAATGAATTGTTATTTCCGCTGCAGGTGTTGATCTAAAACTTGTTGTCTACTATATTCTATCAAATTTTTCCTTGTTGAAGACTAAGGATAATTTGTTGTATATTATCTTAGTCATAATATTATTTACTGGGCTAGTTGAGCTCACCCTTTTCCTTTTTGTTCCATTTTTCTTCTTAGGAGGTGAGAATTTAGCAAGGACTAGCCGGGGTATGGAATGATGATTCAAGATAGCTGTTTTAGTTGTCCTCCCTATTTTTTAAATAGTGCATCAATAATTGTAATGAGGACTTCACTTGGGTGTGGATATTGTCTAGAAGATAATATTGTATTTAAACTCACAGTTTGTGTTGTCGTATTTTGCACGACAATTGTAATAATGATGTTGTAGTTGTTTCTGTACCATATTTTTGGCGACTCAGAATGGGTGGTGTATACTTATTTTTGGGGCGTCACAGTTGGTATCAGAGCTTAGGGATATGGTCTCTGGCGGAGATCGGGGAATAGAACTAGGAGGGGATAGACGAGTAAATCCTTCGCTAGTGTATCCTAACTAAGCTTATTTGTTGGTCGTTCATAATATAGGGATATTATGTGATATGTTAATTTGTTTAATTAACCCTTGTTTTATGGCAGTATTTAAGAATGGCAGCTGAGAACATTAACAATGGAGTGTATAAGACTGTGGAAACACCTTTAGTCACCAATCAGGAGAACGTGCAATAGGAAGGCAATATTCCACCTATAAACAATACTAACAAGCAAATGATAAATGATGGGATGTTTAGAAACTTTTTGCAGTTCATGCAAAATCAGACGAGGGAGACTAATATACAAAATACAGGTGGAAATGATAGCGGCCTTGCGCGGTTTATCCTGACCAATGCGATTCAAGGAGTTGGGACCACCAGAATTCTTTGGAAAGCCGAATCCGATTAAGGCAGAAATGTGGGTCAAGCAAATTACCAAGATATTCGATGTCTTGGGATGTACGGATGAAAAAAAGGTTCTATTCACCACCTTTATTTTCCGTGGTGAAACAGATTACTGGTGGGAATCTGTGAAGCATACCCAGCTAGCTGCACTCAACATGTCTTGGAAAAGATTTCAGAAACTGTTCAATGACAAGTACTTTCCTGAAAGTATTTGTCATATGAAGGAGGTAGAGTTTATTAGATTGGAACAAAATAATATGACGGTGTCCCAATACGAGGCGAAGTTCGCGGAGTTATCCTGGTTTGCACCTCATTTGGTGGAGAATGAGGAACGAATGACTCAAATGTTTCTGCGAGGTTTGAAACCTGAAATATGTCAATACCTTATCTCTCAAAAATTTTCTCTGTATTCAGGTGTTGTCAATAGGGCTCAATTATTAGAGCGAGATAGTGAGTATGTTCAACCGAGGGACCACAACCAGGGTCATACCGGTGACATCAGTCATTGGAGCGATAATAACTAGTGAGAAGGGAAAAATACGGACAAAAGCGGTAACCACTCGGGTGGTAATCGTGGTCATGATAATAGGAGAAGTGAGTCAAGTGGAAATTTCAAAGAGAGGAGATTCAATAATGATGGGAAGACATCAGCAACATCACCAGCACCAGCAACAAATCCTAGGGGAGGAGAACTGTGAGACCCCAAAGTTTATGAATAAAGATTTAAATTTCTCGGTTTTTTTTTTGAATATTATGGTGTGGATTTGATATAATGTTATAGTTGTGGATAATATTTATAAATTTTATAAAGTACACAAGTTGTTATATAATATTTTATTGGTTGGGGAATATTCATTTTAACAGGGAATATTCATACGACGGCACAATCATTGGTGGACCCCACAAAGGATTTATTGTCGGATTGAGAAAATGACAAAAATATTTTATGAAAATAATTGTGGAAGTTTTACCATTAATTGTTGAAACACCTGGTGTTAAAAGTACAGGGATACGCGTGGTTGCATAGTAGCACACGGTATTAATTATTGATGCTTACGTGAGAAGTCACTCAGTTTTGTTCAATTATTGCTTCAGTAATTGTTGCATAGTATCTCACGTTAATTGATTCAATTATTGTCGATATTTTATATATTATTAAATCAATAATTGAGATGACGAAGTTATTAATATTATTATTTGCAATATTAACGATGTCTAGAAGTTACGCGAGGAGAGTTTGGTCACCTAATTACGCCATGATAGGGAGAAATCCTTATTGGAAAGCCCTTTCTTTCACAGAGAGCGACACGGTCGATTAATAGTGTGAATTATAATAATGATGATAAAGTTTTGTTTTATTAGTATTATTAATGTAATAAAACAGAAAAACTTTTTCTAAAAATAGAATACTTTTATAAAGTTATTCGTTTTATTAGACTATAAATAAAATATATTATATTCTATTATGCATAGTATTTTGCATAATAAAATCTTTTTATATAAAATATAATACTTTTATAAAGTTATTTGTTTTATTAGACATTAATTAGAATATATTATATTTTATTATGCATAGTGTTTGCATAGTAAAATCTTTTTATATGAAACATAATACTTTTATAAAGTTATTCGTTTTATTAGATTATAAATAGAATATATTATATTTAATTTAAAAGATTTTGTTTTATTAGAATATTTTATAGTAAACCAATCTGGATCGTCCGTTTAAAAGTAAATCAATCTGGACCGTTCAGGAATTAGTTACTATTCAGTCCATTCTTCTATAAATAGAAGCTCATTCCTTCATTATTTCTTACGAATTCACTGAAACTCTAGAGAGAGAAACTATAGAGAGAAAAAAGAAAAGTATTCTGCTACTTCACTACTCCTATATCCAGGTTGTTCTAAGGTAAGGGATATTATTTGTTGTACTCGTAAGGTATTATTTCTTTCGTATTCATGAAGAGAACTTCTGTTATTCCATTCTTTATTATTTTGTTGGAATAACCAGTATACGTGAACTACCCTATACTTGGTGAAAATCTTCTCTTATTCCATTCCTTATTATTCCGTTGGAATAACCTGTATATGCGAAGTACCGCATACATGGTGAAATTCTTCTGTTATTCCATTCTTTATTATTATGTTGGAATAACCTGTATATGCAAAGTACCTCATACATGGTGAAATTCTTACATTATTCCATTCTTTGTTATTCATTGCTGAATAACTTTTGTATACATGGACTACCCTATACTTGGTGAAATTCTTACATTATTCCATTCTTTATCATTATGTTGGAATAACTTTGTATATCTGATATCGCATACATGGTGAAATTCTTCTGTTATTCCATTCTTTATTATTCTTTTGGAATAACCTGTATATGCGAAGTACCGCATACACAGTGAAATTCTTCTGTTATTCCATAATTTATTATTCTGTTTGAACATCCTGTTGATGCAATTTACTTTGACACGGTTACATTATTTATTATTACATTGGAATATCTTATGTCTGCAAGGCTTCGCTTTGACTGGTTTCGTTATTTATTATTCTATTGGAATAACCTGTCTATGCGGTCTATCGCATGACTAGTGATTTCTTTTGTTATTCCATTCTTTATTATACTCATTTGGTTAAAATTTTGACTTCTATACTCCATGAAATTAGTGGAATATCCTTGATATTTGCGCTTCATCCAGTATCTTTTCATGAAAATATTCTTCTGAGCATTATTGAATTTTACTCTACAAAGACGTATCATGTTAACAATTTGGACATTATTAGTTCTTGGATAAATTAATTCTTGAACTTGTTGTATTGAATTCTTATATCATTGTCATCATCCTCATGTTTATATTATGTTGATAAATGTAATGAGGACTCAATTGAGTGTGGATATTGTCTAAATGACAATATTTGTATTAAAACTCACAGCATATGTTTTGTCGTATTTTACACGAATGTTGTATAATTAAGTTGTATTTGAATTTTGTACCATGTATTTGGCTACTCAAGATGGGTGATGTATACCTATTTTGGGGGCGTCACAGTTGGTATCAAAGCTTAGGGATATGATCCCTGGCTGAGATGTGAGACAAGAACTAGGAGGGGAGAGACGGGGAATTCCTTCGTTAGTATGACCTACCTAAGTTTTTGGCATTTATTTGGTCGGTCAGAGTATAGGGATAATGTATTGCATGTCAATTAACCTTTGTTTTGTGGCAGTATTTTAAAATGACATCCGAGAATGTTGAGAACATCAATGGACCACAGGAGACCGTTAAGTCTCCATAGATCAATAATCAGGACAATGTGTATCAGGAAGGAGATAATCCTCAGGTAAACAACAACACTGACCAGATGATGAACGATGGAATGTTCAGAGGCTTTATGCAATTCATGCAACATCAGGCAAGAGCAGCTCCTGTCCAAAATTCAGGTGGAAACACTAGCAACTCTCGGACGGTTACCGCTAAGCAGTTTAAGGAACTGGGACCACCGGAGTTTTTTGGAGAGCCAAAACCACTTAAGGTGAAGACGTGGATAAAACAGATCAACAAGATATTTGATGTCTTAGGATGCTCCGAGGAGCAAAAGGTTCCCTTTGCCACATTCATGTTGCGGGCAGAGGCATATTACTAGTGGGAATCTGTAAAACGTACTCAATCTTCCCCACTAAAGATGTCTTGGGAGAAGTTCCAAGAACTGTTTAACGACAAGTACTTTCCCGAAAGTATTCGTCACATGAAAGAGGTAGAGTTCATCAAGCTGGAGAAAAATAACATGTCTGTGTCGCAGTACGAAGCCAAGTTCGTCGAGTTGTCCCGGTTTACATCCCATTTGGTTGATAATGAGGAGAGAATGACGCGAATGTTTCTAAGAGGTTTGAAACTCGAGATACGTCAATATCTTATCTCTCATAAACTGTGTTTGTATTCAGATGTTGTTAATAGGGCTTAGTTATTGGAGCGCGATAATGAGTCAACCCAACCAAAAGAGAGCGGTAAACAAAAAATGATAATACTAGTGATAGCGATCCATCGAAGCGGTGATAATAAGCGTGGAGGAATCAAGATGCGAAATGGTAACCACTTCACTTGGTGGTAATCATGGCCAAAACAATAAGAATGGACATTTCAAGAAGAGGAGATTCAACAATGATGGAAAGACGTCGACCAAACCCATTGTTAAGGAAGGAGAACGACCACCTATCATATATTTCAAATGCGAAGGGAGGGACACATCGGTCCAAACCGCACGATCTTAGTCAAAGCATGTTATAATTGTGGAAGAGAAGGTCACCTAGCCTGATTTTGTCGTTCACCGAAGACAAGTTCAGCTAGGATGGAGGCACCAAAGGCGGATACAGACAAAACAAAGTCGGTGGTTTCAGGAAGAGCGTTTTTCGTGACTTCTCAAAAAGCGAGCGACCCGAATGAAGTTAGCACGGGTTAGTTAATTATAAATTCTTGCAAAGTCTATACCTTATTAGATACCGGTTCTACCCATTCTTTTATCTCTCTTTCTTGCGCTCAACGTTTAAATTTGACCCCAGTGAAGTTAGACTTTGACTTATTGGTTGAAACTTCGATAGTAGAAACCTTCGTTACCTCCACTATTTATAAATCTTGTTGATTTAAATCGACACTTTCACGTTACCTGTCGATCTTATCTCTTTGAAAATACTTGCCTTTGATGTGATTTTAGAAATCGATTGGTGAACTACTCATCAAGATTTTTGTAAGGTTGTTAGCTTTCATATTCCTAACCAACCTGTTATGTGAATTCAAGCAACCAAACCACTAAAGTCAATCATTGTTATATCAACTCATAAGTAAAGAGCCTCGAGCCTTTCGCTGGTGACTTCCTTGTACGGAATGCACCGAAGCCAGACTTTCTGTAGGCAACGTCGTGAATGACGATGACAAGTTGATAGGTATCAATGTGGCGTGCTATCCAAGTCTTGGATGAGAGTCACAGTTTGAATGATATTTCTATTGTTAATAAATTTCCTGACGTATTCTTTAAGACTTCCTAGCCTACCCCTAGAGTGTGAAATCGAATTTTGTATTGACCCCAGTACAAAACCCCATTTCTAAACCCCTTAAATATTTCTTCAACTATAACAAACGTAACATGCGCCAAAAACGTTGGCTCGAGCTGTTAAAGATTATGATCATTCCATTCAATATCATCGTGGAAGAGCGAACGTGGTAGTTGATGCGTTGAGTAGAAGATCGTATGCGTTTGCGAGTGCGATGTTGTTAACACAAAAACCCATTTCGTATAACTTACAAATGATGAAGATAGAGTTAAAGACTCTAGGGACCCACGTAAAGATAACAAATATACGAGTAGAATCGACTTTAATTGATAAAGTTAAAGCCGCTCAAGCTACACACCTGAATCTGATGAATATGAAGAAGAAGGTTCAAGAAGGCGTTATCTTAATCATCGATTGAATTGGCCCATTTGAAATCCTCCGAACTGTGGCCTATAGACTCGTTTTACCGCCAAGTATGTCGTGTGTTCATAACGTTTTTCACGTATTGTTGTTAGTAAAAAATTAATCTTGGGGGACTTTGGAGCCAAATTTCAGAATAATTAATGAATCTAAAAAATTATGAAATCATGGGGGGTTTTATAGAGCATGTTACAAGCTTTCCATAGCCTCGAAAACAGACTAATTCCGATAACGGACGAAGAAGTTATGAAGATTTGAAGTATGTGTGCCAAAAGTTGCAAAATCTGGAAAATTAGAGTTAAGTGCACAGGCCAAATCTGGGTGCCTAGGCGCTGATCAAGTGTTAAGCCAAAATCTGTCCGGACGTCCTTTAGTAAATTGTGCATAACGTTTTCATACGAACTCCGATTGAGCTGATTCAGGATGATTCGGAAAGATAACGAGTAGACCTATAACTTTCATTCTTGTATTTTGAAATTCGAGGTCCGTATCAAGGCCTAAATTGGCTATTTTAGGGACTGATGTGCATTCAGAGGCAATCGGAGGACATCGGGCATGCACGTATGCAACGTGTAATGTTTTCGACGATAAAGGTATTCAAGGTTATACCTCAATAGTTGAAATATGAAATGAAGTTAAGGTATCCACACCTCTTCGGCATACTAGGTACGTACGTAAATTTCAAGGGCGAAATTTCATAAGGAGGGGAGATTGTGAGACCCCAAAGTTTATGAATAAAGATTTAAATTTCTCGAAATATTTTTTTTGAATATTATGGTGTGGATTTGATATAATGTTATAGTTTTGGGAAATATTTATAAATTTTGTAAAGTACGCAAGTTGTTATATAATATTTGACTGGTCGGGTAATATTCGTTTTAATAGGGAATATTTGTGACGCCCCCAAAATTAGGTATACATCACCCATCTTGGGTAGTCAGATACATGGTACAGAATTTAAATACAACTTACTAATATAAGCGTAGGTGTACAATACGACATAAACTGTGAGTCTGAATACAATATTGTCTACTAGATATTATACAAACTCAAAAGGAGTCCTCATTACAATTATTATCACACTATTTCACAGAATAGTGAGGACTACTAATGTTATCCTCTGGACCATTACTCCGTTCCCCGACTCGTCCCAGCTATATTCTCAATTCCTGAAGAGAACAGTGAAAGAAAGGGTGAGCTCAACTAGCTCTGTAAGAAATATTATGACTAAAATAATGCAAAATAAATTATCATTAGCCTACAACAGTGTTAAACTGATAAGATATAATGAACATCAAGTTTAACTACAGCGGAACCAGCAATCCATTAAAAGAGTCAAGTAGAAAATAAAATCTACTATCTTTTATGATTTAAAAGGTTTTTCATCATCATTATATAGTGAGACTCACTTTAATAAATATTCCACATCATCGAATCACCCTTACACTTTCTGACGAGGATATTCTTTAGTATCACGACCACAATTATGCATGCACTCACGGGCGAAGAATAGTTGTGTATTCATTAATGGTCATGATCATGCCAACAATCATCCCATCAATGCACTACGGCCAACGAGGATTTTTATCACATCATTTGTAACATTATGGTCATGATTACAATCGAATAGTCTCTGGTCATAATCATACCAAGTCCATCTATGCACTTCTGAGCCATGGATGACTTTCAACATAATATAAACATGAGGATGATGACAATGATATAAGAATTCAATAAAACAAGTTCAAGAATTATTTTATCCGGGAATTATTAACGTTCAAATTGTCGACATGATCTTTGTTTTGTAGAGTAAAATTCAAGAATGATCGGAAGAATATTTCCATGAAAAGATCTTTGGATGAAACGCAAATATCAAGGATATTCTACTAATTTTATGGAGTATAGAAGTCAAAGTTTTAACTTACCGGGTATAATAAAGAATGGAATAACAAAAGAAATCACCATAAATGCGATAGATGCAAGATGCGCAGGCGGTTATTCCAATGAATAATAAATAACGGAACTAGGTCCCGTAAAAACGCATGAGATGGGATGTTCCAACGAATAATAATAAAAATTTTAACCAGTCCTGTAAAACACACTGAGCGAGGATGTTCCAATGAGAATAATAATAAAGATTTTAACCGGTCCTGTAAAACACACGAGCGGGATGTTCCAACGAATAATAATAATAAAGAATGGAACAACGTAAGGATTTCACCAAGTATAGAGAAGTCCAAGTATACAGGTTATTCCAACAGAATAATAAAGGATGGAATGACAGAAGTTCTCTTCATGAATACAAAAGAATAACACCCCTTACGAGTACAACAAATAATATTCCCTACCTTAGAAGAACTGAATATTGGAAAAGTGAAGTAGCAGAATACTTTTCTTCTTTCTCTCTATAGTTTCTCTCTCTAGAGTTTCAATGAATTCGTAAGAAATAATGAAGGAATGAGCTTTCTATTTATAGAAAAACTGAGGGTGGCTCTTGGTCTTAACGAAGGGTCAAAATGACTCTTGGTAATATTGAAGAGACAACTACTATTTGCGAAGGGGTAATTAACCTTTGGAACACCGAAGAGGCAGTTAACTCTTGGTAATATTGAAGGGACAACTACTATTTGCGAAGGGGTAATTACTATTGACGAAGGTAAATACTATTGAAGAAGGTAATTACTATTGACGAAGGTAAATACTATTGACGAAGGTAATTACTATTGACGAAGGTAATTACTATTGACGAAGGTAATTACTATTCACAAAGGTAATTACTATTACGAAGAGACTCTTAGATGATGACATATGGGTCCCCATAAAATAATCAAACTTACCCCAAACGTCTCATATGAGACTCTTTATATACATCAAGGATTGAATAAATATTACCACAAATCATTTTATTTTTAATCAACACATTTTTAATCTTTCAACAATTATTAATCATTTATAACTTGTCATCTCAATTAACAATATAACATATTATACGAGATGATCTTGTGATAATAATTGAATCAATAATATAAGAGATATGATCGTGAATTATTTTACGTAGCAATAATTGAGTATAGCTAAGTGACTTCTCACGTAAGCATCAATAATAAATACCGTGTGTCTTACTATGCAACCATGCATTATTCTTGTACTTTTACCACCGGGGTAGTTCAACAGGTTTTAACGGTAACACCTCCGTAGTTATTTTTATAGAAAGATAATTTTGTCATTTTCTAACTACGACAATACTTGGTTTAGGGGTCCACTAATGATTGAGCCGTCGTCTGAATATTCCCAAACAAAAAGAATATTCCCAGACCAAACGAATATTTTATAACAACTTGCTTACTTTTGCAAAATTTATAAATATTACCCACAACTATAACATTATATCAAATTTATTCCATAATATTCAAAATAATATTTATAGAAAATTCATCTTTATTTATAAAAAGTTGGGGTCTTACAACCTCCCTTCTTATGAAATTTAAGCCCTCGAAATTAGAATGCGATACGGTATGTCGAAGAGGTAAGGATACCTTGATTTCATTTGATTCTAACTCCCAAGTCATTTCCTCAACATCGTGATTCCTCCACAAAACTTTGACTTGAGGTATAACCTTGGGCGTAGAATATGTTCCTTCTTATCAAAAATTTGAGCAGGAACCTCTTCTTACATCAAATCTCCGCTATTTCGTCCCGGTTCTAACTCAATAATATGGTTGGGTCTTTCACATATTTACGTAACATGGATATGTGAAAACGCGTTATGAACATGAGAGACATATTTGGCGGTAAAAGCGAGTCTATAGGCCACGATTCCTACTCGATCGAGGATTAAAATGGACCGATGAATCAAGGATTAAGTTTTCCTCTCTTTCTAAATCTTGTAACTCCTTTCCATGGAGCAACTCTTAACAACACATGATCTCCTATATCGAATTCCACGTCCTTTCGATGAAGATCAGCATAACTCTTTTGTCGATTTTGTGAGGTTTTTATACGTTGTCGGATCGTTTGAATCTTTTCCGTAGTCATATACGTACCAACTCTGGTCCCAACAACGTTGCTTCACCCACCTCATCCCAAAGATACTAGAGAACGACACTTTCTTCCATACAACGCTTGAATGGAGCCATGCCAATACTTGTTTGATAACTGTTGTTGTAGAAAAACTCCACCAATGGTAAGAACTTGTCCCAACTCCCCTTAAAATCAAGGACACAAAGTCTTAATAGATCTTCAAGAGTTTGAATAGTCCTCTCCATTGTCCGTCCGTCTGAGGATGATATCTTAGAGCTAAATCGTGAAATCTGTGCCCATAGCTTTTTGCAAACTAACCCAAAATCATGAAGTGAATCTTGGGTCTCGATCGAAAACTATGGATACCGGCATACCATGCGCTTACAATCTAGTTTATGTACATACGAGCAAGACATTCAAGTGTATAAGTTTCTCGTATCGGTAAGAAATGAGCGGACTTGGTCAATCTATCAACAATGACCCAAATCGCATCAATGCCTTGAGAAACCTTAGGAAGGCCGTGCTAGAAAATCCATGGTAATGTGCTCCCACTTCCATTCTGGAATTTCAAGTGGTTGCAATGGACCTTTTGGTACTTGATGCTCCGCTTTAACTTTCGTTGACAAGTTAGACACCTTGAGATAAACAAATATTATCTCTCTCTCATATTGCTCCACCAAAATGTATGGCGAATATCATGATACATTTGGTACTCCCGAGATGGATTGCAAATGGTGTGTTGTGCGCCTCTATCATGATATTATACTTTAAATCGGGTCGTTAGGAACACAAAGTCCGGAGTTGACTTGAAGTATTCCTTCTTCATCGATTCTTGCTTCCTAGCAGCACCTTCTTGCACTTTCTTCCTCATATGCATCGACTCCAGTCCAGCTTGGAGCGGCTTTAACTTTATCGATTAAAGTCGGTTCTACTTTCGTATACTCGCTTATCATCACATGCGTCCCCTGGAGTCTTTAACTCTATCTCCGTCCTTTGAAAGTCACACAAAATGGGCCTTTGCGTTGACAATAACGCACTCGTACTTGCATATGATCTTCTTTCAATGCGTCGGCTACCACGTTCGCTTTTCCGAGGATGGTATTGGATGGTATGATCATAATCTTTCAGCAGATTCAAGCCAACGTCGTTGTCACATGTTGAGTTCCTTTTGAGTGAAGAAATATTTGAGGCTTTTATGATCCGTAAAGATCTCCACTTTCTCCCCATACAAGTAATGCCTCCAAATTTTAAGTGCAAAGACAATGACTACTAACTCTAGATCATGAGTAGGATAATTCCTCTCATATTCTTTGAGTTGTCATGAGGCATAGGCTATAACTTTTCCATGTTGCATGAGAACACATCCCAACCCTTTGCCCGAAGCATCACATAGATGACAAATCCTCAAGAGCAGTTGTATTGTAAAACAGTCTTTGAAATAAGTCTCCTCTTGAGTTCTTGAAAACTCTTCTCACATTCTTCGCTCCAACCGAACTTTTTATCTTTTGAGTCAATTTGAGTCGATGGAGTAGCAATTGAGAAAATCCTTCCACGAATCTCCGATAATAACCAATTAAACCGAAAACCTCGTGCTTGATTGGTCATTCGATTTAGGTTGTTCCCGACTTTGAATAGCTTCAATCTTTCTTTGGGTCAATGATATTCCATGATTTGATACCACGTGCCCAAGGAATGCTACTTCATCAAGACAGAACTCGTATTTCTTCAACTTGGCATAAAGCTTATATTCACGAAGCTTTTGGAGTGTCAGCCTCAAGTGTTGCTCATGATCTTCACGGCTTTTGGAATAAATAAGGATGTCATCAATAAAGACGACCACAAAGTGATCTAAATATTCCTTGAATACTCGATTCATCATATCCATGAAGGCGGCGGGGAGCATTAGTCAATCCAATGGACATGACTAGGAATTCATAATGCCCGTCTGCAGGAGTTCTAAAAGCCGTCTTTGGAATGTCAACGGTTCTAATCTTCAATTGGTGATATCCTAACGAAGATCAATCTTTGAAAAGAATTTGGCTCCTTACAATTGGTCAAACAGTCATCAATACGTGGCAATGGATACCTATTTTGATGGTGACATGATTCAACTCCCGATAATCAATACAAAAATCGCATACTCCCATCTTTCTTCTTCACGAATAGAGCAGGAGCACCCCAAGGAGAAGTACTAGGGGCGAATAAAGCCAATGTCTAACAATTCCTGCAGTTGGGTCTTTAACTCCGAAGTTCAATAGAGCCATTCTATATGGGGCTTTGGAAATAGGTTTTGTCTGGGGTTCAAGGTCGATACAAAATTCAATTTCACGCTCTGGGGTAGGCGAGGGAAGTTCTTGAGGGAATACGTCGGAAATTTATTAACAATAGAAATATCGTTCAAAAGCGGCGTATTTTTGTTTAAATCGTGACATGAGCTAAGAAAGCTTGACATCCGTTTTTCAATAAGCGAATAGCTTTATGGCTTGAGATGACCGTGATTTATTTTAATGGTTTGGTCGTTTGAATTAGCATAATAGGTTGATTAGGAATATGAAAGCTAACAACCTTACGAAAACAATCAATTTTGCATGATAAGTAGTTAACCAATCAATCCACTAGAATCACGTCAAATGCAAGTATTTTTAATGAAATAAGATCGACAAGTAATGTGAGGTGCCGATTTGAACCAAACAAGACTTATAAGCGATGGATGTAATGAAGGTTTCTCCCAACGGAGTTTCCACAGAGATAAGTCAAAGTCTAATTTCTCCGAAGTCAAATTTAATCGATGGCGCAAGTAGGAGAAATATAAGAATGGGTAGAACCGGTATCAAATAAAGTATAGACTTCATTAGAGTTTATGATAAGCTTACCCGTGATGACCTCATTCGGGTTCCTTGCTCTCTGGGAGGTCACAACAAACGCTCTCCCTTGCCTTCTGGGTTTGACTTTTCTCGAACGGCCTTTGGTGCCTCCATCCTAGTTGAATTTGTCTTGATGGCGACAAAATCGAGCTAAGTGACCTTCTCTTCCACAATTATAACATGCTTTGGGCCGGCATGGCGCAGTTTGGTGATGTGTCCCTCTCCTCGCATTTGAAGCATATGATAGGTGGTCTTTCTCCTTCCTTAACAACGGGTCTTTGGTCTTTGGCGTCTTTCCATCATTGTTGAATCTCCTTTTCTTGAAATATCCATTCTTATTGTTTTGTACGATTACCACAAAGTGGTTACCATATCTGGCTTTGTTGATTCCCTCCACGCTTGTTGTCACCGCTTGATGACTACTCTCATTTGGTATTATAATTTTTGCCGGTAATTTGCTCTCTCTTTTAGTTGCGTTGACTCGTTATCGCGCTCCACTAATCGAGCCCTATTTACAACATCTGAATGCAAACACGGTTTATGAGAAATAAGATGTTGGCGTATCTCGACTTCAAACCTCTTAAAAACATTCGCGCCATTCTCTCTTCATTATCCACCAGAGTGGGGCCGAAACCGTGATAACTCCGCAAATTTTGCCTCGTATTATTGCGACACGGTCATATTGTTTTGCTCCAACTCCACCTCCTTCATGTGGCGAATACTTTCAAGAAAGTATTTGTCGTTGAACAGCTCCTGGAACTTCTCCTAAGATATCTTGATGCAATGAGGTTGAGTACGTTTTTACCGATTCCCACCGGTGATCGCCTCTCGCGTAACATAAAAGGCGTGAAAGGGAACCTTTACTCCTCGGAGCATCCCAAGACATCAAATATCTTGGTAATCTGCTTTATCCATGCTTCCGCCAGAAGTGGTTTTGGCTCTCCCTTAAACTCCGGTGGTCCTAGCTCCTTGAATTGTTTAGCGGTGACCGCCCGAGAGTTTTCGTGTTTCCACCTACGTTTTGGAAAGGAGTCGCTCTCGTCTGTTGTTGCATAAATTGCATAAAAGCCTCCGAACATTTGATCATTCATCATTTGGTCGGTGTTGTTGTTGCATGAGGATTGTCGCCTTCCCGATGGACATTATCCTAATTATTGATATGTGGTGAATCAACGATCGCTTTGTGCTCCATTGCTATTCTCAACATTCCCGGATGTCATTTTCGAATCATCACCAAACAAAAGGTTAATTGACATGTAACAAATTATCTCTATATTACGACCAACCAATAAAATAGCACATAAACTTAGGTAGGTCATACTAGCGAAGGTATTCCCGTCTCTCCCTCTCTAGTACTATTCTCACATCTTAGCCAGGATCATATCCTAAGCTCGATACCAACTGTGGCGCCCCCAAAATTAGGTATACATCACCCATCTTGGGTAGTCGATACATAGTCTGAAATTTAAATACAACTTACTAATATAAGCGTAGTATACAATACTGACATAAATCATGAGTTTGAATACAATATTGTCTACTAGATATTATACAAACTCAAAAGGAGTCCTCATTACAATTATTATCACACTATTTCACGAGAATAGTGAGGACTACTAATGCTATCCTCCGGACCATTACTCCGTTCCCCGACTAAATCCAGCTATATTCTCATTTCACGAAGAGAACGGTGAAAGAAAGGGTGAGCTCAACTAGCTCGATGAAATATTATGACTAAGATAATGCGAGAATAAATTATCATTAGCCTACAAACGATGTTAAACCGATAAGATATAATGAACATCAAGTTTAACTACGGTGGAACCAATGAATCCATTAAAAGAGTCAAGTAGAAAATAAAATCTACTATCTTTTATGATTTAAAAGGTTTTCATCATCTTTATTATAGTTTGAGACTCGAATTTTAATAAATATTCCACATCATCGAATCACCCACACTTTTCTGGCCAAGGATATTCTTTAGTATCACGACCACAATTATTCATGCACTACGGGCGAGAATAGTTGTGTATTCATTAATAATTCATGATCATACCAACAATCGTCATCAATGCACTACGACCACTTGAGGATTTTTATCACATCATTTGTAACATTACGGTCATGATTACACCGAATAGTCTCTGGTCATAATCATACCAAGTCCATCTATGCACTACAGGCCACGGATGACTTTCAACATAATATAAACATGAGGATGATGACAATGATATAAGAATTCAATAAAACAAGTTCAAGAATTATTTTATCCAGTAATTATTAACGTCCAAATTGTCGACATGAATCTTTGTTTTGTAGAGTAAAATTCAAGAATGATCGTAAGAATATTTCCATGAAAAGATCTTTGGATGAAACGCAAATATCAAGGATATTCTCGCTAATTTTATGGAGTATAGAAGTCAAAGTTTTAACTAATTTGGGTATAATAAAGAATGGAATAACAAAAGAAATCACCATGCATGCGATAGAGCCGCAGCAGCGAGTTATTCAACAGAATAATAAATAACGGAACCGGTCGGCGTAAAAGCGCCATGATGTGATGTTCCAATGAGAATAATAATAAAGATTTTAACCGGTCCTGTAAAACACACAGAGCGGGATGTTCAATGTAATAATAATAAAAGGCGGAACTAGGTCCTAATGTAAAACACACCACGACGTGGATGTTCCAAATGTAATAATAATAAAGAATGGAACAACAAAAGGATTTCACCAAGTATAGGGGAGTCCGCGTATACAGGTTATTCCAGCAGAATAATAAAGGATGGAATGACAAAAGTTCTCTTCATGAATACAAATGAATAACACCCCTTACGAGTACAACAAATAATATTCCCTACCTTAGAAGAACTGAATATTGGAAAAGTGAAGTAGCAGAATACTTTTCTTCTTTCTCTCTATAGTTTCTCTCTCTGAGTTTCAATGAATTAAGTAAGAAATAATGAAGGAATGAGCTTTCTATTTATAGAAAACCGAGGGTGGCTCTTGATCTTAACGAAGGGTCAAATGACTCTTGGTAATATTGAAGAGACAACTACTATTCTTGAAGGGTAATTAACCTTTGGAATACTCAAGAGGCGATTAACTCTTGGTAATATTGAAGGGACAACTACTATTTGCGAAGGGGTAATTACTATTGACGAAGGTAAATACTATTGAAGAAGGTAATTACTATTGACGAAGGTAAATACTATTGACGAAGGTAATTACTATTGACGAATGTAATTACTATTGACGAAGGTAATTACTATTCACAAAGATAATTACTATTCACAAAGGTAATTACTATTGACGAAGAGACTCTTAGATGATGACATATGGGCCCCCCATAAAATAATCAAACTTACCCCAAACGTCTCATAACAGACTCTTTATATACATCAAGGATTGAATAAATATTACCACAAATCATTTTATTTTTAATCAACACATTTTTTATCTTTCAACAATTATTAATCATTTATAACTTGTCGTCTCAATTAATAATATAACATATTATACAGATGATAATGTGACAATAATTGAATCAATAATATAAGAGATATGATGCGTGAGAATTCTTCGTAGCAATAATTGAGTATAGCTAAGTGACTTCTCACGTAAGCATCGATAATATCAATCTGGTGTACTATATCAACCATCGCAGATATTCTTGTACTTTTACCATCAGTAGTTCAGCGGTTTTAACGGTAACACCTCCGTAGTTATTTTTATAGAAAGATAATTTTGTCATTTTCTAACTTCGACAATATTTCCGTTGTGGGGTCCACCATCGATTGAGCCGTCGTCTAATATTCTCCAATAAACGAATATTTTATAACAACTTGCTTACTTTGCAAAATTTATAAATATTACCCACAACTATAACATTATATCAAATTTATTCCATAATATTCAAAATAATATTTATAGAAAATTCATCTTTATTTATAAAAGCTGGGGTCTTACAATATTCGTACGACGACACAATCATTTGTGGACCCCACAACGGAATTATTGTTGGATTGAGAAAACGATAAAAATATTTTATGAAAATAACGGTGGAAGTTTTACCGTTAACTGTTGAAACACCTGATGTTAAAATGCGAGGGGATACACGCGTGGTTACGTAGTAGCACACCAGATTGATTATTGATGCTTACGTTAGAAGCCACTTTCGCTTTTATTCAATTATTGCTTCAAAGAATTGTTGCATAAAGATCTCACGTTAATTGATTCAATTATTGTCGATATTTGATATATTATTAAATCAATAATTGAGATGACGAAGTTATTAATACTATTATTTGCAATATTAACGATGTCTGTAAGTTACGCCAAGGAGAGGTTTGGTCACCTAATTGCATACTGATAGGGAGAAATCTTTATTGAAAGCCCTCTTTCACAGGAGCGACACAGTCGATTAATAGTGTGAATTATAATAATGATGATGAAGTTTTATTTTATTAGTATTATTAATGTAATAAAATGAAAAGTTTTTTCTAAAAAAGCAGAATACTTTTATAAAGTTATTCGTTTTATTAGACTATAAATAGAATATATTATATTTTATTATCCATAGTATTTTGCATAGTAAAATGTTTTTATATAAAACAAAATACTTTTATAAAGTTA
Organism: Panax quinquefolius; assembly: GCA_020205615.1. Classification (NCBI taxonomy): domain Eukaryota; kingdom Viridiplantae; phylum Streptophyta; class Magnoliopsida; order Apiales; family Araliaceae; genus Panax; species Panax quinquefolius. Next base: position 87,087,117 of record CM035159.1, on the reverse strand, counting down.
TTTGTTTTATTAGACAATAATTAGAATATATTATATTTTATTATGCATAATTACTGCGATAGTGTTAGATAGTAAAATCTTTTTATATAAAATAGAATACTTTTATAAAGTTATTCGTTTTATTAGATTATAAATAGAATATATTATATTTTATTTAATAGATTTTGTTTTATTAGAATATTTTAGAGTAAACCAATCTGGACCGTCCGTTTAAAAGTAAATCAATCTGGACCGTTTAGGAATTAGTTAATATTCAGTCCATTCTTTTATAAATAGAAGCACATTCCTTCGTTATTTTTTACGAATTCAATGAAACTCTAGAGAGAGAAACTATAAAGAGAAAGAAGAAAAGTATTCTGCTACTTCACTACTCCTATATCCAGTTTGTTCTAAGGTAAGGGATATTATTTGTTGTACTCGTAAGGGGTATTATTTCTTTCGTATTCATGAAGAGAACTTCTGTTATTCCATTCTTTATTATTTTTTGGAATAACTTTTGTATGCGGACTACCCTATACCGGTGAAATTCTTACATTATTCCATTCTTTATCATTGTGTTGGAATAACTTTGATATGCAATCTGCATACATGGTGAAATTCTTACATTATTCCATTCTTTATTATTCTGTTGGAATAACTTTGTATATCTGAATACCGCATACATGGTGAAATTCTTCATTATTCCATTATTTATTATTCTGGCACATCCTCGCTTGCGATGCAATTTCTCCCCGACTGGTTCGTTATTTATTATTACATTAGAATATCCTCGCCTATGCGTTTACGCACGACACAGTTCCATTATTTATTATTCTGTTGGAATAACTTTGATATGCGATTATCGCGCATACTGTTGATTTCTTTTGTTATTCCATTCTTTATTATACTCAGTTGGTTAAAGTTTTGACTTCTATACTCCATGAAATTAGTGGAATATCCTTGATATTTGCGCTTCATCCAGTATCTTTTCATGAAAATATTCTTCTGAGCATTCTTGAATTTTACTCTACAAAGACTTATCATGTTGACAATTTGGACGTTATTAGTTCCTGGATAAATTAATTCTTGAACTTGTTTTATTGAATTCTTATATCATTGTCATCATCCTCATGTCTATATTATGTTGAAAGTCATTTGTGGCCTGTAGTGCATAGATGGACTTGGTATGATTATGACCAGGTATTAATCGGTATAATCATAACCGTAATGTTACAAATGATGTGGTAAAAGTCCTCATTGGCCCGTCGTGCATTGATGGACAGTTGTTGGCAGGATCATGACCATTAATGAATACACGAATATCCTTGGTCCGTAGTGCATGGATAATTTGTGGTTGTGATACTAATGAATATCATTGGTCAGAGTCTTGTGGGATGATGTGGATTATTTATTAAAATCGAGTCCCAAATGATAAAAGTGATGAAAAACCTTTAAAATCATAAAAGATAGTAGATTTTATTCTCTACTTGACTCTTTTAATGGATTGCTTGTTCTAACGTAGTTAAACTTGATGTTTGTTATATTGTATCGGTTTAACAACTTTGTTGAAGAACTAACGATAATTTATTACAGATTATCTTAGTCATGATATTTCTTACTGGGCTAGTTGAGCCAACCTTTTACTTTCATTGTTCTCTTCAGGAAATGAGAACGTAGCAGGGACTAGTCGGGGAACGGAGTGATGGTCCAGATAATAGCATTAGTAGTCCTCATTATTCTGTTAAATAGTGCGATAATAAATGTAATGAGAACTCAATTGAGTATGGATATTGTCTAGATGATAATATTTGTATTAAAACGCATAGCATATATTTTGTAGTATTTTACACGACTGTAGTATAATTAAGTTGTATTTGAATTTTGTACCATGTATTTGGCGACTCAAGATGGGTGATGTATACCTATTTTGGCGGTGTCACAAGAACGACCGCCAGTTAGATGTTACAGATGCAAAGAGGAGGGACACATAAGTCCAAACTGTTCACAGCCTTCTAAGGTGTGTTTCATTTGTGGAAAAGATGGCCATATAGCTCGATTTTGTCCTGTAGCGAAATCAAGTCCAGCAGGGACGGTGGCACTAAAGGAGGATACGGACAAAACAAAGTCGGCAGTTTCTGGAAGAGCATTTGTCGTGACTGCCCAAAACGCGAGGAACCCGAACGAAGGTATCACGGGTTAGTTAATTATAAATTCTTGTAAAATCTATACCTTATTAGATACTGGTTCTACCCATTCTTTTATCTCCCCTACTTGTGCTCAACATTTAAACTTGACTCCGGAGAAATTAGACTTTGACTTATCTGTGGACACTCCGTTAGGAGAAACTTTTATCATATCCACTATTTATAAAATTTGTTTGATCCAAGTTGGCACAATCACATTACCTGATGATCTTATCTCTTTAAAGATACTTGCATTTGACGCGATTTTAGGGATTGATTGGTTAACTACTCATTATGCCAAAATTAATTATTTTCGTAAGGTTTTTAGTTTTCATATTCCTAACCAACCTGTTATGCGAATTCAAGCAACCAAACCATTGAAGTCAAACACTTTCATATCAAGCCATAAAGCCATTCGTTTATTGAAAAACGGATGTCAGGCTTTCTTAGCCCATTTCATGGATTTAAACAAAAATACGTCAGATTTGAATGATTTTTTTGTTGTTAGTGAATTTCCTGACGTATTTCCTGAAGAATTTCCTGGCCCACCCCCATAGCGTGATATTGAATTTTGTATCGACTTTGAACCCGGTACAAAACCTATTTCTAAAATCTCATATCGAATTGCTCCTATTGAACTTCAGGAGTTAAAAACCCAAGTAAAATAGTTGGTATTAAAGCCTCTATCTGGTGACTTCCTTTGTGGAATGCACCAAAGCCAGACTCTCCGTAGGAGACGTCATATTCGTGCGGTGTTAAACTGATAGGCGCCATTGTGACGTGCTATCCAAGATTGGAATATGAATCACAATTGAGAGCAACCGAAGTCGATGACCAAAGTACGTAGCTTTCTGGGCTTAGCTGGTTATTATCGGAGATTCGTGGAAGGATTTTCTTGAATCGCTACTCTGTTAACTTAGCTAACTCGGAAAGATACAAAATTCATATGGAGCGAGGAATTGGATAAGATTTTCCAAGAGCTCAAGAGTTGACTCATTTCGGCACCTGTTCTGACCATACCATCCTGGAAAAGCGAACGTGGTAGTTGACACGTTGAGTCGAAGATCGTATGCAGATACGAGTGCGATGTTGTTAACACAAAGACCCATTTTGTACGACTTATAAAGGATGGAGATAGAGTTAAAGGCTCCAAGTACCCACATGATGATATCAAACATACGAGTAGAACCGACTTTAATCGATAAAGTTAAAGTTGCTCAAGCTACGGACACCGGAGTTGATGAATATAAAGAAGAAGGTGCAAGAAGGCGTTATTCTAGAAGTAAAAGTCGAGGAAGAGAAGAAAGCTCAAACCTTCGATTTATTTGAAATCCTCGATCGAGTAGGAAATGTTGCCTATAGACTCGCATTACCTCCAAGCATGTCTCGTGTTCATAATGTTTTTTTCTTCGTAAATATGTGGACGACCCAAACCACATTATTGCATTAGAACCAGATGAGATAGCCGAAGATTTAATGTACGAGGAGGTACCTATCAAGATCTTGGATAGGAAAGAGCATGTCCTACGCACAAAGGTTATACCACAAGTTAAGGTTTTGTGGAGGAACCATGCTATTGAAGAAATGACCTGGGAGTTGGAATCAGAAATGAAAGCGAGGAATCCTCACCTTTTCAAAATACCAGGCGCGTACGTCAATTTTGAGGACGAAATTTCATAAGGAAAGGAGGTTGTAAGACCCCAACTTATTATAAATAAAATTGAATTTCCTCTATTCATTATCTTGAAATAATAAGGTGATAATTTGATATAATACTTTGGTTATGGGTGAAATGTGCAAATTTTGCAAAATAAGCAAGTGGTTATAAAATATTCATTTTTGTCGAGGAATATTCGTTTGATTGTGGAATATTCTTGTTGTTGGGGAATATTCGTACGACGGCGCAGCTATTTATGGGCCCCATAATGGAATAATTGTCGGATGAAGAAAACAACAAGTTTGAGTTCTTATAAATAATGACATAGTTATTCTTTATTAACAACGTTAGAATACCGGTGGTTAAAATACTGATGTCTGGCGTGGTTGCCGCGATGTACACGGATTACACAATATTTTTTTTGAATTATTGATTCTTACGTGAAAGCACTACTCAATAATTGTTACAATAATTAATGTTTAATATTTTATTTTATTGATTCAATAATTGCTACGTTGGTATTTTATATTATTGTTATTTCAATAATTGTCACTTTAATAGTATTTCCCATTATCGGATCAATAATTCATATTATTTGAATAATATTATTAGATAGCATTATTGGCAATGTCTAGAAAGTTACATCGAAGGAGAGGTTTGGTCACCTAATTGCGTGCGATGGGAGAAATCCTTATCGAAAAGCCCCATCTTTCACAGGAACTACCGGTAGTTATTATTGTGATTCTGTAATATTATTTGTGAATAATTATTTATTGATTTATATGATAAGGAAATATTTATTTTATGTGGATATAAATGATGGATATATTTTATGTGGTTGTAAATGAAGGAATTAAAGCTGAGATATTTTATCAGTATTTTGTTGAAATGAAGAACAAAATATGGGATTTTCAGAAAAATTAGTTTATTACTTGATTTTGTAAAATCTATAACTCTTTGTGTATAATGAGTTAGAAGATGAGCTATATATCAAAAGAAAGCCCTGGAAGTAAGCTAACCGTAGAAACTAGAATCACCCAAAAATTCATTGTGTATTTTTCGTGGTGACTGTTGGAAGGAAATTGGTCCGAAGGACTCATAATCCGAAAAATTAGTGTTCTTGAGATATATTGTGTGAGTTATAATTTTTAATCCGACCGTTGGATCGTTGTGATTTTTGGATATGTTATACATATATACGTTGAATATATGTCCACAAATTTTGAACCGTTAAAAATTAACATATGATTTGTTATGAATTTTAAGGTGTGACTGGTTCAGAAATTGTTGAAGTTTCTGAATTTATAATTTTGGTGAAAAATTCTAGAATGAGTGGGCCCCACCTGTGGTGGTGAGAAATGTGCTCAAAATTTATTTCAAATGTGGTGGGTGGCAATAGTAGCAGGTAAAGCCATCAGGTAGCAGGTCAAGTCTGCTTCGGTGTGCTAGCATTTTTCTATAAATAGGTGCTTATGTTAGAATTGAAAATCACACCAGAAACATAAGCTTTCTCTCTCTATATTATCGAGCGTATTTTGTGAGTATTTAGATACTTTGAGAGTTTCTATTCAGTGCAAGTTGCCCTCACCATCATATCCAATATTCCATTCAGAAGTACTGTTCTTTTGAGGTAAGGGATGTTATTTTCTTCTTAAATGATATTATTTCTTCAATATCATTATGCTGAAATATTGATATAAATTTTATTGTGGAATTTCTACCTTTTTGTGTCGGGGTTACTATTCACGTATACGACACTATTCACGTATACGACATTATTCACAAATACGGCACTATTCACCGAAAAATGAAATTTTCTCTTCTTTGTCCCAGATGTCTATTATGGTTACTATCTTTGATTGTATCCATGTTTTGATCTTTATTTTTGAATTCTACTTCACAATTGGTTATTATGGAGTATTATTGAATTTGGATAAACCGAAATACGAATCCTAAATATTTGTCCTTCCGTCATCTCCAGATTCGTTCTCTAAAATATTTTTCATCATCCTCAGTGCTTAATGGTGATACTTGATGAATATCTTTGGCTTGTAGTGCAAAGATGAATGATTACCTGATGAATATCTTTAGCCCATAGTGCAAAGATGAATAGGTGTTGAGATGAACATGACCAACTGGTGATACAAATGAATATCTTTGGCCCGTAGTGCAAAGATGAATATTTGATGCAAGATGTATATTGATTGATGTTACAGGGATAAAATATTGATGATGGACTTTTAAATTCATAGATGATAGTAGATTTTATTCTCTACTTAACTCTTCTAATGAATTGTTGTTTCCGCTGCAGTTGTTGATCTAAAACTTGTTGTCTATTATATTCTATCAGATTTTTCCCTGTTGAAGACTAAGGGTAATTTGTTGTATATTATCTTAGTCACAATATTCTTTACTGGGCTAGTTGAGCTCACCCTTTTCCTTTTTGTTCCATTTTTCTTCTCAGGAGGTGAGAATTTAGCAGGGACTAGCCGGGGTATGGAGTGATGATTCAAGATAGCTATTTTAGTAGTCCTCACTATTTTGTAAAATACTGCATCAATAATTGTAATGAGGACTTCATTTGGGTGTGGATATTGTCTAGAAGACAATATTGTATTTAAACTCACAGTTTGTGTTGTCGTATTTTGCACGACAATTGTAATAATGATGTTGTAGTTGTTTCTGTACCATATTTTTGGCGACTCAGAATGGGTGGTGTATACCTATTTTGGGGGCATCACAGCAATGGACCTTTTGGCACTTGATGCTCTGTCTTGACTCGTTGACAAGTTAGACACCTTAAGATAAACCCCGCTATCTCTCTCTTCATATTTCTCCACCAAAATATATGTCAAAGATCACGATACATTTTGGTACTCCCAGGATGGATTACAAACGGTGTGTTGTGCGCCTCCATCATAATTTTATACTTCAAGTTAAAATGGTTAGGAATACAAAGTCTAGAGTTGACTCGAAGTATTCCTTCTTCATCGATTCTTACTTCCGGAATAGCACCTTCTTGCACTTGCTTCTTCATATGCATTAGCTCCAGGTCCGTAGCTTGAACAGCTTTAACTTTATCGATTAAAGTCAGTTCTACTCATATATTCACCATCATCACATGGGTCCCTGGAGTCTTTAACTCTATCTCCATACTTTGTAAGTCATACAAAATGGGCCTTTGCGTTGACAATATCGCTTTTCGTGCCAAGATATGATCTTCTACTCAATACATCAGCTACTACGTTTGCTTTTCCAGGATGGTATTGAATGGTATGATCATAATCTTTCAACAGCTCAAGCCATCGTCTTTGCTGCATGTTAAGTTCCTTTTTAGTGAAGAAATATTTGAGGCTTTTATGATCCATATAAATCTCCACCTTCTTTCCATACAGGTAATGCCTCCAAATCTTAAGCGCAAAAATGATAGCTGCCAACTCTAGATCATGAGTAGGATAATTTCTCTCATATTCTTTGAGTTGTCGTGAGGCATAGGATATGACTTTCCCAAGTTGCATGAGAACACATCCTAAACCTTTGCTTAAAGCATCACTGTAGATGACAAATCCCTCTGAACCAGATGGTATTGTCAGAACAGGTGCTGAAATGAGTCTCCTCTTGAGCTCTTGAAAACTCTTCTCACATTCTTCGCTCCAACCAAATTTTGTATCTTTTCAAGTCAACTGAGTTAATGGAGTAGTGATTCGAGAAAACCCTTCTAAGAATCTCCGATAATAACCAACTAAGCCGAGAAAGCTACGTACTTCGGTCACTAACTTAGGTTGCTCCCAACTTTGTATTGCTTCAATCTTCGCCGGGTCGACAGATACTCCATGTTTTGACACCACGTGCCTAAGGAATGCTACTTCCTCAAGCCAGAACTCGTATTTCTTCAACTTGGCATAAAGCTTATTTTCATGAAGCTATTGGAGTATCAGCCTCAAGTGTTGCTCACAATATTCATAGCTTTTGGAATATATGAGGATGTCATCAATAAAAACGACTACAAAATGATCCAAATATTCCTTGAATACTCGGTTTATCATATCCATGAAGGCAGCAGGAGCATTAGTCAATCCAAAAGACATGACTAGAATTCATAATGCCCGTCTCAGGAGTTCTCCGAAGCGATCTTTGGGATGTCATCGGTTTTAATCTTTAACGATGATATCTAGAAGCGAAGATCGATCTTTGAAAAGAATTTTCGCCTTATGGCGGGTCAAACGGTCATCAATGTGTGTGACGGTACTTATTTTTGATGGTGACATGATTCAACTTCCGATAATCAATACAAAGTCGCATACTTCCATCTTCTTCTTTACGAAGAGAACAGGAGCACCCCAAAGAGATGTAATAGGACGAATGAAACTGATGTCTAACAATTCCTACAGTTGAGTCTTTAACTCCTGAAGTTCAACAGGAGCCATTCGATATGGGGCTTTGGAAATGGTTTTTGTACCGGGTTCAAGGTCGTTACAGAATTCAATTTCACGCTTTGGGGGTAGGCCAGGAAGTTCTTCAGGGAATACATCAGGAAATTTATTAACCATGGAAATATCATTCAAATCTGACGTATTTTTGTTTAAATCTTTGACATGGGCTAAGAAAGCTTGACATCCGTTTTTCAATAAACGAATAGCTTTATGACTTGAGATGACAGTAATTGACTTTAATGGTTTGGTTGCTTGAATTTGCATAATAGGTTGGTTAGGAATATGAAAGCTAACAACCTTACAAAAATAATCAATTTTAGCATGATGAGTAGTCAACCAATCAATTCCTAAAATCACATCGAATGCAAGTATTTTTGAAGAAATAAGATTGACAGGTAACGTGCAGTTATCGATTTGAACCAAACAAGACTTATAAACAGTGGATGTTATGAAGGTTTCTCCCAACAGAGTTTCAACAAATAAATCAAAGTCTAATTTCTCCGGAGTCAAATTTAAACGTTGAGCGCAAGTAGGAGAAATAAAAGAATGGGTAGAACCGGTATCAAATAAGGTATAAGCTTCGTAAGAGTTTATAATTAGCTTACTCGTGATCACCTCATTCGAATTCCTCGCTTTTTGGGAGGTTACGACAAACGCTCTCTGTTACGCCCCCAAAATAGGTATACATCACCCATCTTGAGTCGCCAAATACATGGTACAAAATTCAAATACAACTTAATTATACAACAGTCGTATAAGATACGACAAAACATAAAATAAGAGTTTTAATAAGAATATTGTCATCTAGACAATATCCACACTCAATGGAGCCCTCATTACATTTATTATCACACTATTTAACAAAATAGTGAGGACAACTAATGCTATCATCTGTACCATCACTCCGTTCCCCGACTAGTCCCAGCTATATTCTCATTTCCTGAAGAGAATAATGAAAGCAAAGGGTGAGCTCAACTAGCCCAGTAAAAAATATTATGACTAAGATAATGCAGAATAAATTATCCTTAGCCTTCAACAGTATAACAACTGATAGAATATAATAGATAACAAGTTTTAGATCAACAACTGCAACAGAATAAACAATCCATTAGAAGAGTCAAGTAGAACATAAAATCTACTATCTTCTATGATTTAAAAGGTTTTTCATCACTTTTATCGCTGAGACTCAGCTTAATAAATAAATGAAAACATCCCTGCACCACGACCAAGGATATTCATGTAATCATCAATGGTCATGATTATACCGAATAATCCCTGGTCATAATCATACCAACTATTGTCCATCAATGAACTACAAGCCAATGAGGACTTTTACCACATCTTCGTCACATTACGGTCATGATTCTACCGAATAATCCCTGGTCATACTCATACTAAGTCCATCTATGCACGTAAGCCAAAGATAACTTTAATCACAATATAAGCATGAGGATGATGCCAATAACATAATAATTCAATAAAACAAGTTCAAGGATAAATTTTAAATATTTATAATTTAATTTATCCAGAAATCAATAACGTCCAAATTTTCCACATGATACAGCTTTGTAGAGTAAAATTCAAGAATGCTCAGAAGAATATTTCCATGAAAAGATACTGGATGAAGCGCAAATATCAAGGATATTCCACTAATTTCATGGAGTATAGAAGCCAAAGCTTTAACCAACTGAGTATAAGAGAATATATAAAACTGCAAATAGATTTTTGCCCGTCATGCGGTAATCCACATAGACAGATTATTCCAACAGAATAATAAAGAATGGAATAACAGAAGAATTCACCATGCATGCGGTAGTCCGCAAAGACAGGTTATTCCAACAGAATAATAAAGAATGGAATAACAGCATAATTCACCAGGCATGCGATAGACCGCACATACAAGTTATTCTAACAGAATAATAAAGAATGGAACCAGGTCATGCGTAATCCGCACAGATAGGATATTCCAACATAATAATAAAGAACGAAACTAGGTCATGCGTAATCCGCACAGACAGAATATTCCAACAGAATAATAAAGAATGGAATAACAACAGAATTCACCAGGCATGCGATAGACCGCATAGACAGTTATTCCAAGAGAATAATAAAGAATGGAATAACAGAAGAATTTCACCATGTATGCGGTACTTCGCATAGACAGGTTATTCCAATATAATAATAAAGAATGGAATAACAACTCTTATGAGTATTGAAAGAAAATAACTCTCTTCATGAATACGAAAGAATAATACCCCTTACCTTAGAAGAAAACTGGAATAGTGAGGTAGCAGACTTCTCTTCTCCTTTCTCTCTATAATTTCTCTCTATAATAATTACTCTATAGCTTTAGTGAATTGGTGAGAAATGAAGGAAGAATGAGCTTCTATTTATAGGAAAATATAGTTTCGATAATTGCACATTTTGGGGCTCAAAATATTACAGTATAATACCTCCCTCTTTTTTTCATTTTTAATTTAGTCCTACAAGTATTATCAAACTTCCACCACCTCCCCTAATAGTAAATCATGTGACTCAATAGTTCTAAACATGTGAAAAATTAATTATAGTATAGTACCTTCATCCATACCTCCATTTTTAATTTAGTCATGTAAGTATTATCAATCTTGCACCAACTCCCCTAATAGTAAATCATGTGAATCAATAGTACACACATGTGATCACATAGTTATAAGCATGTGAATTAATTGCTCATTTATCCGGTTAATTACCCGATTGGTCAATATAACCTCCAGACATCAATTATTATCAAAATAAATGTTGACTTTCACTTACACTAATAATTCCAACACAATGGAACTATCAAATTCATCTTTAATCAACACGAACTTATTCACCATTAATATTATAATTCACAATATTTAACAACCAGGTCGTTCCTAAGAAAGAGGGGGCTTTTTGATAAGGATTTCTCCACAACTATAACATTTTATCAAATTCACACCATAATATTCAAAAAAATATTTCAAGAAATTTAAATATTTATTCATAAAATTTGGGGTCTCACACTCTCCCTTGAACTACCAGTTTTATCTTGTCTGGGACGGCCTTTGATGCCTCCATCCCAGCTGGACTTGACTTTGGTGCACGACAAAATCGGGCTAGGTGACATTCTCTTCCACAATTGTAATATGCTTTGGACTGGTGCGTACAGTTTGGACTGATGTGTCCCTCTCCTCCCCATTTGTAACATACGACCGATGATCGTTCTCCTTCCTTAACAACAGGTGTTGGTCCTGATGTCTTTCCATCATTATTGAATCTCCTCTTCTTGAAATTTCCACTTCTATTATCTTGGCCATGATTACCACCGGAGTGGATACAATTTCTTGCATGTTAATTCCCTCCATGTTTGTTGTCACCACTTCGATGATTGCTACCACTGGTATTATCGACTTGTTGGCTGCTCTCTCTTGGTTGGGTTAACTCATTATCGCGCAACAATAACTGAGCCCTATTTACAACATCTGAATACAAACACAGTTTATGAGAAATGAGGTATTGACGTATTTTGGGTCTCAAACCTTGTAGAAACATTCGCGTCATTCTCTCCTCATTATCAACCAAATGGGATGTGAACCGGGACAACTTGGCAAACTTAGCCTCGTACTGCGACACGATTATATTATTTTGCTCCAACTTGATATACTCCACCTCCTTCATGTGACGAATACTTTCGGGAAAGTACTTGTCATTGAACAACTCTTGGAACTTCTCCCAAGACATCTTGAGTGCGGCAAGTTGGGTACGTTTTACTGATTCCCACCAGTAATCTGCTTCTCCTCTCAACATGAAGGTGGTAAAGGGAACCTTTTGCTCCTCGGAGCATCCCAAGACATCAAATATCTTGGTGATTTGCTTTATCCACGTCCCCGCCTTAAGTGGATTTGGCTCTCCACAAAACTCTGATGGTCCCAGCTCCTTGAATTGTTTAGCGGTGACCATCTGTGAGTTGCCAGTGTGTCCACCGGCATTTTGAACAGGAGTCGCTCTCGCCTGATGTTGCATGAATTGCATGAAGCCTCTAAACATCCCATCGTTCATCATTTGATCGATGTTGTTGTTTACGTGAGGAATATTGTCTTCCTGTTGCACATTATCCTGGGTATTGATCGTTGGTGACTCAACGGTCTCATGTGCTTCATTGCTTATCTCGACATTTTCAGAAGCCATTTTCAAATACTGCCACAAAACAAGGGTTAATTGACATGCCACATATTATCCCTATACCCTGACCGACCAATTAAATACAAAATAAACTTAGGTAGGTCATACTAGCGAAGGAATTTCCCGTCTCTCCCCTCCTAGTTCTTGTCTCACATCTCAGCCAGGGATCATATCCCAAAGCTTTGATACCAACTGTGACGCCCCCAAAATAGGTATACATCACCCATCTTGGGTCGCCAAATACATGGTACAAAATACAAATACAAACTTAATTATATAACATAAGCTGAGGGTTTTTACACGAATATTATCTTCTAGACAATATCCAAACTCAAATGGAGTCCTCATTACATTTATTGGCACGCTATTTTATAGAATAGTGAGGACTACTATAACACCATCTCGGGCCATCACTCAGCTTCCCAGACTAGTTAAATTTACGTTCTCATTTCACGAAGAAACAATGGAAGTAAAGGGTGAGCTCAACTAGCTCGATGAAATATTATGACTAAGATAATGAAGAATAAGTAATCATTAGCCTTCAACAATGTTAAACTGATAGAATATAATAGACAACAAGTTTAACTGCAGCGGAACAAGCAATCCATTAGAAGAGTCAAGTAGAGCATGATATCTACTATCTTCTATGATTTAAAAAGTTTATCATTAACTTTATTGTTGGGACTCAACTTAATAAATAGATCACATCATCGAATCATCCATGTACTACGGGCCAAGGATATTCATTAGTATCACGTCCACAAATTATTCTTGCACTACGGGCCAAGAATTATTCGTGTAATCATCAATGGTTATGACTATACCGAATTATCCCTGGTTATAATCATACCAATCAACAGTCCATCTATGCACGTAAGCCAAAGATGACTTTCATCACAATATAAGCATGAGGATGATGACAATGATATACGAATTCAATTAAAAGAATGTAAAGGATAAATTTTTAAAGATTTATAATTTAATTTATCCAGAATTCAATAATGTCCAAATTTTTAACATGATACTGCTTTGTAGAGTAAAATTCAAGAAAAATATTCATGTATCAAAAATAATTTGGACACAAAAGAAATACATTTTTTGGTGAATAGTACCCCATGAATAGTACCCTCTGAATAGTACTTCGGGAATAGTACCCCGTGAATAGTACCCCGATATGAAAAGTGTCTCAAATACCGGAGTGAACAATATTTGAGTGAATAGTAATCGGGTGAATAGTAACCCATAAATAGTAACTCGTGAATAGTACTCTAGTATGAAATGTGCCCCGAATACCCGAGTGAATAATATTATAGTGAATAGTAACCTGTGAATAGTAACCCATGAATAGTAACTCGTGAATAATACTTCGGGTGAAAATATTGATATTTAATAAGAAAGTTCATATCAATATTCCAATAAAATGATACTGGATGAAGCGCAAAACTCACGAATATTCCACTAATTTCAAGGATTATAGAAGCAATACTTACCATAGTAAGTTTAGATTTAAGAATATGAAAAGAATTAACATATAAAAACTGCAAATGGATTTTCACTTGTCATATGGTACGTAATCCGCGTAGACAGGTTATTCCAACATACTAAAGGATGAATACGAAAAATAATATTCCTTATGAATATAAAAGAAATAATACCCCTTACCTTAGTAGAAAGCTGGATACTGCAAAAGTGAAGTAGAAGAATACTCTTCTTCTTGCTCTCTATAGTTTCTCTCTCTATAGTGTCTCTTGTTAATCTCATTGAATTGGTTAGAATGAAAGAAGAATTAAGCTTCTATTTATAGGAGAATGGACTAAATAGTAACTAATTCACGAACGGTCCAGATTGATTCACTATTAAAACGGACGGTCAAAATTGATTACTCTTTAAACCACAACCGATGGTCCGGATTGATTTACTTTTAAAACCACCACTGACCGTCCAGATTGATTTACTTTTAAAACCACCACCGACGATCCAGATTGATTTACTTTTAAAACCACCACCGATGATCCAGATTGATTTATTTTTAAAACCACCACCGACGGTCCAGATTGATTTGCTTTTAAAACCACCATCAATGGTCCAGATCAATTTACTATTAAAACCACCATCAATGGTCCAGATTGATTTACTATTAAAACCACCACCAATGGTCCAGATTGATTTAACTTATTACACTTTAGTACCCCTAAAGTTTTCCAAGTTTGCATTATTCCCCTCTAACTTTTGTAATTCACTTATCTTCAATAAACACATTCTTAATAATTCAACAATTATTCATCATTAATATTATAACTCACAATATTTAACAACCAGATCATTCGCAGGAAAGAGGGGGCTTTCCAATAAGAATTTCTTCCTATTGGCACGCAATTAGGTGACCAAACCTCTCCTCGACAGAACTTTCTAGGCATTGTCAATATTGCAAATAATAATATGAATAACTTTGTTATCTCAATTATTGATTTAATAATATAAAATATTATGCAGATGATAATGTGACAATAATTGAATCAAATAACGTGAGATACTATGCAATAATTAATGTAGCAATAATTGAGTATAACTGAGTGACTTCTCACGTAAGCATCAATAATCAATACCGTGTGCTACTATGCAACCACGCATATTACTGTACTTTTATCAGCGGATAGTTCAATAGTTTAACGGTAAAACATCCTCCGTTATTTTTATAAAAAGATATTTATGTTGTTTTCTAACTACGACAATACTTCCGTTGTGGGGTCCACCAATGATTGTTCCGTCGTACGAATATTCCCTGTTAAAACAAATATTCCCCGACCAATCGAATATTCACTAACACAATGAATATTTTTAATCAACTTGCTTACTTTGCAAAAAATTTCAAATATTACCCACAATTATAACATTATATCATATCCACACCATAATATTCAAAAATATATTTCGAGAAAAATTATTCTTTATTCAAAAAAGTTGGGGTCTTACATACACAGATACTCTTAACGTTGTAAACCTTCACCAAAAGTTTTTAAATTCATAAAATTCATTCCCAAAAATGTCAAATACATTCACTTATTTTCTGTCTAGGACTATTATTTAACCTCTATTCAATCTTTTAAGATTTTATTAAATTGTCTAAATTTTCAGGTTATCATATTCACCCATTCTTCTAAGAATTTCGTCCCCAAAATTCAACTTACACCTCATACCGTTCATACTCATCACCACATGCTACACACAAAATCACTCACAAGAGTTAAATTATTCAAATCATGCTGAGGAGTCATATAGACCATGAATTTTCATTATCGCAAAGGTTTTATGGAAATTATCCGCAAACCGTCATACCCTGAAGACACAAAGGGTGATTAGCCCGGTATGCCCAGTACTGGCCCAGTAATACTGGTTTAATTTGTTTCTCCTCACTGCCATAGGCAAAAAATTTTACCTTAGTCTTATCTGATTCCGCACCAAAATAATTTGGTTTGGGAAAATTTTCAAAGAACGCTTAGAGTTTTATAAACATTGGTCTAGCTGAATCGAATAAAATAGACTCATATCAATAATTCAATTCAATCAAAATATTTAGGTATAGCCAAACCCCATTGGCAAATTAAAATTTAGAAAATATTTTTGAGAATGACGTCATGATGCCGTACTGTATTAATAGCCCGTTTGAGGATGCCGTCATCGAGTGACTTTGTTATAACACATCATACAATAGTGGAACAATGATTTTAGATCAATTTCAACACTAAGTATTCCTGTATTTACAACTCCATCAACTTTTTATCATCTCTGCACTAGGTTACATGGTACATAAGTGATAAATAAAATATATTTTGATATTTCAAATCCTTATCGTCTAGCCAAAATAAGTAGCATAGACTATACTTTAAACTGTTCAAAAACCATTACAATTCAATCTTGTAATCTTAACAGGTAACGATGTGTCGGTGTCCCGAAGTCCACACATACACAAGAGTCACCAGAAGTTGAGAATAAAAATTCATTTCAAAAAGGCACATAGTGCGTATTTAGCTTGATGTCAAAAAAATTTGAAGTCTAGTATAACTAGCAAATTTGGAAAACTTAAGTCTCCACTAATAATTCATTGCCTAATATTACTATCTATTCCTATTATTTTCAATACTCCATTCACACCTAGTTCTACCTAGTTCATCAAACTTACCACACTTATGAGTTCAGGAACTTTCCACAATCATATGAGTTTAAGAATTTGTCCTACTCAGACCTTTGACGTCCATTCGCTGAGGGGTTCATAAAAATTTCATATAACTATGAGTCACGAACATATCATAAGTATGAGTTTTAAGAACTCGTACTTAACCTTATATTCTCTACTTATAACCTATCTATCTGTTATACACATGAGAAAGGAATCACCCTCTTAACATGCATATATCAAATAGTGCGACACAAACAATCCCACTTAATCCTAACTCCATTCTCAATACGAATTTCATTTAACTCGTATTCATAATCCTTTCCTGTATCTGTACCAATTCATAGTACAACAAATACATCAATCTTTATTGTAAACCTTTCAATAATTAGATTGTTCTCCCTGCTATCACTTTATCAGATCACGAGGTGATCTCATCGTATATATATTACGATTCATTTCTATGCTATGATCGTTTTGTTTTACGATCTCCTATCCCTGTACTTTTACTCTTTTAGACTCTATCTATTCATCACTACTGTTCACCTTTATTACCAGAGTTAGGGAACTCTGTATCTTTATAACTCGTCGAGATTCGTCTTTGAATCTTACCGACACACTAACTCTATGTGAGTTAGATTTTATCCTACTCACTGCGGTTATTAATCAAAGGTAACTCTACCCTAGGTTTATAACCAACAGCTTTGATACCAAATGTAGCGCCCCCAAATCCGGGTCCTAAATCACCACGGATCTGGTACACTAGTTCTAACTATTGCGGAAGATATATATATAAATTGTTTATACATTAAACATTATACACTATTCCCAAGGTCAAGTAACCATAACTTATAAACAATTCAATATCCTATCTAACATACAATGTTATTATTATACAATATTGTTATAAATCTAGCTGCACACATAGTCCCAAGCTGAACTTGGCTTTATCTTTTCCTTGTATCGACGTATTCGCCTTAATCTACAATGTTTATCATGATATAGCAAAAGTGAGCAATAAGTTTGTCCAGCAAGTTTAAGTTCAATAAATTAAGGATATATCATGATGGAAAGATTTTGAATAATAGCTGGCTAACATTGAACAATATACTTGTGAACTAGCATGGACAAATTTTTATAGCTGAACCAACATTGAACATAAACATAACAGTTATATCTGGACCGAATGGTAATGAAGGTGATCAGCCTTTCATACCTGATGAACTCATACAATATGCACATAGTGCGATTCAACATTTCATAGACATGGTATAATCAACAATGATTAACCATAAGTATATTTGAATAATTATAACTTAGGGTTGAGTTAGAGAGAACTTGCCTGTACCGTTGATTACCGTTACGAAATATAACTTAGCTTTATTCGAAGACCTAATATAGATAATACTGATCTCCAAATATTAGAATAATATCATCACAGTATAAAATAACCTAAACACATTACCACATAATCCTATCAATCTATACAACACATAAGACCTAGTATCAAGTCAAACTATTGCAGTCTGAGTTGAGTTCGGTACTATTTCGACATCCCGATTGCCTAATCGGACAAAAAATCGAGTTTGAGTTCAATTAAACTCTGCCTAAACACTTAACAATTATCTTAGATAATTATATTATCAATCAAAATAATTTTTATAGGCTCATAAAAATTTTCAAGTAATTATTATCATTTATTATGATTTTTCAATCAATAATATCATATTTATATGCATTAAATACTACTTAATTCCATTTTCATTAATATTTAATGTTAAATAAATATTAATGAAATCCTTAACATAATATTATAATACATTTATAATATCTCAAAGTATTTTTAATACTTTATTATTACCATTAAATGATTTTAAATTAATTAACACCATTTTTCATTATACGCCATTAATATTAAAATATTAATATTTCTCGTGATAAAATATCAAAAGTTATATTTTATAACTTAAAATATTTTATAACACTTAAATTATTTTTAAATAATTTTTAAAGCATTAATTCTATTTTTCCATAATTTATTTAATAGATCTATTAAATAAATTAATTACCATTAATAATAATTTATTGATGAATTTCATCACAAAATATTAAAAGTCATTAAAAATAACTTAAAATATTTTCTTCTACCATAATATAATTTTTCATGATTTTTCAAGTATTAAAATTTTTTTAAGTAATTTATTTAATATTATAATTAAATAAATTAAATACCATTAATATTCCAAAATACTAAATATTTATGAAATATATTCGAAATAATTAAAAATTAATTTTCAGTAAAATAATTTCTAGGAATTTATTATGTATTTTTAATAATTAAAAAATATTTTTATCTATTTAATAAATAAAATAATTAATTTCCATAAATTAACTGTCACTAAAGGTCCATATACCGATGAAATTGTCGCTATAGGTGTTCTTAAGCCTGTCCAGAACCTTCATGCTAGTGTTCAAGTTATCATGTTTGACCAGTGATAGATCCATGTTCATTACGTTTATGGGATGGCTAATGTGTTATGATTATAATACTTATGTAGTACTACAACTACAAACAACTTTCATGGCCATTCTGCATCTTAACAGCAAGTTATAGGCCATCAAAGTCCTTGTCAGACATGTTCTTCATTTTTTGGGTTACCCGAAAAATGAAGAACAGTCAAGTTACCCACTTTGGATCCTCATAGATTGCAGTCTAGGTCTTGTTTGTGTGACCTAAGAGTTCTAACATGTAGTAGTGATGTCAAGGAACGTATCTAACACACTAAATCAGTCTAACAACATCACAGTTGAGAGATCAAGGCCGGTCAACTGTTGTCAGAAATTTCGTTTATGAAGATCTGGGTTTTCGGAAAATCTTCATAAAGCGATTAGAGTTAACTACTTTGACCATGATTATATATGATTACATTACGGATATGGGTGATCTAAAAGCTTTAGTGTGTAGTTAACGTGCGAAGACTAGTATATAACAACAACATGGCCCAAAATGGATCTAGTGTTTTCCAACGGCCTTGATTTGACCGCTAATAACTTTTAATCTATAAATGATCTGGGCTTGATTCAAGTCCCAGATAAAAGACCTTACAACATACTACAAGTACAAATATTTAAACAACCAAAACTATAAACAGGTAAAGATCTATGGGGTCTGACATTCGGTTATCAGACCACACTTTTCCAATTTTCCAGATTTTTGAAATCTTTAATTTTGAGCATCTAGATGTTATGGATCACTAAATGACACCCTCTAGTACCAATCTAAACAATAACTAACATAAAATCACATGATTTACAAAATTTAGGGTTTATACCTCATTCATGCTTTGATATTGAATCTGATCTTTGTGATCTATTCCTTACTTGCTAATGATCCCACTAGTGACTGATTCACTTAATATTTTCATGGCTAAGAAGAGAGAAAAGCTTGGTTGAGTGTAAGGATGCAAATGAGCTTAGTTTGGTGACTTTCCCTCTCTTTAATCTATATATAAAATGATGAAATGCCTATGGCTGATCATGTGATCAGTAGTTGACTGATTAAAGTTGATTTCTAGAACATATGGCTAGCTTAGGGTTGGTTACCAACCACAAGTAGGGTTAGATCTACACTCCACCTCATTAAAATATTCAAAAGGGTAGTTTGGTCATTTGACTTATAAAGTGAATGGCAACTTGGTAATTTCTCACAACCATTAGGTTTTAACCCTTAGGGTTTGACCCTTAAGGCTTAACCCAAAGGTTATATAAATTTATTTTCTAAGCTTTTCTAATTAGTTTAAAAATAGAAAATTAAGATTTATAAATTATAATTAGGATTTCCTAATCCTAATTCAAGCTTGCTAATTAGGGTTTACATTTCCTAATTAAAATTGCTAATTTAGCAATTAGAATCCATAATTGTACATTAGGGTTTTCAGCTGAACAATTAGGGTTTCCTAATAATCAATTAGGGAAATCCCTAATTAAATAAATAACATAAAAACCTTATACTTATCTTCAAGCTTCCAAATTAGAATTTTAATATTCCGAATTAGGGTTACGAATTTCCGGAACTGAAGTTAGGGTTTCTTATCAAACGTTAGGGTTTTCTAACTGAACGTCGAGGTTCTTAATATATTATTAGGATTTGTGACTGATATAATTTATCCGGTCAACCCTTGACCCTTAACCACACATTGTACACACATATGACCATATACATAGATACTCTTAACACTGTAAACCTTCACCAAAAGTTTTTAAATTCATAAAATTCATTCCCAAAAATGTCAAATACATTCACTTATTTTATGTCTAGGTCTAGTATTTAACCTCTATTCCATCTTTTAAGATTTTATTAAATTATCTAAATTCTCGGGTTATCACAATATCAATGTCCTCTGTGAGCTCCTCATCACCAGAATCAATCCCCAACAATGTGGATACTACCACAGCCGATGTAGTCTCTGTCTCCATCCATGCGGAATACTCTTCAAAACAACCTGGATGGCTAATAGAAAATGCAGCTAACTCATGCTGATCCCAACAGGCATACACCCTGGATTTGTCCTCTGCTGACAAGTGGCGAGAAGCCAAACGCTGACTCAATGCCCCCTCAAAAGGATGGAAGTCCTGGAACTGGTCAAACCGACACATTACTGACCCGATTGGGTGGTAAGTAGTCATGCCCCTCAAACTAGCTAGAGGGAGATAATCCATGCCCGGAGCATGAGTGATGAAGTTGTAGGGTGAACAAAGCCCTGTACACGGTAATACATCAAATGGATCTCCAATCTCTGCCAGGAAAATAAACCAAGATGCAGGATCTGTACACTCTGCAGGCTGAAAGGAGTACGATATGGCTATCTCATGGGTAAAACAATACCCATGTTGTCGGAATGTGCCAATCGGTCTCAAGTGTGACATGAACCACACGTACAACATGACCGAACTACCTATGAATACCCCTGCAGGTTAAGTGCTGCAATATGTAGCCAATCTTAACGTCTCTGCTACAATCATCGGTACAATGGTGTGACCCTCCCTAAGAGCTCTCACTGCCCTAATGACACCAATGTCCAACTTATCCATGTATCGTGGCATGTATACATATGACAATATGCACAGTAGCAATGCATTGACTCTGGCCAAATGTCAATGATCCTCCGGCATGATGAAATCCCCAGAATGCCGTGTATAAATATCCTCTGAGCCAAATCTATCCATCAGAAAACGCTGGGATACAAAGTGGCCGGATGTGATCTCATCCTGCACAACTCTATGCCTCAGCCCGGTGAGGGTTATAAATTGTCGACTCATGTCACCGATAGCCATCCGCGAGGAAGGTCTATCCAGTGGTAGCACCGTCAATCGTGCATACTCCTCTATAGTAGGAGTCAACTCATGGATTCCAAACCAGAAAACCTGCCTCTCTGGTATCCAATGCTCCAACATACCCTCTACAAAGCCTGTGGGAACCTGAAACATCAGGAGAGTCATAGTATGCTGCAATAAATGATCTATAGTCACCCTGTCTGAAGGTGACATACTGTCATACCACGATCTCATACGGGATGCCACCAATACTGGTGGGGTATGCTCAATACGGCTAAATGTCGAAGAAGACATATGTGTGGGCCTTTTCATAAGATCATCCAGGGATCAATGCTAAATATCTCTGGACATACATATATAAGCATAACATAATACATGCATGATCAACAATAGATGGCAATATAATGTAGGGAATAACAATAAATATATTCCTAAGTACATCATCATCTAATACATCTCTGTACAGCTAAAAATATAGGGAAATGGGGCACAGACGCCCAGCTACTAACAGAGGCCTATCAAAAGATATAGCAAGAATGGGGCACATGCACCCAGTGTCTAACATAGGCCTATCAAAAGATATAACGATAATATACATCAGAAGAAGACAATGGTGTCAATGTCTACATCATCAATCATGTCCACCTGATGTAACTCCTCCTGAGTTACTGGATATCCATCAACGGGGATGTCAGGCCTATACAATGGAGGATCTGCACCGGCAAAGCCATATGGGTCATTTGAGGGGCCAGCTCCTGAGCTGGAAGGATCAAATGTATCTTCCTCTACCGGATCTCTACCCATATGTCAGATAAAGAAATGTACCCGGTCTAACCGATGGGTCAAACTGTCAATCTGTGTCAAGTGAGTAAGATCTCTGACACAGGCCATCCAATCCATCATCATCACGGATCCAGGAACCATATCCCTGATAAATTGCATGGCGCGGGTCTGGGCCCCGGTGGTATGAGGGGACCACCAATGTTGGAACGTAGCCTAGGTATGTGGAACCTCTGACAGTGTAAAACCATCAACACCCATCAAGGGAATATCAATGACGAGTGACTGTGAAATAGGCCAATAACGTCTGGCAGGAGGCAAGATCGGTATACGAATCTCTCCTGTGATGCTCCTAATAGCACGCTATCCTAAATAGAGCTCCCATCTTCCATCTGTAAAGATAAGAATCCTACGGGTGGAAATCACATACTCGACACCAGTCGGGTATCCATCCTCAAAACCAATGGCCAAGTGCTCCCCAGAAGATGGGATCCAAGTAATGGCATTAGTTGTCAATAACTCCAACTGTAGGCGACAATGAGTGAAACCCTCAGCTACAGGGACCTCCGCCACTATGGAATGATGCCATCGTCGTCCTCATGGATAGGTCTCCAAGCCTAGCACACTCACGGGATGCAAAGATGGGAGCCTCTCATAGGCCCAGAACTTCCAACACAAAGGCAAACATTTGCTGTCAGTCAACACTCTTATCCTGTACATGGGAAATTACAAGAGAAATGCTCACTAGCAGAAATAGGTAAAATCTTAGCCAAGCCTCTGTCAAGCCCTACGAACGTATGCACATACCCCTGAGGAAATAGGAGAAGGTGTAGGAACCCCAATTATACTCTTCGATACAGTCCACATGTCGTGTGGCACTCACCAAAGTGAATGACACCGTAAAAGAGTTATCAGCTATGAAGCTGCCCTTAATGATCATCAGGAATAATCGCCAAAGAATGCAATCCCTGACTCTCACATCATCGGGTATGGGCTCACTCAACAGCCCGCTTATAGCATCTATGCTCAATAGACCTGTACGAACGGTCCTGCCCTTGAGCGCCTCAACCGAAACTCCTAGCAAGGATCTAACAACAGTCGGGGTAATATCCACCGTATATGGCACTGGCACCCCTCCAAACTCTATACCTGTGACGCCACCAAAATAGGTATATATCACCCATTCTGATTCACCAAATACATGGTACAAAAACAACTACAAATTCATTAATACAATTGTCGTGCAAAATACAACAACACATAAATTATGAGTTTAAATACAAATATTGTCTTCTAGACAATATCCACACTCAGATAAAGTCCTCATTATAATTATTGATGCACTATTTTACATAATAGTGAGCACTGCTAAAACAACTATCTTGAACCATCACTCTATACCCCGGCTAGTTCTTGCTAAATTCTCACTTCCTGAGAAGAAAACTAGAACAAAAAGAAAAAGGGTGGGCTCAACTATCCCAGTAAAGAATATTATGACTAAGATAATGAAAAACAAATTATCATTAGCCTTCAACAAATCAGATAAAATATAATGGACAAAAAGTTTTAGATTATTATTCGTAGCAAAAATAACAATTCATTAGAAGAGTTTAGTGGAGAATGAAATCTACTATCATCTATGAATTTAAAAGTCCATCATCAATATTTTATCCCTGTAACATCAATCAATATACATCTTGAATCAAATATTCATCTTTGCACTACGGGCCAAAGATATTCATTTGTATCACCAGTTGGTCATGTTCATCTCAACACCTATCCATCTTTGCACTACGGGCCAAAGATATTCATTAGATAATCATTCATCTTTGCACTACAGGCCAAAGATATTCATCAAGTATCACCATTAAGGACTGAGGATGATGAAAAATATTTTAAAGAACGAATCTAGTGAGATAAAAGGACAAAGATTAGAGATTCGTACTTTAGATAATCAAAGTTTAAAAATACTCCATAATAAATCATAGTGGAGTAAAATTCAAGAATGAAGATCAAAACATGGATACAATCAAAGATAGTAACCATAATAGACATCTGGGACAAACAAGAGAAAATTTTATTTTATGGTGAATAGTGTCGTATTCGTGAATAGTGCCGTATACGTGACTAGTAACCCCGACACAAAAAACTAAAAATTCCACAATAAAATTCATATTAATATTTCAGCATAATTATATTGAAAGAAATAATATCATTTACAAAGAAAATAACATCCCTTACCTTAACAGAACAGTATTTCTGCCTGGAATATCGGATGTGATGCTGAATGAAACTTGCACTGAATAGCAACTCTCAAAGTATCTAAATACTCACAAAATATGCTCGATAATATAGAGAGAGAAAGCTTATGTTTCTGGTGTGATTTTCAATTCTAATTAAGTACCTTATTTATAGGAAAATGCTAGAACGCCAAAGTAGACTAGCCTACTACCTTATGGCTTTACCTATTACTATTCATGCCTACCACTTTTGGAATAAAATTTTAGCATATTTCTCACCAACAAAAAGTGGGGCCCACCAATTCTAGAAATTTCCAAAATGTTTTACCATTTAAATAATAATCAGAAACTTCAATATTTCATAATAAATAGCCATTTTATTAGAAAAATACGAATTTTATATCCATTTCATAGGAAATTAAATTCTCTACAATTTTGTAGAAGAAAGTTTTTCCAAATTCCAAACAGAAAATGTCCAAAATCCACAAACTGATGATTTTTAATACCTTTATTCCGACAAAATACTGATAAAACACCTCAACATTAATTCCTTCATATATATCCACACAAATAAATATTTCCCTATCCATCATTTATATCCACATAAAATAAATATTTCCTTATCATATAAATCAATAATTAATTATTCACAAATAATATTACGAAATCACAATTATAATGACCGGTGTCGTCCTCGGAAAGAGGGGCTTTCCGATAAGGATTTCTTTTTACTAGCGCGCAATTAAATGACCAAACCCCTTTTCTTAGACAGAACTTCCTTAGACATTACCAATAATGCTATCTAATAATATTATTCAAATAATATAAATTATTGATCTGATAATGGAAATACTGTGCTATAACGCCCCAAAATCTGGTCTATCTTCACACCCGGATTCCGTACGTCACGAGTACATCATTCCTCCAACATACATCATTATATACTTAAATATAACAACATACATTCTTAAATCCTAGGTTCTAAAAACCTTATAACCTCTTTCATTACAAATAATGATAAATACACGAGTGACTGTCATCCGCCACCAAGGATACATAATAGTTCATTAAACTAATCTAAAGTTCATTTAACTTATTTTATATTACAAGTATTCACTTGATTTTCACGCTCATTCACAGACTAAATGGCACTTCGTCTGGATACCGATTAGCTTGATCTTTACGGGATCTTTAAGTTCTTCTAACATCGGACGCTAAAAAATGTTTTTCATTTAAAGCAATTGTGAGCATTCAATTTCCCAGCAAGTCATAACAGTTGAACAAATAACTTTAAGAATTCAAATATTTCTTCAGAACTTTGATAACCGAACAAAGGTTATGAAGCAGCTTGAATAATAGGAATAATCTCGATTCCTATCACTAGAAAATAGTATCCACATTCACTTTGAAATACTTTCATTATTCTACCTTTTTCATACACATCCTGTCTGGCTAGAATCATTAGCACAGACTTAACAATAACGGATCATGTATAAACAGAGCATTCTTTTATTAAACTGTTAAATCACAAAACAGTTCATCTCATAGAAACACCGAAGTGTTCACATTGTGGCTCAAGGCCTCATACGTTCTACCACCTTGTACAAATATCGCAAGCGCGCATTACGCATATGTATGAACTTCTCAAGTTTAACATCCGAGAATTTTAAGAAACTAGCATTCATTTAAAATATGAATGAAGTTAGAAACTTGCCTTCTTTACATAGCTACGACTTATACGAGCCTCGCTTATTCCAGTTCCTATGTAGAACATAAGAAAAATAACACATACACCAATTAGTCATGTATATTTGACTTATGCTTTGGGTTGCTTAACTTTACTTCTTAGGGTCCGCGTTCTTGCAAACTAAGTTTACGCGACCACTTTCATTACTGTTTTATGGCTTCATGACATACAGAGATGTCTTACTTATACGTTCATCATCTTTTGATGTTTTACATTCTTATCTTCTTCTTATAACTTCTAGGACTCAAAGACACATCGCTTCTTCTCGCTTAGTAGTCCATATGGTACTCTGAGTGGTTTCCCACAAATAACCAACAAACAAATTCCCGTCTCGTCTACACTGCCATCACAGTGAGTTAGATAGGTTGTCAGTTTTGTATATACCTTCGCTCTCTAAAGGAATTGTTTAGCCCAGCTCCCATATATCAACCATCAAAGGTTACGATTACACCATAACCTAACTTATCTTAACTTATCCGAACTATTAAACTATAATCTTCGTTAAGTCAATTTCTCATTCCTTATAGCTTCATGTCAACTAAATGCCACACCTCAAGATTCACTCTTTATCGTCTAAGTCATACAGTCTTTCACATACTTAGAGCGATCAGTCCAGTTAATCATTATCTCGGCTTCGTTACGTTAAATGTTATTGTCTTTAATTCAACTTTTTTACCATTCATAGTTTAATCATTAGTCTTCATTATCATACGGTCAAACCATACACGGGGTGTAGGTTCAACCTGTTTAATATTTGTGTACACTCAACCTTCACGTCGGTTAAAGTGTTCAACGCTTAGATTTCATTCTAACATTCTCATCTGACTCACATTCGGCTTTCGTTAATCTTCTTACCGTTCACTACGGCTTTCTTAATACCATTCGTTATTCTTCCTTAATGTCTAAGCCATACGGTTCGTGATATGCTAAAACCGGTCATTCAATGCAAATACGTTGCGTTCACAGCGTCTATACGCTTTACACTTATCTCTCACTACCATATCATAACATCGAAATGTTATACGTTACTCTCGTCACTCAACATCTAAGGAATCACAATTATAGCAATCCCGCACGCTCGTTATCGCGAATACGGTCCCCAGATATCAGTTCCATAACCTGCGTTCATATTCTTTTAATCTCGTTTAATCTTTCCGTTCAACCTTCATTAAAGGTTTAAAACACTTTATTAAGTGTTACATTAGTTGAACATTATGTTCTTTATCTTTCCTTACGTTTCTTCCAAGAGCTGAGCAGTTAAAAGCTCTTCTCTGGCTTTTTCCCTATACTAGCGTTGCGGCGCCACTCTCTTCTTTAACTCTCGCATTGCGCAACCATGAAGTTTGCAGATGCAAGGCTACGGTGCAACGCTGCGGCACCACCTTACAAGGCATGGTCGGCGCCGCGATGCCAAGCCCTAACCCTAGAAAATTTCTCTAAGTGTTAAATCCAATTTGAGATGCTTACTTCCCGTTTTCATAACTTATTTGTTAGAACTCAAAATGAGGTCATTCCAAATCCATTCTCTTCCTTATCTTACGTACTTCAATCCCCCCTTGGACAAAACATCATTCTGAATCCGTTAACGTGCCATATTATTGGCTTAATCTTCACCCTTCGTTTGTTTTATATTTTTAATGCTCTTTGTTTGTTCATACGTAATTTGGTCATTCGAACTCAGAATTCGTTCATTCTTGAGTCTACAACTCACGTTTCCTATATTCTCTTACATTATTATGAAACCCTACACGTTCGGGTTCATTTACTAACTTTCTAATTCTCGTTCATCTTTTACGAAATTTTCGCCATAACTTCGTTATAGCTCAATTTTAATCCGTTCTTCATGAACGTTTCTACCGTTCCTAACCAAGAAATAAGCATCTACCTTATACACGATGGTTTTAAACTTGTCCATCAATAACAATTATCCTACGCTGATTTTAAATTTGTCCATCAACAATGTTCTTCATGTTCTTCGCGTATTTTTCGTGTTCTTCGTCCGTTCTTCATTTTTCATCGATATTTTAGATTACAATGTCACTTTTTCTTGGAATTTAATGTTATAGAACACCATTCCTTAATTATTTCACCTAATCATTCATATAATCCACTCAGATTGTTCTAATTCATTATGAATCACATACTTCCTTGAGAAATTTATAAACTAAACTTTAAATTCTTATTTCTTCATTTTCTCATGATTTCAACCATATGAAATTATTCTTACATCTTTTACTTCATATTATCATTAAACTATGTTTTAACATAGAAAAATTCATTAAAAGTTCGATTTTCGTATTACCTCTCTTCTTTAATCTTCCTCCGTCGGACAAAGGTTGCTCACGAGCAAGCTTTTCCGCTTCCTTTTCCTCTTCTTTCTCCCATCCGAACTCTCTCTCTCTCTCTCTCTCAAGTGTAGGATTTTCAAAATCCCAAAATAATAAAATAAGCTTCCTATTTATAGAAAACCAAGGCGAGGGGTATTTTAGTCATTTCCCCCCCCCCCAAAAAAACCTCCTTACTATTTATGACTTAAGCGCTCAGTTTACTTACTCCTTAAGTTTACTTAGCCCTTAAGTTTACTTACTCCTTAAGTTTACTTAGCCCTTAAGTTTACTATTGCCACCTCCTTAGTTAACCTCCTTACTATTCACGAAACTTAGCCTGTAAGTTTTGTGGTTCCGCCTTTCGGGTTTCGTCCAATAGTTTTAAAAACTGCGATTCTCGGAATCCAAATATTTTTGGATATTTCGTCTTTACGTATTCTTCGGATTTCCGAAAAACTGAAAAAACACTTTTTGGTGTCAAGCGTTTTCCTTCACGTTTTCTCTTAACGTAGTTAAACGAGTGAAAAGTACATAACAGTACTTGAAATTTAAATAGGTACACTTAGAAGGGGGGTTGAATAAGTGTAGGCACTACTATGTCCAACTTTTGATTTAAAAAAATTCTTTTGAATATTTAATGCAACAAGCTGGATTCTATATCTTTGTAAGTTCACGTATGAAAACAGGATATTGTATTTAATTCCAAGTCAACTTAATTTATTGATATGATGGATATAGAATGCAGACTGCTGGATAGATAACAGAATAATAAGGCATAAAATATAATCACATAAACACCGGAATTTTTACGTGGTTCAGCTACTACCCTCTAGAATAGTAGCCTAATCCACCTCCAATACCAACTGGTATTGGAGACTCACTTTTATTAAACTTTTCAATTACAATACAAGTTCTAACAATTTGAACACCTTTGTTCCCTGTGCACCTATGCACTCTTAAGCACCTATGCTTTCTTCAAACTCGATTGTAATGATACCGTAATCCAAACAGAATTACACTAAAGAGAATATTAATTGAGATAAGGAAAAGTAAGATATACACTAGAGGTCTAATGATCAAGCAATATATCACTTACCAATTCAAGGCTCTAGTATGAAATGATATACAAGAAGAATATTACCAGAGTAAGTTCTACACGACCTTCTTAACCGAAGCTCCTTGTTAATACAATCAATATCGATCAAGAAAAACAACTTTGTAGCTTGTAAGCCTTCAAATACAGTATCTGTTTTTCGTAAGTTTCTCGTTTGATTAGACCAGCTCTTTTATAGACTTTTTCTAATATATTACCGTTGCTTGTTGCCCATTCTTAATATAGTCGTTAGAAATAATATGCACATGTCACGCAATATTAAGACTGTCATCCGGAGATTGTGCCAGGGATCAAGACTCCTTATAGTTGTATATAGGAAGAGAACACGTCATGATCAGTATATACTATAGGAGAATCTTAGTGATGGCTGAGGATATTTTCCTTAATAGAGAGCCCATCACGTGAGACTATATCTTTTATAATTTTTGCATTTAATACCCATCTTGTTATATGGAAACTTTCTTTTTGGCAAGTTCCGGATATAATCAATTACCATCACGTAAGTAGGTTTAAAATAACAATCTAGTGATGTTCCTTAACTTAGGCTTTTACATATTAGCTATTTACCTAAATTAAGGTCCTTGATTCATAAAGCACGATTTATGATGCATGATTTATGATATGCCATATTTGTTCTTACCGTGAATCAAGTTAATGGAAATGAGTAACTTATGGTATTTTATTTACTCAACCATTTACTCCAGATTTCCATATATATGTATATATATATATATATATATATATATATGTTGGTTAACATTATTTTATTCCTTAAGTTATGGTGTGCAATTTTGGCTATGCATATCAAAGGCGAGGAAATCAATATGTAGCATCAAGTATGTAAGCATATATGCAATGCACATGTCCTAGAGCCTTATTTTGGAAAGTAATAGATGCTAAGATCTTACATATATTCCTAGGACTCAAATTTGTTTTTCTCTCTTCAAGGGTATCTTGGCTTTGTAATTTTCTCCTTGATGTTCCTAAGATGTCATATCTTTCCCTGAAATGTTATATAGCATGATTAGTGCAATAATAGGGTCATCATCAAAACATGGAGTGTGACATAAGTCAACATTCTCCCCCTTTTTGATGATGACAACAAAATAATTATGACTCCCCCTAAATCCATGCATATCACGAGAGTTACGACTCCCCCTTAATTCATGCATATCCTTACTGTTTAGAATTAACTGTTGACTACGAATATGCAGTGTTGAATAACCCTGCATTTTACTAGTTAGTCCACAACATGTTAAGCAAACGGAATATACTGAAATATTAAACCACCATTCAACAAATATTTAAACCATAGTCATTAAATCAGGAGTCATCATGTATGAAAAAAAGCTTAAAAACTTAAAAAATTATCTTGTAAGCAAGCAAGCATAATTCATCTCCCCCTTTGGCATCCATCAAAAAGAGGTGTCCAAAAAGCCAAAAGAGGAGCTAGGCCTTTAATCATCCTCCTCATCAATATGAACGTGATGGGCTTCGCGGGCAGTGAAATATGGACGGTGAAGCCTGCGGTGTTCAATCTCTTCCAGGGACATCGTATTTACAAATATGGGAGGACGAGGAAAGAAGGTATGAGGCGATAAAGGCAGGTCCAGGAAGTCGCCTTGGTATTCGGCCATCCAATTGCACTGTGGCCATTCAGGTATGCAAGATTGGACTTGATCAGCTTACAGTTCCTCACTGAGATCATTCATGCGGCACTCGGTAAAGCGACCAAGAGTCCCAATTTGATTGCTGATGAATTTAAGTTCAGTACTCAATTGACAGGCATTACGGTTCATTTTCCTCTGCAGGGCTTCTACCATAGCCCGAATGTGCAACTCAAATCCTGCTTGGAGGTCAATGAACTCATCTTCCATATTTCAAAAAACAAAATGAAGATCATTGCGACGAATAGGGAGTTTGCCTTTTTCAAGCACAGAAAGACGAAGTTGGATATCTTTAACATCAGCAGTGATTGTGGCTTGATTGTTCGCTATGGTATGAAGAAGATTGAGAATTTCAGGGGAGAAAGGTAGGGAAGTAGGAGGTGTGGGATTTAGAACATTGTGAATTTCGGGGACAACTCGTATGAACTTTCCTTTTAGCAGTGTGACATGAGCACCCTTGAGATAGTTAGAGTTGATGGAATCAGTTATTTGGATGGAGCCCTCATTGTCGAGTGGAATTTGAAAGTGAGTAAATAATTTTGTGAGGAAGCAACTATAAGGCAAGCATTTTTTTAGAGTGTTTGATACAGTTGATCATGTGTTTGAGCATCATGAGGGAAAAATTGAAAGGTTTGCCTGTCATTATCAAGGCCACCAAGATCAAATCCTGGTACGTGAAGTCAGCTCCACCACCGATGTAAGACCCTGAATTTTATAAAATAAAAGTATTCAATTTTTCTATTTTGGTAAATAGTTAAATTGATAAAAGTTTAAAGTTAAGGGTGATATTTGAAAAAATTTCAAAGTAAGAAAGTTTTCATACAATAATCGGTGATAAAAGTACAGTAATACGCTTGGTTGCATAGTACCACACGGTATTGATTATTGATGCTTACGTAAGAAAGTCACTTAGTTATACTCAATTATTGCTACAGTAATTGCTGCATCATATCTCTCATATTACTGATTCAATTATTGTCACAGTATCATCTGTATAATATGTTATATTATTAAATCAATAATTGAGACGATAAAGTTATTCATATTATTATTTGCAATATTGACAATGTCTAGAAGTTACATCGAGGAGGTTTTGGTCACCTAATCAGCGCTTGAATAAGGAGAAATCCTTATCGGAAGGCCCCTCTTTCTCGAACGACACGGTTGTTAAATATTATGAGTTATAATATTAATGATGAATACGTTCATGTTGATTAAAGATGAAATTGATAGTTCCATTGTGTTGGAATTATTAGTGTTAGTGAAAATCGACATTTATTTCGATAAAAATTGATGTTTGGAGGTTATATTGACCAATCGGGTAATTAACCGGATAAATGAGCAATTAATTGCTGTTAATAGAAGCCATTCTATATGAGGTTTTAGAAATGGGTTTTGTACCAGGTTCAAGATAAATAAAGAATTCAACTTCACGTTCTGGGGGTATACCGGGAAGTTCTTCAGGAAACACGTCAGGAAATTTACTACCAACAGGAATATTATTCAAATCTGACGTGTCTTTATTCAAATCCATAACATGGGCTAAGAAAGCTTGACATCCATTTTTCAATAAACGAATAGCTTTATGACTAGATATGACAGTGATTGATTTTAATGGTTTAGTTGCTTGAATTCGTACAACAAGTTGGTTAGGAATATGAAAACTAACAACCTTACGAAAAAAATCAATTTTGGCATGATGAGTAGTTAACCAATCAATCCCTAAAATCACATCAAAAGCAAGTATCTTTAAAGAGATAAGGTCAACAGGTAATGTGATAGTGCCAACTTGGATCAAACAAGATTTATAAATAGTGGATGTGATGAAAGTTTCTCCTAACGGAGTCTCCACAGATAAATCAAAGTTTAATTTCTCCGGAGTTAAGTTTAAATGTTGAGCATAAGCAGGAGAGATAAATGAATGGGTAGCACCAGTATCAAGTAAGGTATAAACTTCGCAAGAATTTATGATTAGCTTACCCGTGATCACCTCGTTTGGGTTCCTCGCATTTTGACCAGTCACGACAAACGCTCTTCCAGGAACCGTTGACTTTGACTTTTCTGGGACAGCCTTTTGAGTCATCATCCCCGCTGGACTTGGTTTCGCTACCGTACAATCTCGAGCGATATGTCCTTCCTTTCCATAATTATAACATACCTTGAACTGTTGTGGGCAGTTTGGGCTGATATGTCCCTCTTTTCCACATTTATAGCATACGACCGGTGGTCGTTCTCCTCCCTTAGAACCAGTTGTTGCTGGTGTTGACGTCTTCACTTGGTCATTGTTGAATCTCCTCTTTTTAAAATCACCTCTCGACTCGCTTCTTCTATTCTCATGGCCATGATTACCACCAGAGTGATTAGCGCCTTTGTCCGTATTCTTCTTTCTCCGCTGGTTATCGTTGCTCTGATGACTGTTGTCACCAGTATGATCCTGGTTATGGTCCCTCGGTTGAACGTACTCGTTATCTCGCTCTAACAATTGAGCCCTGTTGACAACATCGGAATAGAGAGAAAATTTATGAGAAATGAGATACTAACATATACCGGGTTTCAAACCTCTCAGAAACATCTCATACGTCATCGTTCCTCATTCTCCACCAAATGAGGTGCAAACCGGATAACTCTGCAAACTTTGCCTCGTCTTTGGGACACGGCCATGTTATTGTTGTGTTCCATCTAATGAACTCCACTTCCTTCATATAGCCGAATACTTTCGGGAAAGTACTTGTCATTGAAAAGTTTATGTCCCAAGACATGCTTTGAAGCTACTTGGATGGAGTGCGCTTCACGATTCCCACCAAGATGTCGCCTTTCATTACTGGAACATAAAGGTGGCGAATGGAACCTTATGTTCCTCCATGCATCCCAAGACATCGAATATCTTGGTGATTTGTTTGACCCACGTTTCTACCTTAATCAAATCCGGCTTTCCCTAGAATTCTGGTGGTCCCAACTCTTTGAACTGCTTGGCTATGACACAAGCAAAGGCGTTGTTATCATTTCCACACAGATTTTGTACACGAGTCTCCTCGTGCGATTTTGCATGAACTGCAAAAGCTTCTAAACATCCGTCGTTCATCATCTCGCTTAGTGGTGTTGTTGTTCACAGGGAGGAACATTGCCACTGTGTTGCGTTCGTTCTTCTCGTTGGTGAGTAAAGGTGTCTCCACGGTCTCATTTACTCCACTGTTAACATTCTCAGTCGACATTCCCAAATACTGCCATAAAACAAGGGTTAATTAAGGAAATTAACATATCACATAATATCCCTATATACTGACCAACTAACAAATAAGCTTAGGTAGGACATACTAGCGAAGGATTTACTCGTCTCTCCCCTCCTAGTTCTATTCCCCGATCTCCACCAGAGATCATATCTCTAAGCTCTGATACCAACTGTGATGCCCCCAAAATAGGTATACATCACCCATTTTGAGTCGTCAATAACATGGTACAGAAACAACTACAACTTTATTAATACAACATAAAAACTGTGTGTTTAAATACAAATATTGCCATCTAGACAATATTCACACCCAAATAAATCCTCATTACAATTATTGATACATTATTTTACAAAAATGGTAAATACTACTAAAACAACTCTCTAGAACCATCATTCTACACCCCGACTAGAACTCGCTACATTCTCGCCTTCTGAGAAGAAAAATGGAACAAAAAGGAAAAGAGTGAGCTCAACTAGCCCAGTAAAGAATATTATGACTAAGATAATATAGAACAAATTATCGTTAGTCTTCAATAGGGAAAAATCTTATAAAATACAATAGACAACAAGTTTCAGATCAATATTCGCAGCGAAAATAATAATTCAAAGATGAGTTACGTAGAGAACGAAATCTACTATAATCTATGAATTTAAAAAGTCCATCATCAATATTTTATCCCTGTAACATCAATCAATATATATCTTGAATTAAATATTCATCTTTGCACTATAGGCCAAAGATATTCATCAGTCGGTCATGTTCATCTCAACACTTGTACATCTTTGCACTACGGGCCAAAGATATTCATAAGAAAATCAATCATCTTTGCACTATAGGCCAAAGATATTCAGTAATATCATCTTTTAGGACTGAGGATGATGAAAAATATTTTATAGAAAATGAATCCAGTGAAACAAAAGAACAAATATTAAGAATTCGTACTTTAAACAATCCGAGTTCAAAAATACTTCATTAATAATCATAGCGAAGTAAAATTCAAGAATGATCAAAACATGGATACAATCAAAGCTAGTATCCATAATAGATATTTTAGACAAAAAGCAAAAATTTAATTTTTTTGTGAATAGTGTAGTATTCTTGAATAGTGTCGTATACGTGAATAATAACCTCAACACTAAAAGACAAGAATTTCAAAAGAAAAATCTTACCAATATTCCGGCATAATGATATTAGAAGAAATAATATCATTTTAAAAAAAATAAAATCCCTTACCTTGAAAAGATCAGATTTCTAAATTTGGAATACTGGATATAGTCTTTGAAGGAACTTGCAATCAGATATAGCAACACTCAAAGTATCAAAATACTCACAAGAATACGCTCAATAATATAGAGAGAGAAAGAGAGAGAAAACTTCAGTTTCTGGTGTAATTTTTAATTCTAACCTAAGCACACTATTTAAAGAAAATTGCTTAGAACACCAAAGAAGAAAATTTAATAAAATATTAATATATATATTATAAATTCTTACACACACCTTCATTGATCCAAAATATCAGCCACACGTGTGCCAAACTTGCCAAAAATGTTTTTCATATTAAAAATAATTAAAACTTCCAAAAATCAATTATTTTAGAATTTCAGAACTTCAATAATTCATAATAAATAGCCCTTTTGTAAGAAAAATTCGAACTAATGTCTTTTCCATAGGAAATTTCATTGTCTACAACTTTGCAGAAGAAAGTTTTTCCAAATTCCAAACAGAAACTGATCGAAATCCACAAACGAGCGATTTTATAGGCTATAATCAAATTTCAGTCAAGAAATGGGGTCCACAAACATGAAAAACATGTTTTAAATATTTTTTGCAACAAAAATACTCTTCCTCCTCATTATTCATATATCCCACATTACTTGTAAAAATATCACCATTATTATATTATTAAAATATAATAATATATTTAAATGAATTATTTTATCAGAAAAGATAAAATAATAATTTTTCAACAATTGTCACATTAAAAAATTTCTCCATCTATATCCACATAAAATGAATATTTTTTTGATCATATAAATCAATAATTAATTATTCACAAATAATATTATAGAATAACAATATTGACGACCAGACAGTTCCCAAGAAAGAGAGGGCTTTCCAATAAGGATTTCTCCTTATTGGCGCGCAATTAGGTGACCAAACCTCTCCTTAGACAGAACTTTCTAGACATTGCCAATAATGTTATCTAATAATATTATTCAAATAATATGAATTATTGATCTGATAATAAAAATATCTGTAGTAGTGACAATTATTGAAACAACAATAATATAAAATATCAATGTAGCAATTATTGAATCAATAAAATATTGAATAAGAACTCATCGTAACAATTATTGAGTAATGCCTTCCTACGAAAGAATCAATAATTGGTGCAATATCGTGTGCTACTGTGTTTTAACCACCGGATATTCCAACAAAGATTAATCTGTAATAACTACGCCAATTATTTATAAACAACTTATACATGTCGCTTTCTTCATCCAATCGCTTTCAGTTATGGGGCTCCACAAAATTGTCGCCCATCGTATGAATATTCCCGACAAAGAAGAATATTTCCATGACCAAATGAATATTCTCCCATAAAATGAATATTTTATAACCACTTGCATATTTAAAATATTTGCGCATTTTACCTATAACTAACCACATTAATCAAATCAACTCTTACTATTTCAAAATAATAAATAGAGGAAATTTAATTTCATTTATAATAAACTGGGGTCTTACAACCTCCCCTCCTTATGAAATTTCGTCCTCGAAATTGACGTACGTACCTGGTGTTTCGAAAAAGTGAGGATACCTTGCTTTCATTTCCGTTTCCAACTCCCAGGTCATTTCCTCAATAGCATGGTTCTTCCACAAAACTTTGACTTGTGGTATGACCTTTGTACGTAAGACATGGCCCTTCCTATCCAAGATCTTGACAGGTACCTCCTCGTACGTTAAGTCTTCAGCCATCTCATCCGGTTCTAACTCAATAACGTGGTTCGGGTCTTTCACATAGTTACGAAGCATAGATATATGAGAAACATTATGAACACGAGACATACTTGGAGGTAACGCGAGTCTATAGGCTACATTTCCTACTCGGTCAAGAATCTGAAATGGACCAATAAATCGTGGATTGAGCTTTCCTCTTTTCCCAAATCTTGTAACTCCTTTCCATGGAGCGACACGCAACAATACATAATCCCCAATACTAAATTCCATGTCCTTCCGATGAAGATCCGCATAACTCTTTTGTCGATCCTGTGCCATTTGTATACGTTGTCAAATTTTTTGGATCTTTTCTATAGTCATACGTACCAACTCTGGTCCCAACAATGTTGCTTCACCAACTTCATCCCAACATACTGGAGAGCGACACTTACGTCCATATAATGCTTCTAATGGAGCCACACCTATACTTGTCGTATAACTGTTATTGTAGGAGAATTCCACCAAAGGTAAATACTTATCCCAACTCCCTTTGAAGTCTAGGACACAGAGTCTTAATAGATCTTCAAGAGTATGAATAGTCCTCTCTGATTGTCCGTCCGTTTGAGGATGGTATGCCGAACTGAATCGTAAATCTGTGCCCATAGCTTTTTGCAAACTAACCCAAAATCGTGAAGTGGATCTTGGGTCATGATCCGAAACTATGGATACTGGCATGCCATGCAATCTCACAATCTCATTTATATACATATGAGCAAGACGTTCAAGGGAATAAGTCTCCCGTAACGGCAAGAAATGAGCAGACTTAGTTAATCTATCAACAATAACCCAAATAGCATTTATACCTTGAGAAACCGTGGGAAGACCCGTAACAAAATCCATGGTAATGTGTTCCCACTTCCATTTCGGAATCTCAAGTGGTTGCAACGGACCCTTAGGCACTTGATGCTCCGCCTTTACACGTTGACAAGTTAAACACCTCGAGATAAACTTCGCGATCTCTCTCTTCATGTTGTTCCACCAAAATGTATGTCGAAGATCACGATACATTTTGGTACTTCCAGGATGGATTGCAAACGGTGTATTGTGTGCCTCCATCATGATCTTGTTCTTCAAGTCAGAATCGTTAGGAACACAAAGTCTGGGGTGGACTCGAAGTATTCCTTCTTCATCGATTCTCATTTTTGGAATAACAACTTCTTGTACTTTCTTCTTCATACGCATCAGCTCCGGGTCGGTGGCTTGAGCAACTTTAACTTTATCAATTAAAGTTGGTTCTATGCGTATACTTGACATCATCGCACTCGTTCCTGCATATGATCTTCTACTCAACGCGTCAGCTACCACGTTTGCTTTTCCAGGATGGTATTGAATAGTGTGGTCATAATCTTTTAACAACTCGAGC
Organism: Panax quinquefolius; assembly: GCA_020205615.1. Classification (NCBI taxonomy): domain Eukaryota; kingdom Viridiplantae; phylum Streptophyta; class Magnoliopsida; order Apiales; family Araliaceae; genus Panax; species Panax quinquefolius. Next base: position 87,047,701 of record CM035159.1, on the reverse strand, counting down.
CAACGTCGTTGTCGCATGTTGAGTTCCTTTTGGGTGAAGAAATATTTGAGGCTTTTATGGTCTGAATATATCTCCACTTTCTCTCCATATAGATAGTGCCTCCAGATCTTTAGCGCGAAAACGACTGCTGCCAACTCTAGATCATGATTAGGATAATTCCTCTCATATTCTTTAAGTTGTCGCGAGGCATAGGCTATGACTTTCCCACGTTGCATGAGAACACATCCTAACCCTTTGCCTGAAGCATCGTTGTAGATAACAAATCCATCCGAACCAGATGGTATTGTCAGAACAGGTGCCAAAATGAGTCTCCTCTTGAGCTCTTGGAAACTCTTCTCGCATTCCTCGCTCCATACAAATTTTGTATCTTTTCGAGTCAGCAAAGTTAATGGAGTAGCGATTCGAGAAAATCCTTCCACGAATCTCTAATAATAACCAGCTAAGCCCAAAAAGCTTCGTACTTTGGTTACCTACTTCGGTTGCTCCCAACTTTGTATTGCCTCAATCTTCGTCGGGTCAATAGATACTCCATGTTTTGATACCACGTGCCCAAGGAATGCTACTTCTTCAAGCCAGAATTCACATTTCTTCAACTTGGCATATAGCTTGTTTTCACGAAGCCTTTGGAGTACCAGCTTTAAATGGTGCTCATGATCTTCACGACTTTTGGAATATATGAGAATGTCATCAATAAAGACAACAACGAACTGATCTAAATAGTCCTTGAATACTCGGTTCATCATATCCATGAAAGCCGCAGGAGCATTAGTCAATCTAAAAGACATGACTAAAAATTCATAATGCCCGTGATCGAGTTCTCAAGGCGCTTTGAATATCTTCGCCTAATCTTCACCGATGATATCCGAATCGAAGATCGATCTTTGAAAAGAATTATGCTCCTTATGAATCGGGTCAAACAGTCATCAATACGACGAATCGGATACCTATTCTTGATGGTGACATGGTTCAATACACGATAGTCAATACAAAGTCGCATACTCCCGTCTTTCTTCTTTATAAATAAAACAGGAGCACCCCAAGGAGATGTACTAGGATGAATCAAACCGATGTCCAATAACTCCTGTAGTTGGACCTTTAACTCCTGAAGTTCAATAGAAGCCATTCGATATGGGGTTTTAGAAATGGGTTTTATACCAGGTTCAAGATCAATAAAGAATTCAACTTCACGTTCTGGGGGTAGACCAAGAAGTTCTTCAGGAAACACGTCAGGAAATTTACTAACAACAGGAATATTATTCAAATCTGACGTGCCTTTATTCAAATCCATAACATGGGCTAAGAAAGCTTGACATCCATTTTTCAATAAACGAATAGCTTTATGACTAGATATGACAGTGATTGATTTTAATGGTTTAGTTGCTTGAATTGCATACAACAGTTGGTTAGGAATATGAAAACTAACAACCTTACGAAAATAATCAATTTTGGCATGATGAGTAGTTAACCAATCAATCCCTAAAATCACATCAAAAGCAAGTATCTTTAAAGAGATAAGGTCAACAGGTAATGTGATGGTGCCAACTTGGATCAAACAAGATTTATAAACAGTGGATGTGATGAAAGTTTCTCCTAACGGAGTCTCCACAGATAAATCAAAGTTTAATTTCTCCAGAGTTAAGTTTAAACGTTGAGCATAAGCAGGAGAGATAAATGAATGGGTAGCACCAGTATCAAGTAAGGTATAAACTTCGCAAGAATTTATGATTAGCTTACCCATGATCACCTCGTTTGGGTTCCTCGCATTTTGACCAGTCACGACAAATACTCTTCCAGGAACCGTTGACTTTGACTTTTCTGGGACAGCCTTTTGAGTCACCATCCCCGCTGGACTTGGTTTCGCTACTGTACAATCTCGAGTGATATGTCCTTCCTTTCCATAATTATAACATACCTTGAACTGTTGTGGGCAGTTTGGGCTGATATGTCCCTCTTTTCCACATTTATAGCATACGACCGATGGTCGTTCTCCTCCCTTAGAACCAGTTGTTGCTGGTGTTGACGTCTTCACATGGTCATTGTTGAATCTCCTCTTTTTAAAATCACCTCCCGACTCGCTTCTTCTATTCTCACGGCCATAATTACCACCAGAATGGTTACCGCCTTTGTCTGTATTCTTCTTTCTCTGCTAGTTATCGTTATTTTGATGACTGCTGTCACCAGTATGATCCTGGTTATGGTCCCTCAATTGAACGTACTCGTTATCTCGCTCTAACAATTGAGCCCTGTTGACAACATCTGAATAGAGAGAAAATTTATGAGAAATGAGATACTGACGTATCGCCGGGTTTCAAACCTCTCAAAACATCCGCGTCATCGCTCATCATTCTCCACCAAATGAGGTGCAAACTCGGATAACTCTGCAAACTTTGCCTCGTCTTTGGACACCGCCATGTTATTTTGTTCCATCTAATGAACTCCACTTCCTTCATATGACGAATACTTTCGTGAAAGTACTTGTCATTGAAAAGTTTCTAATCTCCCAGACATGCCGAAAAGTCTTGGATGGGTGGAGCTTCACTGATTCCCACCAATGAATCGCCTCATTACTTAAACATAAAGGTGGCGAATGGAACCTTCTGTTCCTCCGTGCATTCCAAGACATCGAATATCTTGGTGATTTGTTTGACCCACGTTTCTACCTTAATCAGATCTAGTTTTCCCTAGAATTCTGGTGGTCCCAACACTTTGAACTGCTTGGCTGTGACAAACCGTGCGTTGTTATCATTTTCACCTATATTTTGTACACGAGTCTCCCTCGTTTGATATTGTATGAACTGTAAAATGCTTCTAAACATCCCGTCGTTCATCATCTTCTCAGTGGTGTTGTTCACAGGAAGAACATTGCCAACCTGTTGCACGTTCTCCTCATTGGTGAGTAAAGGTGTCTCCACGGTCTCATTTACTCTACTGTTAACATTCTCAGTCGACATTCTCAAATACTGCCATAAAACAAGGGTTAATTAAGGAAATTAACAAATCACATAATATCCCTATATACTGACCAACTAACAAATAAGCTTAGGTAGGACACACTAGCGAAGGATTTACTCGTCTCTCCCCTCCTAGTTCTATTCCCCGATCTCCACCAGAGATCATATCCCTAAGCTCTGATACCAACTGTGATGCCCCCAAAATAGGTATACATCACCCATTTTGAGTCGTCAATAACATGGTACAGAAACAACTATAACTTTATTAATACAACATAAAAACTGTGAGTTTAAATACAAATATTGCCATCTAGACAATATTCCCACCCAAATAAATTCTCATTACAATTATTGATACATTATTTTACAAAAATGGTGAGGACTACTAAAACAACTCTATAGAACCATCATTCCACACCCCGACTAGAACTCGCTACATTCTCGCCTCCTAAGAAGAAAAATGGAACAAAAAGGAAAAGAGTGAGCTCAACTAGCCCAGTAAAGAATATTATGACTAAGATAATATAGAACAAATTATCGTTAGTCTTCAACAGGGAAAAATCTTATAAAATACAATAGACAACAAGTTTCAGATCAATATTCGCAGCAGAAATAATAATTCATAGATGAGTTACGTAGAGAACGAAATCTACAATAATCTATTAATTTAAAAAAGTCCATCGTCAATAGTTTATCCCTGTAACATCAATCAATATACATCTTGAATCAAATATTCATCTTTGCACTACAGGCCAAAGATATTCATCGATCGGTCATGTTTCATCTCAACACTGTACATCTTTTGCACTACGGCCAAAGATATTCATAAGAAAATCAACCATCTTTTGCACTACAGCCAAAAAGATATTCAAGAATATCATCTTTTAGGACTGAGGATGGTGAAAAATATTTTAAAGAAAACGAATCCAAAGAAACAAAAGAACAAATATTAAGGATTAGAGTACTTTAAACAATCCGGAGTTCAAAATACTTCATTAATAATCATAAGCGAAGTAAAATTCAAGAATGATCAAAACATGGATACAATCAAAGCTAGTATCTATAATTGATATTTTGGAGAAAAAATGAAAATTTAATTTTTCTGTGAATAGTCTTTGTATTCAAATGAATAGTGGTCAGATATCGTGAATAGTACCGTATACGTAAATAGTAACCCCTACACTAAAAGACAAGAATTTCACAAGAAAAATCTTAACAATATTCCGGCATAATGATATTAGAAGAAATAATATCATTTTAAAAAAAATATCCCTTACCTTGAAAATCTTGTATTTCTAATTTGGAATCTGGGATATAGTCTTTGAAGGAACTTGCATAGATATAGCAACACTCAAAGTATCAAAATACTCACAAGAATATATGCCGATAATATAGAGAGAGAAAGAGAGAAAAACTTCAGCCTTAATTGTAATTTTCAATTCTAACCTAAGCACCCTATTTATAGGAAATTGCTTAGAACACCAAAGCAGAAAATTTTATAAAATATTAATATATATATATATATATATATTATAAATTTTTACACACACCTTCATTGATCCAAAATATCAGCCACACATGTGCCAAACTTGCCAAAAACGTTTTTCATATTAAAAATAATTAAAACTTCTAAAAATCAATTATTTCGGTATTCCGGAACTTCAATAATTCATAATAAATAGCCCTTTTGTCAGAAAAAATCGAACTAATGTCTTTTCCATAGGAAATTTCATTGTCTACAACTTTGCAGAAGAAAGTTTTTCCAAATTCCAAATGTAAATTGAAATCAAATCCACAAACGAGCGATTTTACAGGCTATAATCAAATTTCAGTCAAGAAATGGGGTCCACAAACATGAAAAACATGTTTTAAATATTTATTGCAACAAAAATACTCTTCCTCCTCATTATTCATATATCTCACATTCATTGTAAAAATATCACCATTATTATATTATTAAAATATAATAATATATTTAAATGAATTATTTTATCATAAAAGATAAAATAACAATTTTTCAACAATTGTCACATTAAAAATTTTCTCCATCTATATTCACATAAAATGAATATTTTCCTTATCATATAAATCAATAATTAATTATTCACAAATAATATTATAGAATCACAATACTGACAACTAGGCAGTTCCCAAGAAAGAGGGGGCTTTCCAATAAGGATTTCTCCTTATCATGCGCCAAGAATTAGGTGACCAAACCTCTCCTTAGATGTAACTTTCTAGACATTGTCAATAATGTTATCTAATAATATTATTCAAATAATATGAATTATTGATCTGATAATGAAAATACTGTGTAGTGAAAATTATTGAAACAACAATAATATAAAATATCAATGTAGTAATTATTGAATCAATAAAATATTAAACAGTAACTACTGTAACAATTATTGAGTAATGTCTTCCTACGTAAGAATCAATAATTGGTGCAATACCGTGTGTTACTGTGTTTTAACCACCGGGTATTCCAACAGTATTAACGGTAACAACTACACCGTTATTTATAAACAACTTATACTTGTCATTTTCTTCATCCAAACGCTTTTAGTTATGGGGCCCACACAAGGCTGCGCCGTCATACGAATATTCCCCGACAGTAAGAATATTCCATGACCAAACGAATATTCTCCGATAAAAATGAATATTTTATAACCACTTGAATATTTAAAATATTTGCGCATTTTACCCATAACTAACCACATTAATCAAATCAACCCTTACTATTTCAAAATAATAAATAGAGGAAATTTAATTTCATTTATAATAAAGTGGGGTCTTTCATTACTATACTATAAATAATTTTTTCACATGTTTAGAACTATTGAGTCACATGATTTATTATTGATTCACATGATTTACTATTAGGGGAGGTGGTGCAAGTTTGATAATACTTGCATGACTAAATTAAAAATGAAGGAAAAGATGAGGGTATTATACTGTAATATTTCGAGCCCCAAAATGTGCAATTATGGAAAATATATTTTCCTATAAATAGAATCTCATTCCTTCATTATTTTTCACCAATTCACCAAGTCTCACAAGAGTAATTATTATAGAGAAATTATAGAGAGAGAAGCTATAGAGAGAAAGAAGAAGCGAAGTCTGCTACTTTACTATTCCAGTATCCAGTCTTCTTCTGAGGTAAGGGATATTGTTATTATAGTAAGGGATATTATTATTATAGTAAGGGGTATTATTCTTTCGTATTCATGAAGAGAGCTATTGTTATTCCATTATTTATTATTATGTTGGAATAACATGTCTATGTGAAGTACCGCATACATGGTGAAATTCTTCAATTATTCCATTCTTTATTATTCTGTTGGAATAACCTGTCTGTGCGGTATATCGCATACCTGGTGAATTCTGTTGTTATTCCATTCTTTATTATTCATTTAAATAACTTTTATGCATGCTTGATCTATCGCATGCACAGTGAATTTCATTGTTATTCTATTCTTTATTATTCTGTTGGAATATCCTGTCTGTGTGGATTACCACATGCATGGTGAATGATCCTTTGTATTCATTCCTTATTAAATTATGAAAATGATCTGTCTACGTGGATTACCGCATGGCGGGTAAAAATCCATTTGCAGTTTCGTATAATCTATTATACTAGTATGAGATATCATTTCTTTTGTACTCGTCATGGAATATCATTTTCTTTGGTATTTTTTTTACGAGTTACTGTTCATGGGTTACTATCCACCCGGTTACTATTCACTTTAGTATTATTCACTCGGGTATTTGGGACACTTTTCGTGTCAGAGTTACTATTCACGGGGTACTATTTACTAGAAAAATATATTTCTTTTCTGTCCAAATTATTTTTGGTACATGAATATTATTCTTGAATTTTACTCCACAAAGCAGTATCATGTTGACAATTTGGATATTTTTAAACTCTGGATAAATTTAAAGTCTTTAATATTTATCCTTGATTTCGTTTGATTAATGCTTATATCATTGCCATCATCCTCATGCTTATATTGTGATGAAAGTCATCTTTGGCTTACGTGCATAGATGGACTGTTGATTATTGGTTTTACAGTTGTATATCTTTGGCTTACGTGCAAAGAAGGACTGTTGATTATTGGTTTTATGGTTGCATATATTTGGCTTACACGCATAGATGGACTGTTGATTATTGGTTTTACAGTTGTATACCTTTGGCTTACGTGCAAAGATGGACTGTTGATTATTGGTTTTATAGTTGTATATCTTTGGCTTACGTGCAAAGATGGATAGGTGTATGACATAATCATAACCACTGGTGATAATAACGAATATCCTTGGCCCGTAGTGCATGGATAATTTGATGATATGATTGGCAGGATCATGACCATTAGTTAACAGTTGAATGTCTTTGGTCGTAGTGCACTGACAAACAATTGATTGGTATGATCATGACCATTGGTTTTATAGTTGAATATCTTTGGCCCGTAGTGCAAAGGTAGACAACTGATTGGTATGATCATTGTTATTACATTTGAATATCTTTAACCTTTGGGTAAGGATATTGAGTAAATGTTCTATTAAGCCTTTGTGGCAAAGAGAAATTGTTGATTCACATTATTATAAACATGAATTGTGAATTTAACTAACATCTTTGGTGGTTCAGGTGAAGACAGGTGATGAAAGTTCTATTTGTCTTGGGTATAATAAAGAACTATTGATGAGTATTACAGGGATAAAATTGATGATAAACTTTTAAATCATAGAAGATAGTAGATATCATGCTCTACTTGACTCTTCTAATGGATTGCTTATTCCGCTGTAGTTAAACTTGATGTCTATTGTATTCTATCAGTTGTTATACTGTTGAAGGCTAAGGATAATTTATTCTTCATTATCTTAGTCATAATATTTCTTACTGGGCTAGTTGAGCTCACCCTTTTCTTTCACTGTTCTCTTCAGGAAATGAAAATATAGCTGGAACGAATCGGGGAACGGAGTGATGGCCCGATATGGTGGCTATAGCAGTCCTCGCTACTTAGTGTGATAATAAGTGTAATGAGGACTGAATTTGAGTTTGTATACTGTTTATGAGGCAATATTCATGTAAACTCTCAGCTATGTTTTGTCGTATTTTTACACAACAGTTGTATAATTAAGTTTGTAGTTGAGTTATGTACCATGTATCTGGCGACTCAGAATGGGTGATGTATACCTGTTTTGGGGGCGTCACAACCGAGACGAGGAAGGAGATTGTACCTTAGCAATTTGTGAAGGACTATGGCAATAGGAGATACTTCGGTGGTTTTAGGAAGGGTGACAATGGACACGATTGGGTTATCCATGACAGTGTGAAGCTGGACAATAGGAGACAAAGGAGTATAAACTGGTCCCTTAAGTGTAAAGGGACATTCTCCAGTATATGGTATGGAGAGTATGCTCCCTAAATCCAGAGCAGTAAAAAATAGAGATTTGCCTTTAACGAATGAAGTATAACAGTCCCCATTGTTTTCAAGATTTGTATAAAATTATTGGACTAATTTTGGATACGCCACAGAGGGAGGTGCACTTAAGGAAGCTAAACCACATAACTCAAGGAGGTTTTGAAGAGGCGAGTTTTGGTAGTAAAACATGTCAACTGATTTTTCATAAACAAAAGATTTGTGACATATAGAGGACTTGAAACGAAGCTCAAAGTTGTGACCCCTAAAGAAATCATCAGGAACGTCATGCAAGGAAATAAATAGAGAGTTTACCGCCATTAGAGGAGGACTGGGTGAGGATTCCTTGACTGTTCTCCATTTAATGATCGTCGATGTCCCAATCGGTGGTGGAGAGGGTAAGCTTGCTTCAGATTCGGCAGGGGAGGAGTCGCAGGAGATGGTTGTGACCGAAGGTTGCTTCCTTTTCAGTCGTCAAGTAACAGGAGGATGAGGGGGTGGAGAGGGTAGCGATAACTCATTGTCAGATTTGTCACGGATTTGTCTAGACCACCGGGTTTTCATCTTCATGGACAGTGTTTGAGAGAGGTGTAGAATCTCAGAGATGATTGACGTATTGAGAAGACAGAGAAGAGGGTTGAAAGGGTAAAGTAGTGTCTGTCTTTTCAAAGAATGCGTGGTACCGAGATATAGAAGGGCGTGGCGCCGTGTTTGGGAAGCGAGATCTTGAGCAGATATAATGAGCGTAATTATGGCAACTAGATATGCCGTGTTTGTATAATTTCCTTAAAGCATGCAGACCATATTTATATCATTCTCATCCCGAGTTCTCGTCTCAGAGTGCATAAACGTTCTTCCCCTAAAGGTTTTGTAAATATGTCTGCTAATTGGTGCTCAGTGGGGATGAATATTAATTCAATTAGTCCTTTGGAGACAGTATCTCTAAGAAAGTGGTGTCGAACTTCAATGTGTTTCGTGCGAGAGTGTAGAACTGGATTTTTAGAGATATTGATGGTGCTAGTATTATCACAGTATATAGGCACATTGTTACACATAACATCAAAATCGCACAGTGCTTGACGCATCCACAAAATTTGGGAGCAGCAACTTCTTGCTGCTAAATATTCTCCCTCAGTAGTGGATAGGGCAACTGAAGTTTGTTTCTTGCTATGCCATGAGACAAGACTTTGTCCCAAAAATGTACAAGCACCGCTTGTGCTTTTTCTATCTATTTGATAACCTGTATAGTCAGCATCTGAATAACCCATTAGATCAAAATTGTCACATTTTGGGTAAAATAATCCTAAGTTTGTAGTACTGCTCAAATATTTAAATATTCATTTAACAGCCTGTAAGTGGGATTCTTTGGGTTTGGCCTGAAATCGAGCACATAGACACACACCATACATTATATCAGGTCTAGAAGCAGTTAAATATAGTAGGGATCCAATCATACCTCTATATTTTGTTACTTCTACATCCATACCTTTTTCATCTGCTGTGAGTTTTATTGATGTACTCATTGTTGTGGTCTTTGAGTTTGAATTGTCAAAGCCGAATCTCTTGTATACTTTGTTTGATGAATGAATATACCTTCATGATTTTATTTAATTTGAAGTCCTAAAAAGTAATTGATTTCACCCATCAAGCTCATGTTAAACTCCTTGTGCATGCATTTGGAAAACCACTCACAAAGGAAATTATTAGTAGCACCAAATATTATATCATCTACATATATTTGTACAATAATGATATCTTTCTTTTAACGTTTAATAAATAACGTAGAGTCGATTTTACCTCGTATGAACCCATTTGATAGGAGGTACTTACTTAATCTCTCATACCAAGCCCTTGGGGCTTGTTTGAGTCCGTAGAGTGCCTTCTTTAGTTTGTATACGTAGTGAGGGAACTTGTCATGCTTGAATCCAGGAAGCTGTTTTACATAGACTTCTTCATTTATGTAACCATTGAGAAAGGCGCTTTTGACGTCCATTTGGTGTACCTTGAACTTTCTGAAACATGCAAATGATAAAAATATTCGAATGGATTCCAAACGAGCTACTGGGGCAAAAGTTTCTTCATAGTCTATTCCTTCTTGCTGATTGTACCCTTGAGCTACTAGTCTAGCTTTGTTTCTTGTAATTGTTCCGTACTCATCAAGTTTGTTTTTGAATACCTATTTAGTTCCAATAATGGATACATCTTTTAGAGGGGGCATCAACTCCCAAACTTGACATCTTTCAAATTGTTGTAGTTCTTCTTGCATTGCTAGTAGCCAATTTTCATCAAGTACGACTTCTTTGGCGTTCTTTGGTTCAATCTGGGATAGAAATGCTGAGAAAGCACACATATTTTGTTATTTTCTTCTTGTAGTAACTCCTTCATTTATGTTTCCAATAATGTTATCGGGAGGGTGATTTTTGATGTATCTTGCTAATTTTGGGAGTTTAATGTCATAAATCACTTCTTTAGTGGTTTCTGAATCATGGTTTTGTTGTTCGTTCATTTCAACTTGCTGGATATGTTCCTGATTTACGTACTCAGCTTGCTGGATAGAGTCTTGATCCTGCTGTTCTTCTAATCTAGCTTGTTGGATTGGTTCTATGATCTTGCTGTTTTGCTGGTAAGCTGGATTTGCAGCCGTCTCTAAATTTTCTCCATCTTCCTCTCTTTCTATTGGAATATCATGGTTAGTTTCGTTAAATTTGATATGTATAGATTCTTCGATGCACATCTTTTGCACATTATAAATGCGATATGCTCTACTATTTTATGAATATCCAATGAATATTCCTTCATATGATCTAGCATCAAACTTACCCAAATTCTCACTAGTGTCAAGAATAAAACATTTAGATCCAAATACTTTAAAATAGCTTATATTAGGGAGAAAATTATTTAATAATTCATATGGTGTTTTCAACATGATTGGACGGATCAATACTCTATTTAGTACGTAGCATGATGTGTTTACAGCTTTGACCCAAAATTTCTTAGGAAATTTGCTCTCTTGAATTAAGGTTCTAGCTATTTCTTGTAATGTTCGATTCTTCCTTTCTACTACTCCATTTTGTTGGGGAGTTCTAGGTGCTGAGAACTCATGAGTAATTCCTTTTTTATTGAAAAATATAATGAAATCCTTTTGAAACTCAGTACCATGATCACTTCGAATTTTTATGAGATTAAGACTGTATTTAGTTTCCAAGTTTTTAATCAGCTTTTCAAATTCTTTGAATGCTTCATCTTTAGTTCTAAGAAATAGCACCCATGTATATCGCGAGAAATCATCAATTATCACAAAGGCAAAAAATTTACCATTTAAGCTAGCATGCCTCTCGGGTCCAAATAAATCAAGATGTACTAGTTGTAAGGGAGAAGAAGTTGATACCATGTTTTTGGCTGTGAATGATGTTCTTACTTATTTTCCAAGTTGACAAGGCTCGCATATACCTTTCTTCTCGAAGTTTATTTTGGGTAATCCTCTTACTAAGTTCTTTGATGACAACTTTTTGATGAGATCCATATGAACATGTCCCATCCTTCTATGCCATAGATTTGATTCATCTTTAATAGTTGCGAGACATAATTCTTCCTTCTGTTGCTCAAAATCAAGAGTGTATATATTTCCTTCTCTTTGGGCAACTAGAGCAGCATTGTTAGTTGCATGTGAAATTGTACATTTATCCTTTTCAAAATTTACTTGATGTCCATTATCCATTAATTGACTAACACTGATAAGATTGAACTCTAGACCGTTAACAAGATGAACATTATTAATATTAACCTTACCATTACCAATTTTACCTTTCCCAATTATTTCGCATAACTGATTATCACCGAACGTGACATTTCCATGTTTCTTTTTGACATTTAGTTCTACGAACTTAGATTTGTCACCCGTCATGTGACGTGAACATCCACTGTCAAGAATCCATTTTTGAGAAGATACTTTGGCTTTGAAACACACCTGTTTAAGAAAGATACAATTTATCTTGTTGGTACCCATATCTTTTTGGGTCCAATTGTGTTAGTTGAAATCAAATCACTTTTCTTTTCCCATACCGCTTTACTTCGATTGTTATTTTTCTTTCTTAAGTAGTTTATCTCTAGATGTCTTTTAATGCCACACTTTTTGCAAGTAGTAAAAGGTGTGCAGTAATTTAAATTAAATGATGATTTAGATTTGATTATTTCAACTTCTTTTCTATATGCTGGGTTATAACCAATGCCTTGTTTATCGTAACTGGGTCTTTGTTTTCCTAGCATGACATTTAGATTTTCTTCCCCATTAACAAATTTAGCTAGAGAGGTATTTAATGACTCTATTTCCTTTTATAGTTCATTAGTTGGAGGTATTTTTTTAATCGATTCATCACCAAATGCATCAATGCATACATATCTCATTTTTATCTCATTTGTTAATTTTTCAACTTCATCATTTAGCTGTTTTACTTTGTTGAACAGTATTTTATTGTAATTATCTAAATAATCATTTTTCGCTGCTAATGCTTTTTCCTCATTTGTGTGTGTTACTTTTTCTAATTCTTTCTTTTCATCTATCAGTGTTTCCACTTCGCCCATTAGAGTGTTTACTAGATCTTTTAAGTACATATTTTTTTCTTTTAATTTTTCATTTTCCTGTTTTAAAGTAATAACATCAGAAAGAGGTACCTCACTGGATTCACCTTCAAGTCCCATGAAGCATATTTGAACCAGTTCATCGTTTACATCTATTTCCACTTCGGATTCTTTATCATCACTCCACGTTAAGAATGTTTTATGCTTTTTGAACTCCTTATTACCTTGCTTTCCTTTGTTTTTGAAATGGTAGCGCCTTTTTTTTGTGAAGTCACGAAGCACACTCAAACAGTTTCTTCATTTGGCTTGGCTTTGTGTTTGTTTGAGTTGAATGTATTTTTCCTTTGATTCTTTCTTTGAAGTAGTCCCTTAAGTCTCCTTGATATCATGACTATTTCATCATCCGAGTTGTTTTCAAGTTCTTCTTCAATTCCTGTATTTAGAGCTAGCACTTTCTTTCGAGGAACTTCTTCCTCGTCATCATATCTTTTCAATTGGTGTTCATATTCTTCTAGTTCACCAAAGAGAGTTAATGTATCCATAGAAGAGATATTGACGGAATCTTGAAGAGTAGTAATTTTAGATGCAAAGCTTTTGGGCATAGCCCAAAGTAGCTTACGATTGATTTCGCTATGTGGAATTGACTTGTCGAGCAACTTCAACGAATTTATAAGTACCAAAAATCGTGCTTGAGCAATTTTAATTGTTTCGTCTCTTTCCAGTTTGAACATTTCATATTCATGCATGAGTATACTTAGCTTAACTTCTCGTACTTTGGAAGTTCCTTCGTGACTTACCACTAGGGTATCCCAAATCTCCTTTGACGTGTTGCATGAAGAAACTTTATCTATTTCGGATTGCACCATGCCGCTGAGGAGAGTGTTCATTGCTTTTGAGTCGTATGACACCATGTATGTTTCGGTTGAGTCCATCTCGAGTAGAGTTTTTGGAGTGCCATCATCTTTCCTTGGGATTACTGGTCCATTCTCTACCACTCACCATTCCCATAGGTCTCGCTTAAGATATATCCTCATCCGAAATTTCCAGAAATTATAGTTCTCTGTTCCAAAGAGGAGTGGAGGTCAGTTTGTTGATTGGCCTTCGTGACAAGCGTTTCCAAGTTATGCCATGTCAGAATCTTTCCCTACAAGTCACCTTTAAGACCAATATAAGCAGAGCCAAGCTCTGATACCAAATGAAATTTAAATAGGTACACTTAGAAGGGGGGGTTGAATAAGTGTAGGCACAACTATGTCCAACTTTTGATTTAAAAAAATTCTTTTGGATATTTAATGTAGCAAGCTAGATTCTATATCTTTGTAAGTTCACGTATGAAAACAGGATACTTTATTTAATTCCAAGTCAACTTAATTTACTGATATGATGGATATAGAATGCAGGCTGCTAGATAGATAACAGAATAATAAGGCACAAAATGTAATCACATAAACACCAAAATTTTTAAGTTGTTCAACTACTACCCTCTAGAATAGTAGCCTAATCCACGTCCAATATCAACTAGTATTGGAGACTCACTTTTATTAAACTTTTCAATTACAATACAAGTTCTAACAATTTTAACATCTTTGTTCCCTGTGCACCTATGCACTCTTAAGCACCTATGTTTTCTTCAAACTAGATTGTAATGATACCATAATCCAAACAGAATTACACTGAAGAGAATATTAATTGAGATAAGGAAAAGTAAGATACACACTAAAGGTCTAATGATCAAGCAATATATCATTTACCAATTCAAGGCTCTAGTATGAAATGATATGCAAGAAGAATATTACCAGAGTAAGTTCTACACGACCTTCTCAATCGAAGCTCCTTCTTAATACAATAAATATCGATCAAGAAAAACAACTTTGTAGCTTGTAAGCCTTGAAATACAGTATCTGTTTTTCGTAAGTTTCTCGTTTGATCAGACCAGCTCTTTTATAGACTTTTTCTAATATATTACTGTTGTTTGTTGCCCATTAGTAATATAGTCGTTAGAAGCAATATGCACACGTCACGCAATATTTAGACTGTCATCCGGAGATTGTGCCAGGGATCAAGACTCCTTATAGTTGTATATAGGAAGAGAACACTTCGTGATCAGTATATACTATAGGAGAATCTTAGTGATGGCTAAAGATATTTTGATTAATAGAGAGCCCATCACGTGAGACTATATCTTTTATAATTTTTGCATTTAATACCCATCTTGTTAAATGGCAACTTTCTTTTTGGCAAGTTCCGGATATAATCAATTACCATCACGTAAGCATGTTTAAAATAACAATCTAGTGATGTTCCTTAACTTAAGCTTTTACATATTAGCTATTTACCTAAATTAAGGTCCTTGATTCATGAAGCACGATTTATGATGCATGATTTATGATATGCCATATTTGTTCTTACCATGAATCAAGTTAATGGAAATGAGTAACTTATGGTATTTTATTTACTCAACCATTTACTCTAGATTTCCATATATATATATATATATATATATATATATGTTGGTTAACATTATTTGATTCCTTAAGTTATGGTGTGCAATTTCGGTTATGCATATCAAAGGCGAGGAAATCAGTATGTAGCATCAAGTATGTAAGCATATATGCAATGCACATGTCCTAGAGCCTTATTTTGGAAAGTAATAGATGCTAAGATCTTACATATATTCCTAGGACTCAAATTTGCTTTTCTTTCTTCAAGGGTATCTTGGCTTTGTAATTTTCTCCTTGATGTTCCTGAGATGTCATATCTTTCCTTGAAATGTTATATAGCATGATTAGTTCAATAATAGGGTTATCATCAAAACATGGAGTGTGACATAAGTCAACAGTACTTTTCGTCGCTTTTATTTCGTCCGATTTCTGCATGTTTTTTGAGAAAAACTTTTATCGGCTTACTTAACTTTTCACGACATATTATCGTCAAATCTTTCGATAGAATGTCATTTCAACATACCGAACTCTCGAAAAGGCGTAGGTTATTCAAACCCTAACCCTTAGGTTTCGTCAGGTGAATAGTGCATATTTCGTCTTTTTCCCCAAAAATATTTTTGTTCCCATAAATTTTTTATTTTTGTCTTAAAAATTCTTACTCATTCAGTCTAACTCGTAGCCAGAATCCTCCCGATTAATAATCATCCTAGGTTCTAGAACGATTAATAAACACATAGCACAAAATATTATTAATAAAAATTTATTTTATTAATAACTAATTCTTTAAACTTAAATTCTGGACAATCAATTTTTAAGGTTTATACATATGCAATACCGTCTGCCATCTTTGTGCAACCACGCGCATATTCTTGTACTTTTTAACCAAGGGTATTCCAACAGTGTTAACGGTAATAATTACGTCGTTATTTATAAAAACTCAAACTTGTCGTTTTCTTCATCCGACCATTTTCTGTTATGGGGCCCACAAATGGCTGCGCCATCGTACGAATATTCCCTGATAGTAAGAATATTCCACAACCAGACGAATATTCCCCGACAACAATTAATATTTTATAACCACTTGCTTATTTTGCAAATTTTTCACATTTCACCCATAACCAAAGCATTATATCAAATTAACACCATATTATTCAAAATAATAATTAGAGAAAATTCAATTTTATTAATAAAAAGTTGGGGTCTTACAATACCGATGATAAATCGCCAATCTATCGGCGTCATCATCACCTCATAATCCAATAAATAGAGAGACTGAGTCTGGTGAAACCAGCGCTCAGACAATGCCCTGAGGTAACCCCAGGTACAACGACGGGGAAGGATGGAAAAGAAAGCTTTGAAGCCCTAACCATGTACAATCGCACTATAATCAGGATGCAGAGCCTGGTATGTGGAGTGAATGTTGAACCAATTCCCTCTAGGCTGTGTGAAGTCGGGAACTTGCATTACAAAGCACATCAACATCAGAATCCTTACTCCTCGTCAATAAAAAAAATGAAGATCAAAATTCAGCTGATACCTCGTTTGTGTGCAAGTAAATCGAGGAATGTCTACTCAAATCACCCAGAAGCTCTAGGATCATCACCTGGATACCTGGGAAATCCCTACGGGGAACATATGCAGCAAGCGCAGGGTCCACAACCGGAACATCCTCTTCCTCGTCCTCAACGTCTGGCACAATAGCCCGAACAGGACGTATCACTGCCTTTGCCAAATGACGAGGCTGTCTAACAGAACAGGGTCGAGGCATTTCAGAAGCCCTCCTCCGCACACCTGAAGTAGTCCTGCGGGAACTACTCGGCTGATCCAGATCCATATATCTGGACAACAAGTCTCCAAATCACCTCAGAAAGGGTGTGGTAAATTCTAACCTGGAGCTTTTCAAAATGTAGTTTTATGACTACATGCATGCATGCATTATTTTAACATACATCTACAGTAGAGTTAAAAATGCATGACTACCCAATGCCTACATTTTGGGAAAATGTTGTTATAGTCCCCTTTGTAAATAGGACTATCCACATGCACATAGGCATGACTAGGTGGCCATTCAGTAGCACACCTGCCCACAGTCATAAACATCCTACATGCATTAATACATCACAATAAAAAATTCATAAGGGTACCCTAATTACCAGGATTATTTTGCTTTTTCACCTTAGCTCATTTATCCTCAAATAGGATAAGAATTAGCAGAAAAAGGTGCTAATTTGACTGTTTTAAAAGTCATATTTTTTCACATCATAATGTTCAGCATGGTTTAATACTAACATTTGCTGTGTTGAATATTTTTTTTCACATCATATGAGCATGCATATTCACTACTATGTGTTTAGACTCATTTCATATCATAAGTCATTTTCCAATGAATAAAAACTAGGAAAGAAAACATGTATACATTACCAAGACAGTGTAGAACACTTGTACGGTGACAGAATTTGTAGAAAGACGCTTGAACTAAGCAAATCTGGAGAAGAGCTATCGGGTTTCCTTCGCGGTGCAACGTGAAAATGACTTATAAAAGTAACTGGCAGCTTAAATCTACCCACGGCTGGCTGCAGGTGTACCTATGGCTCCCCTGGGTGGGGCCCACCCCTCTGGCTCAGTCCAGTTCGAGTTACAAAGGAGTTCTTACAAGCTAAAAAGGCCAAATTAGGAATAAAAATGCTACGCGATTGAGTAGAATAACCTGAAATCCTGGTTTTCACGGATCAAGTTATGGATTTACATATCACTCATTGGAATCGCCCAAACACAGGGTACATTATACCAATGTTCTCATCCATTACAAACTACATTCGGTAATACCTCACAAAGGTCTGATGCCATCAATTCAGGGTCGTGGCCCTAAAACCTTTTCCCTAGCGGATTTTCATATAATCATCCGTTGATGCAAACATCAACGAAGGTCAAGAAGCCTTGACATTATCCCCAGCAGGAATCTCATCCATTGATGCACATGTCAATGAAGGTCAGGTAACCCTGACAACACCGACTGTTGGCAGTAACTCCAACATAGCAGCGAAAAAACCTGGTGGTATAAACTAGGGAGGAAGCTCTATCCCCAACCTGGTGGTTTTACACATCCTCAACAGACAAAGCTCTATCCCTACAGAGTCTCTTGTACATGAGAGATTCCTCTTCCGTGTGAAGTCTGTATCAAGGATTAAGGACTTTGGTGATAACACCAATGTCAACATCCTGGAAGCTTCTAAGAGCATTGGATTGCACGTCCAAGATAGTTCGTCAGGGTTGTCAGTAATAACTATCAATCCTGGTAGAAGTCAAGGGGAGCCGACAATCATCCCACCATATTAGAGAATAATCCAATAAACCACATACATTTGCATCATATTGTTGTACATTGCATCATGATCATCTTGTTGCATTTCAAGTGTCTTGTATTCTTTATCCTATCCATGCCATTACATTGCAAAAATATGATAAAGATGGGCATCTATAGATACTCAAAATTTTCTGCATACCTGTTATTAACATTGCAGGAGGGAAGAATCGTCTTTCAGAGATAACCCTAGAGGACAGCTCAGCTCATTCCCAGAAATAACACCAGAAGTGTCAGTTTCAACCTCAGAGATAACCCCGAGGCATGCAGTTCCAATACCGGAAATCACACCGGTAAAGGCCGTTTCATCTCGAAGATAACCCCGAGATACTCAGTCTCAATCTCGAAAATAACACCGAGAAAGATAATGTCAACCTTGGAGATAACCCCAAGGAGTACAGTTGCAGTTCCGGAGATAACCCCGGAGATGCTCGTTTCAACCTATGCAGTCAGCTCCAACCTCGGTACTCACACCGAGGCACTCAGCTCCAAACCCAGAGATAACCCCGGGAGTTCAAGCACACCTCAGAGACAACCCTGATGACGTCCAGTACTTCCAGCAGCCCAATCTCAGAGATAACCCTGAGCAACGACTACTTTATCAGCCCAAACCGGAGATAACCCCGGTGAGGGGCAAATTTGTCATTTTGCCACCTCAATCCCACATTGCGCCGTCTCAACACAACAGTTCAATATACATTCTACACAGCAATGTCCCATAAGAGCCAATGAGTTCCAATCCCGAGTGACTACTACGCAAGGCAGCACACCAGATATAATTTGAAGCTTGAAGACCAAGGGCATGGTCCCATCTTCCTGACTTCTGACAACCTCTAATCCTATGTCATGGCATAGCTCTCGACAACAGCACTCCATAAAAGGTCTTAAACACCTCAATCGGAGGCTCGGATTGAAGTTCTGCAAGTTTGAGCGGACATCACATTACACGCATGCACGTACTTCGAGACGATGGCAACCGCAGAGCCTGGGGTACCCTAGGCTACCGCAGGTGTACCTGCGGCTCCCCCCTATAAATAGAGGGCTTGGGGTGGCCATATTTCAAGAGAAACGACGAGGAAGCCCTATCCAATTTGCTCTGTACACACCCTAAACTGAGTGCTTTCTCATTTTAAACACTTGTGAGCTTATATTCAGTCATATTTTTATCGGCGGGAGCCAAGTGTTCATCTATTTAAATCTATAGAAGTTTTCTTTGGCAGTCCACCGTAAGCCTTCTTAAACACTTTAAAGCCTTTCTCTTCTACTTTGCACACACCGTTCTTCACATTGAGAGTTGTGTTGCGTGTGTATGCCCGGACTTTGGTCTGTGGTTATTATTTCCTTATATATATATATATATATATATATATATATATATATATATATATATTTACATTTCATCAGCCTCGGAGTTTACTTCGTGGCCTTTTACTGCTTTATTTATATTTAGTCCCGCCTAGAGTTTACTTCGTGGCGGTTGATCATATTTATTTCTTTATTAACATTTTTGATCCCCCGTGGAGGTGCTTCGTAGTGGTTGATCATGTCTATATATATATATATATATATATATATATATTTTTATATATTTACATTTTCGATCCCCCATGGAGGTGCTTCGTGGTGGTTGATCATGTCTCTATATATATATATATATATATATATATATTTACCAATATTATATATTTACATTTTTATCCCCATGGAGGTGCTTCGTGGTGGTTGATCATGTCTCTATATATATATATATATATATATATATATATATATATATATATATATATATATATATTATTTATTTATAGCTTTTATATATATAAGCTCTTACTGCTTTAATATAAATTACGACCTCATGTGAGCCTAGGAATCATGTGATCACAGATTCATCTCTCAATCTAGATTCGGTTCCCATAATGGACATTTTCAATTTATGGCGACTTGTAAATTATTCATGTGTTATAATTTCCTTAGATGGCTTTCATGCAAATGAGGAGTTCGGCATTGCTATATATTATATTTTTGAAGATGCTTCGCATCTCAAAAATAAAAACAATCAAGTCGAACATTTAATAAAATGGAAGTATCAAAGGCCTCAATTACTATTGAGCACAGGGTTTGAAAAACCTCTTTTACAAAACATCATTGCTATATCTTGTTTAAAACTGAATTTTTACATAAATTCAAATCCTTTGTATATAGGTGCGAACGAGGCATATCACTACTTCCAAATAATTGCACATTGACCCACAAACATACACACATCCATATAACAGTTTAATTGAAAAGTGGCAGTAACCGTGGTAACACGAATGTCGAGGGGTGCCTAACATCTTCCCTCTACATAAGTAAGTCCCCAGACCCTAATGAATCTCGGTTTCACAAACCCGTTTAATAGTGCCACATCAATGGGTCAATGTGCAAACCTTTTCTCCGTTGTGTTGGTACAACCATTTAAAAAACCATCTTTCGACTCTTACAGTCAAATCGTCAACTTATAAATGTCGGACCTTTTCACAACTTTTTTTTTTCAAACAAATCTCACCTAACATGAGAACACCAAAAAATAAGAACAGAAGAGTGACAATAAAAATTCCGACGTCGACAATGATGGAGGCACACAACATACCATTTTCAATCCATCCTAAGAGTACCAAAATGTATCATGATCTTCAACATTCATTTTGGTGGAGCAATATGAAGAGAGAGATCGCGGAGTTTATCTCGAGGTGTTTAACTTGTCAATGTGTAAAGGCGGAGCATCAAGTGCCAAAGGGTCCCTTGCAACCACTTGAGATTCCAAAATGGAAATGGGAACACATAAACATAGATTTCGTTACGGTTCTTCCCAAGGTTTCTCAAGGCATAGATGCGATTTGGGTTATTATTGTTAGATTAACCAAGTTTGTTCATTTCTTGTTGATACGGGAGACTTATTCCCTTGAACGTCTTGCTCGTATGTACGTAAATGAGATTGTGAGATTACATGGCATGCTAGTTTCCATAGTTTTGGATCGTGAACCAAGATTCACTTCACGATTTTGGGTTAGTTTACAGAAAACTATGGGCACGAATTTACGATTCAGTTCGGCATACCATCCTCAAACGGACGGGCAATCAAAAAGGACTATTCAAATTCTTGAAGATCTATTAAGACTCTGTGTCCTAGATTTCAAAGGAAGTTGAGATAAGTACTTGTCATTGGTCGAATTCTCCTACAACAACAATTATCAAGCAAGTATAGGCATGGCTCCATTCGAGGCATTATATGGACGAAAGTGTCGTTCTCCAGTATCCTGGGACGAGGTGGGTGAATCAATGTTGTTGGGACCAGAATTGGTACGCATGACTACAGAAAAGATCCAACCGATTCGACAACGTATACAAACGGCATAGGATCGATAAAAAAGTTATGTAGATCTTCATCGGAAGGACGTGGAATTTAATATTGGGGATCATGTATTGTTACGTATTGCTCCATGAAAGGGTGCAAGATTTGGGAAGAGAGGAAAGCTCAATCCACGATTTATTGGTCCATTTGAGATTCTTGACCCAATGGAAATGTGGCCTATAGACTCGCATTACCTCCAAGCATGTCTTGTGTTTATAATGTTTTTCACATATCTATGCTTTGTAAATATGTGAAAGACCCAAACCATATTATTGAGTTAGAACCAGACGAGATAGCCGAAGATTGAACGTACGAGGAGGTACCTGTCAAGATCTTGGATAGGAAGGAGCATGTCCTACGCACAAAGGTTATACCACAAGTTAAAGTTTTGTGGAGGAACCATGCTATTGAGGAAATGACCTGGGAGTTGGAATCAGAAATTAAAGCGAGGTACCCTCACCTTTTCGAAACACCAGGTACGTACGTCAATTTTGAGGATGAAATATCATAAGGAGGAGAGGTTGTAAGACCCCAACTTTTTATAAATAAAATTGAATTTCCTCTATTCATTATTTTGAAATAATAAGGTGATAATTTGATATAATGATTTGGTTGTGGGTGAAATGTGTAATTTTTTGCAAAATAAGCAAGTGGTTATAAAATATTCATTGTTGTCGGGGAATATTCGTTTGGTCATGGAATATTTTTGCTGTCGGGGAATATCTGTACGACGACGCATCCATTTGTGGGCCCCATAACGGAAAATTATCGGAGGAAGAGTATGAAAAGTATGATTTTTTTTAAATAACTACGTTGTTATTCTTACTGCTTAACCTTTGTTGGAATACACGGTGGTTAAATATCTGATGTCATATGTGGTTGCACAAGATGCACACGGTATTGCATAGTATTTTTGAATTATTGATTCTTATGTAAGAAGGCACTACTCAATAATTGTTACAGTAATTACTATTCAATATTTTATTTTATTGATTCAATAATTGTTACGTTGATATTTTATATTATTGTTAATTTAATAATTGTCATTGTACAGTATTTTCCATTATCAAATCAATAATTCATATTATTTGAATAATATTATTAGATAGCATTATTGGAAATGGCTAAGGAAATTCTGTCTAGAAAAGGGATTTGGTCACCTAATTGCGCGCCAGTAAGGAGAAATCCTTATCGGAAAGAACCCTCTTTCTTGGGAACGACCTGGTTGTTATTATTGTGATTCTGTAATATTATTTGTGAATAATTAATTATTAATTTATATGATAAGGAAATATTTATTTTATGTGGATATAAATGAAGGAATTAATGTTGAGGTGTTTTATCAATATTTTATCAGAATGGAGGTATTAAAAATTATCCGTATGTGGATTTTGGTCATTTTCCATTGAGAATTTGGAAAAGCTTTCTCCTACAAAGTTATAGAGAATAAAATTTCCTATAGAGTGGACATAAAATTTTTATTTTTATGATAAAAGAGCTATTTATTATGAATAATTGAAGTTTTAAAAATAAATGTTTTTAATTAAAAATATGGGTGGGCCCCACTTTTTTGGGTGGAAAAATGCTGAATTTGGTGGGCCACATGGTGGTGTGTTGAATTTGGTCTAGAAGGTGTGCGTAGAAATTTTTGAAAGAATATTAATATTTTATTAATTTAATCTGCTTTGGCGTTCTGACATTTTCCTATAAATAGGGTGATTAGTTAGAATTGAAAATCACACCAGAATCTGAAGTTTTCTCTCTCTATAATATCGAGCGTATTTTGTGAGTATTTAGATACTTTGAGAGTTGTTATTCATTACAAGTTTCCTTCAGCATTATATTCGATATTTCAGCTAGAAGTGCTATTCTTTTGAGGTAAGGGATGTTATTTTTTCGTAAATGATGTTATTCTTTAAATATCATTATACTGAAATATCGATATGAATTTTATTATAAAATTTTTACCTTTTCATGTTGAGGTTACTATTCAAGTATATGACACTATTCACGTATACGATACTATTCATGAATACGGTACTATTCACGAGTACGATTCACGAAGTATCATTTTTCTTGTGAAATTTCTACATTTTCGTGTTGGGGTTACTATTCACGAATACGACACTATTCACAGAAAAATTAAAATTTATTTTCTTTGTCCAAGTTGTCTATTATAGTTACTATCTTTGATTGTATTCATGTTTTGAACTCCATTCTTGAATTGTGCTCCACAATTGATTATTATGGAGAATTTTTGAACTTGGATAAACTAAAGTACGAATCCCTAATCTTTGATCTTTTATCTCACTGGATTCATTTTATTTAAGATATTTTTCATCATCATCAGTCCTAAATTGTGATATAACTGAATATCTTTGGCATGTAGTGCAAAGATGAATGATTACCTGATGAATATCTTTGGCACATATTGTAAAGATGGACAGGTGTTGATATGAACTTGACCAACTGATGAATATCTTTGGCCTGTAGTGCAAAAATGAATATTTAATTCAAGATGCATATTGATTGATGTTACTGGGATAAAATATTGATTATGGACTTTTAAATCATAGAAGATAGTAGATTTCATTCTCTACGTAACTCTTCTAATTAATTGTTATTTTCACTGCAAATATTGATCTAAAACTTGTTGTCCATTATATTTTATCTGATTTATCGAAGGCTAACAATAATTTGTTCACATTATCTTAGTCATAATATTCTTTACTGGGCTAGTTGAGCTCACCCTTTTCCTTTTTGTTCCATTTTTCTTCTCAAGAGGCGAGAATATAACGGGAACTAGTCGGGGTGTGGAGTGATGTTTCAAGGCAATTGTTTTAGCAGTCCTCACTATTTTGTAAAATAGTCTATCAATAATTGTAATGAGGACTTATTTGTGTTTGGATATTGTCTAGAAGACAATATTTGTATTTAAACTCACAGCATAAGTGTTGTCGTATTTTGCATGACAATTGTAATAATGATGTTGTAGTTATTTTCTGTACCATATATTTGGCGACTTAGAATGGGTGATGTATACCTATTTTGAGGGTGTCACACCGGACCCCGTGGGTTCTGTTATCTCAAAGTACATGCACTTGGGCCAACGCATTGTCCGCTCGAACCTTCATAACTTTTAATCCGAGAATCTGATGGAGGCATGCTATACCTTTCCGAAAATCCCTTGACGAGAGCTATATAATGACATGGGATTTGACATTTTCTGAATCATGAAAGATGGGTCCATGACCAGATCTTCATGTCTCCACAGTCTATCTGTTGAGTTGTCTTGTGTTGTTTTCACTCAGGATTGATTTTATAGTTCTGCATGACTTATTTTGCAGTGATTTGAGCTAAATTGATGTTAAATTTGCAAAATTACTATTTTGCCCCTCCCGAGTTGGTTTCAGGCTTGATGCAACTATAGACGTCTTTTTTTAGGGTTGTCTCCGATATTGGATTGTTGTTGACTTTTGTCAGTCCTCAGGGTTGTTCCTGAGGTTGGCTTGATCTCCCGGGGTTGTCTTTGGGGTTAGACTTGATATCTCAAGGTTGTCTCCCGCGGTTTTCAACGACTTACATCACCAGACCATTCCCGATGCTACGCTAGAGTTGTCGCTAGTGATTTACACTATCAATCATTCTGACCTTCAATGAAGTAGTTTTCAACAGCTTACATCACCGGATCATTCTAGATGCTACGCTAGAGTTGTCGCTAGCGGTTTACACTATCAATTATTTTGACCTTCGTTGAAGTAGTTTTCAACGGCTTACATCACCAGACCATTCTCGATACTATGCTGGAGTTGTAACAAATAGTTTACACTGTGAATCGTTCTGACCTTCGTTGAAATAGTTTTCAATGGTTTACATCACTGGACCATTCCCGATGCTATGCTGGAATTTTGGTCAACGGTTTACACTATCAGATATGTCTGATGTTGATGTTGGGATTTTTATTTGTCCCTTTTCTGTTCTTATTCTTTGGTGTTCTTATGTTAAGTGAGATTTGTTTGAAAAAATAAGTGAAAAAGGTCCGACATGTATCATGTTGACGATTTGACTGTAAGAGTCACCAGTTGGTGTTTTTAACTAATTGCACCAATGCAACTGAGAAAAGGTTTGCATATTGACCTAGTGATGTGACACTACTAAACGGGTATGTGAAACTGAGATTCATTTGGGTTCGGGGGTTTGATTATGCGGAGGGAAGGTGTTAGGCACCCCTCGACATCCGTGTTGACACGGTGACCACCACTTTTCAATGTGCCATTTATTTGGAAATAGTGTTATGCCTCGTTCAAACCTATATACACATGGTTTGAATTTATACAAAAATTCAGTTTTAAACAAGATATAGCAGTGAGATTTTGTAAAAGAGGTTTTTCAAACCATGTACTCAATAGTAATTGAGGCCTTTGATACTTCCATTTTATTATTAAATGTTTGGCTTGTTTGCTTTTATTTTCGAGATGCGAAGCATCTTTGAGAAAATAATATATAGCAGTGTCGAACTCTTCATGGGCATGACAGTCATCTAAGGAAATTAAAACAACGCGAATAATTTACAAGCTGCTTACAGCTAAAAAATGTCCGTCACGGGAACCGAATCTAGATTCAGTGGACTGAATCTGTGATCACATGATTCCTAGGCTCACATGATACCACAGTTTATATGAAAAGCAATAAGAAGTTATATATATAAAAGCTGTAAATATATATATATATATATAGACATGATCAACCACCACAAAGCACCTCCTTGGGGGATCGAAAATGTAAATAAAGCAGTAAATGCGATCAACCACCATGAAGTAAACTCCAGGCGGGACTGAATGTAATGAAAGCAGTAAAAATGATCAACCGCCGTGAAGTAAACTCCAAAGTGACGAAAATATAAATAAAAGCGAGAAAGGCCACGAAGTAAACCCTGCCCCGATGTGAAATGTAAATATATATATATATATATAAAAGCGATGAACGCTCCTGATATACAATCTAGGCTCATCGGATGAGTCGACAACAGTTCATATATATAAGTATATATATATATATAAACAAGTAAACGCTCCGGACATAAGTTCAGGCTCAATCGAGGCATAACTTCGATAATGTTAGTCCATATATAAAAATATATACATATATAAGTATATATATATCTGAATGAAATGAAAACCACGGAATCCGAGCTCAAAGCATACACACACAATCGACTCTCAATGTGAAGAATAGTGTGTTCAAAGATGAAGAGAAAGGCTTTATAGAGTGTGCGAAGGCTTACAGTGGGCTGCCAAGGCAGGCTTCTATGACTCTAGATGGATAAACACTCAGCTCCCGCCGGTAAAATATAGCTCTATGTGAGCTAACAAGTGTTTAAAATGAGAAAGCACTCAATATGGGGTGTGTACAAAGTAAATTGGACAGGACTTCCTCTCCTCCTTTATTCTTACAAATGGCCACCCCAAGCTCTATATTTATAGAGCTGGTGGCCGCAGGTGTACCTGTGGTAGCCGTAGATGCACCTGCAGCTGCTCCGGGCTCTGTGGGTCCCACCGTCTCGAAGTACGTGCACTTGTGCACTCTGATGTCTGCTCGAACTTATAGAACTTCAATCCGAGCATCTGAACGAGGTGTACAAGACCTTCTTCAGACCGCTTTTATCGAGAGTTACGCAATGACATGGGATTAGAGGTTGTACGAAGTCAGAAAGAGGGGACCATGTCCATGGTCTTCAAGCTTCAAATTCTATATGTTGTGCTGCCACACGTAATAGTCATTCAGGATTGGAACTCCTTAGCTCTTGTGGGACATTCCTGTATAGAAATGTATGTGTGAGATGTTGAGACGGCGCGCTGGGGGTTGAGGTGGAAAGATGACGATTTTGCCCCTCACCGGGGTTATCTTCGGTTTGGGCTGATAGCAAACGTTGCTCAGGGTTATCTCTGAGATTGGACTGCTGCAAGTATTTGAATTCTGCAGGGTCATCTTTAAGTGTGCATGTCTTCCCGGTGTTATCTCTGGGTCTTTGGAATGAGTGCCTCGGCAGGAGGTCTAAGATTGAAGTTGATTGCATGCATTTGAAATAAGCATTTCCGGGGTTATCGCAGGAACTACAACGACATTCCTTGGGGTTATCTCCAAGGATGAAACTCGGGATTATCTCCGAGGTTGGAATTGATACTCCCGGTGTGTGTTCCGAGGTTAGAAGTGATTTTCTTGTAACTCGTTATTTTACATATGTACTTTTTAACAAGGGATGGGCAAGGAATTGAAATCACTCCCGAAATTGCACCAAAAATTGACTAAACTGCACCGATTAAGTCGCGCCAATGGTTCCGGCATAGACCAATTAAGTTGCACCAATGGTGTGTAAGTGGGTTAAATGCACAGTCGACCACTGAACTTTAGTGATTTTTGGGTATTGAGTCCTTTTCTTCCGGTCAATGCAAACTGAGCCCCTTTCTAGTAGAAAATTTGGACTTTGAACCCCCCAGGCGTTACATGTGCGTTGACCTGATGACGTGTCACACGTGGCAGATCTGACGTGGGTATTTTATATTTGTAATTTTACACGTGGCAGATCTGATGTGGCTTCTTTCGAATTTTATAACTCCACTGGTTCGAACTCATAACCTCAAGTTTTAAACCTTGATTATATGACCACTAGAGCAACACAAGTCAACTGTTAACACCTTGCAAGGATTAATCTTTATAACAAAAGATTTCATTTTCCCCAAAAAATTAAAATACTACGCAGAACATATTGCATAAGATGGATCCAGTTGTATATATACCCATATTTTTACAAATACTTTTAAAGGCTTTAGCTTCGTTTATTTTATAAAATGATAATCTTTACTTAAAATTTTATTTTTCCTAATTATTTTGTAACATTAATTAAAAATGTAATTACTTGATAATAAAAGTAAGGACATATTAAAATTTTATGGTATTTTATAGCAATATAAAAATAAAAGAGTATTTTAATATTTTTCAAAAAAATGATGGATAATTTATGATTATGGACTTAAATAAATAATTTTCAAGTAAATATTTTTATAAATAAATAATAACCACATACAATATTTTTTCAAATTAAATTTTTATCCAGAATAAATTTGAAATGTATTATTATTTTTTAATTTATAATAATTTAAGATGTGTAAATGAAACACACGACTATCATTACAGAACAAGAGTTTTTTTTATAACAATTCTCCCATTACATTTTATAATGAAAATAATTTATATTCAGTCCAGTCCCCCCATTACCCATGCAGCCACGCCACGATTTTCTTCCTAAAAGTAACCACTAACAAAATACTACTTGAAAACTAGAAACCAAAAAATAAAAATATATAAATAAATAAATAAAAAGAAAAGGAGAAAAGGAAAAAAACTAAAGAGTAAAGAAATACCTATCTATATACCTAACATAACCACCATTTTATTTTTTACAATTAAATTATTTGTTTAAATTTAACATAATTTTAAACTATTTAATTCTTTGAACAAGGATTTAGTAAGATTTTAATGTCGAAATAGATTTTTTTTTCTTCTGATTCATTTGTTGTGTCACTAAGATCTTGATGGTGGAAATTGAGATCACCCACCCACCCCCTCAATAAAATTAGGAAAAAATTGTGAAATGTAGCAAAATTGTAGTAACAGTGTAGTATTTTAATTTTTTGGGGGGAAATGAAATGTTTTGATAAAGATTAATCTTTGCAAGATATTAACAAATGACCCATGGTGTTCCAGTGGTCATATGACTAAAATTTCAAACTTGAGGTCGCGTGTTCAAGTTAGTGGAGAGATAAATTTTTGAAAAAAATTCGAAAGAAGCCATGTCAGATACGTCAGATCTGCCATGTGTGCCACGTATGCGCCACGTGTGACATGAATTGGAACACACACACACACACACACACATATATATATATATATAATTGTAATTAGAATTAATTTAGAATTAATGAACTATATTTTAAATTTTATTATTTTTTTCTTATTCTATTTATAATTGTAATTAGAGCATTCGTTTTAAAATTAAAATTTAAAATTTCAAAAATGATAAAAAGTTATTTGAATTTTAACTTTAGATTATTGATTATTGTATTTATTAAAAATAAATATATTAACATTCATTCATTAATACTATACTTTAAAACATTCTATTTTTTTACTTATTCTAACTATAGTTGTAATTAAAGTATTCATTTTAAAATACTAAACAAATCTCAACATTAAACTAAATATATATAACGTAACTATGAATATTTTTATATACAAATATATATATGTAAACAAATATTCATATAAATATTTATAAATTTATCTCTAAATATTCATATAAATATTTATAAAAAAATTCATATCCAAATTTTATAAATTTTAGATTAAATATTTATAAATAAATATTTGTTTATAAATTTTAAAGATAAATTTATATGAATATTTGTTTATAAATATTTATATGAATATTTAGAGATAAATATATATATATATATATATATATAATATATATATATATATATATATATATATATATTCATAGTTATGCGTTATATAAAATTTATAGTTATTTTATATATATTTAGTTTAATGTGGAGATTTAAGATGTGTATATATATATAGATGGTAATAGAATTTATTTAATACACAAAAAATATAACATAAGAAGCAAAAATATCACATTTAGATTTCAAACCTAAGACCTATGGGTTATTGGGCCATTAAGCTACCACTGAGCCATTCTAATTTATTAGTTAACTAAACTACCGCCATAACTTGTAGCGGTAAACAGTATAGTTGTGAGACCCCAAATTTTATGAATAAAGATTTAAATTTCTCGAATTTTTTTTTATTATGGTGTGGATTTGATATAATGTTATAGTTGTGGGTAGTATTTATAAATTTTGCAAAGTATGCAAGTTATTATAAAATATTCGTTTGGTCGGGGAATATTCTTTTTGTCGGGAATATCCGTACGATGACACAATCATCGGTGAACTCACAACGGAATTATTATCGGAATGAGTAAACGAAAGAAATATTTTTATAAAAATAATTGTATGAGTAGTGTTACCGCTAAAACTGTTGAACTACCCTGTAATAAAAAAGTACAATAATACGCGTGGTTGCATAGTAGCACACGGCATTGATTATTGATACTTACGTGAGAAGTTATTCAGTTATACTCAATTATTGCTACAGTAATTGTTGCATTATATCTCTCATATTGTTGATTCAATTGTTGTCACAGTATCATCTGCATAATATGATATATTGTTAAATCAATAATTGAGATGACAAAGTTATTCATATTATTAAATTACAATATTTACAATGTCTAAAAGTTCTGTCAAGGAGAGGTTTGGTCACCTAATCGGCGCCAATAGGAGAAATCCTTATTGAAAGCCCCTCTTTCTGCAGGAACGACACGGTTGTTAAATATTGTGAGTTATAATATTAATGATGAATAAGTTCATGTTGATTAAAGATGATTTTGATAGTTCCATTGTGTTGGGATTATTTGTGTTAGAAGAAATCAATATTTATTTCGATAATAATTGATGTCTGGAGATTATATTGTTCAATCAAGTATTCAGGGCACTTTTCGTGTCGGAGTACTATTCACGAGTTACTATTCATGAGTTACTATTCACGAGTTACTATTGAGTCACATTCACTTACTATTAGCGGAGTTGGTGCAAGATTGATAATACTTGCATGACTAAGTTAAAAATGGAGGTATAGATGGAGGTATTATACTGTAATTAATTTTTTCACATGTTTAGAACTATTGAGTCACATGATTTACTATTGATTCACATGATTTACTATTAGGGGAGGTGGTGCAAGTTTGATAATACTTGGATGACTGAATTATAAATGAAGGTAAAGTTGGAGGTATTGTATTGTAATTTTTTGAGCCCCAAAATATGCAATTATCGAAACTATGTTTTCCTATAAATAGAAGCTCATTCTTCCTTCATTTCTCACCAATTTACTAAAGCTTTAGAGCCATTATTATAGAGAGAAATTATAGAGAGAAAGAAGAAGAGAAGTCTACTACCTCACTATTCCAGTATCCAGTCTTCTTTTGAGGTAAGGGGTATTATTCTTACGTATTCATAAAGAGAATTATTTATTTCAATACTCGTAAGATTTGTTATTCCATTCTTTATTATTATGTTGAAATAACCTGTTTATGCGAAGTACCGCATACATGGTGAAATTCTTCTATTATTCCATTCTTTGTTATTCTGTTGGAATAACCTGTTTATGCGAAGTACCACATACATGGTGAAATTCTTCTATTATTCCATTCTTTGTTATTATGTTGGAATAACCTGTTTATGCGAAGTACCGCATACATGATGAAATTCTTCTATTATTCCGTTCTTTATTATTATTCGAATATCACATGCATCGCGTTTCTACGGGACTGGTTCTATTATTTATTATTCTCATTGAATAACTTTTATCTACGCGATCTATCGCATGCACGGTGATTTCATTGTTATTCCATTCTTTATTATTACGCCGAATATCCTATCCGTGCGTTTACAATTTAACTGGTTCACTTATTTATTATTCTATTGAAATAACTCATCATGCATGCGATTACATCGGATGCATGGTGATTTACATTGTTATTCCATTCTTTATTATTACGTGAATAATATCACATGCATGCGTTCTGGCGAAACTAGTTCCATTATTTATTATTCTGCATTGGGAATAACATATGCATGCGATCTATCGCATGCATGGTGAATCCTTCATTATTCCATTTTTATTATTCTCATTGGAATAACTTTATGCTCATGTGGATTACCACATGCATGGTGAATGATCCTTTGTATTCATTCCTTATTAAATTGTGAAAATGATCTGTTTACATTGATTATGATGAGAGTCATAATAAAAACATTGGACAGATGAAAACCATGGGTATATGTAGTATTAGTAAGTGTTATGGTAGGTTATGTTGGTTATTATGTGAAAACATGAAAGTTTCTTAGAAATCACAAAGAGTTGAAAATAATATTTTGGTGAAAATGGAACATGAAATTCAATTGACCATATCTCCTATTATATTTCAAATTTTTGAGTGTGGTCAAGTCCTAGAGTTAGATCTATGAGTTTACTAACTTATCCAAGTGGAATCACTAGAAAAGGTGTTGTAGATTTTTGTGTGAACTGTTTTTAGCAAAGGAGTCAAAAGCTAGAAAATAGCAAAAAGCTACTGCCCATAATTTTGTAAAGGCTGTTTTGGCCACTTAATTTATGAGAAAAATTCTAGCCTTTAGGGACATGAAATTAAATGGTATAAAGTACCTCCTGTCCAAAAATGAGCTCATTCTGACTTAAAATGAGCAAGTTATGACCATTTCAATATTTAGATTTTTCCGACAAAAAATGTTATAACCGGAGTTCTATAACTCTGATGACCTTGAAATTTAAATTGCAAGATCACGTTAACATGTGTAAGATCCTGCCAAGATTTGGAAATTTTTGGAGTTAAACTTGAGGTAGGTAATTTCTTAATGAATTAATTAGAAATTAATTTTTGAAAAATAGTAAATGAATTTTAAAAATTCCGAGAAAAATATATGTTCATTATGGGACTATATTCTGCTAAATCCCAGAAAAGAAATATTTTTGGGACTGATTTGGTATTTTTCATGAAAATGGTTTAGTTACGAACATATGAGTTAAATATGTTATGTGAAGTAACAAAATTGGAAAAAAGGATTTTATGGCTTGGGAATCCTATATAAGGTATATGCAGATTTTTGACTAGGGATTTGATCATTGGTGATGAAATCTTATGAGTATGGCATTTTTGAATGATTAAATGCATTATTTGGTAAAGTGTAAACTATTGAAATAAATTATTTATAAGTTTAAGAAGTGATTAAAATATTATTATGATATTAATAATACTAGATTATGTGTAAGACCCCAAATTATTAATAAATGAAATTTATTTTCCTCTATTTATTATTTTGAAATAGTAAGGGTTGATTTGATTAATGTGGATAGTTATGGGTAAAATCACGAAAATATTTGAATAAGCAAGTGGTTATAAAATATTCATTATTGTCGGGAATATTAAGCTTGGTCGTGGAATATTAAATCTTTGTCGGGGAATATTCGATGACGACGCGCGCTTGATCTTTTTGCGGGCCCCATAACGAAAGCGATTGGATGAAGAAAACGACAAATATAAGTTGTTTATAAATAACAGTAGTAGTTATTCACAGATTATCTTTGTTGGAATACACGGTGGTTAAAACACACTAATCTGCGTTGTTGAGCAAGAAGCTTTTGCAGATTGCACCAATTATTGATTCTTATGTAAGAAGGCACTACTCAATAATTGTTACGATAATTCTTGTTCGATATTTTATTTTATTGATTCAATAATTCTTTGCATTGATATTTTATATTATTGTTGTTTCAATAAATTATCATTACACAAAGATTTTCCATTATCTAACAATAATTCATATTATCTTAATAATATTATTGGATAACATTATTGGCAATGTCTAGAAAGTTACATCTAAGGAGAGGTTTGGTCACCTAATTGCATACGCCGTATGAGAGATCCTTATTGGAAAGCCCCATCTTTCTGAACTGCACTGGTTGTCGATAATGTGATTACGTAATATTATTTGTGAATAATTAATTATTGATTTATATGATGAGGAAAATATTGATTTTATGTGGATATAGATGGAGAAATTTTTAAAATGACAATTGTTGAAAATTAATATTTTATCTTTTTACGATAAAATAATTCATTTAAATATATTATTTTAATAATATATTAACGGTGATATTTTACAACGAATGTGGGATATATGAGTATCTGAGGAGGAAGAGTATTTTTGTTGCAATAAATGTTTAAAACATGTTAAACATGTCGGTGGACCCCATTTATTGGTGAGAAATTTGATTATAGCACAGTAAAATCGTCTGTTTGTGGATTTCGGTCAATTTACATTTGGAATTTGGAAAAACTTTCTTCTGCAAAGTTGTAGAGAATTGGATTTCCTATAACAACTCGCGAGATTCGAATTTTTCTGATAAAAGAGCTATTTATTATGAATTATTGAAGTTCAAAACTCAAAATAATTGATTTTTGGAAGTTTTAATTATTTATATCAACAAAAATGTTTTTATTGTTTTGGTTGGCCCCCCATGTGTTGTAAACATGCTGATTTCAGGAGTCTTGGTTGGCATAGGAATATATATATATATATATTATTATTATATTAAATTTTACTGCTTTGGTGTTAGCGATTTCCTATAAATAGGGTGCTTAGGTTAGAATTGAAAATCACACCGTAAATCTGAAGTTTTCTCTCTATATTATCGAGCATATTCTTGTGAGTATTTTGAGTATACTTTGAGTATTGCTATACTCTGTGCAAGTTCAAGTCATAGCCTATATCCTGTTGTTTAACTAGAAGTCTTGTCTTTCGAGGTAAGGGATGTTATTTTCTTCTCAAATGATATTATTTCTTCAATATCATTATGCGAAATATTGGTTGGAATTTTTATCAAATTTGAAACTTTTTCATGTCGGAGTTACTATTCATGAATTACTATTCACGAGTTACTATTCATGAGTTACTATTCACGAGTACTATTCACG
The DNA here is from genome assembly GCA_020205615.1 of Panax quinquefolius. Taxonomy (NCBI): domain Eukaryota; kingdom Viridiplantae; phylum Streptophyta; class Magnoliopsida; order Apiales; family Araliaceae; genus Panax; species Panax quinquefolius. The sequence continues at coordinate 87,011,887 of CM035159.1, read as the reverse complement.
AAGTGAAGATGTTTTTTATGAAATTTTTATCTTTTGGTGTCGAGAGTTACTATTCACGTATACTATAGATTATTCACGTATCGACACTATTCACGAATATGGCACTATTCATAGAAAAATGAAATTTCTTCTTTTAGTCAAAATATCTATTCGGATACTAGCTTTGATTGTATCCATGTTTTGATCATTCTTGAATTTTACACCACTATGATTATTTTTGAGGTATTTTTGAACATGGATAAAACAAAGTACGAATCCTTAATCCTCAATCCTTGTCATTTTGTTTCACTGGATTCGTTTCTTTAAAAATATTTTTCATCATCCTCAGTCTTAAATGATGATATTATTGAATATCTGTGGCTGTGTAGTCAAGATGAATGATTTACGAAGAATATCTTTGGTAGTAGTGCAAAGATGAGCAGTGTTTAGATGAACATGACCAATCGATTATCTTTTGCTTTGTAGTAGTGCAAAGATGAATATTTGATTCGGATGTATATTGATTGATGTTACAGGATAAAAGATAGACGATGAACTTTTAAATTCATACATAGAAGATAGTAGTTTGCATTCTCTACTTAACTCTTCTAATGAATTATTATTTCATTCTGCGAATATTGATTTAAAATTTGTTGTCTATTGTATTCTATTAGATTTTTCCTGTTGAAGACTAACGATAATTTGTTGTATATTATCTTAGTCATAATATTCTTTACCGCTAGTTGAGCTCACCCTTTTCCTTGTTGTTCCATTTTTCTTCTCGGGAAGGCGAGAATGTAGCGAAATACTTAGTCGGGGTATGGAATGAAGGTTCTATAGAGAGTTGTTTAGTAGTCCTCACCATTTTGTAAAATAATGTATCAATAATTATGATGGGGATTTATTTGCGTGTGGATATTGTCTAGATGGCAATATCTCGTATTTAAACTCACAGCTTATATGTTGTAATAATAAAGTTGTAGTTATTTACGTACCATGTATTTGGCGACTCGAGAATGGGTTGGATGGAATGGACCTATTTTGGGGCGTCACGGTTGGTATCAAAGCTTAGGGATATGATCTCTGGCGGAGATCGGAAATAGAATTAGGAGGGAGAGCGAGTAAAAATCCTTCGCTAGTGTGTCCTACTTAAGCTTATTTGTTAGTTGGTCAAGATATATAGGGATATTATGTGATATATTGATTTCCTTAATTAACCCTTGTTTTATGACGGTATTTGAGAATGTCGAATGAGAATATTAACATGGAGTAAATGAGACCGTGGAGACGCTTTGTACTCACCAACGAGGAGAACGTCTACAACGGTGGCAATGTACCTCCCGTGAACAACACCACCGAGCAAATGATGAACGAGGGATGTTTAGAAGCTTTTTGCGATTCATGCAAAATCGAATGAGGGAGACTCGTGTTCAAAATACGAGGAGGAAATGATAGCAATTCACGGGTTGTCACAAACCAAGCGATTTCAAGAGTTGGGACCACGAATTTAAGGAAAAGCGGATCCGATCATGGCGGAAACATGGGTCAAGCAAATTACCAAGATATTCAATGTCTTGGGATGCACGGAGAAACGAAGGTTCCATTCGCTACCTTTATGTTCCGCGCGAAGCGGACCTCTCGTGGTAGAGTCTCGTGAAGCGTACCCATCCAAATTGCACTTCGGCGTGTCATGGAAGACATTTGAAGCAGTTCAATGACAAGTACTTCCACGAAAGTATTCGTCGTATGAAGGAAGTGGAGTTTATTAGGCCGAAGCGAGAATAACATGACGGTGTCCCGATGCGAAGCGAAGTTCAGCGGAGTTATCGAGTTTGCACCTCATTTGGTGGAGAATGAGGAACGTATGACGCGGATGTTTACGAGAGGTTTGAAACCCCATCGTACGTCGATATCTCATTTCTCATAAATTTTCTCTCTATTCGGATGTTGTCAATGAGGCTCGATTGTTAGAGCGAGATAACGAAAGATACGTTCAACTGTGGGACCATAACCGAGGATCATCTCAAGATAGCGATCATCGAATAACGATAACAAGCGGAGAAAGAAGAATACGGACAAAGGTAACCAACTACTCGGTGGTAATCGTGGCCATGAAAATAGAAGAAGCGAGTCGGGAGGAGATTTTAAAAGAGGAGATTCAACAACGACCATGTGAAGACGTCGGCGCCAAAGATGTAATCGGTTCCAAGGAGGAGAAAGACCACCGGTCGTATGTTACAAATCACGGAAAGAGGGACATATAAGCCCAAACCGCCCACAGCAGTTTAAGGTATGCTATAATTGTGGAAAATAAGGACATATCGCTTCGAGATTATGCGATATCGAAACCCGATCCAATGAAATGGTGACTCAAAAGGATGTCCCGAAAAAGTCAAAGTCAATCGGTTCTGGAAGAGCGTTTGTCGTGGCCAGGTCAAAATGCAAGGAACCCGAACGAAGTTAGCACGGTTAGTTAATTATAAATTCTTGCGATGTTTATACCTTACTGAATCTGGGTTTCTACCCATTCTTTTATCTCTCTTCTTGCGCTCAACGTTTGAACTTGACTACGGAGAAATTAGACTTTGACCTATTTATGGAGACTCAGTTAGGAGAAACTTTCATTACATCCGTTGTTTAGAAATCTTGTTTGATTCAGTTGGCACTATCACATTACACATTAACCTTATTTCTATAGAGATATTTGCTTTTGATGTGATTTTAAGGTTAACTACTCATCAATGCCAAAATTGATTACTTTAAGTAAGGTTGTTAGTTTTCATATTCCTAAGAAACACATTATTCAAATTCAAGCAATCAAACCATGGTAATCAAACATTTTCATATCAAGCCATGAAGTCATTCGTTTATTACGGATGTCAAGTTTTCTTAGTCCATGTTATGGATTTGAATAAAGACACGTCGATTTGAATAATATTCTGTTGTTATTGATTTTTCCCGATGTATTTCTTGAAGAATTTCTTGGCTTACTCCCAAAGATCGATATTAAATTTTGTATCGACTTTGAACCCCAGACAAAACTCATTTCTAAAATCTCATATCGAATGGCTCTATTGAACTTGAGGAGTTAAAATTCAACTATACAATTTGGTACCCGAGCCTTTATCTGGTGACTTCCTTTGTGGAATGCACCGAAGCGAGATCTCAAGTAGGGGACACCATATTCGTGCGATAGTAAACCGATAGGTGTCATTGTAACGTCTTATCCAAGGTTGGGATATGAGTCACGATTGAGAACAACCTAAGTCGGTAATTGAAATCGTAGCTTTCAGAGCTTAGTTGGTTATTATCGGAGATTCGTTGAAGGATATTCTCGAATCGCTATTCCATTAACGCAAATTGACTCGTAGAGATACAAAATTCGAATGGAGCAAGGAATGTGGGAAGAGCTTGAAGAACTCAAGAGGAGACTCATTTCAAAGTACATGTTCGACCATGCCATCCTAGAAAAGCGAACGTGGTAGTGACGTGTGTTGAGTAGAAGATCGTATATAAGTATGAGTACGATATTGTCAAAGACTCATTTCGTATAATTTACAAATAATAGAGATGGAGATGAAAACTCTAGTTACCCACGTGATGATATACGAGTATAATCGACTTTAATCGATAAAGTTAAAGCTGTTCAAGCTACACACCGGAGCTGATGAATTTGAAGAAGGAGGTGTAAGAAGTTATTTCAAAAGCGAGAATCGGTGAGGTGAGGAAAGCTCAAACCTTCGATTTATTAATCCATTTGAAATTCTCGATCGAATAGGAACGTGGCCTATAGACTCGTTTTACTTAAGTATGACGCGTGTTCATAACATTTTTCACGTATCGATGTTACGTAAATATGTGATGAATTGACCCACGCTATCGTCGTTGAGTTAGAAACCGGACGAGATAGTAGAAGACTTAACGTCACGAGGAGGTACTGTCAAGATCTTGGATAGGAAAGAACATGTCCTATGTCTGAGGTTATACCACAAGTTAAAGTTTTGTGGAGAAACCATGCTATTGAGGAAATGACACGGGAGTTGGAAACGAAATGAAAGCGAGGTATTCTCATCTTTTGAAATACCAGTGCGTCGTCAATTTCGAGGATGAAATTTAATAAGGAGGGAGGTTGTAAGACCCCAAATTATTAATAAATGAAATTTATTTTCCTCTATTTATTATTTTGAAATAGTAAGGGTTGATTTGATTAATGTGGATAGTTATGGGTAAAATACGCAAATATTTGAATAAGCAAGTGGTTATAAAATATTCATTATTGTTTGGGAATATTCGCAGTGTGGAATATTCGTCTTATCGGGAATATTCGATGCATTGGCCTGCCACGATCTTTGCGGGGCCCATATGTGAAAAGCGATTGGATGAAGAAAACGACAAATATAAGTTGTTTATAAATAACGGCGTAGTTATTCACAGATTAATCTTTGTTGGAATACACGGTGGTTAAAAACACACTAATACGCGTTGTTGAGCAAGAAGATACAGTATTGCACCAATTATTGATTCTTACGTAAAGAAGGCACTACTCAATAATTGTTACGATAATTCTTCGCTCGATATTTTATTTTATTGATTCAATAATTCTTTGCATTGATATTTTATATTACTTGTTGTTTGATAAATTGTCATTACACGGTATTTTCCATTATCTAACAATAATTCATATTATCTTAATAATATTATTGGATAACATTATTGGCAATGTCTAGAAAGTTACATCTAAGGAGAGGTTTGGTCACCTAATTGCGCGCCAAGAAGGAGAGATCCTTATTGAAAGCCCCTCTTTTCTGGAAACTGCACGGTTGTCGATAATGTGATTACGTAATATTATTTGTGAATAATTAATTATTGATTTATATGATGAGGAAAATATTGATTTTATGTGGATATAGATGGAGAAATTTTTAAAATGACAATTGTTGAAAATTAATATTTTATCTTTTTACGATAAAATAATTCATTTAAATATATTATTTTAATAATATATTAACGGTGATATTTTACAACGAATGTGGGATATATGAGTATACGAGGAGGAAGAGTATTTTTTTTGCAATAAATGTTTAAAACATGTTAAACATGTCGGTGGACCCCATTTATTGATTTGAAATTTGATTATAGCACAGTAAAATCGTCTGTTTGTGGATTTGGTCAATTTACATTTGGAATTTGGAAAAACTTTCTTACGTAAAGTTGTAGAGAATTAGATTTCCTATAAAAACTAGCGAGATTCAATTTTTCTGATAAAAGAGCTATTTATTATGAATTATTGAAGTTCAAGCTCAAAATAATTGATTTTTGGAAGTTTTAATTATTTATATCAACAAAAATGTTTTTATTGTTTTGGTTGGCCCCCATGTGTTGTAAACATGCTGATTTCAGAGTCTTGGTTGGCGTGAGAATATATATATATATATATTATTATTATATTAAATTTTCTACTTTGGTGTTCTAAGCGATTTCCTATAAATAGGGTCTTGGGTTAGAATTGAAAATCACACCGTAAACTGAAGTTTTCTCTCTATATTATCGAGCATATTCTTGTGAGTATTTTGAGTATACTTTGAGTATTGCTATACTGATGCAAGTTCAAGTCATAGCCTTTATCCTGTGTTTCAACTAAAAGTCTTTGTCTTTCGAGGTAAGGGATGTTATTTTCTTCTCAAATGATATTATTTCTTGAATATCATTATCTGAAATATTGGTTGGAATTTTTTATCAAATTTGAAACTTTTTCATGTCTGGGTTACTATTCATGAGTTACTATTCACGAGTTACTATTCATGAGTTACTATTCACTTAGTTACTATTCATTTAGTACTATTCACGAAAGCGTGAAGATGTTTTTTATGAAATTTCTATCTTTTGGTGTCGAGTTACTATTCACGTATCTGGTCTTATTCACGTATACGACACTTATTCACGAATACGACTATTCAATTTAAAAATGAAATTTCTTCTTTTAATTCAAAATATATCTATTCGGATACTAGCTTTGATTGTATCCATGTTTTGATCATTCTTGAATTTTACACCACTATGATTATTTTTGAGGTATTTTTGAACATGGATAAAACAAAGTCTGAATCCTTAATCCTCAATCCTTGTCATTTTGTTTCACTAGATTCGTTTCTTTAAAATATTTTCATCATCCTCGGTCTTAAATGATGATATTATTGAATATCTTTGGCACCATAGTGCAAAGATGAATGATTTCTGAAGAATATCTTTGGTAGTAGTGCAAAGATGAGCAGTGTTTAGATGAACACCACCAATCGATGAATATCTTTGGCTGTGTAGTGCAAAGATGAATATTTGATTCGGATGTATATTGATTGATGTTACGGGGATAAAAGATAGACGATGAACTTTTAAATTCATACATAGAAGATAGTAGTTTGCATTCTCTACTTAACTCTTCTAATGAATTATTATTTCCATTATGAATATTGATTTAAAATTTGTTGTCTATTGTATTCTATTAGATTTTTCCCTGTTGAAGACTAACGATAATTTGTTGTATATTATCTTAGTCATAATATTCTTCTTTGGGCTAGTTGAGCTCACCCTTTTCCTTGTTGTTCCATTTTTCTTCTCGGGAGGCGAGAATGTAAGCGAGTCTTAGTCGGGGTATGGAATGAAGGTTCTAGAGAGAGTTGTTTAGTAGTCCTCACCAATTTTGTAAAATAATGTATCAATAATTATAATGGAGATTTATTTGTGTGTGGATATTGTCTAGATGGCAATATCTGTATTTAAACTCACAGTTTATATGTTGTAATAATAAAGTTGTAGTTATTTCTGTACCATGTATTTGGCGACTCAGAATGGGTTGGATGGAATGGACCTATTTTGGGGGCGTCACATTATGAGTTTATTAAGTGATTGATAAGATTTGGATAAATTTAAAGTCTTTAATATTTATCCTTGTTTTCGTTTGATTAATGTTTATATCATTGTCATCATCCTCATGCTTATATGGTGATGAAAGTTATCTTTGGCTTACGTGCAAAGATTGACTGTTGATTATTGAATTGTATATCTTTGGCTTATGTGCAAAGATGGACTGTTGATTATTGGTTTTATAGTTGTATATCTTTGGCTTATGTGCAGAGATGGACTTGGTATGATTATGACGGGGATCATTCAAAGATAATCATGACCGTGTAATGTTATAAACGATGTGGTAAAAGTCCTCGATGGCTTTAGTAGTGCATTGATGGGCGCTTTTGGTATGATTATGACCGAGGATTATTCGGTATAGTCATGACCATTGATGATTTAATGAATATCCTCGGCAGTAATGCGGGATGACTAGATGATGTGTTCTATTTATTAAGTTTTGAGTCTCGTGATAAAAATTGATGACAACATTTTAAACCATAGAAGATAGTAGATTTTATTCTCTACTGACTCTTTTAATGGATTGCTTGTTCATTGCAGCTTAAACTTGATGTCTATTGTATTTTATCGCTTTAACATTGTTAAAGACTAATGATAATTTATTCTCGCATTATCTTAGTCATAATATTTCTTACTAGGCTAGTTGAGCTCACCCTTTCTTTCACCGTTCTCTTGAAATGAGAATATAAATTTGAGACCAGTGGAAACGGAGTGATGGTCCGGATGATAGCATTAGTAGTCCTCACTATTCTGTTAAATAGTGTGACAATAAATATAATGAGGACTCCATTGAGTGTGGATATTGTCTAGATGACAATATTCTTATTAAAGCTCTCAGTTTATGTTTTGTCGTATTTTACACGACAATTGTATTATTAAGTTGTATTTGTATTTTTGTACCATGTATTTGGCGACTCAAGATGGGTGATGTATACCTATTTTGGGGGCGTCACAATAGTACATGAGCAAATGGGGGAAAAGGAGTAATTTCTCATGTCGCTACAGCCTATAGCGGAAGCGGAAATCCATTTCAATTCGTACCATCCAATGTTGCGATGAACGGTATGGATTATGGTTGTTGAAATAATACCCGTGACAACCGATTGCCAAGAATGGGGGTCCATATATATATAGCCGTGTATATTCTATTTTTACGTAGTCTTTCAAAACTGCGTCGTTTTGGCATATTTGTTTTTTATTTCTGATTTGGGAGGATAGAAGCTGTTTTTTTAATAAATAAATTTTTTTTTGCCAAAACGACATAGTTTTGACAGACTATTCACAAATAAATTATACACAGTTGTGTATGACCATATTGCTCTATATATTAACTTATTAAACTATAATTATTAACTTGTTACAAGTTTTTTACTTAAAAAACTTAATTGCGATGTCGAGAGGCGAGAGCAATAGACAATATAACTTAAAGATGGAAAACGATAGAGATAATAGTTGCTGTAATAGTACTCCTAACAACCGGTTGCCATGAATTGGAATCCATATATATATATATATTAATAACGTATATCACTACACCAAAATAGAGATGTAGCGGAGGAAATTTTGTGAAGGAATTTATTCCTTCACATGAGGAGTTGTTTAGCGAAGGAGCAGTAAAGGAAAAATATTTAGTGACAATATAATTATTAGCGAAAGAAAAATACTTCACAATCTATATTTTTTTTCTCACAAAATTGAGGTGATAGAATGATTTTTTTGCCCAAATTTATGATAAAATATTGCGAGGAAAAAAATATATTAATGAATAAATTATTACTCACTATATATTATTGTCCAGAAGTTTTTTGCGAGAGAAAAAATTAATCGTTATTTTGTTTTAAATAATTTTTAGAATTAATTATGATAAATATAAATACATTAATATAAAACTTTTAAAGTAACTTATTATAATATCTTCGTCATCGGCTTCATCATCCAACTACGTCAATTAAAATTTCATCATCCAATGGCTCACATTTAATCTCAATTATTTTAAGTTAATCTAATGGCCGCTTTTATCATCAACACATCCCTATTGTCGGGGCTTCGCCTCCCTTCCTCCTGGAATCAGCATTATTAATTCTTTCAGAAGATCTACATTTGTACAAAGTTTCTCTTCGCATTAAATCTGTATATTACTGGCAGACCCTTTTAGATTTTCTCCGCTCTCTTTGCTTTTCGCCATGACTACATTAATCGAGATCAACGGTCAACAAATCGCCGACCCCCTTCAAGATCTATCAATCCATGATTAGGTTTGTATCCCTTTTCATTTCCTGTTTAATTTTATTGTGATTTTCAACTGTTTGAACCAGATCTTTGATTGAATTTCATTTTCTGTTTGGTTTTGGTTTTGGGTCTTTAATATGACGCGTAAATGTTTTGGATTTGATGGGTTATTTTCATTTTGTATTGTTTGGACTGATGTTTGTGAAATTAATTGTTTTGGGTTGTGAAATTGATTGTTTTGGGTTGTGGGTTTTCAGAAGGAAATGGAAAGTTTGGTGGGGATTCATCAAAAGTCATGTGAGAATCATCACAGGGTGTGTGCATTCTGTTTGAATAAGATAGAGCTACAGGAATTGTAAACCAATGAGCAGGTTTTTGATGAAGTTGAACAATGAGACCGTCTCGATTGAGCTCAAAAACGGGACTGTTGTTGACGGCACCATCACAGGTTTCTCTCTTTCTCTCAACATCCTTGGTTGGCCAGAATTAGGTCATAATTTTTGTTTTCTTTTTTTTTATGTGAATGATGCTTTTGAAAAATAAAAGGGGGAAAAAAGGGGAGAACTGTAATCAGGATCATATTTGGCTTAGCCGACCTTGAATTCTTCTTTATCGGGTTAGAGAAACACTTTTAGTGAACAAAAGTCCAGTTATGTATGCTTTTAGTAAATCATATACTATTTATGTTACTAGAATTTTGTGCAACAGTTTGTTGACGAACTGTGCAGTTTTATATTTCCTTCCCTCTTTAAAAGTTCCTTTCAAACCATTAATTAAATTTCTTTTTTCTAATTATAGTTTGTGCACAAAGCAGAAGCAAACACACTTGTTCTTGGTTCTAATAAAAACTATAGTCTCATTTGTGTGCTTTATTTTAGAATTACGTTTGAAGAATATTTGAAGCTATAGGATCTCTATGACTTGTTAGTACTGCAATTTGAAGTGGTCTGTAGCAATTTGTGGTTTTCTGGATTTTCCTCAATTTTTGACATCTTCTATGGAAACAATAAATTTGCACAATAAGGAACTGGCTAAGCTAAGAGGTCAAATTGAAGTATTAAAAAATTGTTGAGCCAAGGATACCGTAAGAGATTTCAAAAATTTGTCCATCTATTCTTTTTATTCCTTAGTTTGTGTGGAAGTTGTTTGATTATCTGGTCTTTTTTTTTTCTTTCAGGTCATTAAGACCTGCTCTAACCTTGTTGATGACAAACGAGTATTTCTGTCTACAATCAAAGACGATAATCCTCTGGATTGTCTTCTTGAAAAGATCAAAATTGTCCAACTGCCCCTAAATGTAAGGCCTAAAGTGGTTCATTGGGAAGTTAATTATTTTCTCAGCTATTTGTCAAAGTATGGATTCCTTGTATATTATTTCAGGTTGATTTGGATACTAAATTGGCTGCCCTTTCTGATGCCGACTATTATTATGACATGATATACAATTGTTCGCCGGGTAAATCTTGTGAACGTTGTTCTTTGCATGGTATGCGGTGATGTATGTGTGTAGGCTGTAGCCATTGTTCACATTAAAAAGCTTAGAAATTGGCGTATATGTGAATTGTCTTGTCAAAGCAATGATAAAAAGTTGGAGGCATTGGTTAGAACAGCCAAATTCCTTTTTGGTTTATTTGAAGGAAACCTCGAAGTGTAATGATTTTATTACATTCTGATGTTTGTCTATTCTTTTCAGAATGCTGAATTGGAGAATAGGCGTAGGAAAGCAGCACAAGCTAGAATTCCCTCAGATCCAAACTAATGGCAACAAATGCGCGAGAACTATGAAGCAATTATCCTTGAAGATCATGCCTTCTCTGAACAACATGAGATAGTATGCACTGTGGCAGTTGCATTATAGGCGAATTGAGGAGCTAAGGGCACACTATAGTGCTGCTCTATCATCTGCATCCCAGAATGGCAAAGTTACTACTACCACAAGAGCTGGACCCGACCGGGTTACCAAAATCCGTTCTCAGTTGAAAACTTTTCTTTCTGAGGCAACTGGATTTTATCATGATTTAATGGTTAAGATTAGGGCAAAGTATGGCCTACCTCTGGGTTATTTCTCAGATGATCCAGAAAATCAGAATGCTTTCTCTAAAGATGGAAACAGAACTGCTGAGGTGAAGAAAGGCTTGGTATCCTGCAACCGTTGTTTGATTTATCTTGGGGACCTTGCTCGATATAAAGGGTTATATGGTGGGTGATTCAAAAGCTCGGGATACATCTAGTTATTACATGCAAGCTTCTTCACTTTGGCCTTCAAGTGGCAACCCTCATCATCAGGTAATTTATTTTGATGCACTATTATATTTTGCCTTTCTATATCTTCTAAAATTTCATATAGTTCTTTCTGTTTATGACTTCAGATATTTTCGAGTATTATGACTTGATACTATACTTGACTTATTTAGATGAGTATTTACCTTTTTGCGTATCTCAGCTTGCAATTTTAGCTTCGTACTCTGGGGATGATCTGGTGGCAGTTTACCGATATTTTTAAAGTCTTGCAGTGGATAGTCCTTTTAGCACTGCAAGGGAAAAATTGATAATTGCATTTGAGAAGCTAAGTAATTCAGCATGTATAAGCTAGGAACATTTGCTACCTGCTCATTGGTTTCTCATCTACTCATTTTAATAACATAATTAGATAGTTTGAATTATGTTTTTCATCCTAGGTGAATGCCATTCTATTAGGACTTTTGCTATGGTCATAACTAGGGGCAGAAGTAGTGCAGAAAATTAAAAGAAGACGGTATTTCCATGGTCGAGAATAGGAAGAATTGAAGAAGAGAAAGAAAGTAGGGAGAACGGTGTAACAAACATGATTGATTTTGTTTGAATGTCTTGAAATTTCTAGATTAGGTCTTACTTCACTTTTTAGTTGCAGAATCCATATCCCCATGTTTAAAGAAAAAGAAGAAAACATGTAGAGAGAAAATATTACTCTTTTTAGGGAGTAGAGATAACTTTCTTAAACAAATTCTCTCTGCTGTCTACTCTCTCCCTTGCTGTACTAGCCACCCGCTCAACTGACCAAGTCCTTTCTGATGAATCACACCCAATTATTACCCACAACTTTATCCACTAACCCACTTAATTCTAAAGTACTAATGTCCCCGAAGATGAAGAGGAGGATAAGAAAGTGAAGGAAATGAAGTTGTTGGACCTATTCTCAGGTTGTGGTGCCATGTCCACTGGACTCTGCCTTGGAGCCAACATGTCCGGTGTTCATCTTGTCACGGTATTTATTGGATTATGCTATGCTTTAGTTGCTTTCATTGTTTATCCTCTTGTGCTGTTTTTGTTTAAACATAATTGGTTTATTTCTCTACTAATTGATTCCTGATTTTATAATAGAAATGGGCTGTTGACATAAATCAGTACTCATGCGCCACTAGCAGTTTAAGATGCAAGTTTGGATTAGAAATGAATTCTGCCCATGGTATTTAAATTAAATCACAAAGGATGTCAAAAATGTGTTCTGTTATGGAAAATATATTAATATTTAGAAGCAACTCTAAATATACATAGCTTTCATGAGGCTCTTCTTTATGCAGGCATACAATCTTTCCCGAGATCATAAACCTGAGCTTGAAGTTGAGAAAGAGGATTTTAAAAGCTGGCGGTTTCATCCATGCAGGACGAGTCAATGGCAGTCTAAATAATAATATCATCATTTATATTTAGTCTGTATAATCATGTGTCTATTTGTAATTTTTATAATATCATTGCCTCATTGAATGGCTGCCAGACTTGCTGGAAAATCACTCTTGAAAATGATGAAACGGTGGCCACCTATAATTTCAAATTGTGTGCTAACTCTCACAGAAAACTTGAGGAACCCCAAAGCACCAGAATATGCCGTCTTAGGTTCTTGTGCAGTCCTTGGTACTCAAACTGTTCTAAAGCGTCTAACGACGGTATGCATCTTAGACAAACTGCTTAGCCGAAATCGTTGAGATTTTTACTAATACTTGTTTTATTACTTCCAAATCAGGATCCAAAGGCATTTTCTTCATTTCTTCTAGGAATTCTTTCAAGGTAGCCTTACGTCATGCAACTGATATAGCTGCATTGCTTCAGATTTTTTAACAGACTTGCTATTATGATGCCATCCTGTCTATATCTTACTTTCTTTGTTTTTCTTATAGTTCCCATCATGAATCACTGAAAGCTCAGAAAGCAATCACCGAGGTATGATCTTCTATAAGCTGATTTAAAGGTCATGATTTTTTCTTTCTGTTTTGTGCTTATAATTTTGTGGAATGCCAACAGTTGTTTGTTAAATACAACATCTATTTTGCGGGGCTCTCTAGAAGAATCTATAGTAGTCCCAACAACAGTTTAGACGGGAAGGATTTTGCAATTTTGGTTTCTGAGATTGGTTCTATGAGTTTTGAATCTACCAACTTGCACTGGCGGTATGATTTCTATCTTTTGATTCATTTTCCTGACTTTGCTATTATTTTTAAATATGTGCAGAAAGACTCCTTCTACGGCCTTCCTTACAATACTAGGTATCAAATTTTCGTGCTACGTTTACAGAAGACAAAATTATAAAGTGTACTCTCTCGATATATGTAGATATATACTTTGATTGAAGAACTGTGGTGGCTTTAGATAGTTAATTATAAAAATAATGAATGATTATGTAATGGATGATTTTATTAAGTTAATAATATTTTAATTTTTTGTATTTTTGCCATTATTTGCTATGGGGATATTGAGCTAGTCAGGTACACAAAAAAAATGTCAAATTTTGATTTGATAACAATATAATTCGTTGTCAAAGCATTGAACAAGTTTTAATATAACAATTTTTTATACATTTAACAACAAATTTTTGTTGCTAATGGCATTAAAAATGTAATATTTGGCAACGAAAAATTAACTTTATAACAACGGAGAGGATATTGTTGTTAATACTAACATAAAAGGCAACATTTTTTATCGTTGCAAATCATATCAACTTTCGTTGTACATATAAAGAAAAGCCAACATATAATGTCGTTGCTAATCGACGACTTTCGTTGCTATTAAAAAGTAACCAGTAACAAATATTTTCGTTGTTGATTCAGCATAATGTCATTGTCAAATAATATAATCAGCAACGAAAATCGTTGCTAAAAAGTTTACATTCCGCAATGAAAGCAAGTTTAGGCAACAATTTTCATAATTTACTGCAACGAAGAATGTTGTTGCAAAATGGTGTCAACTGCAATGAAAATGTATGGTCGTTACAAAAAAAAAGAGTTCATTTCGTTGCCAATTAGCGGGCTTTTGCAACGAAATGACGTTTTTAGCAACGAAATTTTAATTATTCTGCAACAATACATTTTGTTGCTAAAGGATCGATGTCTCTCTACGAAAGCCAAATTTCGTTGCAAAATGTATTACTTTTGGCAACGAAAAAAAAACGTTCGTTACGGAACAATTAGCAATGCTCATTGCGCAACGAAAGACGCAACGAAAGTAAAGTCGTTGCCAAAACCCTTTTGCAACGAAATTTGGCACCTTTAGCAACGAAAATCAATTGTTGCTGAAGCCCCATTTTTTTGTAGTGTCATATTGCCATCTATTGTATCATGCATGTTCTTATGTTATGCATATGTATGTATGTCTAGAGATGTTCAGCATTGACCCCTGGATGGTCTTATAACACAGCCCGTACAGATGTCTTCTTCGATAGTTAGCCGTATTGATCATACCCCACCATTATTGGTGGCATCTGGTATGCGATCGTGGTATGATAACATGTCACCATTAGACAGGGTGACTATAGATCATCTGTTGCAGCATACTATGACCCTGTTGATGTTTCAGATCCCACAGGATTCGTGGAGGGCATGTTGGAGTACTGGGTATCGGAGATGCAGGTTTTCCGATTTGGAACCCAGGAGTTGACTCCTACTTTGGAGGAGTATGCATGTTTGACGATGCTACCATTGGACAGACCTTGCGTGGATATGGCGATTGGAGACATGAGTAGGCAGTTCATGACCCTTACTGGTTTGAGGTGTAGGGTGGTGCAGGATGAGCTCACATCTGGCCACGTTATATCCCAACATTTTTTATTTGATAGATTTAGCTTAGAGGATAGTTATGCACGACATTCCGGGAATTTCACCACATCGGAGGATCATTGGCGTTTGGCTAGAGTGGATGTACTGCTATTATGTGTACTGTCGTATGTTTACATGCCACGGTACATGGATGAGTTGGACATAGGAGTCATCATGGCAGTGAGAGCTCTCAGGGAAGGTCACACCATCATACCGATGATTATAGCAGAGACTCTGAGGTCAACCAAATACTACTACACTTATCCGACGGGAGTGTTTACAGGCAGCTCGGTCATGCTGTACGTATGGTTTATGTTAGACTTGAGACTGATTGGCACTTTTAGACGGCATGGGTATTGTTTCACCCATGATATAGCCGTGTCATACTCCTTTCAGCCTGCGGAGTGTATAGATGCTGCATCTTGGTCAGCTTTCCTGGCAGGGATCAGAGATCTTTTTGCTATATTGCCGTGTACAGGGCTTAGCTCATCCTACAGCTTCATCACTCATGCTCCGAGTATGGATTATCTCCCTCTAGCTGGTTTGAGAGGCATGATCACTTACCACCCGCTGGCCGTGATGTGTCAGTTTGACCAGTTCCAGGACTTTCATCTTTTTGAGGGGGCATCGAGTCAGCGCTTTGCTTCTCGCCACTTGTCAGCAGAGGATAGATCCAGGTTGTATGCCTGTTGGGATCAGCGTGAGCTAGCTGAGTTTTTTGTCAGTCATCCGGGTTATTCTGTAGAGTATTCCGCATGGATGGAGACAGAGACTACATCGGTTGTGGTAGTATCTATAGTGCAGGGGACTGATTCGAACGATGAGGAGCCTATGGAGGAGGCTGATACTCCCATCGAGGGGGATTTGACTACTGGGTTGCCAGCATTTGTGATGGATTCTCCCATTAAGAGTGCTACTGTGATTCAGCATTCAACACAGTATTTGGAGCAGAGTCTACATCTAATGACCTTTGAGAGATATCAGGCTAGGACCTTGATGTTGACAGCTCTTGATGGGAGAGACTCCGCTCTATTAGAGAGAGACGAGGCCAGATCAGCCAGAGATGTATTGATTGAAGAGCGTGATGCTGCCCTATCTGCCCGGGATGTGGCCGTCACAGATAGTACTTCAGTGAGATCCCTTACGACTAGCATCCTTACCAATATGAGTGAATACATTGATGAGCTTCATGCCACCATCCAGTTAGCCTCGGATATGCTAGCTCGTGTAGATACCATTGGGCAAGAGCCTGCATCGTTACCTCCTTCTTTAGAGAGGGATGCTATGTTAGATCTGATAGTCCGCATACATACAGATCCATAGATAGACTTGTATTTTTTCCTCACATGCACTAAGCTTAGCCATTTTGTCATGTATACAACATATATAGATATATCAAACAATATTATATATTGCATAGAAATATATTTTGATTCACTTCCCTTTCAGTTGTGCCTTGATACTTACTTGATATTTGCCTATTTCTTCAGGGCTTGTGATCTTGATGCATTCTGAACTCATCCTTGATGTGTAGACATTGAGACATCGTAGGATCTTTCAAAACGGATCATTGATCTGTGTGTATCCCTACCATCTTTGGTGTCTTGGGACTGGTTTCTGTATGGAAACATGGAGAGGAGTGTGGCTTTTCCTCTCTGAGATTGACCACACCACAGATGGTCGCCAATACTCCTATTTGTGAGGAGCCTAGTTAATTCCATCTCTTATGAATTGGTGTTGCTCTTTGAGTCACAACCGTAGCTCAGATGGTCGTCGAATCACCTTTTTGTGAAGAGAGGTTAGGTAGTTCCATCCCTTTGGTCTGAAGCCGATGAAATGTGGTGGATTGAAGTTTGATCCTAGTACCGTGTGACAAGTATTTTAGTTCTGGTAAGGGGTTAGACCGAACCATAAATGACTGCCTATGTATTCCTATTGAAGAGGAGATCAGATCTGCGTAGTTCGAACCTGGTGTAAGAGGTTCAACGCTTAATGTGAAAGGTGTAAATGGGTGTAGAAGCTTTATTGATGAAGAAGGGTGTAGAAGTGTTTTTGTGGTTTTTGTTTTTGTAAAGAAAAAGGGCAGAAATGTTTTTGTTATTTTTTTTATTGTGACCGGGCCATATAGAATATGGTTGCCTACGTACTCTCGGGTATCAGGGAGATCAGGTTGACGTAGTTCGCCCCTTAGGACGAATTGCAGTCGAAGAGAAGTATGAATCCCATGTACAGGCTATACTGCGGGGAGAAGAAAGTTTGATCCCATGCTTGGGACAAATTGCAGGTGTGGAAAAAGTTTGATCCCATCTTCAGGACAAACTTCAAGCGTAGAAAAGTTTAATCCCATCTTCAGGATAAACTGCAAGTGTGAAAAAGTTTGATCCCGTCTTCAGGACAAACTACAGGTGTGAAAGGTTTAATCCCTGAGGGGATAACCGAAATTGTGAAATGAGATGAAACCAGGCTGCTGGTTTGAAGTGTATGTTTCTCTGAGGGGCAGAAGAGTATGTAAAAAGGGTTAGAAAATCGGAATGACTGGTGATTTGATGATCCAAAACCAGGATGTTTGCTTGATGATAACCTCAGACATAATATCGTTTCACGGTGTCCAAGTTAATGAGTTGTGGAAATTCATCGCCATCCATTTCCTATAGTCTAATAGTGCCTCCTGTCAATACCTCCTTGACAACAAATGGGCCTTCCCAGTTAGGAGCGAATTTTCCCTAAGATTGATCTTGGTTGTCAATGATCTTCTTTAAAACCAAGTCGTGTTGTTTAAACTGCCGTAGCTGGACTTTTTTGTTGTAGGATCTTGTAATCTTTTGTTGATATAACCGACCATGGAAGATAGTCGTTGTTCGCCTTTCGTCTATTAGAGACAATTGGTGATACCTGTCTTGTACCCATTGGTCTTCATCTAGCTGAGCATCCATCAACACTTTGAGGGATTCCATTTCCACCTCTATGGGGAGCACTGCTTCCATCCCATAGGCTAATAAGTAGTGGGTTGCCCCAGTGGAAGTACACATCGAAGTTCTATAGGCTAATAAAGTTATAGGCAAGAGGTTCAAGCCATCCTTTATGATTGGCAGACATTTTTTGCATGATCTTCTTGATGTTTTTATTAGCCGCTTCAACAACACCATTCATCTTTGGACGGTAAATGACAGATTTAAGGTGTTTGATGTGGAATTTACTGCATAACTCCTCCATCATTTTGTTGTTGAGGTTTTTAGCATTGTTTGACACAATGACCTCTGGTTGTCCATATCGACAGATAATATTGTTTCTGATGAAAGCAATGATGACTTCTTTGGTAACCCTGGGGAAGGAGGCTGCTTCTACCCATTTGGTGAAGTAGTTGATTATGGTGAAGATGAATCGATGTCCATTACTGGCTTTCGGCTCGATGGGCCCGATCACGTCCATTCCCCACATTGAGAAGGGCCATGGCGAACTCATATTATGGAGTTCCCTTGGAGGGGCGTGGATAGCATTCCCATGAATTTGGCATTGATAGCACCTCTTGACGTGATCATCACAATCAGCTTTGAGCGTAAGCCAATAATGCCCTGTTCTGAGGATTTTCTTAACAAGTAGGGGTCCTCTCATGTGTGGGCCACATACTCTACCATGGATCTCATCCATGAGCTTCTGAGCTTGGTCTTTGTCCAGACATCTGAGGAGACCTAATCCTGTATCTCTTTTGTAGAGTGCATCTCTGCTCAAGTAGAATTTATAGCAAGTCGATGGATCCGCCTCTTTTCAGTCAGGCTCGCCACAGCGGATGTAGATCCATCTCGCAGATACTCCTTAATGTGTTGATACCAGGGGTGGTGGATGGGAGGTAGCTCATCCGATACTTCTCCAACATAGTTCCCATAAGTTGGGGCCTTTTGCAGGGCAAATGTGATGCTTGGCATGTTTTCCTTGTCAGGTATGTGAATCAAGGAGGCCAATGTTGCTAGTGCATCTGCAAAATCATTCTATTACGAGGAATATGTGAAAAGGAGATTTCTTCGAACTCCAAAGCCATCTGTAAAACTTACCGATGGTAAGGCACCAAATGTAGTTCTTTGGTTTGATATATTCCTGTGGATTGTTTGATTACCAAATCTGAATCCCCAAAGAAAGTTAACCGCTTGATGCCCATTGAACGGGTAAGTTTTATCCCCATGATACAACCTTCATACTCAGCTATGTTGTTGGTGCTGACAAACTGCAATTTGATTTACGACGGATACTTCTCCCCATACTGGGATACTAGAACTGTACCAGCTCGAGAACCTTCTGTGTTAACAGCTTCATCAAAATATATTTTCCACGTACGACATGCATCGTACTGATGGTGTTGCTGAATTTTCATGACCCCTTCATCGGGGAAATATGTTTCCAAGGGTTTGTAATCCCTTGCAAGTGTGGCAGCCAGTTGATCCGCAATTGGGTTTGGGTTAGTAGCGCAACCATGTCATTCTATTGGTTTGGGGTTAGGTCTGAACCAATCTGGATTAGCTTAGGGCTTTCTAAGGTTCCAAGATTGAATGGAATGGTTTTATTAAGATTAGGTTTAGGTTTGTCTTCGACCCATTCCTTAATCTCCTGAGGTATCTCAATGTCCTCTTGTATTTCCATCAAGTTTGAGTCCAACTTTTCATCAAAGTTACAGTCCTTGTGGAGAAAAGGCACTTCATCAGCAAGTACAAGCACATCTAAATTCAGAGTCCTGAAATAAAATATGCTTTCACTCAATATATGAAACTGTTTAATCATACAAAAGTGTTAGCATGTACTGATAAAATAACTGCTAATACTGTACAAAAAAGTAAACAATTAAAGTTATCTACAGGGCAGAGGGATTTCTGCCCGTTTTAACCTCGTCGACCAATGCATGGAGTGCCGCTCCAATTGTCGAGGGTAAAGTCCTGATGGACTGCAGTGATGGAGGGGGTGTCATCGTCCTCCTTTTCCTGAATGATGACCATAACATCTGGGCAATCATCGTCTAGGGTGTATCTATATATATGTTCGTCATGGACAATGATGCGTATGCCTGACATCATCAGGGCGATGTCATGTTTACGTTTCTGTTCCCTGTCTTCCACTTCGGGATCATGAATCAGGACCTCTTTTGCTTTGAATGATACTGGGTTTGGGGAAACAACAGAAGCCATAACATGGGTGGCACCTTCTACCGAGAGTATGTGATCACCATGAGGTGCGGGTGGAGAAAATCGCCGTGTGGTGGAAGCTTGAGGAATCTACTTGTGCTTATGAGGATTCCTATGACTGGAACTGGCAGAATAGCCTAGTCTGACTGTCCCGATTTTACTAGACATTTGAATTGGGTGCTTAATACCCTACTGATTTTTACCTAGCCCTTGTCCAGGCTGATGACCCAATGACATCATTTCTTGGGTAGCTTCCATCACTTTGGCAGAAATCTTGGGTACAGGAAGTGGCGTTCTAATAGGATGGTATCGTGTATTGCTCACTTCTAAAGTATGAAAATTGGTCGGCTCAACTTCTGAATTGAAGCTGATGAGTGGTAGGTTTCCTTGTTCAGGACATTCTGGCTCAGCGTTGATAGTGACTAGACTATTGTTGACAATGTATTTCAGTTGTTGATGTAGTATAGAAGGAACGACTCCAGCCATATGGATCCATGGTCTCCCCAATAGTAGGTTGTATCCTGAATCTATCTTGAGGACGTGAAAGGATATATTAAATGTATTAGGACCAATCTCAATTGGCAACTCAATCTCTCCGACCGAATTTCGCCGGGATCCATTAAAATCTTTGATAACCGTATGGGCACTTCGGATCAATTTGAGATTGACGTTCATCTTCACTAAGGTGGTATAAGGACAGATATTCAGAGACGAACCTCCATCTATCAAAACTCCAGCTAACATATACCCGGAGGACAAAATTGTAATGTGCAATGGCTTACAATGACCAGTCCCTTCGGGCGGTATGTCGTCATCAGTGAAGGATATCACATTGTTGTTAAAAATGTGATCAACCAGATGTTGAAATTTTTCCACATCCACTGATTTTGGTAAATAGGCTTCTTCCAAAACCTTCAATACGATCTCTCTGTGATCCTCGGAAGAGAAAACTAAGTCCAGTATTGAGATTTAATGTGGAACTTCTCTTAAGCTTAGAACGACCTTGGCTTCAGAATGGCCAATAGTGCGGAGGAATCTCTCAATCTTCTCCATGGGAATCTTCCCCTTTACTTTTATAGTGGGCTTCATCACCCTCTGAGGAAGATACAATGGATTTTCCTTCGACATTGTAGCAGTAGTATGAGACGTGGATCCTTCAGCTTCTCCATAATTCCATGGGACTTTATGTAGGCTGACAACAGGATATTATGGTCTGAAGGGTAAAGAAATTGGCTCTGGTTCAGCTACTTTCAAAGGATTGTCAACTCCGTTGAGTTGAATTTCTTATATGGGAAATGGTTTGACAGTCTTATTAGCCTCAGCGTATATAACTGCTACTAGCCCCTTCCATTTAGTAGGACAGGTATTCCCACTCTCGAGTAGCATAGTGTTATCGTTTGCCAATTGCAGGACACCGCTGTCAATTAGATTCCGAATAAGGTGGCGGAGTGCCTAGCATTCTTCTGTGCTGTGACCGCGAGAATGTGAATGATATTGACAAACTCCATCACAGTTGGACCATCTTGAACGGGGATTAATTGGAGGTAAAAGGGAGGTGATTCTTCTTTCGTTAATTAGCATTTGAAATATTTCCTCCATAGTTTGGCCCAGGTATGTAAATTCCCTTTTATTGGCAAAATCCCGAAGGGCTTTAGCACTTGCTCTCTTCGCAACCTTGTCCTCCAGTGCTTCACTTTCTGAAGGTGATGATGTAGCATTCATAACAAAGGAAGGAGACAGGCATGCTCCTGGCTGACTAACTGGCGTGTGACTTGATGCTGATGGATCACCAGTTCTGCCAATTATTCCACTTGCTTACAAAGAGCTTTCATCTTTCGTTCCATAGAAAATTAGAACTTTGCGTAATCCCATTTGTTAACACTATCTTTGATGGTTTGGGATGATTCACTATTAAAATTAGAACTCTGTCCACTGCTCCAACTAATCATGTTGACCTCTTTTTCTTTGTGTTGAGGAGGAGGGTT
The DNA here is from genome assembly GCA_020205615.1 of Panax quinquefolius. Classification (NCBI taxonomy): domain Eukaryota; kingdom Viridiplantae; phylum Streptophyta; class Magnoliopsida; order Apiales; family Araliaceae; genus Panax; species Panax quinquefolius. The sequence continues at coordinate 86,989,540 of CM035159.1, read as the reverse complement.
GTCTTGCACATGAGGTTGATCTGGTTTGGTAACGACGATTTCACTATTGTCTATCAAATCTTGGATCTTATGTTTCAAGGCCCAACAATCTTGAGTATCATGTCTAGGTGCCCCAGCATGATAAGCACACTTTTGAGTAGCATTGAAACCCCTCCCATTAGGGTTGGCTGGTGGAAGAAGATGTGTGATTTTCTTCTAAGTAGTCAGAAGAGCAAGAATATTCTTGAGCGAGTCCCCTAAGGGTGTGAACGTTCGAGGGCGCTATGCTTCTCCACTTTTAGGTAATTTCTGCTATGTATAAGCATGTTAGGACTGCCTTTTTGACCTTGTAGTATCAAGGAAACATCATCCTCTTTCTTTTTATGGACCCTCTGGGGGTTATTTCCATAAGTTCCAGACTGGATGTGCTCAGCAACTACTTTAAGAGTGGCTAGGTCTTGAATCTTTCTTGACTTCAATCCCATCTCAGCCATCTCTCCGTGTTTGATCATTTCAGGAAATGGTTTGCCAATACCAGCTAAGACTCTTTCATAGAAAGGAGCTTCTTGTATGTCTATGAAAGTCATGACTATTTCTGACTCTGTCATAGAAGGAATAACTTGAGCAGCAAGACACCTCCACCTTTGAGCGTACTCTCTGAAAGACTCATTAGATTGTTTCTTAACCTTGATAATCTGGTACCGGTCAGGAGCCATCTGAGATTAAAAACTGTATTGAGTAAGGAAGGCATGAGCTAGTTCTTCCTAGCTATGGATCTTTGAGTTGTCTAGTCTAGTATACCATGAACGAGCTACTCCAGTTAGACTCTTCTAGAACAGCTGCATTCTTAGCTTCTCGTTTTCTACATAAGATCCAAGTTCTCCAATGAACACCTTTAAATGTGTGTAAGGATCCCTTAATCCGTCTTACTTTTCAAAGTCAGGGGCTTTAAATTTCTCTGGATAGTGAACACCAGGGAATATGAAAAGGTCAGCATACGAAACACTTCTATGTGTTCCAATCCCTTTGAGAGAACGGATAGTTTCTTCCATTTGAAGGACTTTCTTCCTGATATCACCAATGTCTGGATCTCCTTTTAGATGGGTGTTTTCAGGGTCTTTGTTGGTCGTATCCAACTGAGGTTCTGGATTTGTTTTATCCAAACCTTGTGTTCCTCCTTGTGTAGAGGATTCTATATGTGTAGGCATTTTTGAGCCCTGAGTAGACTGATGCAAATCTTTAAGCAAAATAGCTAAATCTGTAATTTGTTTACTTAATCCGTCAAATTCTTCTCGAAAACGGATTAGGTATCGTCAAGAAGACATGATCGGGGTTGAAGGCTCATGGCCTTTTTGGATTTTGAGCGGGTAACAGGCCCAATTGTTTCCCTACAAAAACTTATGTAGTTTAGTTTCAGGGAATGTAAATGTTTGCATGCTATCATAATGTGTCCGTTTTAGGAATATTATCTTGCAAAAAAATGGTTGTCGTTTGATAGCATGTCATGCATGTGCAAATATTCTTCATATTTTCCATTACATAAAGATGAACATGGAATAAAATTACAAGTAAATGCTTTTACAAGTAATAGAAAATGGAAAGCATGAAGAGACTTTCCTCCACCTTTGGTTTATCAGAGATTGACCTATCTTAGGGTTACTCTCATGGCTTTTTGGCATGAAGGTCCCCAGATTATTGCAGTCTACTTGACGGGAAGTTAATCCAGTCTTTCAACTGGATCGAATCTGGGTGGTGCCTTTCCTGAGCCTCGTTGGAATTAGTCTCCCTACAAGTCCAGTAATCAAACACTGACAGGATAGCCTCCTGGTGGAGGAACCACACAACATACATTTACATACAACGTGTCTCACCGTTTATAAAAATGATGACATGTGTGAAGCACTAATATCACAGATAGATATATTGCAGTGCAGTAATTAAAATGCATTCATACACATTTATCATAAATGTAAATGCAACATTCACACACAAGCATATAACAGTTTTGAAAAGCGTGTATTAACGGCTTAAACCCTCTTACTGGTGTCCCCAGCAGAGTCGTCACCTGTCGACGTTGGGATTTTTATTTGTCCCTTTTCTGTTCTTGTTCTTTGGTGTTCTCATGTTATGTGAGATTTGTTTGAAAAAACAAGTGAAAAAGGTCTGACATGTATCATGTCGACGATTTGACTGTAAGAGTCTCCAGTTTGTGTTTTTAACTGCTTGAACCAACGCAACCGAGAAAAGGTTTGCACATTGACCAAGTGATATGACACTGCTAAACGGGTCTGTGAAACCAAGATTCATTTGGGTTCGGGGGTTTGATTATGAGGAGGGAAGGTGTTAGGAACCCCCTGACATCTATGTTGCCACGGTGACCGCCACTTTTCAAGAAACTGTTATATGAATGTGTGTGTGTGTGTGTGGATCAATGTGCAATTTATTTGGAAGTAGTGTTATGCCTCGTTCGAACCTATATACACAGGGTTTGAATTTATACAAAGATTCAGTTTTAAACAAGATATAGCAGTGAGATTTTATAAAAAAAAAGGTTTTTTAAACCCTATGCTTAATAGTAATTGAGGCCTTTGATACATCCATTTTATTATTAAATGTTCGGCTGGTTTGCTTTTATTTTCGAGATGTGAAGCATCTTCGAGAAAATAATATATAGCAGTGCCGAACTCCTCATGGGCATGACACCCAGCCAAGGAAATTCAAACACCGCGAATAATTTACAAGTTGCTTACAGTTTAAAAATGTCCATCATGGGAATCGAATTTAGATTCAGTGGATTAAATCTGTGATCATATGATTCCTAGGCTCACATGATGCCGTAGTTTATATGAAAAGCGATGGCGAGCTATATATATAAAAGTCAGTAAATAAATATATCTGAGCACGATGATGAACCACCACGAAGCACCTCCACGGGGATCGAAATGTAAATATATAAAAGCGGTAATATATATATATATATATATATATATATATATATATATATACACACACATGATCAACCACCACGAAGCACCTCCACTGGGATCGAAAATGTAAATAAAGCAGTAAATGCGATCAACCGCCATGAAGTAAACTCCAGGCGGGACTGAATGTAAAGAAAATAGTAAAAATGATCAACCGCCATGAAGTAAACTCCAGGAAGGACAGAATGTAAATAAAGCAGTAAAAGGCCACGAAGTAAACTCCAGGCCTGACAAAAATGTAAATATATATATATAAGCGGTAAACGCACATGATGTTTCTCAATCCCGGTTCGGTTTATCATTTCAACGATTTGTCGCTATATATATATATATATATACTTATATATATGAATCGTTGTTTGGACTCGTCCAAATGAGCCCGAATTTTATATCCTATGAGTTTATCGCTTATATATATATATATATATATATATATAGAAATAGATCAGTCCTGACTCACGATGGGAGAAAATCCGGACCCTATATATATATATTTTGCTTTTTTTTTTAAAACAACTATTTTTTTTTTTAATATTTTATGGAACTTAAATTTTTCCATAATACAATGTTTTGGGCGTGATTTGGATACCTATACTAAAAAATGTATGTACAGTCTGCACAGACTGTATATACCTGTTTTGTTATACGTATCCAAATCACATCCAAAACACTGTATAATGTAAAAATTCCAGTTCCATAAAATATTAAATTTTGTTTTAGTTGTTTTAAAAAAAAACAAAAAAAAAACCGCATTTTAAGAAAATGTGGGAGTCCGGACTGGATCCAGACTATATATATATATATATATATATATATATATATATAGCAAGTAAATGCTCCAAACATAAGTCTAGGCTCAATCGAGGCATAACTCAATAATGTTAGTCCATATATAAAAATATATACATATATAAGTATATATATACAGATAGAAATGAAAATCACGGACCAAAGTCCGGGCATACACACATAACATGACTCTCAATGTGAAGAATAGTGTGTGCAAAGATGAAGAGAAAGGCTTTATAGAATGTGAGAAGGCTTATAGTGGGCTGCCAAGGCAGGCTTCTATGACTCTAGATGGATAAACACCCTGTTCCCGCCGGTATAATATAGCTATATGTAAGCTAATATGTGTTTAAAATGAGAAAGCACTCAATATGGGGTATGCATAGAGCAAATTAGACAGGGCTTTCTCGCCTCCTTTCTTCTTACAAATGGCCACCCCAAGCTCTATTTTTATAGAGCTAGTGGCCGCAGTTGTACCTACGGCAGCCGCAGATGCACCTGTGGATGCCCGGGGTGCACTGTCTCAAATTATGTGCACTCGTGCACTATGATGTCTGCTCGAACTTGCAGAACTTCAATCTGAGTATCCGAATGAGGTGTACAAGACCTTCTTCGGACCACTTTTGTCGAGAGTTATGCAATGACATGGGATTAGAGGTTATACGAAGTCAGGAAAAGAGGACCATGCCCATGGTCTTCAAGCTTCAAATTATATCCTTTATGCTGCCACGCGTAATAGTCACTTGGGATCGGAACTCCTTGGCTCTTGTGGGACATTGTTGTGTAAAAATGTTTGTACGAGATGTTGAGACGACGCGCTGGGGGTTGACGTGGCAAGATGATGACTTTGCCCCTCACCGGGGTTATCTCCAGTTTGGGCTAATAGCAGACGTTGCTCAGGGTTATCTCTGAGATTGGACTGCTGCAAGTGTTTGAATTCTACAGGGTCATCTTTAAGTGTGCATGTCTTCCTGGTGTTATCTCCAGGTCTTTGGAATGAGTGCCTCAGCAGGAGGTCTGAGATTGAAGCTGATTGCATGCATTTGAAACAAGCATTTCTGGGGTTATCCCCAGAACTACAACGACATTCCTTGGGGTTATCTCCAAGGATGAAACTCGGGGTTATCTCCGAGGTTGGAATTGATACTCCCGATGTGTGTTCCAGGGTTGAGACTGAACTTCCGGTAGTATCCAGAATGGATGTGAGCTGTCTTCCAGGGTTACCTCCAAAAGATGAATCTGCCCTCCTGCAATGTTAGTAACAGGTGTGAAGAAAATTTCGAGTGTCTACACCTGATATCACTACTGGGGATATCTTTCTGACGAATTATACCCCGGAACAAATCTGGACATTTTGATTGCACTCAATACCCATGGTTCATAACATCGGACCTTCTCGATGTTTTGACAAAGGCCATTTTTGATAACCTCTATCATCGGCTTTCTGAACCCCACATCAGGGTTAATACCAATGACTTACATATAGATCATAAGTTTGGTATCTGAATTCAGGGTTTCAGGCCCTTTCTACTCAATCGCGTAACACTTTTTTCCCTGATATGACTTTTCAGCTTCTAGGAACTTCGTTGTAACTCAAATTTGATTGAGTCAAAGGGGGTGGGGACCACTTTGATGCCCCCAAAATAGGTATACATCACCCATCTTGGGTCGCCACTTACATGGTACAAAAATACAAATACAACTTAATAATACAACTGTCGTGTAAAATACGACAAAACATAAACTGAGAGCTTTAATAAGAATATTGTCATCTAGAAAATATCCACACTCAATGGAGTCCTCATTACATTTATTGTCACACTATTTAATAGAATAGTGAGGACTACTAATGCTATCATCTGGACTATCACTCCGTTCCCCGACTCGTCCCAGCTATATTCTCATTTCCTGAAGAGAACAGTGAAAGAAAGGGTGAGCTCAACTAGCCCAGTAAGAAATATTATGACTAAGATAATGCAGAATAAATTATCATTAGTCTTTAACGATGTTAAACTGATAAAATACAATAGACATCAAGTTTAATTGCAGCGGAATAAGAAATCCATTAGAAGAGTCAAATAGACCATGATATCTACTATCTTCTATGATTTAAAATGTTTTCATCAATTTTTATCGCTGAGACTCAGCTTAACAAATAAACCACATCATCGAATCATCCCTGCACTACGGACCAAGGATATTCATTAAATCATCAATGGTCACGACTATACCGAATAATCATTGGTCATAATCATACCAAATCCATCTCTACACGTAAGCCAAAGATATACAACATTAAAACCAATAATCAACAATCCATCTTTGCACGTAAGCCAAAGATATACAATTCGATAATCAAAAGTTCATCTTTGCACGTAAGCCAAAGATAACTTTCATCACCATATAAGCATGAAGATGATGACAATGATATAAGCATTAATCAAACGAAAACAAGGATAAATATTAAAGTCTTTAAATTTATCCAAATATTATCAACCACTTAATAAACTCATAATCTAATATTATTAATATTATAACAATATTTTAATCACTTCTCAAACTTATAAACAATTTATTTCAATTGTTTACACTTTACCACATAATGCATTTAATCATTCAAAATGCCATACTCATAATATCTCATCACCAGTGATCAAATCCTTTATCAAAAATCTGCATATACCCTATATAGGATTCCCAAGCCATAAAATCCTATTTTCCAATCTTGTTACTTCACATAACATATTTAACTCATTTACTCATAACTAGATTATTTTCATGAAAAATACTAAATAAGTCCCAAAAATATTTTTTTTCTGGGATTTAGCAGAGTATAGTCCCATATTGAACATATATTTTTTTCAGAATTTTTAAAATTCATTTACTATTTTTCAAAAATCAATTTCTAATTAATTACTTAAGAAATTAGCTACCTCAAGGTTAACTCCAAAAATTCCCAAATCTTGGCAGGATCTTACACATGTTAACATGAGCTTCCAGTTTAAATTTCATGGTCATCGGAGTTATAGAACTCTAGTTATAGCGTTTTTCGTCGGAAAACCGTAAATATTGAAATGGTCATAACTTGCTCATTTTAAGTCGGAATGAGCTCATTTTTGGACAAGAGGTACTTTATACCATATATTTCCATGTCCCAAAAGGCCGGAATTTTTCTCACAAATTAAGTGGCCGAAACAGCCCTTTTAAAATCTGGGCAGTAGCTTTTTTGAAATTGGCAGTTTTTGACTCCTTCGCTAAAATTAGTCCACACAAAAATCTACAATACATTTTCTAGTGATTCCACTTGAATAAGTTAGAAAACTCATAGATCTAACTCTAGAACTTGACCACACTCAATAATTCGAAATATAACAGGAGATATGGTCAATTGAATTTCATGTTCCATTTTCACCAAAATCTGATTTTCAACCCTTTGTGATTTCCAAGAAACTTTCATGTTTTCACATAATAACCAACATAACTCATCATGACAGTGACATAATATTTCAATAAAACAAGTTCAAGAATAAATTTTAAAGATTTATAAGTTAATTTATCCTGAACTCAATAACGTCCAAATTGTCAACATGATACTGCTTTGTAGAGTAAAATTCAAGAATGCTCAAAAGAATATTTTCATGAAAAGATACTGGATGACGCACAAATATCCAGGATATTCTATTAATTTCAGGGAGTATAGAAGTCAAAACTTTAACCAACTGAGTATAATAGAATATATGAAACTGCAAATGGATTTTCACCCGCCATGCGAAATCCACGATATCTGATCATTTCCACAATTTAATAAGGAATGAATACAAAGGATCATTCACCATGCATGTGGTAATCCACATAGGCGAAGTTATTCTAACGTAATAATAAAGAATGAATAATGTAAGGATTTACCATGCGTGTGATAGATCAAGACGTATATGTTATTCCCAATGTAATAATAAATAATGGAACCAGGTCATGCGTAAACGCGACCGACAAGATATTCCGAGAATAATAAATAATGGAACCAGTCCGGAGTAAGCGCACGTATGTGATATTCTGACGAATAATAAATGATGGAACCAGTCCTGTAAATGTACGAGATGTGATATTCCAATGTAATAATAAAGAGGAATAATAGAAGAATTTCACCATGTATGCGATTGCGCATAAACAAAGTTATTCCAATATAATAATGAAGAATGGAAGAAACGAAGAATTTCACCATGTATGCGGTTGCAGATATACAAAGTTATTCCAATGTAATAATAAGGAATGGAATAACAATAGCTCTGTTCATGAATACGAAAGAAATAATACCCCTTAACTCAAAAAGAAACTGGATACTGGAGTTGAGAGGTAGCAGACTTCTCTTCTTCTTTCTCTCTATAATTTCTCTCTATAATAATTGCTCTATAGCTTTAGTGAATTGGTGAGAAATGAAGGAAGAATGAGCTTCTATTTATAGGAAAATATAGTTTTGATAATTGTACGTTTTGGGGCTCGAAATATTATAGCATAATACCTTCCTCTTTTTCTTCCTTTTTAATTTAGTCCTGCAAGTATTATCAAATTTGCTCCACCTCCCCTAATAGTAAATAATGTGATTCAATAGTAAATCATGTGAACAAATAGTTCTAAACATGTGATATACGAATTACAATATAGTACCTCCATCTATACCTCCATTTTTAATTTAGTCATGCAAGTATTATCAATCTTGCACCAACTCCCCTTATAGTAACAAGAATGTGAATCAATACTACACACATGTGAACAAATAGTTATAATCATGTGAATTAATAGCAATTAATTGCTCATTTATTCGATTAATTACCCGACTGGTCAGTATAACTTCCAGACATCAATTAATACCAAAATAAATATCGAGTTCCATTAACACTAATAATTCCAACACAATGGAACTATCAATTTCATCTTAAATCAACACGAACTTATTCATCATTAATATCATAACTCACAATATTTAACAACCAGGTCGTTCCTAGGACAAAGGGGACTTTTCGATAAGGATTTCTCCTTATTGGCGCATAATTAGATGACCAAACCTCTCCTTGACAGAACTTCTAGACATTGTTAAAATTACAATTTAATAATATGAATAACTTTGTCGTCCAAATTATTGATTTAATAATATAACATATTATACAAATGACACTGTGACAATAATAGAATCAATAATATGAGAGATATGATGCAGCAATTACTGTAGCAATAATGGAGTATAACTGAGTGACTTATCACGTAAGCATCAATAATCAATACCACCGTGTGCTAGTATGCGAACCACAGCAGATTCTTTGTACTTTTACTACCGTAGTAGTTCAACAAAGATTAACAATTAAAACCTCCATTTATTATTTTCATAAAATATTTTTGTCGCTTTCTAACTACTGACGAGACTTCCGTTAATGGGGTCCACTAATGATTATGTCGTCGCATCGAATATTCCCCACAAAAAAAGAATATTCCCTACCAAACGAATATTATATAACAACTTGCGTACTTTGCAAAATTTATAAATATTACCCACAACTATAACATTATATCAAATCCACACCATAATATTAAAAAAAAAAATTTCAAGAAAATTAAATATTTATTCATAAAATCTGGGGTCTCACAACCACCATGGGTGGCTATAGGTAGACCCGCGGCTACCGCGGGTTGACCCACGACTCCCATCGGGTATAATTACTTCCTCCCTTCTCTTTCATAAGTTATTTTCAAGTTGAACACAATAAAAAATCCAAAATTTCCTCTTCAGATCCACTGAGTTCGGGATGCTTTTTGTAAAATCTGTCATCGTATAAGCGTTTTGCACTACTTTGGTAATGCTTACATGTTTTCTTTTCAAGTTTTGACCGTTAGAACTTTAGATTTCATATAGAATGCTTCTAAACACAATGTAGTGAATATGCATGCTTATATGACTTGATAAAAATTATTCAACTTAGTAAATGTTCATATTTTACCATGCTAAACGTATTGATGTAAAAAAAATTAACTTTTAAAAAAGTCATTTGGCACCCTTTTATGCTAGTTTATTCATCCTATTTTAGGATAAATGAGCACATGTTTTCAAATAAAGCACTCATGGTAATTGGCTGCTATGGTGGATTTAATTTTGATGTTTTTTATGCATATAAGATGTTCATGATTTTGGACTGGTGTGCTACTGAATAGCCACCTAGTCATGCCTATGTACATGTGGACAGTCCATTTTACAAAGGAGACTGGCAAAAAAAATTCACGAATCTAGGCATTTAATGAACATGCAATTTTAACTCTAATGTGGATGTATGGTAACACAATATATGCATTTAGATTATACATGGAACAATGATTTGAATTTAATAAGCTTCAAGTTTAGAACTTACCTCACCCTTTTTGAGCCGATTTGAGACTTAGCTTAGATTATGAAACTAGATCAGTTGAGTAGCTCTTGTAGGGCCTTTGCAGGTGTGAGGAGGAGAGCTTTTGAGGTTTCTCAGCCTCATCCAGCCTGGAAACCTCGCTGGTTGACTGAGTCAGTTATTCGCCTTATTCGGGTTGAGAGGCCGGATGACGTGGACGGGGAGGAGGATGTTCCTACGTACTGTGGACCCTGCTCCTTCTTCTTCTATTCCTTGCCGGGAGCTTCCAGCTATTAACGTGACAATTCTAGATCTTCTGGATGATTTGAATCGTCATCCCTCAATCTACCTTAATGCGAACGAGGTAATAGTCGTTTCCATCTTTCTTTTCCCACTTTTGGGTGCAAGGGTTTTGATCTTGATTTATAATTTAATCAAGGTTCCCGGCTTTACTCAGCCCAGAGGGAACTGGTTTAGCATTCACTCCTTATACTAGACCCTCAATCCAGAGTATCGAGAGATCCTCCATTTAAGGGGATTTCAGGCTTTCTTTTCCATTCCCCCCCCATCACTGCCCTTGGGGTTATCTGAGCGCTGGTTCCACCAGAACCAGTCTCTCCATTTGCTGGACTGCGAGGTGATGATGACACCAATGGACTGATGGTTCATCATTGGGTTAGAGTTTACAGGGGTGCCAATGACTTTGGTGGCTGACATTTCCCCAACTGTCGTTTGATCCCTTTTAGGAGTTCCTGCCATGGCCCTCAACGGTCAGACCGTTCATTCTGGGCCGTTGAGTGTAATTGCCATGAGTGGGGCTTTTACTGAGCCTTTGCCTGATGATCTGAAGGTTAGAGATTGCATTCTTCGGTGATTGTTCCTGATCATCATCAGGGGTTGTTTCCTAGCGGACAAGTCCTCGACGATTTCTTTCACTTTAGTAAGCGCCACTCATGATGTAGAGCGTATCAAAGATTTTAACTTGGGCTCATACACCTTTGCCTACTTCCTTAGAGGGATGCACCTACGCTCAGAGGGCGTGACAGAGGATTGGCTAGGCTTTTACCCATTTTTGCTGGTAAGTATTTTATCTTTATCTTTTATTTTCCCTCGCTCGAGTTGTCAGTTTTCACGACTGAAGATATTTGATCTTTGCAATTTCAGTTATGGGCCTATGAGAGGCTTCATTGTCTTTGTCCCATTACTATATTAGGTCTGGAGACCTATCCACGGGGATGGTGATGACATCACTCCACTCTTGTAGAGGTTCATATAGCTGAGGGGTTTACCCAATCTCGTTTGCAGTTGGAGTTATTGACAGCCTATGTCATCACATGGGTTCCCTACTCTGAGGACCATTTAACAGTAGGCTTTGAGGGTAGCTTTTTGACTGGGGTCGAGTATGTATTATCCACCCGTCAGATTCCTCTCATGACTGATGGAGGCTGAGAGCTCTATTTAGGAGAGCGTGCTATCAGGAGCATCACATGAGAGATTCACATTCTATTCTTTCCTCATTCTAAGTGACATTGGCCTTAATCTCAGCCGATCACCGAGATTCCCCTGGTGGGTTAAATGGCTTCACTTTATCAGAGGGCCCTTTTACTCAAGAGGCTTTCTACTATTGGTGGTTCCCTCGCACCATTGGAGCTCAGACCCGCACCACACACTACAAAAAAATGGGCCTTTAGCAATGATTTTTTAGGCAACGACTTTATAAGTCATTGCTAAAAGTATATGTTTAGCAACAAAATTTGTCATTCGTTGCAGATTGTGTCAGGCTTTCACTTTTTGCAATGAAATTCATAAGTCGTTGCAAAATTTCATTACTAATTCATTGGCGGAAAAAAATTTCGTTAGAAATTTGTTGCAAAATTTTTGGCCACTTGATTTCCCATCATCGTGGGCAACGAAAGTTTTTTTGTTGCTAAAAATAGAGCTTTAGCAACGATTTTTTAGGCAACGACTTTAAAAGTCGTTGCTAAAAGTGTATGTTTAGCAACGCAACTTGTCCTTCGTTGCAGATTGTGTCAGACTTTCACTTTTTGCAATGAAATTCATAAGTCGTTGCAAAATTTGGAAACAAAATTCGTTAGAAGATTCATTGCAAAATTTCTAACCACTTGATTTCTCCTCATCGTGGGCAACAAAAGTTTTTTTGTTGCTATATTTCGTTGCCTAATATGGACCACATTCATTGGCAATAATTTTTATTTTCATTGCATATTTTATACAACTTTTTGCAACGACTATTAAATAGTTGCCATAAATTAAGATAATAATAATAATAATAATAATAATAATAATAATAATAATAATAATAATAACAAAAACAGTAATAATAATAATAGTAGTACTAATAATAATAATAATGATAATAATAATAATAATAATAATAATAATAATAATAATAATAATAATAATAATAATAATAATAATAATAATAGTAGTACTAATAAAATTTGATCAGATAAATTTTAGTCCAAATAAATTTACTACAAACTCTAATTTTTGTAAATTAGAAAACATATTTACATGTGCTCAATTTTAATTTCAAAAATAATAACTCTAACCAAAAAACTTAATTTATTTTGAGACAAAGGGAGTGAAAAATCTGACTGTATAAATTTTAGTCCAAATAAATAATAATTTCAAAATATAAAAAAATGAACATTCGGCAACGATTTTTTGGGTAACGACTTATAAATTCGTTGCAAAAAATGCATGTTTAGCAACGAAATTTGTTATTCGTTGAAGTTTGTGAAAGACTTTCATTTTTCGTATCGACATTCATAGGTCGTTGCAAAATTTCATTGTCAATTCGTTGGCAAGATAAAAAAAACCCAGATGCAATGATTTCATAACAGATTTGATATGTGTTTTTGTAAGATAGAGGGTGCCGATGGCAGTTCCTATCCCAGTTAGAGAATAACCAACCTGACTCTTTTTAACTAAAACAGAGCATTTGCAATATCCAGTGGAATATGTAATAACTGAATAATGAAGCATATCTTTTGTTGTTACCATTTTTTACTTACAAAATCTTGGTCTCTGTTATTACTATTTCCTACTTACTATTTAGGAATGTATGTATCATGCTTTCTATTCCCTAAATCATATTATCATTTATCATTGTTATTTATCATGACGCATGCATTGTCATGGATATGCATCCCCAGAGGTGAGTTTATCATTGACCCCTGGATGGTTTTATGATATGGTTCTACATATGTCTTCATCCACCGTTAGCCAGATTGAGCATACCCCACCCATATTGGTATCCTCTTCTTTGAGATCCTGGTATGACAGTTTGTCTCCCACAGATCGGGTGACAGTTGATCAGCTATGAGACATTTTATGACCCTCCTGACATTCCAAGTACCGTTGGGCTTTGTAGAGGGCATGATATCTTGTTGGATACTAGAGAGACATGTATTTAGATTCGATATCCATGAGTTAACTCCTACATTAGAGGAGTATGAGCGTCTCACTGATTTCCCTTTGGACCAGCCTTGCGCTAGGATGACTGTCGATGATATGAGCCTGCCGTTTATGAACATGATGAGCTTACGACGCATATTTATCATGGATGAGATTACCTTAAGGCATGTGGTGTCCATGGATTTCTTGATTGATCGATTTGGGTCATTGGATAGATATCTATGATATTCAAGAGATTTCGCCATTACTGAGGGTGAGTGGCATGTTTCCCACGTAGATATCCTATTCATGTTCATCGTGGCCTATTTTTACATGCCGCTATATATGGACCATTTGGATATTGGCCTAATTATGGTAGTTTATGCTCTCAGGGAATGTTACACCATCTTGCCCATGATATTGGCGGAGACCTTGAGGTCGGCCATATTTTGCCATACCTATCTTGTGGGGTTTTTCAGAGGCAGTGTCGTCTTGTTGTATAAGTGGGTCATGACACATTTGAGACCGATTGACACCTTTAGACGTCATGGGTACTATTTTACTCATGAGATAGCCATGTCTTATTCCTTTCAACCGGTTGAGTATATAAATGCAACATCCTAGTTGGCTTTTCTGATAGGGATTGAGGATCCATTTGCTATTTTGCCTTGTTCAGGACTCAGTTCTCCTTATAGCTTTATTAATCATGCAGTTAGGATGGACTATCTACCCCTTGCTGATTTGAGAGGGGTGACCATGTATCATCCACTGGCTGTCATGGTATAGTTTGATCAGTTTTAGGATATTCACCCCCTTTGACGGGGCATTGGGTCAGCGACTGTCAGCTCGACTTTTGTTAGCGGATGACTTTACCATGATTTATGATTGTTGGATTTGTTGAGAGAGGGCTGATTTTTTGACTAGTCATTCGGGTCGTTCTTCCGAGTATTCTACATGGCTGGAGGCAGACATTTCATTGGCTATGGTTGTTCACCCAGAGCCGAGTATTGATTCTGATGATGAGGAGCCTATGGAGGACCCTGATTCTCCTACTGAGGATGAGCTATTTGTCGGTTTGACAGCAACTTTGGTTGATGATTCCCCCAGCATTCCCACTGCAATGGCTTAACCTTCTATAGAGTATTTAGAGTAGAGGTTACATCTGATGACATTTGAGAGGGACCAGGCTAGGGCTCTAATGTTGACAGCTCTTTCTGGTAGAGATGTTGCTTTTACTGAGAGGGATGATGCTCGAGCTTGCCGGGATGCCAATTTTGTTGACTGGGATGAGGCTCGAGCGGCTCGGGATGCTACTTTGGTTGAGCGGGATAAGATCGAGCTACCTGAGACGCTTCCACTATTGATAGTACTGCACTTAGATCCCACATAGCTAGCATTGTTGCAGATATGAGTGCATTCATAGATGATCATGGTAGCACTATACAGATGGCTGTGGATCTTCTGGCTCACATGGATACCCTAGAGCAGGAGCTTATAGATTCGCCTCTATCTTCTAAGAGGGATGTCATGTTGGACTTGCTGGCCTGTTTATCTACGAGTTTATAGACTAGCTTTCATTTTCCTGCATAGACAAGGTTAGCCATTTTTGTCATGCACATGATACATTGTATATCAAACATGATTATAAGGCAAGGAATTATATTTTGATTCACTTCCCTTTTAGATATGTCTTGTCACTTGCTTGATATTTGTCATTTCTTTATGACTTGTTATCTTGATGTGTTTTGAACTTCTCCTTGATGGATTGACATTGAGATGTCCTAGGATCTTTTAGAATGAGTTGTTGATTTTTGGGTTTTTCTGGTTTTTGGTGTCTTGGGACTAGTCTTTAATGTTGTTAAGGTTTAAGCAAAGGGTTTGTCTTTCCTCTTTAAGGGTTCGACCGCACCATAGATGGCCTGCGTACTCCTCTGGATGAGAGATCACGTCTTACGTAGTTCCAACTCTGGCTTGAGCTGAATGGTTTGAGAAGTGCTTGTTTGGGTTTTTGGGTTTCTTGTTTGATTTGACCGTGCCATAAATGGTTGCCTACATACTCCCATTGATGAGGGGAGATCAGGTCTTTCGTAGTTCAAGGCTTTAGTGTGAGCTATTAAAGAGTTGTATCTTGTGATCATTGAAGGGTTTTTTCGTAGGGGTTAGACCGCACCATAGTTGGTTGCCTACATACTCCCATTGATGAGGGGAGATTAGGTCTACGTAGTTCCTACTTTGGCTTGAAAACTTGAATTGACTTGATTGATTGATTTTTGATGTTTTTTTTCCAGAACCAGGATGTTGGCTTGTAGGTGATTTCAGACATAATACATTTTCACGGTGTCTAAATTGATAAGCTGGGGAAATTCTTCGCCATCCATTTCTTGTAGTCTGATGGCTCCTCCTGTCAACACTTCCTTCATAATGAAAAGGCCTTCCCAGTTCGGGGAAAAATTTCCTTTAGATTGATCTTGATTAGCAAGTACTTTCTTTAATACCAAGTCATTTTCTATAAATTGTCAAAGCCGAAATTTCTTGTTATATGACCAAGCAATCCTCTATTGATATAATTGACCATGAAAGATAGTTGTGGCCCTCCTCTCATCTATCATAGATAATTGGTGGTACTGGTCTTGCAACCACTAGTCTTCCTCTATTTGAGCATCTACCAATATTGCTTCCATGCCATAAACTAATGAGTAGGGTGTAGCTCCCAATAGAAGTGTGCATCGATGTTCTGTAAGCTAGAAAAGTCAAAGGTAATAAGTCAGGCCATCCCTTGTAATTGGCAGACATCTTTTGAATGATCTTTTTGATGTTTTTATTGGATGCTTCAACAACACCATTCATCTTGGGATGATAAATAATGGAGTTAAGATGTTTGATGTGGAATTTGCTACATAATTCCTCCATCATCTGGTTGTTTAGATTCTTTGCGTTGTCCTATACGATCACCTCCGGTTGTCCATATCGACAAATGATATTATTTCTGATGAAACCAATGATTACCTCTTTGGTGACTTTGGCAAAAGATGTTGCTTCTACCCATTTGGTGAAGTAATCAATCACGGTAAAGATAAACCGATGACCATTGCTGGCTTTGGGCTCAATTGGCCCAATCACGTCCATTCCCCACATTGAAAAAGGCCATGGTGAACTCATATTGTGTAGTTCATTTGGAGGAGCGTGGATGACATTTCCATGAATTTGGGCTTGGTCTTTATCTAGGCATCTTAGAAGGCCTATTCCCATATCCCTTTTGTAAAGTGCGTCTCCGCTCAGGTAGAATTTTTATGGCTATTTTATGGATCCTCTTTCTTTAAGCTTAACTTGCCCAGTGGGCATAGATCTATCTCGAAGATATTCTTTAATGTTATGATACCGGGGTTGTTTGATGGGTGGCAGTTCATCTGATACTTCTCTAATGTAATTTCCGTAGGCTGGTGCCTTATGGCTTGTAAATTCGATATCTAGGATTCCTCCCCTTTCAGATATATTGATTAAGGAAGTCAGGGTTGCTAGTGCATCTGCGAAATCATTCCTGTTCCAAGGGATGTGGATGAAGGATATTTCTTTGAATTCCATAGCCATCTTGATAACTTGTCGATGGTAAGACATCAAATACAATTCTTTGGTGTGATATGCCCCAATGGTTTGCTTGATGACCAACTTGAAATCCCCAAAGACAGCTAACGATTTGACATTCATGGATTGGGCCAGTTTCAATCCCATTATACAGCCGTCATACTCAAATGTGTTGTTGGTATTGACAAACTACAACTTAATGGCCACATGATACTTTTCTCCCATAATAGATACCAAAACTGCCCCTACTCCGACACCTTTTGCTGAGTGTATTCTATATACACAAATTAGGTACCTTTAAGTTTATTAATTTGTAAATCCTAAGCTAGTATGTTTGGTTTTTATGTGTTTTTATCGTATTGTTGTGTAATGTGGCTTTTAATTGCTTTTAAGTGTTTTTGTATTAATTTTATTTGTTTTTACTTTGTTTTCTAGGAATTAGAATAAGTGTCACTTGGATCGATGTTTGGGGTTGCTAGATTCGCATTTTCGGCTTGCCATTTGCATAGCAGTCACTTCAGGGCCAATTTGAACATTGCTCCAGCCATTATTTCGAAGAACTCAAAGAATAAAAGTTTTAGATCTATGTCTCCTCGTTCTGGATCATTTTGAATCGCCTCAATCGAAGTTTGAATGAAGATGTTATGGCCATTTTCCCAACAGACGTCAAAGTTGGAAATTCTAATTTTTTGTCCTGCGCTGCAGCGCCCATTCTTAGTGTATTTCCGGCGTTGTAGCACCCCAAAGCTGTAGGTCAGCCCCTTTTAAGCATTGTAGTGCCCCGTTCAAGCCAAATCAAAGTATTATAGCGTTTGAAACGGATTTTTGACAGATTTCAGCTATTAAATGCTCAACCTAATGACCCAATGAACTTATCTTTCATTCTAACTTGCAACCTAGAGGGAGAAAAGAGAGAGGAGGCGGAAGAGCTTAGAGAAGGAAGGCTATGGCCTTGTGCCATGGTCGTTCAACAAGATTGGAAGTGCTTCAATGGTGGGCTTCATCTAGAAACCAAGGGGAAGCCATTCTTTTTCTTTCTTCTTCCTCTAGCGGCTAGAACTCATGCTTGGGGATTTAGAGCACAAACATTTGTAACACCAGTAGAGACAATAAATTGAATTAAGTTTCTAACTTTTATTTGATACTTGTATTATCAATGAGTTATTACCTAATATTTGGAATAATTTGATTTATTTGTTAAGAATTAAACTTCTAATTTGCTTTCCTTTTGATTAGTGTCATACGAATTGGTTCTTTATATTTCTTACTTAATGTTTAATTGCTAAGGAATTGGTAATTAGTTTGGTAATCTATTTGAAATTGGAAAATGGATTGTGGATTTAGATAAAAAAAAAATATAAGGGCATGTTATTATGTTATGCATAATTTGTATATTGTCAATTCATAGTGGTCGCCATGATCATAAGGAGAGTTAAGCGATTTGAACAAAGTGATGTACACCAAATGTTTGACAAAATGCTTGTGTGTGGATATTGTGTTCTTAGCTCTTTATCTATCTATTTATGTTTTATTTCTCTGTTATTTTGATTAATTGTAATCATAATTTAACGTTTTAATCAACTATTTAAATAAGACTGAGGCGATATAAAGTCAGTACTTGGTAACTATTAGTGATAATGCTTCGTGGGTTCGACAACTCTCTTATCATTATATTACTTGTTGACTGTGTATACTTGCGCGTGTTTATCGGTTGCGAAATCGATCAACAAGTGTTTGGCGCCGTTGCAGGGGAATTATTATTCTAATATTGTCCAATATTGATTTCAATCAATTTAGTCTTAATTTGAATGTATATTTATCTTTTATTTGTTTGATCTTTGTTTGTGCGTGTTTACCGATTGCGATAAATAGGCTGACAATATTGTACGTAAATCCGGCTCTTGCGCAAAACTTGGCGTAAGTTGGGGCCTTACAATTCTATTTATTGTTATTGTTTGTGAGATTCGATTGACAAGATTATAAGTAAATGCATGCTCTTGTGCAAGACTCAGCGTAACTGTTGGATCCTTACAGTTCGCTTTTGCATGACACATTTTCATTAAACTTGTATTTAAGTTTAAAATAAAGTCAGGCTGAAGACTATAAAACAAGCACTTATTGGGAGGCAACCCAAGTTATAAATAACTACGAGCATGATTCACCAACGAATCTTCAAGCAAAGCAAGGGGCAAGACATGTCAAGGCACAAGTTAAGGCCAAAAAGAAGGCGCAAGCTATTGCTTGAATTTTGTTGGTGCTTTTAAATCGGAATGACTCCAAAATAACTTATTGTGGTGAGGATGCTGTCGATGAAGATTGGTACAGCCTCATGGAAGTCCGCAATTTTAATTTTATCAATTTTTATATTGAGGACAATGTTTGTCTTAAGTTTGGGGGTACTCATGATATTTGATAAATAGGTTTTATACCTACTTATCCAGTATCTATTACTTGAATTAGTTTCTTAAACCTATGTTTTGTAGTTACTTTGCATGCATTATGTGTTCATTTCATACATTTTATGTTATTTTGTAGGCTATGACACGACATTGGCATGAAGAAGCAAGGAAAAGTAATTCGGACATCTTTTGGACTAAAATACGCAAGCAAATGCAAGAAGGGAATATTGAAAGACTTTTAGCACCACATTGGATGAATGTTCTTGGCTTAAAACTTGAATTTTATTGTAGATATACTTCTTAGCTTTCCGGAACATCTTGAGTCATCCCAATCGGAGTTCGGATGCGAGAGTTATGGCATTTTTATCAACAAAGATCAAAACTAAGAGTTGTCATGCTTGCCATTTACATAACATCTACTTTAAGCCCAATTTAGACCTTTACCCGTCCCGAATCTGTTGAATCTCAAAAAATAAAAGTTGTATATCTCATCGATATCTTCGATTTGATAGGTGAAAGGCCCCGTAACTCCTAGTGGATCAAACGTTATGCCTATTTTACCAAAGGACATCGCAACAGAAAATAGAGAAGCGTGGGGCGCGCCATAAATTAACTACGGGCGACGCAGGGCGCGCAGGGCCATCCGTTTCTCTGCTACAGTAGTGCGGGATACACCCAAAATGGCTTAGGAATGGCGCGGGGCATGCCGGTCAATGGGGAAAGAGTTAAATTGGGTGTTATGTTGTCCAATTTGAGCTAGAATAGGATTCTTAGTTGCCTAACTTGCTAGGTGTCCATTAGAACTATAAATACTTGATTTTAACATGGATTGAGAGGCTAGTTTTGGAGGATTCCATTAGATTAGAATAGAATAGATTAGGAGCAAAACCCTAGTTCTTATGAGATTGGGAGATTGAAGCAACTTGGAGACCATTGAAGATCAAGAGCAGGAGCTTGAGGAAGATGGAGATTTGCTGACAACAGATTTATTCTTCACTCTACTATTAGTTTTTGTCTTTTAATGTGTATTCAAGTGTGGATTCTTAGTTTTAATTCAATGAACTAATTCTTTGTTTGAGATTACAATGGATCTTATTGTGTAGTTTATTTTTAACATGCTTCGCTATCAATTACTATGTTCTATTGTGAGAATTGTCTATTATGATTTGGACTTAATTGTTTAATTGATTGACCATCAATTACCGTGATAATCTATATGAACTCAAGAGATGAAGTATAGATTTAGATCTGATCATGATAACATGTGTTTAAGATTTTGCATAGATGGAATTCATGATTCGTGTTTAGGATAGAGATATGCCTTTACGCCATATGTAATCTTATAGAGAACTTGTGCTTTAAATCCTTTTTAATTGTAATTCACATAGAGATATAGTGGATTAGTTAATTAGGATGTCTTGCTTAATTCTATCATCTGTGGATTTAAGTGAGTATGGGTATTATGCATCGAGAGGTAGTTTTATCTGCTTTAGTGTTCTTGATTAACAATTCAGGATAGAGAATAATTGATGAGAAGTGTGTTAACTTAAATGAAGCAATAAGAGAATTTGTGATCTTAAATCTCCGTAATCTTAATTTAATTAGTGGTAATTAGAATTAGTTTAATTATAAATTGAAATTCATTCGTTTAAATAAGATTGAGTTAGTTACGGGTTAGTACTTGGTGATTTTTATTAAATAATTCTCTGTGAGAACGATACTCAACTTATCACTTTATTACTTGTTGACCACGTATACTTGCGTGTGAGCGTATAAAGAATTTACCCAACAAGTTTTTGGCGTCGTTGCCGGGGAATTAGTTAATATATTTTTTCCAATATTAGCTTCAATCAAATTAGTCTTAATTTAAACATTTTTTTTCCTTTTTATTTAATTATCTTCCTATTTTTTCTTTCTTTTCAGGTACCATGGCAGAATTTAATTATCAATGGCCGTATACGAGAATGACTCAGCCAAGGGGAGCGGGGATTGATGGTCTCAATACATTTTTTGCATTATCAGCGCAGCTTGAGACACTTTCGAGGAGGTTGGACGTTGTTTCAGCCCAACGTAATCGAAGGATAGCAGTTAATTGCAATTATTGTGCTGGTAATCATCCGAGTCATCAATGCACTGTTAGTTTTTGACCGGGACAACACGATGGTGAATACCTCAACGATTATACATATGTTAATTATCATCAAGTTTGGGGGTATCACCCAGATTCGTTATGGAGCTCTACTTATGAAGACAAATACTACGTTCCAAATCCAACATACACACCGGAATTTTAATGTAAACCTCCATTGCCACAGGAAGAAAAGTCAAATTTGGAGGAATTACTGTCAAAGCTCATAGCAAACCAAGAGGAGAGGATGATGAGTCAAGAAATATCTAGCCACAATTTTCAGCACCAGATGGAACAACTCATCACCACTTCAACCCATGGTCTTCAATACATGGATTCCAAAATTGAGACAAATAATTCAATGTTGGAGGAATTGTTGTCCAAGTTCATAGCATCAAATGAGGAGAGGAGGATTAATCAAGAGCGGTCAATTCAGAATCAAGAGATATCAATTCAAAATCTAAAATCTGCAGAACCAGATGGATTAAAGGCTCAAAGCCTTGAACAACTATCCTCAAAATAATTGGTGTTATGACAAGGATTCCGAGATTGATGAAGTGCCTGAGCCAAATCTACAATTGGATGAGACACGAGATGTTGAAAAAGAGGAGACAAGTGGGGATAATGAAAATAAGGTCGGTGAAGAACTAACTATGAGTACCAAGGAGGATGAGCCAATCTTATTAGTGCCCCAAGTTCCTTTTCCGCCAAAGATCAAGGGTCCAGTTAGATTTGCAAAACCGTGCCCACTTGGTAGTCATGTCGTTGGCAAGGCTCTTTATGACATGAGAGCTAGTACAAATGTAAAGCCATGGTGGGATGAGGAGGAGAAGATAGAAGAAGAGCCCATTGTTCATTCCAAGCCTCAATGCCTCAATCGAATCATAGGCTCAATGGACGGAAAAGCACCTAGTTATTCAACATTCTCAATTGGGCACATATTTAAACAAAGCATGCTAGGTGACTTTAATTCGATAGCCATCACAAATGGGAACATACCAAAAGTTACATTATTTCCGATGGATGGAAGGTTCCTCAATTTTTGAAGAGGAATTGGATAGCGTTGACCAGGCAAAGTCAGGCTGAAAGACTGTAATTCAAGCGCTAACTGGGAGGCAACCCAGGAATTTTTATATTTATATGCTTTACTAGTTTCTTTAGTAGATAGGAATTAATTTGCTTATTAAGTTCTCTTACCAATCCAAGTGCTATTCTAATCCATGTTGTCTCTCTTAATTGCAGGTATTGGAGGTTCAATGGTCAGGCAAAAGATTATGAAAAGGTTATTCAAGTCAAATTCAAGTGTGGTGTCCAATTTGTTCCATGTTCCTAACCTATTCTCCAAACATAGCGGACAAGGAAGAGGATTGCTGTATTTTTAGGGAAGTCCTCTGCTTTACTTTTTTCTATTTCATCCATTGAGGACAATGTCTAGTTTAAGTTTGGAGGGCATTTTAGTGTCGTATTACATATAGTTAGTTATTTACATTGTAGTTCATATAGTTACATTTAGTTTTTGTATTTAGTTTCTTGAAATAAAAAAAATTGAAAAATTAAAAAATTAGTCGTTAGTTTACTATGTTTTATATATCATTTAGTACATCTTGCATGAGTCCAGCTGTTTGATATTTATAGTTTATTTTGGCCAATGATGAGATTGGAATTGAGTAGACAAGTATAGTACTGATTATTAGAGCTTTAATGTGATTTCTTATTATGAATTGAATCTTTTCCTGTTTGAAATTAGTATAATCAGGTTAGCACGTTAGAGACAACTTTGTTGACTGATTAAGTTTAAAGTGATACATAATGGACTTCCTAAGGATAATATTAGTTTGAATAAATGAAAGATATGAATAGGCGGAGATGGCTAAATTTAGACAAAAACTTAAGTTTGGGGAAAACATTTGGGATATATAAGCTTCAAGAAAAAAAGAAAAAAAGAAAAAAAATGATGAAAAAAAAAAATGTCGTGGCTAGTCTTGTTTCGGGGCCTTTGTTACTTGAGTAAGTACGCCCGAGGGAGTGTCTTTACACCTAGCGCCCTAAGGTCTTATATGGTCTGGGAGTCGTTGGTCGAAATCTCGCTAAGGGGTAGCACTGTTAGCCTAATGGAATGAGACATTGCACTGTAATGGTTAAAAAAAAATATAATAAAATGGGAAAAGAGCAAAAAGCCCCTATAATGCAAAGTAACACATAAGTATCCCGGATTGGACTATTGAACTTGGTGGATGTTTGACTTTAGTTGGATCTAGTTTGTTCGTGAATTTTGTGAGTTTTCACTGTATGATGCCTTTAAAGAGATCTATTATGTGTTGTATTTAGCATTATATTAGTTAGCATTGTTGTTGAGCACACACACACTATATTAGTGATACCAGTTTAAGATTTGATGATTGATTGGGAAGTTAATGATTTTTTTGATATGATGTATTATCATGTTTACATGCTTTCTCTAAGGCCGGTTGAATAGACTTGTTTCTGTCATTACTGCTGGATTTATAGGCATGTAGATTAGTTGCATTGCATAGCATTGTTGTTTTGTATTTTTGCTTGAGGACAAGCAACTGTTTAAGTTTGGGGGGTATTTGATAAGTAGGTTTTATACCTACTTATACGGTATCTATTACTTGAATTAGTTGCTTAAACCTATGTTTTGTAGTTACTTTGCATGCATTGTGTGTTCATTTCATACATTTTATGTTATTTTGTAGGCTATGACAAGACATTGGCATGAAGAAGCAAGGAAAAGCAATTCGGACATCTTTTGGACTAAAATACGCAAGCAAATTCAAGAAGGAAATATTGAAGGACTTTTAACACCACGTTGGATGCGTGTTCTTGGCTTGAAACTTGGATTTAATTGTAGATATACTTCTTAGCTTTCCAGAACATCTGAATCGTACCAATCGGAGTTCGTATGCGAGAGTTATGGCCTTTTTATCAACAAAGATCAAAACTAAGAGTTGTCATGCTTGCCATTTACATAGCATCTACTTCTAGCCCAATTTTGACCTTTATCCATCCCGAATCTGTCAAATCGCAAAGAATGAAAGTTGTAGATCTCGTCGATATCTTCGAGTTGATAGGTGGAAGTCCCCGTAACTTGATAAGTAGATTTTATATCTACTTATCCGATATCTGTTACTTGAATTAGTTGCTTATATTCATGTTTCTTAGTTACTTTTCATATATTTTATGTTATTTTGTAGGCTATGACATGACATTGGCATGAAGAAGCAAGGGAAAGCAATTCGGACATCTTTTGGACTAAAATACGCAAGCAAATGCAAGAAAGGAATATTGAAGGACTTTTAATACCATGTTGGATTCATGTTCTTGGCTTGGAACTTGGATTTTATGGTATCTCTACTTCTTAGCTTTCCGGAACATGTTGAATCATCCCAATCGGAGTTCGGATGCGAGAGTTATGGCCTTTTTATCAATGAAGATCAAAGCTAAGAGTTGTCATGTTTGCCATTTACATAGCATCTACTTCAATCCCGATTTATGCCTTTATCCATTCCGAATCTGTCAATTCTTAAAGAGTAAAAGTTGTAGATCTCGTCGTTCTCTTCGATTTTATAGGTGGCAGGTCCCGTAACTCCAAGCGGATCAAAAGTTATGCCTATTTTACCAAATGACGTCGCAACAGAAAATAGCGTAGCGCGGACCGCGCTATAAATGAACTACGCATAGCGTGGGGCGCGCAAGGCGGCGGGGGGAGAGCTGAATTGGGTTATTTGGTGTCCAATTTGAGTTAGAATAGGATTCTTAGTTGCCTAACTTGCTAGGGTATCTATTAGAACTATAAATACAAGATGAGAGGCATAAAAGAAGATATATAGGCTAGTTCTAAGACTCCATAAAATCCCTCTTGGGATAGATTTCTATCAACTTATTCTTTACTTTCTTTCTTAGATTAGGAACCCTAGATTAGATTAGAATTGGAGATTGAAGCAACTTAGAGACCATTGAAGATCAAGAGCAGGAGCTTGAGGAAGATGGAGATTTGCTGACAACAGATTCAAATCTTTTCTTTAATCTTATTCTTATCTTTTAATGTGTACTCAAGTGTGGATTCTTAGTTTTAATTCAATGAACTAATTCTTTGTTTGAGATTACAATGGATCTTATTGTGTAGTTTATTTTAATATACTTCGCTATTAATTATTATGTTCTATCATAAGAATTGTCTATTGTGATTTGTACTTAATTGTTTAATTGATTGGCCATCAATTACCGTGATAATCTATATGAACTCGAGAGATGAAGTTTAGATTTAGATCTGATCGTGATGGCATGTGTTTGTGATTTCTGCATAGATGGAATTCATGATTCGTGTTTAGGATAGAGATATGCCTTTATGACATATGTAGTCTAATAAGAACTTGAACTTTAAATCCTTTTTAATTGTAATTCACATAGAGATATAGTGGATTAGTTAATTAGGGTGTCTTGCTTAATTCTATCATCTGTGGATTTAAGTGAGTATGGGTATTATGCATCGAGAGGTGGTTTTATCTGCTTTAGTGTTCTTGATTAACAATTCAGGATAGAGAATAATTGATGAGAAGTGTGTTAACTTAAATGAAGCAATAGGTGAAGTTGTGATCTTAAATCTCCGTAATCTTAATTTAACTAGTGGTAATTAGAATTAGTTTAATTATAAATTGAAATTCATTCGTTTAAATAAGATTGAGTTGATTATGAGTTAGTACTTGGTGATTTTTATTAAATAATTCTATGTGGGAACGATACTCAACTTATCACTTTATTACTTGTTGACCACGTATACTTGCGTGTTGTGCGTAATTGGGAACGATAAGATTGCGTGTTGTGCGTTTTACCTAATTACGCACAACACACAAGTATACATGGTCAACAAGTAATAAAGTGATAAGTTGAGTATCGTTCCCAAAGAGAATTATTTAATAAAAATCACCAAGTACTAACTCGTAATCAACTCAATCTTACTTAAACGAATGAATTTCAATTTATAATTAAACTAATTCTAAATACCACTAGTTAAATTAAGATTACGAAGATTTAAGATCACAACTTCACCTATTGCTTCATTTAAGTTAACACACTTCTCATCAATTATTCTCTATCTTGAATTTTTAATCAAGAACACTAAAGTAGATAAAACCACCTCTCGATGCATAATACCCATACTCACTTAAATCCACAGATGATAGAATTAAGCAAGACACCCTAATTAACTAATCCACTATATCTCTATGCGAATTACACTTAAAAAGGATTTAAAGTTCAAGTTCTTATTAGACTACATATGGCGTAAAGACATATTTCTATACTAAACACTAATCATGAATTCCATCTATGCAGAAATCACAAACACATGCCATCATGATCAGATCTAAATCTAAACTTCATATCTCGAGTTCATATAGATTATCACGGTAATTGATGGCCAATCAATTAAAAAATTAAGTCCAAATCACAATAGATAATTCTCATGATAGAACATAATAATTGATAGCGAAGCATATTAAAATAAACTACACAATAAGATCCATTGTAATCTCAAACAAAGAATTAGTTCATTGAATTAAAACTAAGAATCCACACTTGAATGCACATTAAAAGATAAGAATAAGATTAAAGAAAAGATTTGAATCTGTTGTCAGCAAATCTCCATCTTCCTCAAGCTCCTGCTCTTGATCTTCAATTGTCTCCAAGTTGCTTCAATCTCCAATTCTAATCTAATCTATGGTTCCTAATCTAAGAAAAAAAGTAAACAATAAGTTGATAGAAATCTATCCCAAGAGGGATTTAATGGAATCTTAGAACTAGCCTATATTTCTTCTTTTATGCCTCTCATCATGTATTTATAGTTCTAATAGATACCCTATCAAGTTAGTCAACTAAGAATCTTATTCTAACTCAAATCGACACAAAATAACCCAATTCACCTCTCTCCCCGCTTAACTAGTGTGCCCCACGCTGTCCCTAGCCCATTCTCGGGCGTGCCTCGCACTACGTGGTCGACATTTTATGGGGCCAAATGCGCCTCGCTTATGCGTAGATCATTTATATACCGTCACGCTTACGCTATTTTCTACTGCGATCTCCTTTGGTAAAATAGGCATAACTTTTGATCCGCTTGGAGATACGGGGTGTTACGCCTATCAAATCGAAGGTAACGACGAGATCTACAACTTTCATTCTTTGAGAATTGACAGATTCGGATTGGATCAAGGCGGAAATCGGGCTTGAAGTAGATGCTATGTAAATGGCAAACATGATAACTCTTAGCTTTGATCTTCGTTGATAAAAAGTCATAACTCTCGCATCCAACTCCGATTGATGATTCAAGATGTTCCTAAAGCTAAGAAGTAGGGCTACCATAAAATCCAAGTTCCAAGCCAAGAACATACATCCAACTTGGTATTAAAAGTCCTTCAATATTCCTTTCTTGCATTTGTCATGATTTTAGTCCAAAAGATGTCCGAAATTGCTTTCCTTGCTTCTTCATGCCAATGTCATGTCATAGCCTACAAAATAACATAAAATGTATGAAAAGTAACTAAGTAATATGAATATAAGTAACTAATTCAAGTAATAGATAATTTGATAAGTAGATATAAAATCTACTTATCAAATACCCCTAACTTAAACTTTTGCTTGTCCTCAAGCAAAAACATAAAACAACAATGCTATGCAATGCAACTAATCTACATGCTTACAAACCCCGCAGTAATGATAGAAACAAGTCTATTCAACCGGCCTTAGAGAAATCAAGTAAACATGATAATACATCATATCAAAACTCATCAGTAACTTCCCAATCAATCATCAAATATTAGACTGTTATCACTAATATAGTGCGTGTGTGCTCAACAACAATGTTAACTGATATAAAATCAAATTTAACACATAATAAGTCTCTTCGAAGGCGTCATACAGTGTAAACTCAAGAAATCCAAAAACACGCTAGATCCAACTAAAATCAAACAATTACCAATATCGAGGGTCAACATGGGATACTTATGCTTTATTTTTCATCTACGGGGGCTTTTTTCTCTTATTTCCCGTTTTATTCATTTTTTTCTTTTGGTTTATATACACATATTTATGCAATGTCTTATTCCCTTAGGCTTTTCAATGCTACCTTAACGAGCTTTCGACCAACGACTCCCAGACCATTAAGACCTTAGGGCGGGTAGGTGTAAAGACAATCCCTCCGCTTACTTACTCAAGTAACAAAGGCCACAAAACTAGACAAGCATGCCACAATGTTTATTCATACTTTTTTTCTTCTTTTTCTTTTTTTTTTTTCATTTTTATAGCTTATATACCCCAAATATTCCCCCAAACTTAGGTTCTTAACTAACTTTAGCCATCACTACTTGTTCTTGTCATTCTTTCATTCAAACTAGCATTATCCTTTAGAGTGCCATTATGTATCAATTTAAACTCAATCAATCAACAAGTTATTTTTACTGTGCTATCCTTATTATACCAGTTTCAAACAGAAAAAGATTCAATTCATAACAAGAAATCACATCAAAGCTCTAATAGTCAGTATTAAACTTGTCTACCCAATTCCAATCACATCATTGGCCAAAATAAACTGTAAAAATCAAACAGCTGGACTCATGCAAGATGTACTAAATGCTATATAAACATAGTAAACTAACTACTATTTTTGAAAATTTTCAATTTTTCAATTATTTTTAAAAAAAAACTGAATGCAAAAACTAAATGTAACTATATGAACTACAATGTAAATAATTAACTATATGCAATTTTTTTTTAATTTTTTTAAAAAAACTGAATGCAAAAACTAAATGTAACTATACGAACTACAATGTAAATAATTAACTATATGCAATACGACACTAAAATACCCCCCAAACTTAAAACATACATTGTCCTCAATGGCTAAGATAGGAAAAATTAAAAGAGAGGACTTCCACGAAAATACAAAGATGTTCCTCCTTATTCGCTAAGTCCAAGAATAGGCGGACACATTGGAATAAATTGGGAACCACACTTGAGTTGGACTTGACTAACATTGCAATTAAACCACTTTTAACGCCTGGGATTTCCAAGCGGCGAGGAAATTGAAAACCAACGTGGATTGGAAATTAGAAAACCAACAACATGGATTGGAAATTGGGGATGGATGGGTTTAATAGGAATGGAAGTTGAAAAGGAGAAGGAGAGGTAAGGATGGTGTAATGGGGTTTATGAAGTATTGGAAGTGTAATGGGTGTAGGAGAAGTGGAGAAGTTGCATGTATTAAGGAGAATTGGCTTTGTTCAAATCGAGACATATCGATTAAATCCATTCAAATGACGAAATTCCCGAGTAAGCGCGCGGTCCACCGGTATAACCCTTGAGTAGGCGTTCCCCGCGCTTAGCAAACAAAGGATTTCTGGATGATAGTGCCCGCGCTTACAGCATAGGCATTGTGTAGCAATTTCGCAGTAGCAAGCGGTCGATAGCATGAGGTAACATAAGCGCGTCCGCGTTGTCGATTAAGCGGGCGGCGCGTCCACCACCGTAAGGGCGATAACTTCTCGAGATGATAAGCGCCCACGCTGGGTATAAGCATTGATAACGCACCCGCTTCTGGGGCCGATAGCTTGGTGACTCTCTTTTCTTGACTTACTGCGAGCATACCATTATGGAGTCATTATTTGTTGAAAACTAAATATTTGAGTTAGACTATAAACTAAAATATAAAGAATAAATAAGGAAGAAAAGGTTTAGAGCTTGGGTTGCCTCCCAAGTAGCGCTTAGTTTTAACGTCAGAAGTCCGACTTTATCCGTCAATGCTATCCAATTCCTCTTCAAAATTGAGGAACCCTCCATCCATCAGTAGCAAATAATCCTTTGGGAGGTTCCCACAAGCGATGGCCATAGCATCAAAGTCACCTAGCATGCTCTGACTCGGTATAATCTCCATGAAGAAGAACAAATAACTAGGTGCTATCTCCATTGTGTTTGTGATCATATTTGGGCATGGATGTGTGTCAAACACAATGGGCTCTTCTTCTATCTTTTCTTTCTCGTCCCACCACGGCTTTATTGTTGCACTCGCTCTTATGTCATAAAGAGCTTCGCCGATGACATGACTACCAAGTGGGCACGGTTTTGCAAATCTAACTAGACCCTTGATCTTTGGTGGAGAAGGAACTTGGGGCACTAATAAGATCGGCTCATCCTCGTTGGTACTCATAGTTAGTTCTTCACCGACCTTGTATTCATTATCCCCACTTATCTCCTCTTTTCAACATCTTGTATCTCATCCAATTGATTCGGGCCTTGGGTTCTCCGTTAATTTAAATCATCCATGTCATAAAGCCAAGTGTTTGGAGGAAGATTGCTTACGGCTTTGGTCATTTGATCTATCTTATTCTGAAGATTTTGAATTGATATCTCTTGATTCTGAATTAACCACTCTTGATTAATCCTCCTTTCCTCATTTAATGCTACGAACTTGGAGAACAATTCCTCTAACCCTGAATTATCTGTCTCAATTTTGGAAACCATATGTTGAGGACCAAGGTTTGAAGTAATGATGAGTTATTCCATCCGATTATTAAAATTTTGGGTTGACAGCTCTTGGCTAATCCTCATCTCCTCTAGGTTTGCTATGCCCTTCAATATTACATCCCTCTGATTTGGTTTTTCATCTTGTGGTAATGGAGGTGGACATGAAAATTCTGGTGTGTATGATGGATTTGGAGCGTAGTATTGGTCTTTATAACTGTAGCTCCATGACGAATCCGGGTGATACCCCCAAACTTGATGATAATTGGTGGTATAAGCATAATTATTGGGGTAATCACCGCCATATGGTACCGGCTCGAAACTGTTGGTACATTGATGACTCAGATGATTTCCAGCACAATAATCACGAGTAACCGCTACAATTTGACAACGTTGTGATGTAAAAGCGTCCAACCTCCTCGAAAGTGTCTTAATTTGTGTTGATAATGCAGAAAGTGTTGTGAGTCCATCAATCTCCGCTCCCCTTGACTGAATCATGGCCATATAAGGCCATTCATAATTAAATTCCACCATGGTATCTGAAAAGAAAGAAAGAAAAAATAGAAAGAGAATTAAATATAAAAATAAAAATGTTTAAATTAAGAATAATTTGATTGAAATTAATATTGGTAAATAATTATTAAATTAATTCCCCGACAACGGCGCCAAAAACTTATTGGGTAAAATCTAATTACGCACAACACGCAAGTATACGTGGTCAACAAGTAATAAAGTGATAAGTTGAGTATCGTTCCCACAGAGAATTATTTAATAAAAATCACCAAGTACTAACTCGTAATCAACTCAATCTTATTAAAACGAATGAATTTCAATTTATAATTAAACTAATTCTAATTACCACTAGTTAAATTAAGATTACAGAGATTTAAGATCACAACTTCACCTATTTCTTCATTTAAGTTAACACACTTCTCATTAATTATTCTCTATCCTGAATTGTTAATCAAGAACACTAAAGCAGATAAAACCACCTCTCGATGCATAATGCCCATACTCACTTAAATCCACAGATGATAGAATTAAGCAAGACACCCTAATTAACTAATCCACTATATCTCTATGTGAATTACAATTAAAAAGGATTTAAAGTTCAAGTTCTTATTAGACTACATATGGCGTAAAGACATATCTCTATCCTAAACACGAATCATGAATTCCATCTATGCAGAAATCACAAACACATGCCATCATGATCAGATCTAAATCTAAACTTCATCTCTCGAGTTCATATAGATTATCACGGTAATTGATGGCCAATTAATTAAACAATTAAGTCCAAATCACAATAGACAATTCTCATGATAAAACATAATAATTGATAGCGAAGCATATTAAAATAAATTACACAATAAGATCCATTGTAATCTCAAACAAAGAATTAGTTCATTGAATTAAAACTAAGAATCCACACTTGAATACACATTAAAAGATAAGAATAAGATTAAAGAAAAGATTTGAATCTGTTATCAGCAAATCTCCATCTTCCTCAAGCTCCTGCTCTTGATCTTCAATGGTCTCCAAGTTGCTTCAATCTCCAATTCTATTCTAATCTAGGGTTCCTAATCTAAGAAAGAAAGTAAAGAATAAGTTGATAGAAACCTATCCCAAGAGGGATTTAATTGAGTCTTAGAACTAGCCTATATATCTTCTTTTATACCTCTCATCATGTATTTATAGTTCTAATAGATACCCTAGCAAGTTAAATGAACTAAGAATCCTATTCTAACTCAAATTGGACACCAAATAACCCAATTCATCTCTCCCTCATTGCCTAGCGCTTATCACGTCCCCTAGGCCATTCTCAGGCGTGCCTTTGCTTATGCTATAGGGTCGACCTTCGGTGGCCCAAATACCGCCCCACTATGCGTAGTTCATTTATAGCGCGTCCGCTTTTTTCGCTATTTTTTCACTGCGACTTCCTTTGGTAAAAAAGGCATAACCTTTGATCCGCTTGGAGTTACGGGGGCTGTCACCTATCAAATCAAGATAATGACGAGATATACAATGTTCATTCTTTGAGGATTGACAGATTCGGAATGGATAAAGGCGGAAATCGGGATTGAAGTAGATGCTTTGTAAATGGCAAACATGACAACTCTTAACTTTGATCTTTGTTGATAAAAGGCCATAACTCTCGCATCCAAACTCGATTGGGACGATTTAAGATGTTTCAAAAGCTAAGAAGTAGAGCTACCATAAAATCCAAGTTCCAAGCCAAGAACATGCATCCAACTTGGTATTAAAAGTCCTTCAATATTCCCTTCTTGCATTTGTTTGCGTATTTTATTCCAAAAGATGTTCGAATTGCTTTCCCTTGCGTCTTCATGCCAATGTCATGTCATAGCCTACAAAATAACATAAAATATATGAAAAGTAACTAAGAAACATGAATATAAGCAACTAATTCAAGTAACAGATACCGGATAAGTAGATATAAAATCTACTAATCATAACTACTAACGGATCAAAGGTTATGCATGTTTTACCAAAGGAAAATGCATTAGAAAATAGAGAAGCGTAGGGCGCGCCATAAATGAAATACGAGCGGCGCAATGCGCGCAGGGCCATCCGTTTCTCTGCTACAGTAGTGCGGGACACACCCAAAATGGCTCAGGAATGGCGCGGGGCACGCCAGTCGGCGGGGGGAGAGTTAAATTGGGTGTTATGTTGTCCAATTTGAGCTAGAATAGTATTCTTAGTTGCCTAACTTGCTAGGGTGTCCATTAGAACTATAAATACTTGATTTTAACATGGATTGAGAGGCTAGTTTTGGAGGATTCCATTAGATTAAAATAGAATAGATTAGGAGCAAAACCCTAGTTCTTATGAGATTGGGAGATTGAAGCAACTCAGAGACTATTGGAGATCAAGAGCAAGAGCTTTGAGGAAGATAGAGATTTCTTGACAAATGATTTATTCTTTACTCTACTCTTAGTTTTTCTTTTAATTTGTATTCAAGTGTGGATTCTTAGTTTTAATTCAATAAACTAATTCTTTGTTTGAGATTACAATGGATCTTATTGTGTAATTTATTTTAATATGCTTCGCTATCAATTACTATGTTTTATTGCGAGAATTGTCTATTATGATTTGGACTTAATTGTTTAATTGATTGGCCATCAATTACCGTGATAATCTATATGAACTCGAGAGATGAAGTATAGATTTAGATCCGATCATGATAGCATGTGTTTGTGATTTTGCATAGATGGAATTCATAATTCGTGTTTAGGATAGAGATATGCCTTTTCACCATATGTAATCTTATAGAGAACTTGTGCTTTAAATCCTTTTTAATTGTAATTCACATAGAGATATAGTGGATTAGGTAATTAGGATGTCTTGCTTAATTCTATCATCTGTGGATTTAAGTGAGTATGGGTATTATGCATCGAGAGGTGGCTTTATCTGCTTTAGTGTTCTTGATTAACAATTCAGGATAGAGAATAATTGATGAGAAGTATGTTAACTTAAATGAAATAATAAGTGAAGTTGTGATCTTAAATCTCGGTAATCTTAATTTAACTAGTGGTAAGTAGAATTAGTTTAATTATAAATTGAAATGCATTCGTTTAAATAAGATTGAGTTGGTTACGTGTTAGTACTTGGTGATTTTTATTAAATAATTCTCTGTGGGAATGATACTCAACTTATCATTTTATTACTTGTTGACCACATATACTTGCGTGCAGAGCGTATTTAGAATTTACCCAACAATATTCTTGGTACTTGAGTTATTATTATGTTATTATGTCATTATTTTGATGTTATAATGTGCATATTAGTTAAAATTTTTAAAATTTTGAAAAATTCCCATTTTATGTTATATCTTAGCAAATAGTAGACGCGTCGGTTATTGCATGAAGGTGACAACCGTTAAATGACCACAAAAGTCCTTTGCATTGAATTCTTTTATTACGCTTAATAAGAACATTATAAGTTTCAAGTTTGGGGGGTCTTCTACGCTTTTGTTTTATTGTATTTTTTTTATGGGTTTAACTACATTTCTAGTATAGCTTATGTCTCTTGAGCATTGATTTAATTTGAATTGAGCTACAATATATGATCAGGCAAATGATTGTTAAGGTATAACTCATGAAAAATGGATAAATGTTGCTTAGTTTGGGTGATTGACTTATTGTTGTTTATTGCTTTGCTTATGACTCCTACTTTTGAGAACTCATCCATTTGTAATGAACTAGTTGTATACTTAGAGAAGGCTTATATGACCGAATGCTTGTGGGAGATATCAATAAGCTCTAGAACTCGTTTAAACATCACTCAAAGTAATATACTTAAGTTTGATTAATTGTTCATGTGGTGGGTTGAGATGGAGCATAGAACGCACTCACCTATAAAAAAAGGAAGAAATAAAAATATATCAAAAATCTTGCGGTGGGTTAAGATGGAGCATAAAATGCACTCGCCCATAAAAGTGGACTTAGGGTAAGATGGAGCATAAAATGCACTCACCTAAGAGTCCTTTGACCTCAAATTTTTGGAATGTTTGATTTGTCTACAATTGTGATGATTGATGTGTTAAGCATGTAGTTTTTGAAGTTTATTTCTTTCATATAGGTAATATGGTTGCATAAGCCAACTGAGCTATAATTGGTTTAATGCAAATGGATACACACACACCCGAAAGGATCTAAAGCAAGGTATGACTAACAAGCAATTTGAAATCCTAGACGTTGTGATATTTTGAATGTTTTCTAGAGTTATCATGTTTTGACATCTTTAAGGCCATTGTTCAAACTTATTGATTCATTGCTTAAGTAGTTGATCGTTAGAATTTATTTTTATAGTTTTTTTTCTTAGTGTTTTGCTTGAGGACAAGCAAATATTCAAATTTGGGGGTATTTGATGAGTGTATTCTATATACACAAATTAAGTACCATTAAGTTTGTTAATTTGTAAATCCTAAGCTAGTTTATTTGATTTTTATGTGTTTTTATCGTATTGTTGTGTAATGTGGCTTTTAATAGCTTTTAAGTGTTTTTGTATTAGTTTTATGTGTTTTTACTTTGTTTTGTAGGAATTGGAATAAGTGTCACTTGGATCGACATTTGGGGTTGCTAGATTCGCATTTTCGGCTTGCCATTTGCATAGCAGTCACTTCCGGACCAATTTAAGCATTTCTCTAGGCATTATTTCGAAGAACTCAAAGAATAAAAGTTGTAAATCTACGTCTCCTCTTTCTGGATCATCTTAAATCGCGTCAATCGGAGTTCAAATGAAGATGTTATGGCCATCTTCCTATCAAACATCAAAGCTAGAAATTCCAGATTTTTGTCCTGCGCTGCAGCGCCCATTCTTAGTGTATTTCTAGTACTGCAGCTCC
Organism: Panax quinquefolius; assembly: GCA_020205615.1. Lineage (NCBI taxonomy): Eukaryota > Viridiplantae > Streptophyta > Magnoliopsida > Apiales > Araliaceae > Panax > Panax quinquefolius. The sequence goes on along the minus strand of CM035159.1, from coordinate 86,952,992 downwards.
CCGAAGCAATAGCTTAAACCCTTTTAAGCGTTGTAGCGCCACGTTCAAGCCAAATCAAGGTGTTGCAATGCGTAGCACAGATTTTTGACAGATTTCAGCTATTAAATGCTCAACCTAATGATCCAATGAACCCATCTTTCATTCTAACTTGCAACCTAGAGGGAGAAAAGAGAGATAAGGTGGAAGAGATTGGAGAAGGAAGGCCATGGCCTTGTGCCATGGTTATTCAACAAGATTGGAAGTGCTTCAATGGTGGGCTTCATCTAGAAACCAGGGGGAAGCCATTCCTTTTCTTTCTTCTTCCTCTAGCGGCTAGAACTCATGCTTGGGGATCTAATGCACAAACACTTGTAATACCAATGGAGGCAATGAATTGAATTACATTTCCAACTTTTATTTGATACTTGTATTATCCATGAGTGATTACCTAATATTTGGAATAGTTTGATTTATTTGTTATGAATTAAACTTCTAATTTGCTTTCCTTTTGATTGGTGTCATACGAATTGGTTCTTTATATTTCTTACTTAATGTTTAATTGCTAGGAATTGGTAATTAGTTTGGTAATCTATTTGAAATTGGAAAATGGATTATGGATTTAGATAAAAAAAAAAAGGCGCGATGATTATGTTATGCATAATTTGTGTATTGTCAATTCATAGTAGCCGCCATGATCGTAAGGAGAGTTAAGAGATTTGAACAAAGTGGTGCACACCAAGTGTTTGAAAAAATGCTTGTGTGTGGATATTGTGTTCTTAGCTCTTTATTTATCTATCTATGTTTTGTTTTTCTATTATTCTGATTAATTGTAATCATAATTTATCGTTTTAATCAACTATTTAAATAAGACTGAGGCGATATAAAGTTGGTACTTGGTAACTATTAGTGATAATTCCTCGTGGGTTTGAAAACTCTCTTATCACTATATTACTCGTTAACTGCGTATACTTGCGCGTGTTTATTGGTTGCGAAATCGATCATCAATTTTTCAGCGCTGTTGTCGGGGAATTATTATTCTAATATTGTCCAATATTGATGTCAATCAATTTAGTCTTAATTTGAATGTATATTTATCTTTTATTTGTTTGATCTTTGTTTGCGCGTGTTTACCAATTGCGATAAATAGGCTGACAAGACTATATGTAAATGCGGCTCTTGTGAAAGACTTGGCGTAAGCTGGGGCCTTACAGTTTTGTTTATTGTTATCGTTTGTGAGATTGGATTGACAAGATTGTAAGTAAATGCATTGCTCTTGTGTAAGACTCAGTGTAATTATTGGATCCTTATAATCCAATTTTGCATGACACGTTTTTATTAAACTTGTATTTCTATTTTAAATAAAGTTAGGCTGAAGAATATAAAATAAGCTCTTATTGGGAGGCAACCCAAGTTATAAATTTTTGTGTTAGTTAATCTCAGGTACCAAATAGCTACGATCATGATTCGCCAACGAATCGCCAAGAAGAGTAAGGGGCAAGGCATGTTAAGGCACAAGTTAAGGCCAAGAAGAAGGCGCAAGCTATTGCTTGAATTTTGTTAGTGCTTTTGAAATGGAATGGCTCCAAAATGACTTACGGTGGTGAGGATGCTGTCGATGACAATTGGTACAGCCTTAGGGAAGTCCTCAGTTTTAATTTTATCTATCTTTACATTGAGGACAATGTTTGTCTTAAGTTTGGGGGTACTTATGATATTGTTGGTACTTAAGTTAGTATTATGTTATTATTTCAGTTATTTTGATGTTATTATGAATAGTTGTGCATATTATAGACACTCAAAATTTTGTGTTCCTGTTACTAACCATGCAAGAGGGCAGAATCATCTTCTAGAGATAACCTTGGAAGTCAAATCATTTTCAATCCCGGAGACAACCCCGGGAGATCCAGTTCTCAATCACGAAGATAACCCTGAGAGACTCAATTTTAATCTCAGAGATAACCCTGAGAGATTCAGTTCAACCTCGGAGATAACCCCAAGGGATCCAAATCCATGTTGCAAAGATAACCCCAAAAGTTAGTTTTAACCTCGAGACAACCACAGGATACTCGGGCTCAACCTCTGAGATAACCCCATGAGGTCAAGCCACCTCGAAGATAACCCCGAGGACATTCATCATTCACAACAACCCAATCTCGAGATAACCCTTAAAACAATGCTACATCTCATGCAAGAAAAGTCGAGATAACCCCTGGGGGAAAAATCATCATTTTACCACCTCAACATCACATTCACGTCGTCTCAACACATTTCAATCCACACTGCGTATCAAGGTGTCCCACAAGAACCATAACTAAAATCTCGAGTGATAACTGCATAAGATAGTACAATGGATAGACTTTGAAGACTTGGAGATCTGGTCATGAGCCCATCTCTTCGGCTTCGTAGAACCTCTAATCCCATGTGATTATGTAGCTCTCGACAACAGCAGTCCGAAAAGGTACATCACTCCTTTATCGGATGCCCAGATTGAAAGTTATGAAGGTTCGAGCGGATAGCGCATAGCCCAAGTGCACGTACTTCGAGACGACAGGACTCGCATGGCCCGGGGAAGCCCAGTTAGCCGCAGGTAGACAGTGGCCATCTGGTCTTTAAATATGAGCTCTTAGCAGCTCATTTAAAAAAAAAGAGAAAATGAGAGAAAACTCAGTCCATTTCAAATTGTAACCCCTGCAAGAGTGCTCTAAACTGAGTGATTCTTTTTTCTAAATACTTGTAAGCTCGTGTTTTGTAACATACTTAAGTTTAACTGGTAGAAACTGAGTTTTCAAGCATCAAAAGCTATATGAAGTCTTCTTAGAAGCCCACTATTTTCTACTAGTTCTATATATATATATATATATATATATATATCATTAATTTGTATTCATTGAGACCGGATATAATATCCTATACGTATAATTTTTATATATATATATATATATATATATATGTGTGTGTGTGTGTGTGTGTATATATATATATATATATATATATATATATATATATATATATATATATATATATATATATATA